>LR732083.1:4432217-5032217 GCA_902506015.1 Armillaria ostoyae
GCGTGTGATGGTCTTTTCTTCATGATTCGCGCTTACAAGGTGTTCAGCGTCCTGCGCCTCTCCCTCACTGTCCACAATGCGACGCGACTTTCCCAACTATCAAGGCATGGTCAAAGGTATACCATTTTGCCCATCGCTCCAGCCAATTCGCTTACCCTATGTCGTAGCATGTTCATTGTGACGCGTCAACATCAGAAATGGTCCCCTGTGACACAATTGACGACGGCCAGCACGATTCATACCCACTGTTATCAAAACGTTCGACGGCATCGGCAACCGTGAGCACGTTCTTCTATCAGCTGAAGCCAAAACAAGTTATGGCGAAACTGAAGAGGCGCAATCAGTGGAGTTACAAGCCGTATTCTGTCATCTGAATGACAATCGCGTCCCCTCTCTCGCAAATACCGGACATTGCATTTAATCCTCTGTAATCTCCTAATTAACATACTGTACAGCCTATACACCCATACATCCGCTGCTGTGGTGTAATAGAATCACGCGGTCTTGTGTGAAGATGGGAACTCGTGTCCCGTCTTTTCCTTGTACTGCTTTCGAACCATGTTGGCGATCTGCTCGTCCTTCATTTGCTCCCAGAACGATTCGTGGGATTGGGTACCCTGTCGGAATATGTGTTGCTGTACAAAGTCAATGGCTAGAAGATGTTCAGTGATAGTACCTGACATGTTCGAAAGCTCCTAGCCTTTGTCCAGGTGATCTGAGAATACCGGTATGTCAGATACCTTGTGGGTAAACCGATATTGACCGACCTTCATCAGCTTCGGTCTGAGTGCCTCCACCAAGAGCCGCGTTTACTTTTGCCCTCAATCCTTGCTCCTCAGGCTTAGGTAGCTCTTCATGTAGCATGTACGCCCCGATTTTGTCAAAGACACTGTGGCTCTGTTCCGGAGAAGGGGGGAGCTTCTCATCACGGTGAAATGCGTCCCCGATCTTGCCAAACATATTATGATGAGCGGCCCTCTCCGCCTCTTGCCGTTTCTTTTGTTCGGCCTCCTCCTTGGCTCGCCTCTCTGCCGCCTTTGTTTCATCGCTCTTGAACGCATCGTGTAGTTTGTCCAAGACATGTTCACGCTCTGCTTTGGTAGGCGGCGACGTGCTGGCCGCGGTCTGACCGCGGAGATTGCTGCTAATCTTGTGCAAAAGACCGTCGCTCTCTGGCTCAGGCAGAGGTGCAGCAGCCACAGGTCCAGGCGCGTCGTGGACTTTGCCACTTAACTTGTCCGTGAGCCTGTCCATGAAACTTTCTTCCTTCACCGGAACCGGAGCTTGTGTGGAAGGGGCCTGCTGGGCTTCCTCGTGATGATCACCTACAAGTTTTTCGAGGAAGCTGTGATGTTTGGGCTCCGGAGGGGGCTGGGCAGCGGGGACGGGCGCTGGGGCTTCGTCGTATACCCCCCTGAGTGCATCACCGAGTTTGTGCAAGATGCCGCTTGGTACTTCTGACACTGGTTCGGGCGGGGGTGATGCTGAAACCGGTTGGACTGGCGAATCCTGTTTACCAGTGCCCAGTGCGTGGCTGATCCTGTCCAGTAAGCCTTCATGGTGCTCAGCTGGCGGAGCAGGAGGCGCCACGGGAGGATCTGCAAAGTCCTCATTTACTATTCTGTCCCGGTTATCGACGTTGCGCTTGTCGAAAAAATCCATGTCGGCTAACGGTGAGGTACTTATGTACAGTTGTGTGCAAGTAGTATTTAACAGAGGAATGTGATCGAGATCAGAACCGGATCGCTTGCCGGTGGCTACCGTGTCTTTCCCACGGTATCTTCACCATGAACGCCATACCGTTCGCTCTACTCCTCATTACTCCCTTCGACAGTGCCATCTTCCAGCGAGAATCTTGCTTATCAACATCCTACTACGGCACCTATCGTGACGGACCAACGTACCAGGCCGTATACGCTCCTGAGCAAAAATGCATAGACAATTGGGTTTCAGACTTTGCTGCAGAGTCTGCCACGATATCTGCCGCATTTCAGCCAGTTCGGCTGCTCGTGTGGGTTGAGGAAGAGTCGGTAGACGAGACTTTGAAATCCCAGGTTGTTCCATTTGGCAGTGAACTGGATAGTTTCCTGGAAAGACTGTCGCTGTCGTCTTATCAGTCTTACCGTGGATTGGACCAGGCTCTGGAGGACCACGAACAGGATGTTCTTGCAGACAGCGAACAGGAGCCGCAAGACGAACTTCTCTATCGGTCTCCTCACGCCGCATTGCTATCAGTCAGCCACGATAAGGCGCGCACCATTGACACTCTCGTTCCGCGGTTCTGGAAATCGACCATCTTGCCAACGTCGCCTGTTGACTACATTCCTGTCCCTTTATATACCGCCCAGCGCATTCAGGATATGACGAGGAATGTCAGATTCGATCCCGTAGTCGCGTCCGTGGTCAATAGCCTCTCTGTCACGCAGATGAAGAACGACATCCGTTTTCTCACCGGGGAGGACGGGAAGTCAGGAATTGTTTCGCGCCATTCCTTTGCTGAGGGATCACGGACAGCGGCGTCGTGGATTAAGGAGCGGATTGAGGATACCGGTGCTGTTTGCGAACTGAAACCTTTCCTCTCGGGTTATGCGCCCAATGTCGTATGGTGAGTCCATACGACCTTGTCGTCCGATGATTGACACGATCTTTCTCAGTCGATATGAAGCCATTGTGAACACGTCCGAAACTGTACTCATCAGTGCTCACTACGACAGCCGTGGATCATTTGGTAGCACTCGCGCGCCCGGTGGGAATGACGATGGCTCAGGCACCACAGGGATCCTCTCCATCGCGCGCGCTATTGGAGCGAAAGGTGTCAATTTCCACACTAACGTCGAACTTGTCTTGTTCGCTGGAGAGGAACAAGGTTTGCTAGGTTCCAAAGCCTACTCCCGTGAGTCTGGGTAACCCCTTACACGATTTTCCTTTTCACCTATCATGTTTTAGGTGAACTAAGGGCTGCTGAGTCGAATCTCACACTCGTGATACAAGCAGACATGACTGCGTATCATGCTCTTGACGAGCCCCCTCAATTGGGACTTCCCAAAACGTTAGTGTCTTTGACTTCCGAGCACTTGTAGTACTAACGGGAACCATCAGTATCGGCAGTCCGGAAGCGGGAGACCTTGTTTCCGCCATTGCTGGAATCTATAGCCCGGAGCTGGTCGTTGGATACACCTCCGTATGTTTACCTCTTGATGAACTCTGTAAATAGTATTCACAATGGTTCATAGGTCTGCTGCAGTGACCATCAAGTACGATTCTTTTCTATATCGACGGCGTGGGAATTCATGGTTTTTTATTGTAGTCGTTTCACGAGCAAGGTTTTCCCGCTACACAACTGTTCGAGCGAGCGGGGCCAAGTATGTCGCATTGTTTTCATACTTATTAGTCTGTGACTGACCAGACCGAAGTTTTTGATCCCATGTACCATAACAGCGGTACGTATTCTCATCACGCCTGCTAATTCTCGTCTAAATATAACACCTTTAGGTGACCTGAGTGATCGAGAAGGATATGACTTCGAACAATTAAAAGCGATAGCTAAAGTTCAGGTATGTATCTTATCATCTCAAAAGCTATATGCGTGCTTATCTCAGTCCGTCTTCTCAGTTCGCTACAGTGCTTCATGTTGCTGGTTTCGATATCCCAAAGTGACAACCTGCCATGCTACGTATAGATGTATCTTATGTCCGCGCCTAGACCAGAGGAATCTTATAAATTTAAGTAGAACGAACGGCGGCGTCAACGTCGTTACGCAAAGACTTTCTCACGAATGGCATCCAGAAGAATGCTATTATAGTCTCCTCCTGCCTCCCACATTGCAAATCCAGCAAGACCCATATCAGTGATGAATTGTCCTTTGGCCGCGAAGGACTCGGCATTGTCGTAGGATATCATGACCTCGGTCGTGGTGTTATAGATGAAAGGCTGACGTGCAAAACATGAGATCAAGGTAACTAACATGACAAACAGGATTCTTTCTCACCGTCTGACTGCAGTTATCAAATACATAAGGAACACCATCCACGGCGTCACCGTTCTCCGTGAGATACCCTTGCGCAACCAATGCCCAGAAATTGATCACTCCACCAGCCGTTGTAGCGGCACCACAAACGTCGAAGCCGGCCACATCATCCCAAGCATCACCAGCAGGGTGTGCGGACGAGTTGAAAGTCGCATAAAGTGCCAGCGCGTCAGAACCGTTTGCAAATGCTCCGGCCTGCGGCACACTGAAACTGTGTCCATATGCGGCAACACCGAGGAGGAGCTGATCACTGGGGATACCTGCCTCAGTCCATTTCGTTACTGCAGACACAGCAGAGCCTGCTTGGTTAGCCGCGACCGCGCAGGAGTCGTTGAGGGGAGCGTTAGGCCCGACTGTGGCGCTCCAGGATCCCCAGATGTCGTAATTCATAATGGCGACATAGTCCAGGTATTCGGCGAACTCTGATACATCTGTCAAGGCTGTTCCATCGGAGCCGGTGAATGGGGCTATCGACGCCGCTGCCGAGAGTGTGAGGTTGGCGCCAATGGGGTCTTCTCGGAGTTCTTTGAGGAATGCGAGGAAGTTGGCTGTGTCATTGGTGTTGAGGGCATTACAGCCGATGCCTTGTTTTCCAGGATATTCCCAGCTAAATACGTGGTCAGATACTACGCAGAAGAGCGTCTGAACTTGCTCACTCAAAGTCAAGTCCGTCAAGGTCATATTTAGACACAAGGTTGGTGAGGGTTTTTATCCATGCTGTGCGATTCTCTGCTGACCCGACGTTGTCAGACCAATAGAGGGAGCCTGTCCATCCCCCAACCGAGACTTTTGCATCAACGTCCTGCGTAGACATCATGATTCTGGCGAAGAGGATTCCATACTCGAAAGATGGCTCACGTTCTCATGCGCCGTGGCTACAAGTTGAGCAAGCACGCCTTCTGAATCTATCCCAGAGGTGTTGAAAGAGAGTGTGTTGACGTCCGGCGTCGTTTCACTGGATGTCCTGGTCAGATTTAGGTTCACGGGTCCTGCATTCGAGACTCACGCAAATGCGAAGGTCACCTCCGTATATTTTGACCACGGCACATCGCTAACATTGAAGCCTTCATTGGCATGCCATCCAGTAAACCATGTCGTGGCGACCTTGTCTTCGCAGCCAACGTCACGCTCCGCTGCGTGGATAAATGAGAGAGAGGAAAGTGCCAGCAATGATTGCCAAATCATGGCTGTAAAAACAAATGAAGGTCGAAGTGGGAACTGAAAGAGGGAATTAGGTGCCACAGTTTCTAACACTTCTTTTAACAGATCGTGATCTATGTAATCTCCGTGACTAACGAGGATCTGTTTGAAATTCAAATGGATGCCCGGTGCATTCCTGTGCATTCTTGCTCTCACCGCCCCCGAGGTGTTACGCGACCGGGCAGGACCATAATTCCTTCGAGTTCTGGGCGTTTTTGTTCCCTACCTTTTGTTAGCTAGGTCTCATGCCAGGTTACCGTTGTCAGCACAACCGTTGGCTTGATGAATGAACCTGACCAAGTAAGTAGACTCGGACACACAACTTGAGGCGGCTCTTGGGCGGCTCGGCCCAGACGTATCATTACATCTCGACAACGATCTGGCGTAACAAGCTCTCGCTGTTCAGGGCCACATGGGAGTTATTCTCCGTACACTATTTTGAATCAACGGCCGTTAACAGTGAACACAGACATACAGCATAAATTACACCTGATCAAAGCTAGGCTGAACAGCCACCATCTGGACCTGACCTTCCTTCTGCACGACGGCAACTTTCTTCTTACTGATCGACGCTTTGACCGGATGGGGGTCCTAAGAACCGGTCAGTTGTAATAAGAACTTTTATTTCTAGCGCAACGCACATCAAATATCTCGTTCAGCTCTTCACTTTTAAAAAGAGAAGTATCAGCTCGGTGGAAGATCGAGTGTGCACTACTTACAGAGTACGCCCCTTCGTTTCAATGGCAAAGAAAAAGATGATCAAACATTCAAAAAGATCCCAAACCACGTAGACGATATAATACTGCGGTATTGCGGTCATTAGCGGCGCCCAGAGTTCGATGGCTAGGATTGCACAAACCTTCCACTGTATGTTATTCAATGCAATGGGACCGGCATAGGTGTTGACAAAGCCAGCACAGCTCACGGCGAATGAGTACCTGAACGCCCGAGTCATTACAGTTCATAAAAAGGATTTAATAGGAAGACTGACATCGCCATGCCTTTCGCTCTGGACAGTGAGAAACGCATCAATACAGAATTGCTTTGTTTTGATCAACCGGATACTTACCGAGAATTGTATGCGAGACATTCTGAGGGATACAGAGCTTGTAATGGCGTATACGTCAGGCTGTACACGAAGCCAAATAGAACTGTGAGACGAGTTGTTAATGGCGATACAAATACCAAAGTGTAATAAGTAAAAAAACCTACATATGAACGCAATCGCCGCATTGGAACCCGCGGGATTACTTCCTTCTGCCCCCCATTTTGCAGTGCAACCTAACCGAAAGTCAGGAGTGTTCTGGAACAGAGGATTCGCTGCGCACCGGTCACAACTGCAAGCATGCCTGCGCTACCGAGAGTCCCCCAGAACCACATCGTACGTCTGCCAACTATGATGCATCAATCTACATAACTAGCGAGATGATTGTCAAGTTTTATACGAACCGTGATCAGTTAGAGACGTTCCAATAAGGGCACCTGAAGCCGAGACGACTGTGTTAACAAAATTCAAAATCAAACGTCGGTCTTGCGTGTTCGCTCCTGCGTTCTTGAACAGGATGGTAAGGAAATATCTTCAGACAGGGTTCTGGATGGGCAGATTTATGAACAATGCAGAGAACGTGACGTACCCTAGACCATTTCCAGACCATTGTCCGAAGAATCCCATCAGGAGCATCATAAATGTACGATATCGTGCATTGTGCGTGTTGACAAGTTCAGAGTAGTCCCACCTACAAATGAATCAGCATTCATCCAAAACGAAATGCATATGCTGATGAAACGTACCATCGCTTATCGGATCCATCTGTTTTGATAGATTCCTCGAATTCCCTCATTTCTAGTTGCACTAAAGGTGCATTGACGTCTCCATTCCCGTGGTACTTCGCAAGGATCGCTTGTGCTTCTTCCTTGCGACCGACAGCCATCAGCCATCGAGGCGACTTGTAGAGAACAAGATCAGGTTTTGGAATGCGAGTAAATTTTATTAGGCTGTCACCTCAGGTAAGAACAAGGAGAAAATAGCGAGAATTCCGGCAGGTATGAGCTGCATAGCCAAAGGAGTACGCCACGATGTTGTGGTGCTGAGACGGCCAGTCGCAATTGAAACGCCAGCTACGCAGAACAACGTAACGTGTAAGTTGGATGAATGATTTATAGATGAGCGACCTACTGCACAAGATGGAACCCGTGTAGTAAAACGCTGGATGATGAGATCTCTGAGATATTTGAACAACGTGATCGAGAATTTAACGTACTGTTGTATCTATAAAATAATGATGGTCAGCGACGCGATTGAACACCGGTACTAATTGACGCACAAACCCGTCAAACGTCCGCGCCATTGTGGAGGAGACATCTCAACAACATATGAAGGGGCTGCTGTCGTAGCGAAAGAAACACCAAATCCGAGGACAAATCTGCCAGCGAGAAGGTAGTCCTGAGTCTTGGACACGGTGATCACAATAGCACCTATTTGTGAATGAGGTACTCAAAATCAGACGAATTACGCCACTGAACGGGTCAGAGACAGACCAATTATTATGATGACGGCTCCGGTGAACTGTTGCATCCTTAGTATCATGTTACGAAATCAACGAAGTAACATACCATGCCTCCTCGACGTCCGAAGTAGTCGGTAGTTGGACCGGCGAGTGCAACACCCACAATGCTGCCTTCCAGGATTAAATAACATTAGCCATCGACGCCGTACAGGATTCAGATAATTTTTTCACCTATTGAATACTGTGAACGAATTGAGAAAATCAGAAAAACGAATATAAAAATTACGCACAATACCAAAGATAATCGCGGTCACCGTACCGACGCCTCCACCAGCGTCCTGACCATCAATACCGAAGTAGCTGAGATACTGTCTGTTGTTTATGATCAGGTTTGTATTGGTTCAGAACACGATAAAAATTCGTACTGCATTCCATTAACGGCGCTCATGACTGCGGATAGGCCCCCGTAATGAGCAGCGAAACGCCGATCTATTGTAGAATGCCGCACCTTGCCCATCGAACCCATTTGCCATACTGCCCATGAATGCGACCACAAGGCACAAGTACAGCTTGATGGACGTCCAGCTCCCTGGGTTCAGCGGTGGACCAGTAGAGAGAGCCAACGCAAGGTCGGCGTTGGTGACTTCAAGGATCTTCGCGCTGTGAGGGACGTCATTCGGGACTTGTGCGCTTGGAGACGAGGTTGTCTCTTTGACATCGTCTTCGTGAGAGTCTTGATGCTTCAGAGAGCTCTGAGCTTTCTCCTCAGACATGATAAGCGGGGCAAGATAGACGGTCGCGTGAATTGATTAATTCTTTATATTCTAGTCTGACGGAGAAGTTCCTGGAACGCACGAGTGTCGCAAAGAAGGTACTGGTCCCGGGAACTCTTGGGGCTTGGTTACACCTCCATCCGGGGTATTGAGTTATCAAAATATAAGCCGCTTTGGGAAACTTTATTCTATAGAAAGGTTCTTTTGAGTAAAAGCTGAGATAAAGCCACGCAAAATTCACCGTTCCTGTAGTCATCACGCAGAAATTTCATTATGGAAGGGTGATTGGCCGTTCCGCCTGGAATTTTTTGTTTCTGTCCCGAGAGTGCTGAGTAGCAGACTAATGTCAAGAGACAGACCACCCTGTTTAGAGGACTCGAGCTCGGAGCGACTTCGGAATAAAATCGCAATGGCGTGGAACCCAGCTTCATGATCAAGTGGTCTCAGGGTTTCTCCGAAAATATCGATCAATTTTTGTCAGGTCGGCAATGGGTGAGTTCCACGATACCGGGCCGACCTCATAGCAATAGGACAAGCTGTAACCAAGCAATCGGCCTGCGGATTCAATTATTTTACGGTCAATCGTAGGAGCAAACGCGGTTGAAAGCTGGAAGTTGCAGGCAGGGAATAGACGACATGGCAGAAAGAATGCAACATGAACTTGGAAGGTCAACTGAGTCGGATGCGGATCTAAAGTTACTCCATTGAACCGGCACCCGATCACCTCGACCTTGAAGCTTGAATCGGCAAGTTGGGTCGAAGTCTGATTTATTAAGACCTATCTTTGTGTGCACCGTGGTACCAAAATTAGCTATGTTGGGATACATTCTCAGCTACATTCCCACCCAACTAAAGGTGCTCTTCAATTCAATGCTTCTTTTCATCCTGACATCAGCCGACGACGGTCCCACAAGCACAACAAATTCGCCCTTCTCAGCTATCCAACTGGATTTGCGATCATCATAGTATCCCAAGGCATCTCTGTCAAGGGGAACCGTTATGACCTTTGTTTCTCCTGCTTTCAACGTCTCCTTGACGAACCCCTTGAGTTCCTTTGCAGGACAGGGCAAGGAGCTTTCCACATCACAGATGTATATTTGCGCGACCTCCCGTCCGTCAATGCCACTAGAGTTCGTGATATTGAAATTTACGCTGAATTTCCCGTCCGAAGAGATTTCTGAACAGTTCAAGTCAGAATAATCAAACCTGGAGTACGATAGGCCGAAGCCGAAGGGGAATAGAGGCGCGATTGTCTTGATCTCGTATCCTCGGTATCCAACGAAGATACCTTCGTTGTACAAGACTTTGCCATGGTCTTGGGTCTTGTTCCCAAAAGAGGGATAGGATGGATTATCCTCAAGGCGTTTGCTGGAAAGTGATTCGATTAGTAAATTGATAGCCAATCTGAGACTCAGGCATTCTTACGGGAATGTAAGCGATAATTTGGCTGAAGGATTGACCTTGCCAAACAGCACGTCGGCTAAGCCGTTTCCCAATTCATTACCTCCGTAGAAAGCCTGTGCACCGAGCCCATCAACGTATGGCCATGTATAACTAAGGCTCTGATATTCGTACCTGGAGCACTGTATCGGCGTTGTCAATCCAAGGCATCTCTACTGGCGTCCCTGACTGGTTCACCACGACAGTTCTCGGGTTGGCTTGTAGCACTTTGGAGACTAGATCGTTCGTCAATCCGGGCAATCTAGACAAACATTCTGAGCAAAATCGAACATTGATACAGCCAAAAATAGACCCATACTTCATGTCCTCTCGGTCGAAGCCCTCGCTTTCCCACCTTTAAACCGTTTAGTATAGACGCAACTGAGGCTGAAAAGCCATAATACTCATGATTAAGGCCGATCACAAGGATGACGACTGTCCAAAGAAAGATACCGATTAATTATTTCAAAACCCTGACGCGAAACAGACTGACCATCTGAAGCCTTGGCTAACTTCTCAGCTTCCTGAATAGCTTCTTGTCCTCCTATAACACGTATACCACCTAACCGGAAGCCGCCCCAAAAAGGGAACGGAGGACCCCTTGCAATGAACTCGACATTGCTCAGACGCACTTCAAGCTCATATTCCTGGCCCGCTTTCATTCCTTTAACGATGGACCTAACTTCGGTCGATCCTGCTCCGAAGGATTCTTTTGAATACTCCGTCTTGGTGCTCTGGTCGATCACGATTTTCTTATCAATGAACATATTTCCGGTTCCAGAAACATTCATGCCAAATTCCCAGTCGCCGGATTCGTCTGGAACGAAAGTCGTCGAGTACTAGAACAGAGGTAAGATGGTGTGCCAGAGAGCAAATTTATATCCTTACGCGAGTCCAGCAGCTTGTGCTGACTTTCTCTGCGTTCTGATAAGGTAGCATGCATGATGCATATCAGATATTGACAAGTATTGCAACCCATGTCTTACCACACCATCCAGTAGGATACAATTGGAAACAGAAGTTTTTGTGTCCCATACGGATTCCTTCAATGTCGAGCTCAAGTCGGCTTGCAGCGACATGAAGTCCGATGAGGGAGGTCCATTCCAGAATTCTAAGAGAGCCCCAGGTGTGCCGTCCTGCTGTTTGATGGATGCATCCAGCAAGGGAAGGACTTTGTGAGATGTAGCGCCAACTGTGTAACTGACCGGCACGTTTATGGCTTTCGCCGCCTCGATGATACCCTGAAGAGGGCTGACAGTATAGGTAGACAACAGCTGCGCTGAGCCGCCTCCAGAAGTCATCGCCTTTTTTGCGTTAGGGCCTATCACCGCGATGGATGTTGGAGCGCTCAAAGGAAGGAGACCAACGTTGTTCTTCAAGAGCACTACCGAATCAGCCGCAGCTCGTCGCAAAAGTTGGCGTAGTTCAGGTGTATCAACACCTTCTTCTGGACCATTAAATGGGATATCAGACCCGTGAGCCTTGCCCAGGAGTTCGAGGACCTGGAAGCGGTATGAGCACTGACGGCCTTGCACGGGGAAGGGAAACCACCTTTCGGGCCCGATCATCGATATCGTCTGTAACAAGTTTTCCTGCTTGAATCGCGCGAAGGACAGCTGGGCCGCGAACAACGCTTGGACCGCTATTCACCGGACTAAGCAAGTAGAGGGGAGATCATTAAAGCGGAAACTCACGGCATCTCTAGATCGAGTCCTGCCTTGATGCTTTCAGCAGTACTGTAAACGCCGGTCCAGTCGCTCATAATCAATCCTATGTATAAGTAGCTCAGCATCAACAAAATATCAGCTGTCTCTGAAACCATACCCTTGTAACCCCATTCCTGAATAGCAATTAAATACATGTCATAACCTGCCATGAACAATTGTGCGCACCTTCCTCAGTATGTCGTCTAGTAGACGTTTATCTTCAGAAACATGGAGACCATTAATGCGATTGTATCTGGCGTTCTGATGAGAGTTGTATGTTTACACGTCAAAGTTGAGCGTACGATGACATAAGAGCCCACGGATTAGATTTTCGAATCGCGATTTGGAAAGGCTTAAGATAGATCTCTCGGAGAGCTCGCTCGCTCACTTCGCCTATCCTATCATTCAGTGCGAGACTTACGAATCAGTGGCGGCCAAAAGACATACTGCTCACAGAAAATCTCTCATGTTCTTGATCATTGGCGACATAGTGCTTGATTGTAGCACTAACGCCTTTTGACTGTAAACCGTTTATATACGCGGCAGCGATTTCCCCGTTCAAGACACCGTCTTCAGAAAACGACTCGAAACCCCTTCCACCAAGAGGTGAACGTTGGGTGTTGACGGTTGGCCCAAGCAGTATGTGACAGCCTGTAGGGCAATAAATATTATGTCAGAGTCAAATCGTTCAGGTGTGAAGGACATCACTTTTGGCACGACACTCGTCTCCAAGGGCCTCACCAATCTTGTACGCAAGCTCCAGGTCAAAGGATGATGCGAGGCCGGTGGACGAGGGAAAGCAGCTCGACGGCACACCATTGAAGACTGATGTTGATCCGTGAGATCTAACCAATCGACGAAGAGCAATTACTGACACTGAGTACCACGAACACCATTGGGACCTAAGGAACAATACCAAGATATCGGTCGGTCTCGATACATAAAATGAAAACATGAGGCCCCTACCATCGCTCATTCTCATTGACGGAATGTTTGCATGTGGAATCGCTTCAGTATGCCACCATCCCTACAAGAATCAGTATTGAAGTCGATATAGTTGAATTTGACTACGTAGGACTTACTAATCCAGTCAGAAGCTTGACTTTGTCGCTGAGGGTTAGTTTTGACAACGTTTCGTCGACATTGAAAGCCATAGCTATCGTGGGGTGTTTCAAACGGACGTGGGATCTGTGCTCACGAACGACATTTCATCGGATAATTCTCGGACGAATAGCGTGAGACACGGTCAAGTGACGACGTCATACCACACGCAAGGGTCCGACACGGAAACCATCATCCGCATTTCGACGAACCTCAAAGGAACCCCAATAGTCGCTGGGAGAGAAAGAAGTAATAAGATTTATTCTACATCCGCACCTCGTATACATTTGCTATGCCGGCACGAGGTGAATCGCTGTATCCTACCGATCAACCTCTCCAAACACCAAATCCATAGTTCCGATGATAGCTACAACGTCTGCTAGCATGTGCTAGAAAGAAATCTTAGTGATGTCCGCATAGTCCAGGAAACGACCTACATGTCGCATAATGAAATCACTCCCAGCCAAATGGGCGAAGCCGGGTGCTCTGATTGAGCAACGATATGGTCTGTTCGTTCCATCCCTTATACGGTATCAGCACAACAAACGGGTCAAAAAGGGAAGAAAAACAACATACGAGACCAGGTATACGCCCATCTCTCCCTTGGGAGCCTCGATAGCACTGTATGTTTCACCAGGTGGCACAGAATATCCCTCGGAGAAGATCTAAGTGACATCTCTCAGCTAAATGGTAAATTGTGGAGAAAATGTAGGATGACCTTGAAATGATGGATTAAACTCTCCATACTCTCTTTCATACTTGCTCTTGGAGGCGGCACGAGCTTGTGATCGTCGACTTTGAATGCGCCAGGTGTGATTTTATTCAAGCACTGTAGCAAAACATTAGTGAACGCCTTAGAGCATAAAGAGGTGGATACCGACCTGGTTAATGATGCTTAGACTCTCTCGCATTTCTTGCACACGACAGAGATATCTATCGTAACAGTCACCTTGCTGGCCCACCGGGATGTCAAATTCAACCTGCAGCAGGCAACTGTCAGTATATAACGTTTGTGATAGGGAGGGCTTACCTCGTCATACTTGTCATAGGGTGATGCCTTTCTGAGATCCCATTTCACGCCACTGCCCCTCAGCATAACACCACTGAAGCTGTAATTCAGAGCATCAGCAGCGGTAACAACGCCGACTCCGATAGTCCGTTCTTTCCAGATACGGTTGCCAGTAAGAACCTGTAGGAAGTGAATAAAAGATATAATCATTGTTCGTTTTCTCACCTCTTCAACTTCATCTACCCTTGATCCAAACTGGGTCGCCCAATTGAAGATGTCATCCAATAGTCCGTGGGGGAGGTCAAAAGCTACACCGCCTGGACGGACATAGGCACTATGAAGACGTGCGCCAGAAACCCGCTCATAGAACTTATAAGCGACGTTAACTTTTGTGCATTGAGAAAGCGGAGGCAGTGAGTCTTACTTCCATAAGTTTCTCTCGCTCCTCGAAACCCCAAAGGAAAGGTGTTAGGGCACCAACGTCCATAGCGTGCGTGAGAATAGCCATGAGATCTACCACATAGATAAGCATGGCACAGGACAGTTTCATCAGGAAACACACGGTTTAGAATTCTCGTGATCTCTCCAAATAATGTGCGTATCCATTTGCCACGATCCGGTACTTCGATATTCAGCAATTTCTCGACAGCCAACGAGTAACATAACTCATTTGTCACTGGTAGTAGGGTCAATGTCCGCACAATAGAACGACAACATAGACCCACTCATGGAAACATAGTCCAGCCGGTCAAAATAAGGTAGTGCTTGGATGTATGTCTTGTATTCAATCAGCTTCTCTGTCCCTCGATGCAAAAGACCAATATGCGGGTCTGCGCGGAGAACTTCCTCGCCGTTGAGCTCGAGAATCATTCGCAACACGCCATGGGCTGCAGGGTGCTGAGGTCTATTCCACCGGTCAGCGTTCGGTTCCATGAGTACTAGGACGTGACTCACCCAAAATTAACGGTAAAATGCCTCATATTGGTCGCCGACCTAGTATCAGCCTCTGCAAGAATTTCCGAGGCATGCATGCCCTGAAGGTCCTCCACGGTGTGATAATCAAACGCAGTTTTGGTTTCAGCAGCTTCTGCGGCTGTGGCGCGGCGGGGGTGCGACGAAGAAATGCATCGAGTAAACGAGGGCGCGAAGGCCCGAGAACGGGCAGCTAGACGGCTCAGCATCGTCGTTGACGTCGACGACGACCAGTGAAGTTTCGGAAGGACGCGGTGTCCTTTGGAAATGATCTGATTGGTCGCCGTGGATTTCGTCTCCGTCCAGCCAGGTATTCAATCTCCGATTGAAGTTGCGTCCCTGCAACCCTTTCCCTTCTGCTATCGTCATTGGCAATTGCTCGATGAAGGCGCCTCTTCTCCTCTCTCTACTGTCATTGTCGTATTCAATATCGGTAGCAGCAGCAGGCGAAAAGCCGTGCACAACTCATGCTTCCAATGGGGACTACTTTGATTTGAACCCGCTCAGGGCCAGGTAAACACCAGATGATATCCCTCAGTTCACTGGTATTGACTATGCACCGCAGCAAGGACTACACATTCTCCTCCCCGGGTGGAAAGGAATTTAGGATCAACGTGTGTAGATCAGTCGCGTCCGAGACCTGGGGTCTTGACGACACCGACGTTGGCGGGGTTGTTAGGCGGGACCACGGAGACTTCTCGCTGGGGTGCGTGGTGATTTCTGCGTAGCTGCTCTCACTGAATGCGTCACAGGAAGACCAACACTACTTTGGACCTTTCGCCCGACAACGCTGTCCGAATAGTACTGACATCTGGTTCGCGATGTAATTCCCAAAATACAGCCAACACCGTCATCGAATTCATCTGCGATACTGCTGTTTTTGGCGCCGGAACGCCCAGACTGCTGGCGCAGTTACCTCAAGGAGATGATGAAGCCTGTGCGTTCTTCGTGGAATGGCGGACACATGTACGCCTCACTAGTCTCTCAACGTCGTCATCTAACGCTGAAGCGTAACTGGTAGTTTGCTTGCCCTGCCGGCGAACGCTCTGGACCATGGGGGTTTTTTGCATCTCTTATCGTCATTGTTCTCGTCTTTCTCATGCTTTACCTTACCCTCGGAACTCTTCACAACCGATACGTTCTACGCC
The DNA here is from genome assembly GCA_902506015.1 of Armillaria ostoyae. Classification (NCBI taxonomy): domain Eukaryota; kingdom Fungi; phylum Basidiomycota; class Agaricomycetes; order Agaricales; family Physalacriaceae; genus Armillaria; species Armillaria ostoyae. Next base: position 4,448,101 of record LR732083.1, read on the forward strand.
TACGTGGATTCGACCAGATTCCGCAGTTTAACATTGAGTCGATGCGGTACCATCTCAAGGAGGGCGTAGATTTATTTAAAGACTGGATGGCAGGGATGTACGAAGGTGGTCAAGGTGCAGGTTGGACACGCCCCAGTCAAGGTGGCGGATTTGGCGGCAGAACCAACCCTGTAAGCCATCAGAGTGGTGTGGATGCGGGAGATTTCGACCGGGGATTCGTCAGACCGCCTCGTAACGGAACTGCGGGGAGAACAAACCCTATATCGCATCAATCCCAAGTCCAAAACCCACCACCTCAACCTCAACCGGACCTGCAGCAGCATCCGAAGAAGAAAGAAGAAGGGACCACTGAAGAGAGGGCTCCCTTTATGTTGGGCGATGATGACGACGACGAGGAAGTGACCAAAGCACCGCCTCATCTGAGTCCGACTCAACCACCCTCGTCTACGCAAACCGTTACTTTGGCACCACCGTCAGAGTCAACGTTTGCTTCAGCTCAACCTGTTGTCGAGTTAGCCAATGACGCGGCCGCTTTCAGAGGTCGAGATTTGGGCAGTGAAGGGGTTACTCGTCTGTGAATATTTCGCTCGTACGTTTTTGGGTATTGATATATGCTTCTATTATGCTGTTCAATACGATGGACAAAGATCTAACAAAAATCAATAACCCGTCGCACCGATAAAAGATCCGACATGCCCAAGAGTTCATTGCCGCTTCAGTCTAATCCCCATCCAAATTTGATTCCGCAATTTATTGCAAATTGTCTCATCAACCTACCTCTCCCATGACTACCTATATGGGTAAAGGATGATCTCTGACGAACAGGCCGGACCTTGATACTCGTCTCCATGGACGACTTACTCCTAGCGAAATTCGACCTCGAGCAGTTCCAGTGGAAATCTTTTCATACTGACGATGGTGCAGAAGCTCATATTCGCCTTCTCGCTGGTGGCGAGTGCACGCATGACATCATGAACCGTCACGTTCAGGGAGACCAGACCCTGTTCTTTGCTGTCTACGTGGACCTCGCATCTGCGTACGAACGGGCAAAAATCATAGATACCTGCCGTGACGCTTGGAAATGGCTTCGATACTATCTACCGATCATTGCATGCACCATTTCCGTTGACGACGACACTGGCCGTCTAGAGTACCACTCCCCGACGCCGAGTGGCGTGGACGAGTGGGTAGCACGCACATTCATTGTTCATGATCAACAAGTCTTAGACCTAAACGAACTCCGGACGCAAGTGGGACAGACGAGGATACCATCCGCTGCTGGCGACCAAACGTGGCTGCACTTTGTCGCTAACGCGTCAGTCGCAGACGATGCCATCACTCGCGTAGGATTTCTTTTCCAAAGCCACCATGCTCCATTTGATGGACCGGGAATCAAGCTTGTATTCAGTCGCTATTTGACTCGGGTCGCGAGCTCACTGGGTTCTTCCATGCCTTGTGACTTCGTGTGGGGCAGCGAGGTTCATAACCTCATCCCTTGTGTTTACAACATCTTGTCAGCTCTTGAGCCTTGTCCCATACCACCTCATTCTGGTGAACAACCTTCGTTTGGTAAACCTTATTACCAGTCTATGCAAGCCATCTACAGTGACGTCTTGAAAGCCTCCCAGGTAAGCTCTAGCAGTGTATTTTATCGCCTAACAATTATCATTAAGAGCAGAATGCCTATGGGTTCCGGCCGCGCCCCAGAGACACCCGCTGGCCTTTTTGCCAACGAGAAGAGATTGTCCTTTCAAAGCGGGAATCAGACATGATACTCAAACGGCTCAAAGACGCATTGCCGTCTCAACGATCATACACCGTTACACATCTAAGTTAGTTGCCTGGCGTCTGATTCTAACTCTGTATGTTGACGTCCGCTTTTAGTCCATACAGCACTTGCCATGGTCGTCATGTCTGACAATCCCCCAGAAAAGAATGATTTAGAATCTTTCTTAAACAATTACAGTCTTGTGAACTGTCGGAGTCGTTTGAAGGAACCTTATTCTCAACCAACGCATGAAGGATATCCTGGGTATGCCATCGGCATAACAATGATGCGAATTCCAGTATCAATATTCTGTTCTTCGTCAGGAGAGCTGTTGCCGCTGAACAGGGATCTGCTCTTCAAAGCGATGGATGCTATCCGCGACTTTTATGACAATCAGAGGGCCGTTCCTGCTCCTTTAAGCTGCATGGCGCAGCTTGGACAGATCATGTCCGTGACTATGAAAGACGCAGCTGTAGCAAATTTGTAGGCCGGTATATTGTTGCTCGTGATGTTGGCTCATTGTATGTTGTTAGACTACCACCCAACCAGTGTTACATGTTGTCGAGTGACGGCGTAGGCGAAAGGTACCTGCAACCGACATATGCTGATCAGAGCGGTAAAACTGTCTTGACTGTTCCGAAGTTTTTCTCTTCGTTAAACAGAAATGACCCCGGACCGTAAGCATTTTCTCTGAAACCGATGACAATTTAGTTGAGCGCCGGAATCGGTATAGGTTCTTTCGCGTTTCATCCTGGAAAGGCCTCATCGAGCTGAGCGCCGACTTCAATTCTAACATTGTTCCCAAACAAGAGGTCCGACATCATCTGACAAAATGGAGAGAGTTTATCTTACTCATTACACGAGACGCCGAGGGCCTGGGCAACTCGGCATTTTCGAGCTCCACTGGGCGCCTGGGTATCCCTTAAGGTATAGTTGCTGGAGAGGAGGTGCTATGTATCAGAGCACCATCGGCGACGGTCAGGGCGCGCCAGAGATTTCTCTTTCTTTTTTGCGTAAGCCGGCGTGAATATCGGGTAACGAAAGACCAGTTCACCATTCCCAAAGGTAGCACTTGACCTGACCACAGCACTATGATGTACACCGCACACAGTCCGAATGGAACTTGACGTCAAGAGCATAATGGAGGGGTATGCAGGGTTCTTAGCCATTGAAAAGTCTGATACCAATCAATTAAGAGAAACCTATAACTTGTCCTTTCGGATTTGCTCCGGGCACGAGTTCGCGGGATGCTTAACGCCCTGTTTCATCATCATTCGTATATAAACGAGTGAGGATGATCATTCGAACCAAGGTCATTCAATGGGTAGCCCAACGTCTTTCCTTCTTACAATCGCAACACTCGCTATCTCCGTCCTTGCGGAGAGTCCAGGTCTGCAGCAAGGTTTGTCTAATGCTCACATAACGGCTGTTTTCCCTGGAAGCTCCTCGTATGCTGCTGCGAGCAGGCCGTGTAAGCCGCGATCTTCTTCTCCATTCACCCCCACATTGAAAGCCGTTCGTTCCCACAGTCAACTTGCGTTACGACTTTGCTCCGGTGGCAGTGACATATCCTTCAACGAAAGAACAGGTGTCCACTATCGTTGCTCTTGGTAGTTCAGAAAATCTGCAAGTCGTTGCAAGGAGTGGAGGTGTAAGTAGGCTTCTTTTCTTGCTCACCTCCTGACTAATACCGTTGCAGCATAGCTACATTGCTAATGGTCTGGGAGGAAAGAATGGCGCCCTCGTTATTGACCTAAGTAATATGACCAAGGTCGAGGTTCACGCCTCAGGTACTGCAACCGTAGAAACGGGCAATAGACTGGGAGACGTCGCGTATGCCTTGAATAACCAAGGAAGGGCAATACCCCATGGAAGCTGCCCTTACGTAGGCATTGGTGGTCACGTCTGTGAGTTCTCGGCATTTCAATAGTTTGAAGCGCCCGACTCTCACGCACTTCAGCTGGTGGAGGATTTGGATTTACGTCTCGAATGTGGGGCTTGGCCCTTGATGCAGTCCAATCAATGACTGTAGTCTTGGCTAATGGAACAATTGTAACGGCGTCGAACACCTCCAACGTAGATCTCTTCTGGGTACGTGACCATTAATTCCTGGCTAAGTTCCGCATAAAAGCTCACAGTTCTTTACATTTACTAGGCATTGAGGGGTGCTGCATCCTCGTTTGGCATCATCACCTCTGTAGATTTCCAGACATATGCTGTGCCCTCTTTCGCAACCATCTACGAATACGACTGGCAGCTGAATTACTCCTCTGCTGCCGCCGCTTTGGCCAAATTCCAAGAATTCGCGACGACGGACATTCCACCTCAACTTGGAGCCGAAATTAATCTCGGGAAAGGCAATTCCGAGGGGACTGTCTCTTTTGTGTTAACTGGTGGATGGTATGGCGAGTCTATAGATGCCCTCCAGAGCGTGTTGGCTCCGTATTTGCAGTCGATGCCTTCGGCGAGCGGAAATTTCTCTGGCAATGGAACGTACATAAGTACTGTTCAGGTTTTGGGCGACGGTGTCGTCAACACCAAAGTCGCGGGCCCGGATTCCACGGATACTTTCTATGTCAAGTCGTTGATGACGCCGGAAGATCAGCCGATGACCTTGGAAGCTTTGGAGGTTTATATGAAGTATATAGCGTATGAAGGCTATGCTTCAGATACGGTCTGTCTGCTTCTCACATACAATATTGACGTTGTATTCATCTCTGATGTAGGCCTGGTTCATGCAATTCGAGCTCTATGGCGGAGCCAATTCATTTATTAACTCCGTCAATGTAGATTCGACGGCGTTTGCAACAAGAAGTGCATTGTTCACGGTCCAGCTGTATGCCTCGTCGAGTAATTTCGCGCCGCCATATCCTGAAGACGGGTTCACCTTCTTGGATGGTATGACCTCGTTACAATCTGCGACTCCTCGTTCATTATCATTCTTTCAGGTGCCGCCGATGCCATCACCAAAACCATGGGTAATGGTTGGAATTATGGAGCCTATGTGAACTATGCCGACGATCGGCTCAAGAATGGTACGTCCAGAATTCTATAGCTTCTGTCACGAAGGCTGATAATCTTTGTACAGAGAATTATCTTTACTACAAATCGCATTATCACAGGCTGGAGAGTCTGAAAAGTCAATACGATCCAGCAGGCGTCTTTGATTTCCCCCTAAGCATCCAGTAGTTATCTTACTCTTTATCCAACAAGTTATAGTACCACGATATAGCACGGACCGTCACACGGCTTCAATGGGTAGCATCTTTAGAAATATGGATTTGGTATATCTCATCGCATAGTTGGTACCGACAACGCCAAGACCTCGACAATTTCGGTATGGTTCGTCAGCCTTACAGCTTCACCTGGTCTCGAAGCATCAAAATACGTCGAGGTGATCCTCGCGTCTTCGAGTCTCCATAGAGGATACCACCGTCCTTTCATATCAGCCGTGAAGGCGCCCTGCAGTCCAATATCAGAACGGTTAACTCAGGATTGAGGCAACCAGTCGCTCACCAGTTTGGTTAGCCAACGATCTTCCTCCTCGTTCTCCCCAGTAAGCTCAATTATGCGTAACCATAGCGAATACATCGTCGGGAGGCAAGTGGCCAGCAAATCGATGAGCTGGGGATTCATGGTCTGGACGTCGACATTAAAAGTCTCGAGGTTTGAGAGCAGGAAGTAATGCGCGAAAGCAGAGAGGACAGCACTCAGCTGGGAAACTGAGAGGTATGCCCCTCGTATGTCAAGCTCAGCAAGTTGGTGAAGCGGTAACATCGGTAAATTTACAAGCGGAGACACCTATAGAACGATCTCGTTAACGCATAAGATCTAAGTAACAAGAGGATGATGACAAACCTCCTTGGGAAGCTTGATGTTTCTAAACTGAAGACATATGTCTTTCAGACTGGTTGGCAAACGAGATAAAATCTCGATGACATCGAGACTGAGAGTTTCCACCGTGGTGTTCAAAGTTCTCAAACATGAGCCTCCAAGTAGCCCCGTCAATTTATAAAGCTGGTCATCTCGCATCATCAGACCATCAATATGAAGTCTGGTTAGAGACTGGGCATTCTTGGATATACACTTAATCGCCCTGGGGTAACATCGTTGGGTGATGTACAACCCCAACGTCTCCATGTCCGCAAAATCAACATTCGAGATCAGAGATTCCACTGCATCGTCGATGTCCTCCATAGCGTCTGGGTCGAACGAGGACATTGCCCACTCGAAATGGGTGAGTGTCTCTGCATGGGTATTGAGCATTTGGACAAGACTGTCTCCGGGTGGGGGTATCACAAGCGCCAGTTTACGCAGGTGCGGGAAGTAACCCAACGAGGCAATAACCGGCGTAAAATCTATACCGGGCACGGTCCTGATAAACAAACTCTGAAGCGTTTCTCCCGCTTTATTGATGAAAGGTGTAAGAATGTCTTCCTGGACATTGGCCGAGTTGATGTTTTCTGAGGTGGAAGAAAAGCTGTCCTTCTGCACTAAAATTTCGAGTTCCCGTAAATGACTGAACTTCCGAGTTGCAGTGGACAGGAGCGTGCGGAAGCGCGCGAGCGGCGCCACTAGAACGAGGCGGTGAATGTCTGCCTTTAGGTTCCACACTGTGGTAAAGAACGGGACGAGGTCTTGGGAGAAGAGATGGTTCCGCCAGTGTATGTGCAATTCGCGGAGGTTTGTCATTCCCTGCACAGCGCCTATCATGGCTCGGATAATTTCGTCGGAGTAATAGATAGTTGACCCTCGGTGGCGGTAGGAGGTAAACACGGACCACGTTTCAACATAAAGAGCATGGACGCGTTTGGCTACGGAAGGGTCCCTATTTGCTTGTAAGTCAGAGTTGAGCGATAGGACTCGAGGAACTTACCTCATTTGCTCCAAGAGCCACATCTTGTGATCATTGAATTCATTGAATTCTACGTGCCTATATCAGGCATTCATAGCAGCACGATACAAGGCACGATTGACTGCGAACAGCTTTGTCAACTGGGATTCGGGGATGAACGTAGAAATGCATTCCCAGATGTCGTAGGGTATGTCTTTGTTCGTCATGATAGCTAGAGGGGAATTCGAATTAGAGAATAAGTTAGCCTGGACAGCTTCAATACTAGTCTAGAGAGTGGGGAAAAAAAAGTAGGTCGTGCTTCAGATTCCGGTCCTCATCATGGCGGGGGTATAAACGGAAGGTGATAAACCAGAGTTAGGGGATCCACATTGAGATAAGACAATTCAGCCAGGTGAGGTCGTTATCTCCATCGGCCGCCACGCTGACGAACTGAGCGGCATCAACGCCGGAAACCCCAACCTTTCCCTTTTCAGATAGACAAGGGCACAAGAAACGATGCTATTTTTGACGTCGTTGCGCCTTCTGGGGGTGTGGGGAATGGAATCGGAAGGTGTTCCGGAATCCGTGTGGATACAAAATGTCGGCAGATGATTGAAGAATGACGGAACCGACCTCCGGGCCGACCGCATCACTCTATGAAAAATCGCCAAATTTTTCCACGGAAGGAGCCCTTGAGGAGCCCATCATCAGAAAATGTTACTGGTGAGGTGCTGAAACGACCAACAGAGTTCTCCATTCCCATTTTCTGCAAGAAGAGACTTGGGAACTGGTTCGAACCTTCTTCATCCGTGATAGACGTGCAACAAGACAAGATATAGGGACGAGATGGCCTCTAGTACTTATAGCTGCAGCCTTTATCTTTCAAAGTTGTCGAAAAGTAAAGATAAGCCCTCGGTGTACGTTTAACAGGTCTTGAGTCTGATCCCTCTGGACATGGGTGGATCCTGTCTTTTGAGTTCATTCTCCTTACTTCGGTGGGATGAGACTTATATGTAGCACTTGCCTGATAACCAAAGACACAGCGCGTCGCCGTGTCTTACGAAATATTCGGTGACGTGCTTCTCTTTCTTAGTGTTACTTACCGTCAACGCCACCCCGACACCCGTAACACTCACCAAAGGGGTATGCTGTCAGTGGTAGGTGGCGGAGGAAAACTATAAAGCCACTGGCGAGTAGCATACATATATGAAATGAAGGTGCACTGGCCTTCGTTGAATTTGGACTTTTCAAGTCTGAATTTTGAATATTAGTCTGAATGACTAGCGCTTTGCATTTTTTTTTCTTGCTAATAATACCATTGACGCCTCAAGCACTCCGAACAGTTACTGTTAAGGAGGATTATTATCGCAGTTCTCGTCATCCATTTCAGGTTGTTGAGGATTCGCTCAAGATTCGCTGCAGAAACGAGGAATGTTAAACGTAGAAACTCAGCAAACTGAGCATTCATAGCCAGAAGACTCAAGTGAAGATGGAGAGTACCTTCATCTCTTTTCGTTGCTCATTGATATATTTTACAAATCCAAAAGTCATCATGACTTGATACATTATCTGTGCCTAACCTAGTTTCCCAAAAATCATACAAGATACACTACATGTTATGCATTGCCATTCGTGTGCCAAGAGATTGAAAGACGGTCATCTCGCAATGCATTAGCACCAGCCGGGCTCCGGCGCGGCGCATCCCAGTCCATGAACTCCTCCCACTTCACCCCAACCTCATTCCTTAGATTCGGAATAATATGGTCCCAATCCTTCCTCGACCACCACGTTTGCTCGACCCTCTTTGAAATCGCGCAGAAATGTGCCATGATGAGTAACGCCCGGGGCCTTCGCTCAAAAAGATAAGTCAAGTATGTCACGGGTACGCGCCCGAACCACGCCATAAGGGTGTACGTCTGGTATTGCCGGTGAAACGACGCCTTCCACGCAAGCCTCAGCAAAGAGACGCATTCTTGGTACACCGCGGATGTCACAGGATTCTGCACTTCCTCGATATCCGGGGATCCCGGTCGAGGGAATGGGAGAACATCGAGGGATTCCGGAAATTGTACCGCGGGGTCGGTGGGCTCGTTTATATCTTGTAGGAGAAATGCCCAATCGAAAGCAACTGAAATATCGTGATCCAGTGGCCACTTTTGTCCGAACGTCATCAACACGCGGAGGACGGTAAGCCAATCTTTGGACGCTTCCTGACAGAGTGGCGGCGTGTTGGTAGCGTGGCCGTATACAATCAACATTGTGTACGTCAGGAACACCGCGTTGGGGTCTGCTGTGCAAGAGTGGTCTTCGTTACCGCACCAGACAGCCTTGACTCCAGTAAGAGCCAGCGCAAAATGATTTTTGGCGGCCAGGGAGTATCTGCTAGATGTCGGGTGAAGGGAATGAAGATGTAGAGCAGAAACGGCCAAAAGGGCATGGAGGAGGAATGAGTTGCCTTCATGAAAGGCAAGCGTGGGGAGCTTGGACCTGTATATTTCGGTTCTGGCCTGGTCGCGACAAAACGTGAAGCATGTGCTGCTGGTATAATGGTGTATGAGCTCCAGCCCAAGGATGTCAAGTACGTCACCTCCTTCAGAAGGAGGTTGACCCGACGTAGACGGCATTCTGTGTGTCCCCACCGCCAGTGATGCGGGGCGTTTATTGTCAGACTGCTCCCATATGCACTCGATCTTCCGCCTTGTGCAGTTATTGCAAATGGGAGTTTCCTCGTCGCACTACAGTGCCAGTGAAAACGTATTAGGCGCGGCTACGGACCATTGAAATCGAAGCATACCTTGATTTTACGACGTCTGCACGTCTTGCACCCAGTCCGAGTTTTCGAATGATGTCGCATCGCTGCGTCCCTCTAACACGTTCGCAAGGTTCATGACTCTATAATGCCGATCCGGATACCAATTATTCCCACGAGGGCTGGTAAAATTTGCTGCGTTTCGAGGAGGTCGCCGTTAGCAGTTTCGCTTAGTACCTGGGATAGATGATAACTATAAGTAGAAATTACAATGACCATGGAGAAGATTTTAAGCGCACCTGCACTGCCTCTTTACCGTGCCCATGGTCCATGGAAGATCAACTCGTCTACTCAAACCGCAGTCGCGAGGCCCTAGTTACCAAGTTCCCACCACTACCGCGACGCAGGTTCCCGAATTTCGAATAAATTGACTGGTGAAAAAGCCGGCTGAAAAGTAACGGATAGCAAGTCGAGGAACTCTGGAAGATTCTAGTGTCAAATTTGACGCGGCTGTTAAAATTGGATGGCGCTATAATCTTGCCAATCTTAAAGGTGCCCGCGACCGTCGGCGTCACCAGGAGAGTCTCTTGATAAAAGGTTCCAATATGAATTTATACATCAGTTTCGGCGCCGGGTCTAACACTCAGCTTTTTGGTGCGATGATGCGGGAGTAACGCGTCGTACCTTAACGACGATCTCACAACGTGAACGGCATACTCGCGAAGAGATCTACTACTCACATCCGTGATTTTCTAACTGTCTTCGGGCACAGCATGACATCCTATGATCGTCGATCCAAAGGTGGAAGCAAGAATCGAAAGTTGAGATTAAGAGCAACGGAGCGAAAGAGCAGTATACCGCGCGGCAATCATTGGTCTCGCCAGGGATGTATGAAGCCGTGAATGGCGAATCTGATGGCAAGAAAACGTCGTCTTTCTAACTCACCGGTGGGAACCAGTTTTTCAGAGTTCTACGTAGCCAACTTCGGTACGCCGCCCGGTCCATACTCCTGCCACGGGCTTGTTGAATGCATGTGAAGGGTACAGCTAGCCTAACCCAAGTCTAGTGAGCTTTTAGAATTCCACGTGGTGGGACTATACCTGAATTCTGTCAAGCAGGTGACAACGCGGAGTATTTCTTCATGTACGACCGTCGACCGTGCGTTTTTCGTAGCAGACCATAGGCGTTAAAACGGCGGCTATTATAGCCGGCATGATTGTTGTCGCCTAAGAAACATTCTGAGAAAGTATTGAATATATAGTGATGGGCTGAAAGACGTCCAGTGTTCTAGAATGCCGCCTCGAGAGCCTCTTATGAGCAAATTTCAAAGGGAAGTGCCGAGTCGGTATAAGAATTAAGACCGCCGCCTCGATTGTCCATGATATTTCAGACTTTGGAAGCATTGTATATCAGGCTCTATCAATAGCACATTTCGAAGGGACGAGTTCAAATCACCTGTATGCAGTTACATTTGATTAAAATAGTATGCGCCATAGTATCCCGCAACGCGTCCATAAGAAAATACTCGTGAGGGGACATGGCACAGTGTGAGGTTCAGTGCATTGTTTACGGTCTTGACGAAAAACTCCTTGAACGTGTGGCATTGATCAAAGTCGGCGGTACGCTTGCAAGATTCGGAATTTCACCGACAATAGTCCAAGCCTAGCTAAACCGGGCAAAAGAACGGCACATTCCGCTGCTCCTACACCGGTCTGAAATCTGAGAGTCAATCCAGAAATATGGTCTGCGTTAAAACACACTGCGAAAATATCCCAGCAAGAGTTTTGAAAGGGCCTGCCGTTTGTCGCTTGTCCGTTTGACGATGAATTCTACTTGGTGTAGAACAGTTCTACCCATGGTACCAACTGTTCTGACGGTGGTAGCTTTACCGTTCCAAGTCATCGACAAATAGTCATCATATTCATTGATTTTCTTCTACACTGAGAGCATGACAGCACCGTGGCCAGTCGAGGCAGTAAGTTGTCAATAAGTGCGATGCCTGTGAGATATTCGAGCTTCTCATGGCACGACAGTCAGCCGTCGTTCGGGTTCTCGTACGGATTCACTTACGTGTTCGCTTATTTCTGCGGGTATTTTGTAGTATATAAGGTTAGATATTTCGTAGTTAGCCCTAATGTCGCGTTTGCCAAAGATGTAACCTGTTTTGCCACTCACTTCGTTTGAGTTTAGTCCCGCGATTCTAACAATGCCAGTGGCGAGCGCGGTACGTGATATGACTTTTAATGGGGTGCATCGTCGTTGATGATCTTGGTAATGATGAAATAGCCGACGGCACGTCACGCATCAACCGTCTTCACTGCAACCACCATGACGGAAATTTCCCCATTTGCTTTCAGGCTCGCCCCCAGCCAAGTGAACTGGTCGGAATCTCACGCAAAAACACTGTCAAAGGACTACCCATTTACCGACATCGCTAACGAGACGCCCGACATGTATGTCCAGCGAACGTACCTGCAATTTCTTTGGCTGCCAGAGGTCTGTTCGTCTTTCATTCTCTGTGAAGCGAAGCCCTAGATAAATAACTTTCTTTATAGTCGATAATGCCACTAACACTCCTCATTCCGAGCCTGCTACGCGTGAATATCGCGTCCTCGTCCCAGCCTACGACACATCCTTTACACGTGCTTATATCGTCATTACTGTTGACGAGCCGCTCAGCTGCCAATAAATACCATACCGACCTACCGCAACTTCTGTCAGACGGTGGAGGGGACGGCGAGATTGAAGAGACGATGATGTGGTATGCTCTGAGCTACGAAAAGGCTGACGAGAGCGAGGGTCAGTCTCGTCCTGGATCCATCGAACGTGCAGAGGAGTTATGGATGAACGAGAAATGGCGGGACAAATGGTTGGAACGTATGGAAAGACGAGAGTAATGTCAACCACTCGATTCCATCATCTTTCTATTCACTAATTTATAGGGTGCTTATTCATATCTTGCTCCATCTTCTCATTTTATCATTGCCTGGTCCACCGCCCCCACCGCCTTCAGAATCGCCGTCTCGGAAGAGAAAGAAACAATCACCACGTAAAAACGCGTCTCATACCCTGATTCAGACCACGGAAGACAGATTGGAAGCATTCATGGACAAATTGTCGATGTGGCAATTGATAAATGTGGTGGAACAGTCGTCTGCATCCTCCAAAGACGACAAGGAGGCTGAGCTTGACTGGATACAACACTTCTTTCGTGACGTTGTCGAGCCTCAGTGAGTTGTCGTCGAGTCACCATACACCTCATTTCTAAATTTTCTATAGGTTTAAGACAAGCCTCCCCGACCAATGCTCCCTCCTTCACTCTAAGATTTTCCGTACATCCATTTTCTCAGACGACGAAACAGCTTCACACTCTTCAGGTCGCTCTTCATCACCGGAGACTCAGGCGCAGAATGGGCTTCTCCCTCGACTCAAGCGAGCTCGAACTCTCACTGCCGACAATACCCATGACCGGCATCCCTCTCCTGCCTTGTCGATTGCGTCTTCTTCAACTCGAGAAGGACATGCCAGATCACTGGCTCGTTCACGCTCGCGTTCGCTGTCTGTCTCTCTTGCCCAGGAGAAGGAACGAGAGCGTGCCGAGAGTGTTGGTGCAAACTCGAAGAAACGCGTGTTGAACCGGGAAGTCAGTATGTCCAGGGTGTTCAAAGGGAAACCGAAGCCCAAAATGGAGGAAGTGCCCAAGGAACAACCAAAACCAGTGATACCCAAACTTATACACGAGGGTGTGACGCTAGTAGAGGCTACTCCCGTGAAACCGAAACCACAGAAACGGTTAGGCTTGAGCAAGGTGCCTAACTCGCAAGCTCAGGTCGCTTCCTCGTTCTTTTCATCAATGCTGGCGGCAAAGGATGAAGAAGAAGAGGTGTGGGATTTGCCGAGTAGCTCCCCCGACATCTTACTATTGAAGAGTACTGGTTCACAAGGGGATGGTTTTGGTTCTGATGACGAAGCTATGTTTGTTCCAGTCACACCGACCAAGGGTCGCAAATGATACTTCTGACAATGATAATCCACATGCTGTGGGGCCATAACTATTCTGTCGCGTTGCTAGATAGTGATGCTGCTTGGGTGAAACTAGCTGTTAAAAATCCGCGAATGCTGTAGGTCATGCCTGGCCGCTAATATCTCGCCCAGGGGCCAAGTGTTTGCTGGTCCTTGGATTGTTTCATCGAATGTACCGTCGTCGGTTAATAAATGTGGGATTATTCCTGTGGTGAGACTACGACACCGACCGGCTTCAGCTGCTACCAATGGGCGTACGGCGTGCAGTAATATTTGTTGAGCGTTATATGGTCCAATATCATTCAAACGAACAGATGCGGAAAGAAGGCTTCTGGCATGGAGGAAGAGGTGAAGATAGCAGGACCGTTCTGTAAACATTTGTCAGGAGATAATGGTAGGCATATATAGAGAGAGCGCGCCTAAAGTCAGCCCCAGCGCAGCCGTCAATGCTCCCCAGCACGTTGGCAAATGCCCATGTGCATCTTCTCTTCTGACCATCGTCTTGAACTGGGCGAAGAAAGTTGACATTCGTTCATGAACCCGCTTGGCGTCGGGCTCTAGCGGGAATGAAGAAGGTGGAGAGAGGGCCTTTGTGTACAGCGTCAAAAGGGCGACTCCCTGGGATTTCGATGCTCGTCTGGCGACGTGGTTGAGTGTCATGGTTTCGTAGAGCTCTTCGAGGGTGACGATATCCGACAAGAGCTTTGACGGTGCTTGATTAGCTTCGAGTTCGCGGTACAGAGATACAAGACGGTGAGCATCGGAGACGAATGGCAGCGCACTTCGTGCATAGGACGCCATGCTGTCGCGAATGAATGTCGTAGGGTCATTGGATCCGAAGCCATGCTTCATATACGACTCGAGCCCCGACGAGGCCACGAATGCGCCAGTCGGGAGGTTGCTATCAGAGAGCAGAAGCAGAATATACGTCTCGTCGTCGCCGTTCATGACCGCGAGCTCATCGTTCCGGTGGCAGCCGATCGACCCCCGCACGTGCTCGCATTTAGTTCCGTTCTGAATCATCATCATGATGTCGGGAGCCGATGCAGAGCATTTGATTCTTTCTCCATTGCCGGAGCCCCCCCATCTAGGATAATGTCGTCGAGAGCAGCGAGGTCGCTCGTCTCTTCGTCGCGGTACCAACGACGAGCTCTGTCTCGAAGTTCGGTCAGACGCAGTAGTTCCCTATCCGGTACACCTTCGACGCCACAGCCGCAGCCCCTTGGCATCAAAGGTCCCAAAGGTCGGAGAACCTCGACCTTGGCGATAGAGGCCACACCGGCGGAAGAGCAGCTTTACGCCAGCGGGGCCAGACTGGGCCAGGCCGCAGTATCATCGGAGACAACCAGAAGTGAGTCTTTAGCAACGGTTCTCAACACCACATAACTCTTACGACGGACTCTGTAGCAGATCCCCCACCACCGCTCGCCCAGTACCGTAGATTAATAGATATCGGGGCTCTCAGAGGTGACGAGCATCAGACAAGGATAATTCAGAAGTTGCAGGACCTTCACGACGAGTTGCTGCATTATACCCCACCGCTACTTCCGGACTTCCCTGCTTTCACCTCCCTGGTGTGTTGTTCTCCTCTTTTGGTCTCACCAGTGTCTTACTGTGTTGATAGTTGTCTCGGTTCTTCTCTCGCAACGATACAGCGCCCTCATCGCCACCGGAAAATGTACCCAAGGGCTTATATCTGTACGGTGATGTCGGGACGGGAAAAACTATGCTCATGGATCTATTTTACAATACCCTGCCTTCTCACTTGAACCGCAAACGACGCGTCCATTTCCACGCATTCATGATAGACGTTTATAAACGGCTGCATGCAGCCAAGATCGCAATGGGACACAAAGGCGGGGACCCTATCATACCTGTTGCGCGTGATCTCGCTAGTCAAGCCAACATTCTCTGTTTCGATGAGTTTCAGGTGCATATTCGAATCATCTAACTATAGACCGTGTTTAATCTAACACGTTCTCGCGTAGGTCACCGATATCGCAGATGCGATGATACTTCGACGACTGCTTGAGAATTTGCTCAATTATGGCGTCGTCTGTGTCATTACTTCAAAGTAAGTGTTCAGCTGATGTTGAGTATTTCTGTAGACTTCCAATTTGTCACAGTCGACATCCAGACGACCTTTACAAGAATGGAATCCAGCGTTCGAGCTTCATACCCGCCATAGATCTCCTAAAGTCACGGTTTAAAGTGACCGATTTAGACTCGGGCACCGGTAAGTAAATTCTCCGATCGCGACCGTGAAATGAATATTAACTGTCCGACAGACTATCGGCGAATACCCCGTGCCCTCTCTAAAGTCTATTACCACCCTCTCACACCTACAAACGCCCTCGAGATTAACAAATTATTCAAGTCCCTCACATCGCATGACCCTTCAGACCCGGTCGTACACAACAGGCCTCTCACGACATGGGGTCGGACGCTTCACGTACCAGAGAGTACGCAGCATGTAGCCAAGTTCCGCTTCGAAGAGCTATGCGGACAACCACTAAGCGCTGCTGACTATCTGGAAGTGACGAAGGCGTTCCATACCGTTTTCTTGTTGGATGTTCCCAAGATGGGGTTGGATAGCAAGGACAAAGCCAGAAGATTTATTACTTTCATCGACGCGTGTTACGAGAGCAGGGTGCGTACTGTTTTATTCTCTTTCTTTTATGTTTCTGATGAGCTTTCTGTTGATAGACGAAACTTTTTGTCACCTCGGAGGTACCTATTCATCAAGTATTTTCCAGTGACAAGGCGGATGTGGGCAAAGGCCCGTCAGAGCATATGCGGAGTGTTATGGATGATCTGGTTCGTCCCTGGTTTACACGAGCACTCGTGATCTTATCTTACTCTTTTCTCCTAGGGCTTGTCGGAGCAACATATCGGCACCAGCTCGATGTTTTCGGGTGAGGAAGAGATATTTGCCTTTGCGAGGGCATGTTCTAGGCTTGTACAGATGGGCAGCAAGGAGTGGGCTGAGACATCTGCGTAATATTGATTTTAAGAGTGAGAGGTTGACATCTGCTGTGAATTTTGGAGATCACTATCGATTGTATTCATCTAGTATCTATGTATCTATTACGACCCTGGTTACCAGTCTGAAGGATAAGCATCTCAAGCTCAACATATTCCGGGAGGTCCCGTTCTGGCGTATCAGATGGCCAGAATCGAATTAGTCGGTTTACGTCGAACCTCGAGCGATGGTAAGCACTGCTTGAGATGAGATGACACAATTTCAATGGGCGTTGCCACAGTCATCCAGAAGTCTCTAACCACTGGAAAAGCAACGGGGAACGCGTAAAGTATGAAGGCCCTCGAAAGCAACAAGGACAAATACCTGCTACTTCCACCCGGGCGCGTGTTTTCGTGCCTCAGCGCATCAATACTTCAAGCTCGTCCCGCCGTGTTAGAGAATTTCTCAACAATATATCGATAGGATCCCGCGTGCGCTGCCGAGGTCCGGTGCCTGCCAGTGTCACCTCCTGAAAACACGAGTCCACGTCCGGTAGTTTATCTTCCGTTCGGCTAACATTCGGCGTCCAGAAATCCTTCGGTATAATAGGTTTCCCAGGTACGCGTACACCCACGGCGCGTCTGTATGCTTTTATATATATATGCTCATGGCTTCGCTTATTTAGTTGCCGCCTCTTGAATGATCCTGGTTCCTCTACGTAACGACGGGGAAGCTAATGAAATCGTTGCCTTGGTCTTCGATCAACGGAGTTCCAGATGGCAGATGTGTATCCCCCCTATTTTGGGTCAAGAGCAAGGAGAGAATCCTGAACAGGAGCTGTCATAAATAAGGGGTCCTCCCGTCAGTCTTTTTATGGGCGTTGCCTTCGTCGTTGTCCAAGTTTCTGCTTCCCCCATCTTCTATCGCCGGTGACTTCCTTGGAGGACTTCCCGCCTCAAGTACCAGGCTAACAGGCCACCCACACTCTTTCATCATGCGCGTCACTCATTTATTATTTATACCCCTCTTTTTTGCGCTCTCGGTTCTTGGTCATTTCTCCCAGCGAAGTCATGGCTCCCTCAGCTCCGCCCACAAGGCGAAACGCATCCCCGTTCCAGCTGGTAACGATACGTTAGAAAAAAGAGACAATACGAAGTACATTTTCATGCATCACGCAAGTCGCCATCCTCTCATGTTTTTTCTTCGACTAATTTTCCCTACCAGATTGTTGGAAGTGCGTGTTTTTCTGTGCAAGGTCCCCCGCTTCACTGATACAAATCCGTCGTTCCCAACCAACAGATACGTACGTTGAAAGCACTGGCACTCCGATTTTTATCACTGACCTTTTCTGTCTGTTCATAGATATCCCTATACCCAATCTGATTGGGCGGATGACATCGCTCGAATCGGCGCCAACAGCGTGTACGTATCTATTTACTTGGTCTTATCAATTGACGCTTTGTCTCATTCTGGACATTAGCGATGCTCTCGCCCTGAACATAGGTAACGACGACTGGCAGCTATCGCGAATCCAGGACGCGTATGCAGCCGCCGTGGGTACGAACATGAAATTGTTCATCTCTTTCGACTACACCGCGTTTGCATGCGACGTCTCAAAAACGATCAACTATATCAACCAGTTCAAGAATCATCCCAACCAGTTCTACTATAATGGAAAAGTTATGGTGTCTAGTTACTCCGGCGACTGTCTGGGGACCGGTGGGTGGCAGGCGATCCAGTCCTCCACGAATGCCTATTTGATGCCTTTCATCTGGGGTCTGGAGGGCAGTTTCGGCTCAACCTGGTCTTTCTTGGACTCTTGGCTTTGGTTAGTTCCCGTATGTCGTTGAAGCACACTTTTCTCAACTTCATTTGATAGTTGGGGATGCGCTTGGCCGCAAGGCAACTATGATAAGAGCGTATGTGTTTTCCGTAGCGTTTCGTGTTTCCTCGCTAATCAGAACTCAGATCAGCGATGATCAATACTGTGAGTTATGCCCGCGCTACAGCATGAAAGCGTGTATCTTACATAGATAGACTTGGGCCAATTGGGATCACGCTACGCCACGACCATCAGCATGTGGATATTGTAAGCGCCGTTCCATACTTTTCAGGATTATCCTCACGTACATCCTTTCGAAAAGTACTCATTATTCATGGGCGAACAAGAATTTCTACCTTCGGGCCGATGACTGGCTCATCGCCAATCGCTGGGAGCAATTGATTTCTATGCGTGACCAGTTGACGTTCGTAGAGATGGTAACCTGGTATGAGCATTTTTACACCATTCAGATCAAGGTGATCCTTAGTTTAATGTGACAGGAATGATTACGGCGAGTCGGACTAGTAAGTGCATCCGGGTGTCGTTCCTACCCTTGATTCTGACTTCATGCTTATTTTAAAGCTTCGGACCTTTCAAGGGAGCACAGCCAGACGGTACGCTCAATGGTGGTATTATTTAGATCAGACACTTACGGTTTACACAGGTACATATTGGGCTGAGAACTTCCCCCACACGGTCTTTTACGATCTGTCTCAATACTATATGACGGCGTTTAAGACGGGTAGTTATCCCGCCATTACTGTGAGTTTCATGAAACCATCCTGTGATTTCTTCGGTATGACGATATCGTGTAGCAAGATGTTATTTACTATTGGGCTCGTCCTCATCCATATGCTGCAAACGCAAATGCCGATTCCCTCGGGAAGCCAACTGGTTGGGACTGGGCAACAGTATGTTCATAGGTGTCCCCGAAATGTTAACTCCGCTGACGTCTTCATTCAGGACAATTTGTGGGCTTTGGCCTTTGCGACATCGTCTGCGTCGGTCACTTTGCAGATCGGTGGCTCTTCTCAAACCTTCAGCGTCGGTGCTGGTGTCACCAAGCTCTCGATTCCAATGGATTATGGTCAAATAACCGTCAAAATGGTCAAAAACTCTCAGACAGTCATCGACAAGACCGCTACTGATTTCACTTACGTCGCAAATCCTTCTCAATGTAATACTTTTAACAAATACTCTGAGAGCCCTAATTGCTGACGGTCAATTCCAGATAATTACAATGCTTATGCGGGTGCTGCTAGTAAGCCTATCTTTCATTTGTGTGAACTCTTTATTTATCTCATTATTTCAGCCGCTTCGGGCACAACAGCAACATCGACTTCATCAACGTCTACTACAGCAACGTCAACCACAGCAGCTGCTACCTCGACGTCAACTTCCTGGCATTCAATTGGTTGCATTGCTGAGGGCACGACTGGTCGTGCGCTCTCAGGGCCTTCCTACGTTCAGGACGGAATGACCCCAGCAATCTGCACTTCGTTATGTTCCGCTTATGACTATGCAGGCATGGAGTATGGGTAAGCTGTCATCATCCCTCGAAATATCATTATTGTTGACATGATATACTCTCTGCAGCAAAGAGTGTGCGTAAGAAATGGCTCTTGCTTGTGTCGGTCTGGCTAATATCTGTACAGGTTATTGTGGCAATTCATATACCAGCAACGGCGCAAGTGGCGCTGTTATAGCCTCCAGCAGTTGCAGCGTCATGTGCGACGGCGATTCGAGTCAGCCTTGTGGTGGTCCCTGGGTTCTGAATCTCTGGGGCAAGGGAGATTCTGGTTCATCCTCCAGCAGCTCAGCTTTCTCTTATTATGGATGTATTGCCGAGGGGCCCTCAGGACGTGCACTCACAGGTGCCAGTTATAAACAATCAGGCATGACGGCAGAGGTCTGTCAGAGTCTTTGTGGAGACTACACTTATGCCGCAACGGAATATGCGTACGTTCAACGACGGATTAAAATGATAATGTGCTGATTATGTGGTTGTGCTCGCAGTCAGGAATGTTATTGTGGCAACTCTATTACTCAAAACGGGGCTTCTGGCGCAATTGTGGATTCGAGCCAATGCTGGGTTCCTTGCGACGGAAACAACAACGAGATTTGTGGTGGCTCCTGGCATCTAAGCGTGTACGCCAAGGGAACCAGTGCAAGCAGCGTATGTGTCGCATTTCGTCTTCAGTCTGCCATCTCAATGACATGTGTTCTAGTGGACGAGTCAAGGATGCTATACCGACAGCGCCGATCGCCTCCTCCGTGGTTCTCTCACCACCATTTCCGGGCTTACGACAAACACTTGTATCAGTTCATGCTCCGCTGCTGGTTTCACAATGGCCGCTACGGAGTACTCGTACCAATGTCTCTGCGGTAACACTCTGTACCACACTGGGGGAGCTGGCTCGTCCACATCCTCTAGCGATTGTAATATGTCCTGCCAAGGCGAGTTTGAATACACCGCGCCTTGCCAGAATATGGTCTCTTACCCAATTTTATAGGCGACTCAACTCAGACATGCGGTGGTAGCTATCGTGCCAACCTCTACACCGCTCCCGGCACTGCGCTTTCGAAGCGTGAAGCCGCGCCTACGTTCCGGACGTTGTGGGGTCTGTTGATTTAATTCGGTGTCGCGGGGGTTGAGAGTATTTCGTTCATTTGGGGATCGTTTTTCTTGTTTATTGTCACACATTCCCTTTTCTTCGAGCTGACGATTCATGGATGGGCAGAGTCCCTCCTTAGCGAAAGCAGCACAAACTATTAATCTTCAATGCTTGGTTGATGCTTTTTATACCCAGGCGTGTTGTATACCGGTCTGTAGAGAATCTACCATGTAGATGTAGTTTCAAAGCAAGTGCTATATATGTTGCTATGTACTGTTTAACTTATTTTCGACGAGGTTCAGATGTTGTCAATGTTTGCGAGATGAGTTCTCCTGCATGTGATTAGCTTAAGTAGCGCGGTCGTTAGTTACGTCATCGAGTTCTGTCTTAGAACCTTCACCGGCACCTCATTACAGAAAAGACTTAATTCTCTTTTGTGTTTAGTAGCTCTCTCCTTGAACAACGTACAAGGTAAAGTCAGTGTTTTAATTATTTTTTCGTTGTGCTAATCTTCACCGGCAGTTTTCACTCAGGATGTGCTGTCCTCATCCATGCTCCAAGACAGTACCTTTTCATCACGACGACCCTCCCTACCTATCGAAGCTTCTCCTCACGAATGACACTCCGCAAGAAATCATGTTGGGACCTCTCAAAGCATCTGCTCTCCGCGTTACCACTGATCTCGATGAGACAGATGCTGAAATTCGTCGTCTCAGTGATATTCTGAAAGTGCAGGAAGACAAACGTCGGCACCTCGAGGAGGTTGGCAACGGATACAAATCTGCCTTATCTCCTCTTCGTCGCTTTCCCGTTGAAATCCTAGTGGAAATGTTTTACGCGTTCGCCCGCGAGAAAGGTTATTACGATGTTTTCAGCCGCACTGGCCCTTGGGCACTGTCCCGGGTGTGCCGCAGGTGGCGGCACGTCGCATTGTCGCTCTGTCCGAGTATCTGGGAAACCATGTCAGTCACTGCGTCTAGGTACAATCCTATCTCGTTGTTAAAAACTGCGGTATCGCGTTCTGGGGGCTGCAAGCTGGATTTTACCCTCAGCGGGCTTGACTCTGACCCGTTCGCATGCTTGGATTTTTTACCCGTGTTATTGGCGCATTCTGAGCGGTGGAGATCTGCCTATTTCACTCGCCAGCCACTTGTCATCCAACAACTCTCGTCAATACGCGGAAAGATACCTAATCTCGAAGTTTGCCACATTGATACAGATCCATTGTGCATCTATGCGGGGCGCCTCAATGCTTTCGAATTCGCTCCCAGTTTGAAACACCTGCATCTCAAAAGGCTTTCGTGGCAGTCAGTGATACCGGTTACAGCCCCCAATCTGATCTCATTCTCCGACGACCAGACTAGTCATGCTGATAGCCTTCATTCGACGTACCTGGATATCATTCGTGCCTCTCCTTACTTGGAGACATTCGATATACAATATCAGGATCAGAATGGGGAATTGCCTGTAGTGACACCTCGCATCCTTCACTCGGCTTTGCAAAGCTTGACCGTTTGCGAGGCCGCCTTCATCAGCAGCCTCGAGCTTCCGATGCTCAAATCAATCGAAATTTGCCATCGTGTTGGTCCTCGCGCTGACGGAGATCAACACACAGCCGCCAATGTGCTCCCGGCGTTACATGATCTAATCTCTGTTTCGTCCTGCTCTCTCACTCGTCTGATCATCTCGGATACCGTCCTTCAAGACCGTGTTATTTCCATCCTGGAACTATGCCCGTCGCTTATCAGCCTCAGTCTCCATGTACCGGAATGGAACGCAGAGAGTGACCTCGTTCTTCAAAACCTCACCGCGCGCATGACTGAAAGGATCGTTGAAGGTAGTCTGGCCCTTATTCCTTACTTGGAGGACTTCTCCTTCCTGCTTCGCAGCGCCTCTGAAGAGGTGGAGAGCATGGACTTCGTCAACAGCAGTTTCGTTGGAATGGTTGGCGCGCGAGTTGGATGCCACAGCCCCTTAGCGAAGGTCACTATCAAATCGGAGGTGGACGGAGTGGAATTATCCCGACTGACTGACGAGGACATCGAGACACTGAAGACGTATCAACAATACTTGGACATAGACATCGAAGCAAGGATGAGCGGGCGGTATGTCAGAGTAGTATGACGGGGTTTTTAAAGCTCTATCTGCTTCGATTTTCGACGGCCAGTACTAGTGCCTGTGTACTATCATGGTGACAAATTTATTTACCTGCACTGTGTGTTGTTTTGTATTGGCAGTGTTTTCCTCACCAGAAAGTAGCTATTTTACGCTCACTAAGGCGATTATACCGCACCAGGGGGACGTGATAAATGATTGGACGCTTCCCTACCATCCCTAAGAAAGTCGAAGTGGCTGAGCTCTTTGCATCGCTTTGGACCACTGCGCTGTTACGTGGCTGTGCCTTCGCGGCATCTCACTGCATCCACGACCTCGGGAAAGTCAACAGCTCAATCCTGCTGTAAAGACAGTAAGCACGTAGAATGCTTCCGCTTTGTGCCTACCTGTACTGGCTTGCGCGTAGGCCTTGTCTAGCTGGAAGAATTGTAATTGCGACGCGTCAAAATTTCGGATCTGCAGCAGTAGGATTTCCATCACTCGTTTCTCTGACCTTCACGATAACCTCTTTGTTAGATGAATCATACGCTGTCTTGCTTGAAATGCGAAAGTCCATGCTTCAATACGGCCGCATATATTTGCGATGATCCTCCCTTCCTAGGGAATCTTCTCGTTGTCAATGACCCGCCCCTCGATACCATGCTCGGTCCTCTGAAGTCGTCTGCTCACCACGTTACAGCGGCTCTCGACGAAACTCTCACTGAAATTCGTCGTGTCAGTGACGTTTTGAAAATCCTAGAAAACAAACGCCGCCAGCTCGAGGAAATCGATAGCGAATACAAAACTGCTTTGGCTCCCATCCGCCGCGTTCCTCCCGAAATCATCATGGAGGTTTTCTACGCTTTTACGAATGAACACGAATTTTACGACGTCTTCGATGTGAATGACGGTCCTTGGGTTCTTTCCCGGGTCTGCCGCAGGTGGCGACACGTCTCAATATCACTCTGCCCAAGTATCTGGGCAGGC
The DNA here is from genome assembly GCA_902506015.1 of Armillaria ostoyae. Taxonomy (NCBI): domain Eukaryota; kingdom Fungi; phylum Basidiomycota; class Agaricomycetes; order Agaricales; family Physalacriaceae; genus Armillaria; species Armillaria ostoyae. The sequence goes on from LR732083.1 coordinate 4,471,955, forward strand.
ATGTTGGTCAATGTGACAGACAACGACCCTACTCCTTTGTTAACGACGGCTTTGTCATATTCCGCAAACTGCAAGCTCGATTTTTCCATTATTTCGCATTCCTCCATCAACATGTCTGCCAACACAGAGCCCTTTGACGAGTTGGCATCGCAATCGAGGCGATGGAGGTCCGCCGATTTCAACGGTCTCCCATGGCTAATGGGACGTCTTTTACGTGTCCGTGGAAATGTTCCCAATCTCGAAGTGTGTCATATTGACTCCCACCTCTTTGGTGTTTCCGCGACGTTCGATGCACTCGATCCTGCTCCCCGTTTGAAGCATCTCCATCTCAAGGACCTAGCATTTGAGCAGGCAATGATCGTCACGGCCCACAATCTTATTTCCTTCTCAGACGACCGGATGGATGATTCTGATGGGCTACTTCACTCGACATATCTAGGTATTCTCCGAGCATCTCCTTACTTGGAAACATTTGATATCCAGCATCATGGCCCACGGGACGTTGCATTACCGGTAGCGACACCCCGCATTGTTCATTTGACACTGCAGAAGCTGGTCTTCTTGGAGGCCGCCTTCATCAATAGCCTTGAACTCCCGGCACTCAAATCACTCGAGATTTACCGCGAAGCTTATCCTCCATTTTATATCACTTCTCCCGGCATGTTTCTTGCGCTACGCAATCTTATCGAGATTTCGCGCTGCTCTCTCACACATCTCTTCATCTCGGGTACTGTGCTCGATAACTACGTCCTCTCCATCCTAGAACTATGCCCTGGTCTCATTTCTCTGCAGTTCCAGATGTCAGATTGGACTGCAGACTCTGATTTGGTTTTCCAAAATCTTACTACGCGCATGACGGAAAAGGATGAGAATCAGCGTTATCCTTCTCCAGTTATGATATCTTGGCTGCAGAAGTATGAAATCGTCGTGCTCTTATCCGCGAACGGAACGAAGAGCATGGATTTTGTGGACAGCGCTTTTGTTAAAATGGTTGAAACACGATTAGTGGAATGCCAGGTTTCGTTAACGGACATCGTTATCCGGTCGCTGGTGGATGGATTGAGTCTAGCTCGATTTACCGACGAAGATATTGAGAAACTGGAAGGGTATAGCTACTATTCAGACATAAATATCCAAGCAATGACGGATGGAGAGCTTGTCCAACTCGTATGATGCACTGTTGTATGCTGTGCGTTTTTCTTGAATTCTTCCGGCGTCAGGTTTAGTGCTGACTCTGGATTCTACCTGTGTACTAGATGATACCTTCTACGTGTTCGCCTTTGACTCACAGCAATCTGTATACTGGATTTGCTATATGGAGGACTGCCCTTTACTTTATTGACTTGCATCGACAGATGGCTGTGCTCACTGCATTGGATCTGATACAGGTTCAATAAAGGTTTAACATCTCTTGGCATCTTTTCAAATTTATAGGCCAATCGAAATTGCCACACCCATTGTGCACAGGACAATCGACCAATTTAAACATGCTTCAAGGCTGTTCTCAAAACTTTTGGTTGATGACGATGATAATGATGCTTCAAGTCTCCCGGGCCGAGACGGTTAGGCCTATGATCGATCGGATCTCGGTTACAGCCAAGTCAAGTCTAGTACACAGCCCTTGGCGCCTTTATAACGAGACGTCTTGGAGGGCGTCATCATTTTCAACTTTATCTCTTACCACGATGGCTTACAATCAATCGCCCAATTATTACCCCAATTACAGCGGTGGCCAGCCAGGATACCCTCAACAGGCCTACCCGCCACCGCCTGGACCTCCTAGTGGCTACGTGAGATCCATACTTCTTTCTGTTCTCGCAAATTGTTAACGCGCGTCATTTTCATTCTCTTTTCATTCTCTCCCTACAGGGCGGCGTAAGTTGTTTTGAACACGACTCCTTCAGTATCTGAGTACTGACTTCATTTTGCTAGCCGCCTCCACCTATTCCGACCCATTCTTATCCTGGAGGACCCCCTCCTATCCCAATGAATTACCCGAACCAATACGCGCCCCCACTTCCGCCGCCCAATACAAATTATGTTCGTTCACTCGTACTTGTCTCAGACCGCCTTTGACCGCTGTCTGTAGAATCCGTCGTATATTCCACCGCAACAATATCAACCTCCACCAGGGCCACCTCCAGGACAGTATCATGGAGCGCCTTACCAACCTCCAAGTTCGCCCTATCTGCCACCGATGCAGTCTTATGCGCCTTCAGGACAGGAGGCGCGCTACTTGGGTGTTTCGGTTCTAGCGCCACACGTACATCCTTCTACGGCTATGGCTCCTGGTTATAACCCCTCGGTCGATGTCGAGGCCATCAGGACAGCGACTAAGAAAATGGGTACCGACGAGAATCTAGGTACGCGGTTTTATTGCACGTTTTCTCAACAAATGCAATATTGAACTTTATTTCCAGTGATCTCGACATTGGCGCCACGCACGTCAATGGAGATGATTGCCCTTTCGAACGCGTTTTTAGCCAAGACTGGTAAGACAATGGAGGATACGCTGGATGGGGAGACGAGCTATAATTTCAAGTGAGTGCAACACAAGGGCGTCTAATTGAAGTTTCTGACGGATGATGCAGGACGGCATTGCATGGTCTCGCTCTTGGTCCCCTGGGCTGTGATGTCTGGCTTGCTCACCTGGCTATTGACGGAGCTGGGTAAGTAGCAGAGATTAATGTTATCGTTCGCCTGTACTAATGCACGGACACCAGAACAAACGAGATTTTGCTTACGGAACTCCTACTCGGACGGTCAAACGAAGAACTTCAACTATTGATTGGCGCCTATCAGCAGACTTATCGTCGAAGTCTCGTTGACTCCGTCCGGGATGATCTGAGTGGGAAGACAAAGAGATGTGAGTGGTCATTACAATCATCGACTTACTTTTCCTCATGCAAGCGTAGTGTTCACTATGGCGTTAGCCGCCTCTCGGCCTCCGGACCATTTCCCTGTGAACCCTCAACAGGTTGAGAGCGATGTGCAGGCCTTGTACAAGGCCGGAACCGGAAAGATAGGGACAGACGAGGTAAACTTATTGGCGACGGAAATCGCTTTGTATCTCACAGTATGGATTTTTCAGATTGCCTTCTTTGATATACTCGTCAATCGATCCACGCCTCACCTAACAGCTCTGTAAGTAATGCATTTCCCGATGAATTGCTCGCGACTTATGCGACCCCGTTTAGGTGTAACGCGTACAAGATAAAGTATAAGAAGACGTTGTCGAGGGTGATTAAATCAGAGTTGTATGTTTCATTTTCGCACCCTGCCTTTACGTGCTTAGCCTTATCTCCGTCTTCCAGCTCCGGCCATTCTCGGGACGCTCTTTTGTATATCGTTAAAGGCGTAAAGGATAAGCGGCTAGGCGAGGGACCAGGTATCTGGCGAGACGTACAGTTGCTCGAGGCCTCGATGAAAGGATTCGGGACGAAAGATGAACAGCTGATTTGGAGGTAAGCGCGATAGTTTATTTTCGGAAGACACGCTCACAGTTATGTAGAGTACTGCGTGCGCATTGGGACCGTCCTCGTATGGAAAGACTGAAGGCGGTGTATCAGAAGCGGTATAGGAAGTCGCTTAGGGACCGCATCAGCGGAGAAACGAGTGGATCGTACAAAAAGCTGATGCTTGCACTTGTTAGTTAGATGAATGATATTAATGTGAAGTAATGTGTATCAGTATAATTCTATGTAACATCCTTTCAATTCGTAACTTTGAGGAAGCGCCGAAGCGGATAATAATCTCTATACAAACGCGCGCGCAGGCGGTAGCCGTCTTTGCGCCGCATTCGACCGCTTTTATCTGTGCTTTCCTTTCGGTGTAATGCGGCTGTTCACAATGAAATTTGACATCGCGGAGCCGCCATACTTACATTCCAGAAGTCCGCGCCGACTTTGATCCTCCTGTCCATGTCATTACTGAGCGCAGGGCTACTAATCTATCCGGTTTACATTTATGTATAAGCAGTTAGTGTAAAATATGGACAACCCGAGGCTTCTCGGCCTCTAACCAGAGATAAATACAAGAAGACGTAGAATTAATACGCTCCAACAAGGCTTACTGTCTATGTTTGCGCTCAATATTCCTCTAAGTTTTGGGTGCGCAACAGTCGCTCGTCCCACCATCTGAGATCGCTCATAACACGGATCGTCACTTTGGCTGAGCCGTCACCACGATTTAGCCATGTCCACTTATATCGCACCGCAGCTGTGACCCAGGGTCCGAATTTTCCGGTAACGTAGTTGTTATTGTACGTCGGATTGCCTGTCGGAGCCCCTTTAACGTGGTTATCTTGATTCAGCCAGACGTTCTCGCCCCCCTGGTTTTGGCAGTTGCTTCACGGAGGTCAGTAAAACAGCAGGATGAAGGTAGGTGGTCACAGCACGTACAAATGGAGGATACCAGGGCTGAGCACAGAGTGCTCATCGCCACTTCCTTCTAGATCGCTTTGCTGCTTGATCTGTTCCGCTTCGGTCATGTCTTCATCTTTGGGATTCTCGTCCCAGTGACCCAAAGATAGACCTTGATGATTTCCTCGGCAGAAGCTGACGTCCCATCGGAGTGAGAGATGTTTGATGAGATCTTTCCGGTAATACCAGACGACGTGGTAGATATCTTGGTCCCCGAATGGTGTGGGTTGTGATGCGTCCAAGGGGACATTTTCAGAGGGATTAAAAGGATTGGGCACTCCTTCAAGGGCAGCACGAGCAAATGGCATGACAGTGAGGGCGGTGATCGATGTCTGAGGCAGGAATGAAGAGGGAACGAACATCGCCGAAGGATTTCGCATCCGTGACAGGTTCATGAGCATGACGCAGCTACACACTTGGCCCGCATGGGACTTGGGACCGAGGGTAGGGAATTGTATGATCGTGTTTTCGTCAAAGCCCTCAAAATTCTTCCACTGCGTAAAGGAGGTTAGTTGTTAAAAGTCACGCAAGTGAGACAAAGACTGCGCACAAGTTCGTAGGGGTCGACGACGAACAGCATATCGGTATCAATGAATATGACCTTCTCGACATCGACAAGTATCTCGTGTAGAAGGAGTTTACTCCGCTGAGCGGGGTTGTGGCCCATGTTGGCGCGGTTGAGCCGCTCAAAGAGACGGTCGATGGTCACTGGATAGAACGTCACCTGAAGAGGGGTGAACATAACTCGAATCGACCCTACAAGTATACTCACCTCGACACTGTACATCGGCTTGGTGAACAGAGCAAACTTCTTCTCCAGGTACGGCACATTATCCTCTGTGCAAACGATGTGAAACTGCAAAGGGCGACTCGTGTGTATCAGTGCCGACTTGATTGCGATACTTCCTTCGTGAGCGATGTTCCCCCCAATCATGACTAGGGATATCGCGACGGGTTCCAGCGGCACATGGACGTACACTGTTTCCACCTGGGTCACCTTCTCAACATGGGTCTGCACTTGTACATCTGGCTCTGGACAGATAACAGGCGGCGGCGAAGGAGCGTAAACGACTGGCTCGTGAATTGCTGCAGCGAGCTTCTGGCGGAGCGGTGTTAGAGAGGTCTGACTCTCTGGAAGCGTCGGCCAACGGTGGAAGGAGAGAAAGACAAGCAGAAGCAGAGCACAAAGAATGTATATCTTGTAAGAGCGAATCATTGGACGAAATATAAATGAGAGGCGGGGAAGAAAATAAAGAGCATCAGGAGCGTACTCGACGTTGGAATAACCCGCGATAGGAGCCGATCATTCTTCTCCTATTTAGGCTAGGCCCCTGCAGGGATCCACCTGATAAGGATAAACATTGCGCGAGATTCGACGCCCATGTCATTGATGCTGCCGACACATGGCGTACCGTGCCTGGTCCTTTGAGGTTCTTCGCCAGTTAACAGACAGCTGCCCAGCATTTCGGTGTCTCGTGGGCGCGCAGTAATGCACCACATTGAACAGCCATACCCGTCGACAATCAACGGTGGTCCATCCTGACCGTTGGGCCTCTCCTCTTGCCGACAGCTAAAACCGTCTGATTGAAGGTGACGTTTATTTCACTGCCAGCGGATTTAGGCAAGCTCCGTATGGCTTGACAATGAGAGTATTGAACGGCCTTGCGAGGAATGAATTGGCCAAAGTTTGTCTTGGGACGGGAGCTTCAGACCGCAACGTGTAAAAATGACCTCAGCCAAGGACCAAGGCCCCGTCCCAGAGTGTCTTGACGATGGATTCCATGAAATACCGGCGACCGTCTCCAGAAGAACCAGAACACACATGGAAATCAGAGTATCAGAGAATCCTAACTTACCACTCACGAGGTTGCGTGTGAATCTGAGGACAAGGTGGTCCAGCCTCGACAAATTTTACGGTTTTACCGCGGAGAAAGAAGGGCGTTATCTTGTGTATGTAAAAGTCGTCAGCCCGAAAACTTCGTACGCGAACCAAACTCGGACATGACCAATGACAAAGTCGCGATCAGTGTCGTTACTCCCGTTACTCATACCGTCCAAGCTGCGGTCACTTCCTCAGAGCAATAAACACTGGACGCTCCAGGGAGGGCACTACAGAGTGCTTGCTCAAGCGAGTAGCGATAGATCAGCCCTGGTAGTAATGCGGATAACTCAGGCCGGCTAACGTACGTTGGAGTGGCACACTTGAAGCGGAGAATTGGAGCCTAGCCGTGGGAGGGCTCAGTTCGTTCTGTCTGTCATGCAATCCATCCCATGTGCTCCCTTCCCTCCATGAACGGACAACTGGTGTCTGAAGGCCGCATTGCTGTAGCGGAGCGAGTCACCGACGAAGCGCAAAACGGGGCGAATGCGCAACACGGCAATAGCGGCGTGATGATGGTTTATTACTGCCCAGAGAGCATGGGTCGGACTCGGGGATTTGTCCGAGCTCCACAGGGAATATGATTACAAACGCCAAAGAAGCAGGATTATCAAAACAGCATGCTTTCCTCGTCTTCCTCGTCGTCCTCGTCCTCGCCCTCGTCTTCAGAGTCCACATACTTTTCAAAAGGATCGTAGTTTCGACGGCCATTATACGGTCCCCAAGGCCTATCAGCAGTCAGTCCCAACATATCCCGAACCAACTGGAACTCCAGATCGTTAGCACACTTGGGTAACGCCATGTAATCCTTGTCCGTATCGAAGATTGCATGGAATTCACGGTCGCCCAGCCAAGATTGATCTAGCGCACCATCTATTATGGCATCGAGAGCGTATTCTACTTTCCCGCCCCGTTGAAAGTAGAAATTCGTAGAAATGTCGTTCCGAGCGACTTGATTGACTTTGTCAAGGGAGAACGAGGCGTTCGAATTTTGAAGAAGATCGTAGAGGGCACCAAACACAGAAATGTAACCAGCATAGAACGTCCTATAGAGCGAGGAATGGAGCTGCAGAGGAAGATAATCACTGGCGACGTCGAGCAAAAGGGTTCGGATGTCAATGACTTGGCGAGGCGTGAAATACTCCAGATTGTCAGGCATCATGTCCCTGAAAAATCCTGCCTGACCTATTTATGTATTAGAAATAACATCGATCGAAGGGCTCGGGAGTGAACGTACAGCTTAGCTGGAATCTCATGCGGGGAGATAGCCATCCGGCACCACAACGACCGCATGTGCATCCATACCTGTTGCGAGAAACGTACTCGTCATCAGAGAGCCCATCTACCGAGAGATTCATAGCATTTTTCAGAAGATATTCGATCCTAAGACTCGACTCTGGATAACCGTTCCAGCACGGCAACAGTGTCTCGGAGAACTCCCGCAGAGACCTCATACTGCCTTGAAGGATCTCTAATGGCGTAAGGCCATCACGATTCTCGTAGTTGAAGAGATCATGACGGACACCGAGCTCAAGAAGCTTTCGAACAGCATGAATATTTTGAGAGGCGGTAGCGATAAAGATAGGACGAAGTCCATCAGGGTCAGGACGAGAGATTGAAAGAGGATCTTTGTTGAAGAATGATTGGATCGTATCTGTGATAGCTGGAGTCATGTTCCCCACGATAGAATAATGCAGAGGGAAATTTTCTTCGCGCTGATTCCGAAAGAAATCCGGTCCATGGATCTTGAGCTCTTCCTCTGTTGGAGAAGGCGCACAAAAACCGTCACCAACGTAGCCGGCATCGTTCTCAGGCTGAATGAGGCGAGATGGATGGTGAGGAAGAGGGGAGTATCCGAAGAATTTGGTCCTTCCGACGCGTCTAAAATTATTCTATGAAAGATTAAGTGCGCATATAATCAGGTCAACATGAGTATTTTACCTCGCGAAAGAAACTGAAAAGACCGGGGTCATCAGATTTCTCCCTACTAATCGGAAACGGCCAACACATCACGAAATCCTCGTCTTGAACGTGTTCAGAATCGAAAAGCTTGTTAAGCAGCAACGATCCTATCCTTTGCCGTTGGTACTGTCAAATAGGGTTCAAAACGCAGTAACCTGGACAGAAAGAAGACCTCAGACCTTCTCAATGACATCGATGTGGGTAATGTATATGATCTGGCCTTCACTCAGTTCCTCCCCCCAGCATCCTGTGCCGCTACGATAACCTTTAGCGACTATATGCGGTTTGATACGCCCGAATTTATCGAATAAAGTTGTTCCAAAAACGTTCATTTCCTCGCTTTCCATATCCATTGCTTCCAAGAAACGATTAGAGCACCTCGAGCGAAAGATATGCAAGGCATAGAGAGATCCAACAGAGCCATGAACTGGATGAGCAACTTTAATGCGGATTGACTTCATGAGCCACGAAGTTTCGAAGGTCGGCTTGACCTTGAAGGTAGTGGTGAGTTCTAAGAGAGAGATAGACATGGTCGTTAAACGTCAAGGAGAAGAAGCGTGGTAGTAGAGACTGCGAGACTGGCGGCCTTTATGTCATTAGAAATACACGACCACGTGATAAGGCGCGTTATTTAATAATTCAAGAATAATTTATAGCTAAGACTGAGGAAGATGATTTATAGCGGAACGAGTTTGGAACGGAATCAGAGTCATTGCGCAAGTATACATTTTGAATTCTTAACTGACAGTCAAGCAAAATTCCAGCCGTCAGCCGTCGTTTGAGTGCTACGGATCCGCTCGCGTTCCAGTACATTGTTTATTTTTTTTGTTATACACTCCGATGAGATGTGAATCATGGTTTAGTAGCACATTCAGTTGCGGTTGGCGTTAAGCCATTAGATATTTCTAGTAGCATGTTTCGTTGACGGTTGAATCGGTACGATGGCAAAAAGCCTGAATCGAGCAATAGGAAGACAGCAATTGAGACCTTTTACATCATGTAAATATCATAAACGCCACTGTCCCATTGCGCTTTCCCGGGCGAGATGGAAATGTTTCCTGAGAAGCATAATAGATAATATATGTCAGACAATATATAACATACACCACAATACAACAACAACAATCAATCAAAGCAATACAACCAAAACATGGGATTAAGGCCCGGACGTCAAGGATGAATCCTTGTCTACTGACGGATGAACCATGTAATACAACTTGAGATTCTCCCCCTCTGCAGGTCCCGAGGATTCCTGAGATTCGCCGTCCATAGAAGGTAGGGAGTCTTGAACATCCCCCCTCATCTCTATAAGGTAGCTGTCCTATTCAAAGAGATCAGTAAAACGTACTTACATCATTCATCACAGGAAAAGCTCACCCGGGCCAACTTCTTCAGCATCTTCGTGATAAGTTCCTTTTCATAATCTAGCTCGTCCTCAGTCTGCACCTCCCCGCCGTCGACTTTCAATTCGAGATACCAATCAATGAGTTCATCCTTATCAAGACCCTGTCCGGTTGTCCGCTCGACTTCGGAGAGATGTAGAATAATCAGTTCCTGAAGCATCATATACTTGTCATGCGTGATGACTATCTTCCTCTTGGGCGGTGCGGCGGGACGGGGGCCGACGTCTGAAGGAGGTAATTGGGACGTTGAAGCCTTCGGGGTTTCTGGGGCATCCTTGGAAGAGGAGGGACCGTTAGGAACACCGGAGCTCTCATCCATCTGTGTTTGGCTCTCTTCAACACCCGCCATTTCAACATCCTCAGATGCTTGGGGGGCCGGGTGGACAGGCACTTCACGTCCACGTTCACCCTCAAGCTCTTCCTCGTCGAAATCAATGTCATCTTGCTCGACGTGAATGATAGATTGTCGCAGAAGACCGTAAGCCTCTCGCACGAAAGCAGGCGTGATCTGATGGAGTGCATAAGCAAGGAGTCTGGCAGGTCGGCATTGTAATGGTTACCTCGTTCGTACAGTTTGCCCGAGCAATGGCCTCGCTCAACCGAATCATGCTCTCCAGCTGCCGTACGGTAATACGGTATGAATTTCGGCCTACGCCTGTGGCATCGTCTTGGCGCAGAATCCTGTACTTTTCAACGAGCACGTCTGCAGCTTCTCGACTCAACTAGAGGAAAGATCACGATCAATAACCCAAGGACCGAAGACAAACGCCATACCTTGGGATTGAACGTTCTCGCATACCGGATGTACCTCTGTAATGTCTCTGTGCTGAACTCAGGATTGATAGCCTCGTCTTGGAATCGGTGAACGTTTACGATATGCTTCGCTATGTTCAAATCGGTTTTCTCATCGCACTCATCGAGAACGACAAAGAAGAGATCGAAACGACTCATGATGGGTGCGCTCATAGCGACATTAGTTCTCAGAGTCTTTTTGCGATCGTATCGTCCACCGATGGGATTAGCAGCAGCAAGGATAGACGTCCTCGCGTTGAGCGTTGCGTGGATACCAGCTTTAGCAATGGATATCGTCTGCTGTTCCATGGCTTCGTGAATGGCGACTTGGTCTGAGATGTCCATTTTGTCGAATTCGTCAATAGCACAGATGCCATTATCAGCGAGCATCAAAGCACCTGCTTCGATGGTGAAGTCACCTGTTTCTTCGTCCTTCACGACTGCTGCGGTTAGACCGGCAGCTGATGAAGCTTTGCCAGAGGTGTAGACTGCTCGGGGAAGGAAGGAACAGATGTACCTATTATCTCATGTTTAATGACCGCCCTGGGAAATACGGGACACACTCACTTCAGGAACTGCGATTTCGAGGTTGAAGGATCGCCGACAATGCAGATATTGATGTCTCCACGAAGATGCATCCCTTCAGCTGTCTGCTTGTGCACCCCACCCATAAGTTGCAACAAGAGACCTTTCTTCACAATTTCGTGTCCATAAACCGTAGGCGCCATACTCTCCACAAGGCGAGCATATATATGATCAGACTCAATCATAGCCTTTAGCTCATCGAACTCAGGCTCCGTAAGAGTCTGAACGAATGCTTGTCCACTGTCTTCCCCGGCCTCTTCCTCCCCACGTACATTCGTACCTCCCTGTTGGAAAGAAGCAGTGAGTTTGAAAGTCTAAAGTAGACAAATATATACTTACTCGTGCATCAGCATCGTGTACCATGCATGCCAAGAATGCAGTCTTGTACTGCAAATCCCTAACACCTAAACTCTTCAAACCTGTAACACCTGTTCCTCCAACGCCTCCAGTAGCGGAATTAGTACTGTTTCGATTGGCTTCCCTTTGGAGCTGCGCTTTATTGCCGCCTGGTAGACCTAGTTGACTGACATCGGGAACAACAATAAACGTGCCTGTGAAGACACATTTGTCTCCGGCTTTTGCACGCTCTACGAGCTCGGAGCGCAGAATGACATCTAGAGAGCGTGGCATGGATCCGGTGGGTATTTCGGAGGGATTTTCTTGTATACGGACTTTTTGCCAGTCAGTGAATTTAGAGCTGTCGATTTGTAGCTGCCACGCAGTGCGATTGCCGCATGTAGGGTTCGGGCAAAGGGAAGGCTAATGATGGAAACTTGATGAGGCACCAAGGACTGTAAGAACCAGCTAGAACACCCACCTCCGTGTACTTGAATTGCTGCTCTACGTCGTTAACTCGCCCTTTACACACTTCACAAACAAAGCTCCCAAAGAGTAGTTCTGGTCGCACTTCGCTTGTTCGAGTAACGGTGCCACTGATACTCATCAGTGTCCCAATTTTCTCTGTCTTCAGATCTCTGATACCGGATACCAGGGGCAGATGGTAGAAGGCGATGTTAAACTCTCGAGACTGGAGGTTCGCAGAATCAGTGGTCGCAGCTGTGGGGTTGATTTTCAGATATTCGGGCTCGAATTCCGTGACGAGATTAAGGAGTGCACGGCGGAGGTAAGGGAGGAACCGGTAGTACTGCTTCTGGATCGCGTCCGCGAGGACATCATCCCTCGCCAATAGATGTCCGTAGTCAACGTAGAGTGTGGTAAGCTCATACTCGCGCATTGTATGAACCTGCTCGACGTAGACAAGCTCGCCGTCCGGTGCATCTGGAATATCTCCGTCAGAAGCGGGTGTCGCTGCGAGCGCGACATCTTCTGTGAAGCTGGACTAAGGTATGTAAGTCGTTCTTGGAGTTGGCAGATACACTCACGTCTTCAAAAAGGTTTCAAAGCTTTCAGCAACGCTCTCTCCGACCGCATCTCGCACCAAAGGAACATCGCGTCGTGCGTCGCCATTTATACGTTTTCTTCGTTTAGAACCTGCTGCGTTGCCGTCCTCTTCTTCATTACCACCGTCATCATCCAAATCCAAGGCATCTGGTCGTCGAGGTGTCCCACTAGCGGCTGGCGTTCCAGTGCGCGATCTGGTGTTAACGTCCTCAGAGGGTGGCTCCGGCGCACTGCTAGGTGGTAGAGAGGATTGACGATGTTGTCGGGGAGACGAGAACGACATAACGAACTGAAAGGACGAAAAGAAAGACGCGCTCGAAAATTGGCGTGCGGTGTGACCTGTCACACATCTCTTGAGGGCCGGTGCTTGCGCGAGTCCATGTGGCTTGGCGGGCCAGAAGCCTCGGCCTAATTTGATGTCGCGTGACGCAATATGCTCCAGACACCCAACGTCATAGGACCCAGCAGTATAAAGGGCCACTTGTGCTACCACCACTTCCTTCCATACACCCATCATCTCAAGTACTCATCGTATCCATTCAATCACAATCTCGCCCTCCTCCATCATGACGAAATCTATCAGCAAGGTCATCTACAAGCCTGACTCTCAGTCAACGGACGAGTACTGCCTACTCGTGCACACTGAGGAAGTAAGTTGTTACTCAACATCGCAATCCTTACGCCGCTGATGACTTCTCTCCAACGTTGCAGTATAAGAAATGGAAAGCTGGCGGTGAGTAACCCATCCGATCGTCGACAGTCACAAGGTTAATTTTTTCTTTCCCAGATACGTGAATGAAACTTTATTCCCTCGCATGCTCGTGACATACTTATGCCAATATAGTTCCATCCCACTGGCAGACGTGGTGGATTGTAAGTACCGTATTCTCTTTCATATCGCCACCTCTCATTTACGCCGCGTTATCGCAGCTTACCAGGCGTTCCACTCTGGTCAAGGTCCGCAAGGGATTCTCGGCAAACCATCTAATCAACAATTGGACACTGTTTTCGGCTCGTCGAAAGACGTTGACGTTGCTCTAATCATTCTCGAGAAGGGCAGGCATCAGGTGACAGAAGGTGTGCAGGGCTCAACGTTCAATTCCACAAACGCGACGCGAGGAAGTGCGGTGCTTGACAGCAGGGGCAAAGGACTCAGTGGTGTATAGGTCTGGGACACTGAGGCTCGTCTTATGCGAAGAAGTCAAACCAAGCAAATATATTGTATCAGCAACCGCATGTTATTAGCATTGTCATGTTTTCCTGTGTATGCTCACGTCAATGTCGTCACTATGAGAAATCTGTCAAACTATATTCATCAACCTATCGTTCACTTTGGCCTCTTATCTATGAAGTCTATATAGTATGTATTGTATGTAAAAGTATACCACATGCACATGCAATCGTCAACAATCGTAACAATACAACAGACGCCCACTTAAGTCTTGCCTTTGGGCGCCGTTTTGCTGAACAGTTTCGCCTTCTCGATAGCGGCATTACCTAGGCAGAAATTAGATAGATTTCAACGTCGTCCTAGAATTGAAACGTACTTTGTCGAACCAAATTCTTCTTGTAATCGACGATGCTGATGTCCTTTTTCGTCAAGTTCTTGATGGTCTTGTTCGCCACCTCCCATAGTTCTTCGGCTACTTGAGAAATCAAACCTACACCAGGTTGTGTTTGAAAAGGCGACATGCAATGTGAACGATAAGCTTACGGAAATCGTGGGACACGATGACCACTCCTCCCTCGAATTCTTTGATGGCCTTGGCCAAGGCATCGATGGATTCCATATCCAAATGATTGGTAGGTTCATCTTCATACGTATTAATTGGTACTGCATAGCGGCACAGAAAATTCGCAACTTACCAAGCAGCAGGATGTGCGGGTGCTCCATGGCCAGTTGAGCGAACACCACTCTAAGGGGATGATAGTCAGAGTCGAATCACTGTAATGAAAAATTCCACATACCGATTTCTCAGACCATCTGAAAGTTGCCGGATCGGCGATGTCTGATGGCTTCCTGACAAACCAAAGCGACCTAGTTGCGCGCGCCACGCCTGAGAACTAACGTCAATGGGCGGAACAGCGTGATGAGGTGAAGACCTACTTGAATATCCTTCTCCGGGAACTTCTGGCTAAACAACTCCTGGAAATATTCGATTGGGCATTTGTCATAAGGAAGTTGGTCTGCACTATGTTGCGAGTACTTCGCAAGCTTCAGAGCGGCATGTTTGGAGACAGTTCCCTGCGACGGTTGGAGTACTCCGGTGATCAAGTGCAGCAACGTCGATTTACCAGCACCATTAGCGCCGAGGATGGCCACTCGGGAATCCATACTAACGGCTATGAGCGAGGACTTCACAAAGACAGAAACAAGACACACTCTATACCGAACGATAGACCCTCATAGAGATAATCCTCCTTCTTACCCGAGTACGAGAAAGCCACCTCATCGAACGCAATGATAGGCGGCGGGAGTTTCCGGATATCCTCAAAGTTGAAACGCAAAGGTTTGGGCATCTCAATTTTCTCGATCAATCCAGCGGCTTCCATTTTGTCGAGAATCTTTTGCTTGGATTTAGCTTGACGGACGAGGTTAGCGTAGGTACCAGCAGATGCAATGAATCTAAAAGTTTGTCAGAATGATGTATGGCGAGGTTGGCAAGGCAGACAGACTTTTTGATGTGCAGAATTTCTTCCTGCTGCTTGTTGTACGCCTTCATTTGGTTCACTTCGTTTTCCTTCTTTGTTCGCACGTACACAGTATAGTTACCCGTGTAGTAGACCAATTTCTTCTTGGTCGTCAAATCCATGATGTTCGTACAGACTGAGTCCATGAAATCCTGGGAGTGCGATGTGATAACGAGGATGTGGTTATACGTCGACAGGTATGCTTCGAGCCACACCACAGCACCGAGATCGAGATGGTTGGTGGGTTCGTCAAGCAAAAGCAGATGAGGTTTGACGAAAAGTGCTCGAGCGAGAGCCACGCGCATCCGCCAACCACCACTCATGTCTTTTGTGGGTTTCTTCATCATAGTTGGAGAGAACCCAAGACCGTGAAGGATACTTCCCGCCTTGGTTTCGAATGTGTTAGGATCAAGTTCCTCGAGCTCCTCATACGCAGCATCGAGAGCGACTTCATCGACATCATCTGCAACCGAAAGCTCTTCTATATAGGCCTCTAACTTGGCGACCTTTTGTTTGGCAGAAGCAACAATGAAGTCGACGGCATTGACATCTGATGGTTCGGCCTCCCCTCGTACAAGGTAGATATCGATGTGTTGCGGTATTTCTATGTCGCGCTCAGCAATGGATTGGAGGAATGTCGACTAAGCAGTAATAGTTAATAGGATGGAAGCCACACAGCAGCAAATTGCCGCACCTTGCCAGAGCCATTTTCACCCAAAAGACCATACCGTTGGCCGTAGTTGAGTGCTATCTCTGCATTCTCGACAAGGAGACGACCGTGGAAAGAAAGAGTATACGAATCTATCTTGATGTCTCGAGCTTTCACATCGGATACGAGCACTCCGGCTGCGCTCCTGCAACATTGTCGACATTAGGAATAGGACAATGAAGCATTTATATACGCACCTTTCCGTTGCAAGATTGAGCTTTGCCATCGAAGTGAGATCCTCTTGGCTCGTGGCAGCGCTCATGCTGGTAATTGGGGTATTGACACTGCTTCCGCCATTGACTGACCCTGACGGCGTAGACGTTGAAGTGGAGGCACCAGTACCACCAGCTGCCTTTTTGGCTGCTTTTTCAGCAAGACGTTTTTGTTTGGAGGCTGAGGGTGCCATGGTGGTCGGCTGTCAGTTATCGATCCCTGAAAACTTCATCAAATTTTGGATATGGTGATTAGTCATGATGGCTCGTGACTGGGGTACAGCATCCGAAGCGACGTCACTTCTTGAGCAAGCGCAATATGACTCGAACTAAGGCCGAGCGGTGGGCGCCGACTAAACTTTGAGGATCAATCGATCACGTTGCGAACAAAGTTCAACTTTTGAAGGCTTTTGCATCATGGTGTCACTATCGCGAGAGGAACGCCGTCGTCAGCTACTTGCAAAGTACCCTCCCCCTCCTTTATGGAAGCAAACTCTGACACGACTGTGCTGCGCCTCCGTAGAAATCACCTTTTCAATCTTTCGTTGGCTGTGGCTTAGTCTGTGTTCAGTACCTTTACTTTCGATAGCTCTGACAACTTTGGTGCAGAATCATTAGGACGCTGGACCTTTGTAAAACGAACTAGAGGTCCTGAGGAGGTCGCTTCCCTGCGTTTTGTACGTGCCCATACGTCAATTCCAGTTCCAAGAGTGTTCGACAGCATCAACTTCTGGGGAAAGAATTACGCTTTCATGCAGAGGCTCCCTGGCCGGGACGTTCTTCAAACACGCTGGAATCGACTCACAGATGCAGAGAAACATAATATACATGCCCAACTCCGCGGCTTTGCAGAAGAACTCAGAGTCATTCCTCCTCTCCAAAGCCCTGCCATATGCTCTGTTCTTGGGGGGACTACAGGATCTGCACAGATGGTCCTCATGGTCCCTATGCAGATGAAGCAGAGATGAACTTCCAACTACGTCTCGGTATCCTGTTCGACGACATTCGACGTGTCTACTGTGACGAACCACAACGTGCTGAAGAGATCATTAAATCACATTCCCGCAGACCCCTCTCATTTTCACGCACAGCGACCTAGCCCAGCACAACATCATGGTTGATAACGGTAGAGTGACTGGAATCGTGGACTGGGAGTGCTCTGGATGGTATCCCACGCATTGGGAATTACCTCAAGGCTCTGTTTACAGAGCCGTGTGATATAGAGTGGCGAACAGGAATTCATAACTTCTTGACACCTTTCTCATTTGAAGCCGACGTCGACGCTCGGTTTGGATGGGGTTCACTGAAATGGAACGGTGATTTGGTGCACATCTCAATTTACTTATTGAGTACATGGTCACTAATATTACATCTTCTAAGAAGCTGCCAATGCATGCACCGGTTTGATGGCTATACCAGCCGCTGGCTGAATCTGGCTGAATGACTTTCGCAGTGGCCAAGGCATCGGTAATAAGCTCGTTGAGACGCGTCAGAGACCCGACACTGCAACTTGCAGCCTGAACATGAGCCGAAATAACGCGTCGTTTCTTCATTGGTGGGCCCCAAACGTCACCAGAAGGTCACTGGGTGACCTCGGAGTCATCGGCACATCTTTTTGTTCGTAGACATGGCAGTCACTGTGTAAGAACTCTGACGGGTGGTTGCATCCTTTGGACGGGGGCTACCATATGGCTAGTTTGTCAACCATTGGTCTCGACCAGGTAGAAGCTGGCACTGGCTCAGTGGCTGTCTACGTGTGTTGCCTCATCGAAGTCGTGCACTAAGTAACTATGCGGCATTGCGCGATACCATGTCTCGCGTATTTCTCTAGTCCTTAGGTGTTCCGTGTTGCCAAGGTTAAAGCGAAGTTCGCACCCAGGTTGGCCAGGTTTCGAGTTCAGTCTGGACGTGAACACGGCTGCGGCAAAGCACAATACAGGCAAAGCGCTTTCAAGGTTGTCTTGAGGTTGACATTGAAACTTCGACTCAGCTAGAACCTTTTAGTCACGGATTATTTTCCTTCTGTATCATGAAAGGAAATGTAATAAGGATATCATTCAACCTAGGACTGAACTTCCTAGGAATAGGACGTGCGGTGTCTTGTAATAACATTTGGTTGTTCCAGGGCGGCCCTGGACAGTCACGGCGAGTGGTCGATTGTGTTAGCTGGAAAGGGATTCTTGCAGCTGGGAGCTATATACTGGGACATGATTTTAAATCCGGGCTACTTGCTGATATGATGTAGTTGCTAGTGGAGATCGGGAGATCCGCCCCGCCACGTGGTGGCTCTGTCACCAGCAGCATCCAAATCCGACGACCCAACGGCGTTTGTGGCTGTATTCTGACTCTACCATCTATCACCACGGCAATTTCATGCATGCGTAACCGCTGCATTTGCAGCAAATTTTCCTTGCAGCGACGTAGAAGACAACGGCTATGCCGACCAGCTCCTTTGCCGTGCCTACGATCCTTACTACGGCAACCCTTCATTTTGCTGAAGTATCTGAAGATGCCACCGCACAGGATGTCATTGATGCCTTGATAGAAACCGCTCGGGCAGAGGTTCTTGGTGACCTGGACGATCAAGGATGGGCTCTGCAGAAGATTAGAGTGGAGCGGAACGGACGTCCATGGGAAGAAGACGAACTGGAAGCCCTTGGCGATGGTGAGTCGACTCAGTTTTCGGTGGGAAATCGTGTCTTATGCTCCTCAGGTACCCTGGATCCATCTACTCTGGTCGCGCCTTTGGTTAATGCACCGCCAACGAAGGCTACGACTCAACGACATTTCTCTTCGTTTCCCATGACTGCCCATCTTCATAACCCTGTCCTTCGTTTGGTTTCTCTCCATCTACATCTATCCATTCATCTTACTTTTCTCCGGGTCCCTGAAATTCACGACGACTTTCGCTACAAGGTTTTCATTTCCAAGACCACGACTATTCATGATGTTATAAACTCAGTAATAGATGAACTTGGATTGACCAAGTCATTGCCAGTTCCAGGCGGCGGAAACCTGGAATATGTTCTTGAAGAGGTGTGGAAGGATGCTGATTCTGAAAGTGCGTAATGCCCAGCTTGTATTGTCTGAGTACACATTGATCTGCATCTTTAGAATCTACACGACTGCCTGGATCCTCTTTGGTCTTCAGCATCATTGAGTCCTCCTTCTGTGCCAACCCATACACATCTGCGGCCACTCGCGGCTTCCGTTTCTGTGTCCCCGACGAGTGGTACCGTCGCTCCAAATCAAGGAGCGTGTCAACAGCATCCACGGAACCCACGCAGTCCACCATAAGACGCCTCGCTGCTTTACAAGAGTTCGACGAAGATGAAGAGGATGAAGGAACGGCAAAGATGTCCAGTCCGGAGGCGTCTTCTCTTGCGTCCACGACTACTGGAGGTGGAACCACCTCCCAAAACCGCTTGTCAACTCTCTTCGATGGATGGTTCCAAGCTTCACCTCCTTCCCGATCTAGTGTTGTAGCCACCTCGGAGAAACGCAAGAGCATAGTGAGCGAGCCGATACTAGTTGAAAACCAAACCGGCAATGGCTCAATAAAGAGTTCAAGTTCAGGCCAGGAGTCCGATTTCGACGAAGGAGAATTCGAGGATCTAGTGAAAAATCTGGGATTAAAGAATGACAAGCGAACTGAGATGCTTACTATGTCACCAGAAAGGAAACGAACGATCTTGTCGCAGCATAAATTGATGAAGGCGGGAGCAAGTGGATCTATACGAAGTCCAGCTCACGTCCAGTCCTATGGGCCTAGCAGTGCCGCTGGTATAATGCCGAGGATCGTTCCACAGCTTACTGGGGATGGACTCATGAAGCGGTTCTCTATCTGGGGGGCCGCACCTGCAGTGCCGCCTGTGGTTTCTGAAGAGCCACATACTAGTGGCGAGTTTGATAAGGGTAGGAGGGGATCAATCGATAAGATTGCCGAGGAACCGAAGCCTGTCCTCCCTCAAAGTACGGGAGGGCGATGGAGTAGCTGGTGGTCGTTGTCCAGCGGTGACAGAGGTGGCGTTGGTGACAGCAGGGCGCCTGAGAATTCGCCAAAGTGGTATGTTGATGGATTGAAAAGTTGGAAGACAACGGATATCAAACTGCTCAAGCACATCATATCGCTACGAGTGCACCTTCGCAACGCCAGTATGGCATGGGTGGAGGAGTTCCTTAGTGATGAAAAGGGACTGGACTCTCTGACGGTCATGCTCGCGGGACTAGTTGGCAAAGGCGGAAAACGGAAGAATTTGACAGAGATTGAAACCAACTGCCTGCTGGAAATCGTCAAATGCTTCAAAGTTTTTCTGAATGCCGGAAACGACAAAAGTAATGTAAGACTTGCGTAATAACCGTTAAATCATTGCTAATATTCTGGTAGGCACTCTTTGACCGAATCATTGCTGCTCCAATGGTCGTAGCCTACATTACTTATTCTCTCCACGTTCCTTCTCCGGAACTAAGGACTATGTCGTCAGAAATTCTAGCGGCCCTTTCTTTTCTATCAGCCGATGGTCACAAAGCGGCACTCTCTGCATTGTCAGATTATCGCGTTGCCTATGACGAAACGTTCCGTTTTGAAGGCCTGGTCAATTCCTTACAGTTGCCTTCCGGCGAAGGAGAATTTAACGATGATGTTGCAAGTTATCTAATGGATATGGATGACGAAGAGGTCAAGCGGATTTGGAACCCTAGGGCTGCGGTGATGTCCCTCGTCAATGCCTTGACAAACTGTCCCGACGCATTGGAAGACAGAATTGTACTTCGCGAAGAGTTTAGTCGAAGGGGTCTGAATGAGATCATTGTGGTTCGTATAATTCCCTTTTTTTTTTCTTTTTTTCAAGTCTTCCTGAACTGGTTTTGCGTGATAGGCCCTACGATATGTTAAGCCGCCGGAATATGTGATGAATCAACTCAACGTATATACGGAAGAGAAATTGGACGATGATGCCGAAATGAGAGAGAGGACCAGAGGGATGATGAGGCGGACTGCTAGCGACACAGCGCTATCCGACGCTGAAGATGTACTGCAAGACATAGTCCGACTGGCCCAAGAGCACGGTGAACTGTATCCTGTGATGGTTGATATCCTTCACAATTACAACGACATCCTTGGCAAGGACGTAGAACTGTAAGTGTTCAGAGGTCATTCCACCTTCGGTGCTGATGATGCTCTATTGCAGGCAACTAAAGGCAGATCTTCTTACGGTGTTAGATAAATTTGTTGAACAGGCAACAATGCTTGACAAGTTGTAAGTTTTTTTCTCAACCAAAATGCTTATGCTGATGACTATTATGTACAGTGATGATAGCTGGCACATCTTCATGAAGAGGTTCGTAGCGTCTGTTTCGCATATTACGGGTCAAGAACTCGAGGTCAAGGCTGCATCTGAGAGCGACCATATTGTTGAAGAAGAACTGGAGTCTCTGCGAACCAAGGTCGAAGAGCTTAGCGATGAGGTACACATAATCCGCGTTTTCCTTCCCTCTAATAAACAATGCCTTATTTCACAGCGCACGAAGTTGAAGAACGAACTCAACCAACAGATCGCTGAGATGAACGCCCTGAAGTCTTTACCTCCAGGAGGCTCTCAAGGGAAGCCACCCGGCAAGGGTGGCCCCGAGGTCTGTCAAATGGCTGCAACGATTTTGTAGGATCTGATATTCTCCCAGAGCTTCCACGGTGTTGTTCAGCGCCTCGTGCAGAAAGAAAAACAGGTCCTCCAGCTCCAGTCAGAACTGGATCGAATCAAAAGCCAGCAACATCCTAACGAGGTACGCGATGCGGACGAGCGTGCCAAACAGGCTCGTGATCGGACGAAATGGAATACGCTGATGGACGAGATTGCCAAGTTGAAGGTCAAGGTGCGTCAGAACCCCTTCGTCTCTATCATATGCTTTGTACCCAGATACTAACTACTTAAAACAGAATGGCGAGGCAGAGACATCACTGGGAGTCAAGGATAAGGAAATCGTCTATCTAAAGCGCGCGCTTGAGTCTGTGTACTCTCGCTTTTCGGCTAGGGAAGAACATCGTGAAGAAGCGCGAGAGGCGGAAATAGATGCCGAGCTCATGGCTACTCGCACCATTGAAAGTCTATCGCAGAAGGACGATCAGATTACTTCACTATGTATTGAAGTGGCTGATCTGAAAGCACAGGTAGCTGACATGAAGGCTAAGCTGGAAGCGAAACCCAAGACCGAGAAGGAGTTCAAAGCACGTTCTCCACCACCACCGCCGCCTTCTAAACCCAAGCGTACCTCGACGGCGCCAACCCATGTATCTCTTGCAGCATTATCAAGCAAATCTCCACCCCCACCACCACCACCTCCTGCACGATTACCATCGATGGCTATTGCCGCGGCTGCTGTTCTGGAACCAACGTCTTCCACACCCTTAGCGTCGTCCGGACCACCGCCGCCACCTCCACCTCCACCACCTCCCCCTCCCCCTCCCCTCCCCCTCCCGCTGCTGGTATCCCTGTTTCCGCTGTTTCCACTGGGCCACCGCCCCCACCACCGCCGCCTCCTCCGCTGTTTTCGTTAGCTCCCCCTCCACCACCGCCACCGCAGCCTCTGGGCGTCGGGCCGCCCATTCCCCCGCCCCCGCCCACTGCTTTCCGAATGGGTGGCGTCAGACCCAAGGTCAATCGGCCTGCGAAGCGTCTGAAGCCCTTCTTCTGGAACAAGATCAACAATTCAACTGTCTCCAACACAGTATGGCGTGAGGTTTCGACTGACATTCAGTTCGATTTGAATGATCTAGAAACTACATTCACAATCGATAACTCGACTCCGACACCTTCACAACTCCAGGCCAATCCATCTAAGAAATCCGCCGTAACAACACTGTTAGATATCACCCGCGCTAATCATATCGGTAGGTCAACATTGTTGTCCCGCTGATTTTGTCACTAATTCTTCGTTCTTTGCGTAAAAGCTATAATGTTGAAACGGATTAAACTGGATTTCCCGGGAATACGCAAAGCACTACTTGAGTTGAACGATGACCTTTCCATTGATGATCTGAGAGCAATTGGGAAGCATTTACCTACGCCTGACGAGGTATTTGGAATATTTTTGGGATGTCTTTCAATTTGATAATTGGCTCTTAGGTCAGCCGAATCAAAGACTTTGGAAATGTTGGGAAGCTTGCCATGGCTGACCAGTATTTCGGCCAGGTATGTAGTTATCCTTATTTTATGCTTTGATGTTGAATGTACATTTACTCTAGATAATATCTATTCCAAGGCTGCCAGAAAGACTGGATTGCATGCTTTACCGTCGTAAATTAGATCTTGATATTGCAGAGATACGCCCGGATCTGAATACTCTACGTAATGCTGCCCTGGAGCTCCGGGGGTCGACAAAGTTCAGGCAGATCTTGCAAGTGAGTGTCTGTCAACGCTCCTTCTAGCGATGTTCTGATGCTCTGAAATAGGCCGTACTTGCTGTAGGAAATGCGTTGAATGAGTACAGCTTCCGAGGTGGTGCCCAGGGTTTTCAGCTTGAAGCCCTTCTGAAGGTAAACTCAGACTGGACGGACATTGTCCTTTGGGCTCATCTCTTAACAGATGAAGGAGACAAAAACAGCTAAGGCTGGTACTGACTGCCCTACATTGCTGCATTACTTGGCTCGAGTACTCCTCCGATCTAATCCTAGTCTGGTCACTTTCATTGAGGACCTTCCTAATGTTGAAGCCGCATCTCGTCGTATGTTGCCTGGTTCAACAACATGGATATATCCCGACGACTTACATTTCTCAACAGTCTCTGTACAGACCATCATGCAGTCGGTTAGCGGCATGACTTCGGGTCTGGCTCAAATCAAGACCGAAATAACACGGCTCAAGCAGCAGTCTGTCCTGCCCGACGATCATTTCATTTTGGTGATGCAGGTAGGGGTACTCTCATGTTCCAGCTCGTATCTTCCCTGACGTTTGTATTTAGCCATTTGTGATTGAGGTTGAAGAAAGTATCGTCGCGCTTAAGAATATGGGTCAGTCTCTAGAAGGGGACCTGCACTCCCTTCTTGCATACTATGGCGAAAACCCCGACACGCCCGATGCACCTAAACCTGAAGATTTCTTCGGTTTGATTCTATCATTTTCGTCATCTCTTCAGGTAACCATGTCTCCGATAAGTCCGATCCCGTCATTAAACATGTTATGCAGAAATGTGCTCTAGAAGTCCATGACTCTCAACAGAAGTCGTCAGTCCAGACTACACAGCCTGACATTCAGATCAGAGTGGAAGTAGACCAACCTGCGGAACCTGTAAGTCTTCTCAATGCATTTCTGACACGAATCTCATCATGCAACTGCCACAGACCATTAAGGCTGCCGCTGATACCCAGGGCTCTCATGGCCGAACTGCTGGTGGTAAATCAGTGGGCCGAGGTGACCTCGACCAGGCCATTCGCAGCATGCGAGACGGGAAACGAAGAGCAAGGCCTGCTCGACCACTCAGCAAGATATTCCTAGATGGGGCGCCTAGTGGTGGACGACCTCAGAGTCGCTTTTTGAATTATGATGCATAACACTCACGAGTTACTTATCACATACTAATATAATCATTTCGGCATACCACGATCTCTATATCAATCTTGTATATCTCACGCATACATATCCCTACCGTTAGTTGTATTTTGAGACGCCTCAGACATGTATGTATACTTTCATGACATTATGACAGCCTGCGAGGGCAAATTCCATCTTGGTACGTGGCGTTTGATCGACTTACTAACTTTAAAGTGATCCATGATCGTCCAGACTCCAACTTAAGAATCGATCCTCGATAGCATCAGTCGAACTTCATTACCTCGAGCTGCTTCTTGAGAGAGGCCATGCGAAGGGTATGTAAACCTATTTTGACAGCTCGCGTCTCACATCGTTCCTCCGTTCAACCAGAGGGTCGGACCTTTCGGGCTTAACATTTTCTCGAATACTGTGTAAACATCGTGAATCAGTGCCTCAAGATGAATAAAACATGCGGATATCCACAGACCCATATGACCCATGGCCGTTCGGCGATACCAGTCCGTAGTGAGGTCCACGCTGGTATTTAAAGGAGCAGTGTTTCTCAAGATAGTAAATTTTCAAGTCGCTTTTACCCGCGAAGGATGGCTGTTCTACGCCTCCTTGAGCTTGCTTTCATTACTTCCTGCTTTTCGCTCACTAGTGCTCTACTCCGCAATAGACGTCTGCGTGGCAACACCATGCCCATGCCAGTTATGCCAGTCATCGGAGTAGAGAATACCACTAGCTACGCAGTGACTTCTTTGGCGGATGAACTACTGCCATACGACACCGTTTATTATTTCGACCAACTCATCGATCATAATGACCCATCGCTTGGAACGTTCCAGCAAAGGTATTGGCATACTTACGAGTTTTATGAGCCAGGCAAGTAGTGTATATCGTATGCAAAACTCTCTCTTTTTGCTAATAGTAATGTGATGTATGAAGGCGGGCCAATTATTCTTATGACCCCGGGGGAAGCCAACGCAGCACGTTCGTATCAAATCAGTTCTAACCGGAAAATTCTCTAATATCTATTTTTCCGGCAGCTTATACTGGTTACCTCACGAATCGCACGATCAACGGCCTTATCGCCCAGCAAGAACATGGATCAGTCATCATTATTGAGCATCGATTTTACGGCCTTAGCAACCCCTACCCTGACCTTACTGTCGCGAGCTTGAAATATCACACCATTCAACAAGCTATTGACGATCTGGAATATTTTGCTAAGAATGTTGTGCTTCCAATGCCCAACGGTGATCAAGTTGGCCCCGATAAAGCCCCATGGATCCTCACTGGGGGCAGCTATTCAGGCACGTCCATTGATTTTCTGTGAACTACCCTTTCACTGTTTTCGAAACCAATAGGCGCGTTGACTAGTTGGACTATGGTGAAGTATGAGCAGTTTTGTTACTAATAAAATTCATTTGACCAAATTGAATCCTAGTAAACCTAATACATTTTGGGCGGGATATGCATCTTCCGCTGTCGTCGAAGCAATATTGTGAGCCGATATTCATTTCCATGGCATCTCAGTCAGCTTACGCAACGAATCAGCGATTTCTGGAGATATTTTGAACCCATTCGTCAGAACATGCCACAAAATTGTTCTGCGGACGTTGCTGCTGTGATTGCCTATGTGGACGACGTATTCTCTGGCGATAACACAACAGCTATCAACGCGACTAAAGATATATTCGGTCTGAGTGAGATGTCACATCTCGATGATGTGGCTGGCTCGTGTGAGCACGTAGACCATCGCAATAAAAATTCCTCGCTAATATGTCTTTCGTAGTAAGGATCAATCTGTGGGACTGGCAGTCACTCCAGCCGACATCTGGTCCCGGTGCACAATTCTTCGAATTTTGTGACGCACTAGAAGTCAAGAATGGTGAAAACGCACCTCAAGCAGGGTGGGGTCTCGACCACGCACTTTCAGCATGGGGATCCTATTTCAAAGATGTTTATTACCCGTTGAGTAAGTATTCACTTCATTGTGCATACAACTTCTCTCACTTTAAACCCGGATGTTCTTAGTTTGTGGTGACGACGGCGCCGAGTCCGTTCACTCTTTACAACATAGCAATCAGGTCAAAGAATACTCAACGTGATTGTAGAGACTGCCTAGGTACCTATAACGCGTCCCAGGATTTCTGGACCAATACCGATATTGACAACGACAACCGTTCCTGGATGTGGATAGTGTATGTTCAACTCCTCGTTGTCCCTTCCAATCCTATTGACCTGCGCCGGCAGCTGTAATGAAGTGGGTTTTTATCAAGTAAGTTCTCTATGGCACTTCTAGTTATTTGTTTTATGCATACTGTCCCTTTAGGATGGCCCCCCACTGAATGCTACGGTGACGCCCATTGTGACGCGACTCGTCAATGTCGAAACATTCTACGATCAGGTATTTCTCCATTATTCTTACGAAGATCAACTCTGTGATTTCACTTTCAGCGCCAATGCCAAATGTACTTCCCTGAGGCTTTTCCCGACCCCCCATTCCCAGACACAAGTAATATCAACACGCTGTATGAAGGGTGGGACGTCAGCCTCGATAGAATTTTCTTTGCGACTGGCATCCGTATGTCGATATTACAGCAGTGGAGCAGGGGAGGGCTAACATGATGATCTAGGGGACCCTTGGAGAGAGGCTACTCTATCGGCACAAGGACTTAACGTTCAGAGCACTGACGAAATGCCTATCGGGCTTTCGGATGGTTTCCATTGCTCGGATTTGTCCACCACGACGGGTGCAGTTGACGCAACTGTAGGCACGGTGCAGGCCTCCGCTTTGGCATCTATGAGTACATGGTTAAAAGAATGGAAATGAACGAAGATCTTAGATGGTGTAAGGCTAGTAACTTTATCTACTTACTCATTTGTACGAAGACCTGAAACGTAATGATTTATGAACTGTACGGTGTACCGAATCATCTTGGAATCATCTATGTTGTGGATGTGAACTACCTGAATATTGTGTCCAAATATTGGCCTTGCTACGGCCTCTACAAATTTTACTTTGAATTCGCTGACAAAACACACATTTGATCTCCGGCCCGAAGCATGTGCCCCAAAGAGCGCGTCTTGCACGTGTAAATCCTATGCGGCCCATTTTAACCTTAGGCAACCCCATCTCTTCCTCATACCATGAATTACATCCGCGGTGCCGTCAATGCAATCAGCGCCCCATACCAGTATTACAAGGAATTGCCGCCAATAAATCCCTCGACGCTCACCGGCGCGATTGATGTCATCGTCATCCAGCGCCCAGCCGACAATGGCGGGACGGAACTAGCCTGCTCACCGTTTCATGTACGATTTGGAAAATGGCAGGTACTCAGACCGGGAGAGAAAAAGGTGTGTACATTGTCGCATCTGTTAGTAAAGTAGCCGACGAATCAGTCCCAGGTCAACGTAATGGTCAATGGCCACTCGATTCCATTCAGTATGAAGATTGGAGATGCTGGCGAAGCTTTCTTCGTTTTTGAGACTGATGACGACGTGCCAGACGACCTTATTACTTCGCCTATCCTTCAGCCCACACGACCCGACGGGGAGTCAACGCCTGAAGCTCCCGGCATGGGACTATTTGGAGCCAAGGCCGAGTCAGATGATGACGAGTTACCAAAGGAAGAGCCAGATTACCTTGATCTGGACGCTCAGCCAGACAGCGACGAGAAACAACACAAGAAGACGCAGAGCTTGACGTCATCAGGTTCTGTGACCAAGAAGCGGCCGTCGAGGCTGTCACTTTCTCAAGAGCATGCTCCACCCGGAATAGACGCCAAAGATATGACGCAGAAGGAACAGGATGAACGCGCTGATGAGGTGCTGAAGAAGAAATTGCGAAAGGGAACTGACCATACACCCGAGGTTGCATTTTCGAATGGTCCGTGAACTTATATGATTCGTTCTCTAGATAATTGATCTTCGGTTGTAGGCATCGCATATGACATGGAGGGCTATCACTCTTCAAGCAGGCGTCATAGTACTTCGCATGACCGTGAGCGGTCGGACCGTACCATCAGGTCTTCCGATGCCAATGGCATCAAGTTTCCCACTTCTTCAAGATCCTCGACACCTTCACCATCTCGGTCAGGAACTCTTGACGATGAGCCTTCATCCTACGCATTTCTTTCCATGCGCGCGACTTCCGAGCCCCCTGATTTTCCTGAACCGCCGCCCGATATGACGAAGTCTAGTTCCTTGCCGCTGAACCTTCCCTCGCCATCACCCCAGGAATACTCTTGGGAGTGGGGTGCATTTCCGCAACCGTCCCCTTTGAAAACAACGTTTGGAAAGAGCGGACGCATTGATAGTGGTGACAAATCGACGTGGGGAAAGAGCATGGGGAAATCCAAGTCCAAGTCAATTAGTGGTTTAGAGGCGGTAGAAGAGGGCGAGGTCCGAAGTAGGAGCGTGCCCCCATTCTATGAAGGGAAGGGAAAAGAGAAGGAGCAGAGAGTTTATGAAGACTACGATGGCGAAGAAGTCACAGAGGAGAAATATGGTGACGGTGGTAGACTGACTGTCAGCCCATCGGACCCCACAAAGTTTAGAGTGGCAATAGAGGGACGACGGGTGCCATTTGAGCTGAGTCTGGTGCGTGATGAGGCGGATGAGATGCGCGGTAGACGGAATCGAGACGGTGCAGTCCCCGCTATTCCCGACAACACAAGCAATGCCTTTGGTATGGACGAGGTTGAGATTGATAGACTATTTGAGAAAGGAAAGATCGATCTTAATACTTTCTTGATTGACGAGAGCATCATCGACGATCCAGCTTTGGTGATAAATTGGAATGAGGGCCAGTATGTTGTGCGGTTTTCCTCGTGCTCCCTGGGGTTCTGACGCTCTCGACAGGTACATTAAACAGGGCGACGGCTCACCATTGGTGCAAGCTCTCAGGCTGTGGCGCAATGCGTATCTACTTCAACGAGACACAGGAATAACACCGACCAGACCCTCTTCGCCGCTTTCAGATGATGATGAAGCAGTCAAGCCGGGTGTCAATGGTTCTTCTAGCCTTTCAGAAACGACACCAGCAGGCAATCGAAAACCTCCAACTTCCTCATCGTGGGTACAATGGTGGAGTCGGAGTAGAAGGGGCACGCCTTCCAACACACCCAGTAATGGGAAGCCCGGACGTCCCGAATTAAGAGAGTCATTCTCGGTCCCCTTGGAATCTGTTCGTTGTTTCATGAATCACGCAAATTCTTTCCGTTGTTAACAGTTTCTGCAGACGCCGCCGCCTCATCTGAAAGATATACCGCCAGCAGAATCTGCACCAGCCCTTCCCTCAACACCATTGCAGAAGCCCGTTCAGGATGCTCCTGCCCCGGTACCTGTAATCGAAAAACCAGATCACAAATTTGCTAAGACATTGCGGTTAACGTCAGATCAACTAGTAAGCGTGGCATCATCTCACATGCTCTCATGCTCACGCCGGACACTGCATGCAGAAATCTCTGAACTTGAAGTTGGGTCCTAATACGATAACCTTTTCGTTGTCCGTGACTGGTGCTATTGCATGTACTGCACGCATATTCCTGTGGGAGTCGACTGACTTGGTTCTTGTGTCCGATATTGATGGGACAATCACCAAGTGGGTTTTGAATTCATTTATAACTCTGAAGCGCGGCTGATACGGGATGGATAGGTCTGATGGGCTAGGTCATGTCTTTGCGATGATAGGCCGCGATTGGACACACCTTGGAGTGGCAAAGCTCTACACGGATATTTGTCGGAACGGGTACAAAATCATGTATTTGACTTCAAGAGCGATAGGCCAAGCGGATTCTACAAGGGATTATCTCAAGGGCATCAAACAGAATGATTACCAGCTTCCCGAAGGACCTGTGATCATGAGTCCTGACCGGTTAATGGCGTCGTTACATCGGTGTGTATATTTTATGAAGCGGTTCCAATCCGGACTAATTGGGCTGGTGGGCTTCTAGAGAAGTTATCATGCGAAAGCCGGAAATGTTTAAGATGGCTTGTTTGAGGGACATTCAGCGACTCTTTGGTGAGGCGTCAAGAAATCCATTCTATGCAGGGTTTGGGAACCGGATTACGGACGCTATGTCTTACCGAAGCGTAAACGTGCCCAGTTCACGAATATTCACTATTGATTCGACTGGCGAAGTCAAGTTGGAACTCTTGGAATTGGCGGGGTATAAATCTTCGTAAGTCTTTTCCTCCCTCGAGGTTGATGGTCCCTAATCTTCATTTATACCAGCTATATCCACATGACTGACCTTGTCGACCAAATGTTCCCTCCTATTCATCGCAAGTGGGCTCCAGAATTCACTGATTTCAATTACTGGAAAGCCCCGGTCCAGGATTATCCGCTTCCAGACCTCTCACCTCCTTCTCCTGCGTTGAGTGCTCGTTCTGACACATCAAACCAGAGTGCATTAGCCCGACTGCGAAACTTCAGCCTTGTGGGAAGTAGGCAAGTCAACGTCTACCGATCAGCGACCTCTGTTTCATCTTCACCGACTCGGAGAGAATCCTCGCCGGAAGGCGAACTGGAGCACCGATTGAGGCAGATGTCGTCGTTTGAGAGACTCAGCAGTACTCTTGGGTTCTCGGGCTCGTCGAGACGAAGCCCCAGTCTGGATTCGATGTCTTCGGTTACATATGCAGAGTCGGAGGATGAGTCGGACGCGGATTGTGACGACGGCACTGGAAAGCGGAAAAGGCGGGTGCGGAGGCGGAGCATGAGCAGTATACCGGGCGCTTTGGATGATATGCACTTTGAGCTTGATGATCAGGAGGAAGACGGTGCTGAGGACGAACAGAATGAAGAATTTGACGAGGAAGGAGGCATGATAGCTGATGAAGAGGCCGAAGAAGATGCGTTTGATGAAGATCTCTTAGCTGCCGGAGAGATGAAGAACGTTCCTTTCTTATAGATCCATATACAGTTACACTAGATAGAGTTCTACATGTAATTTTAATTTACTATTTGGCGACGGGACCTATGAGGTGCAGAGGCTCGTACCGCACCTTGTCAAACCTTCCTGTGCCTTCATTTAATGGGTCTTGGAGTCTTAAAGATTCGTCACCGGTAATCTCCGTCTCACTCTCGTTCATGGCTGATGTGTCGAGCAAAGGATTTGAACGGAATTCTATGGTTTCCAGACGTATGGAATTTCGCTCATGGTCTGGTGCATCGGTTTTGACCTGTAAACTGAAGACAACAGTCTCGCTAATAGCGCTACGGCGGTTGACAAAGAGAAGGACAATTGTTGGGTACATGCCCTTGGCATCCAGTCAATAAGTCAAGGTGTAGGCGCAGATGGGATCAGTCCTTACCGCAAATTGTGCGTTGACAGGAACATAAATATCGCCCAAGGTGCCGAAGGGAAGTCGAATCCAGACAGCGACAAGGAAGAATAACTGGAGTTCAAATTGTTGCTACTGTTAGCCCGAGAGAAGAACTCGTATCTGAATAAGTACTCACTGTAGAGAGCGTATAAAGAACTCCAGCTTCAATCAGCAGCGCGACAACTCGTTCTCCTCTGGTCATGTTCCTTTTCCGGGATTGTACTACCTCCGTGGTAATCCATCGTCTATACCGCCTACCCAACATCATTCGTTTGAAATGCATTGGAGAAAGGTCCCTTCACTAACCAAGCTTTAACTCCAATGATGGACGTCGATGACAAATTGGTTAACAAGGTAAGTGCCAAGCATAGTACCTGTGCATAATCCAAAGAGCGAGCCAAGGCGTTACCAGCTACGACGACGTGTTGGCTGACTGATATAACTGTTATCGAAATTCGTATTCCGATCGTGACTACCGCAGACACTACGCAAGGAAAGATTAATGATATCGGAACAAAGGAAGAGATATGTACGTACATGCTGTGCAGCTTAAAAACACGATAGGAACCATCAATGCTTTGCGGTATTCCTGCTTGCAGAGTATCCATGCCCGCCAAACAACGACGCCATCAGTCAACACGCACTATAGGACGTGGAATTAGAGTGCTCTGAAGAAGAAAAAGATTACTTGCGTTTATCAGCGCCAAAGCATTCATCAGCATGCACTGCTGTCGGCGGTAGCTGGCCGCATCATTGTCCAAAGGAATCCCATTCACGAACCCGCTCGTGATGAGGTCCAGGTCATGGTATACGGATAGAACCCAGTGGGCTGTCGAGAGAGAGAACATGAAGATCAGCATGCAGAAAAGCAGTCGTCGGGTTGTTCCTTGAAGGCCTCTTTTCCTATTGCTCGTCGCATGAGTATCGGGTCCCGACTGGCGTCAACGGACATACAACATTGCATAGCAACAAAGGGGCATGAGTATCGTGTACATGCCTGGTTCGAATGATATGAATGAGTGACTTTTTACTGAGCCTTTTGTTTAAAGGCTCACCATATACTAGCGTTTGGCATATCAACCGAATCGTGTAATAGAGGACGTCCAGTCCATCTCTATTGGCAGTCATCAAGGAAAAAGTTAAAGCAAAGGGTCGAAGGGTATCTTGAACTTGACCATATATATATACACAAACGAGACTCGACCGGACTCAGGAACACCATTTTCATTTTCCCGGCAGATATACGGGTATGTTGCTCTTTGTGGGGGAATGAACATTTGAACCGGGATCCAACACACAAGGAGCTACATCCCGTGTTGGCGCATCAGGATCTAGAATACCACAGGTGTTCATCAAAAGATGAATAAGGAACACCGAAGAAAATGAAATTCTCCGCAGCAGTAAGTAGCAGTCGGGCTTTAACTGGCGCTTACCGTCGGGGGAGGGATTTCTATATCAAGGAAAATTAATACGCAGTTAGAAGGTAGACTCGTGCAACCTTTTAACAGAATAATTCAGACGACTGCGCCTCTTCGTCAAGAAAATATCAATCCGTACGAGCCCCGTGGACTAAAATCGACATAGTTACGCTGCTTTCATATTCCACCCGCATCCCGCTCCAAGTTAGGAGTTTCTCCTCGGGGCAGAGGCTTCGTTTGGTTTTGGCTCTTGAACTTGAAACCTAGATTCAGACTGACAGTTCGTTGCTGGCCATCACATCAGCGCATCAGTAGCAGAAAGTTAGGTAACTTACTTTGGGACCGATAAAGGGGCGAGTGGTCGAAGGAATGTTATTTTTTTGGGGACACGTAAGCTCAGGCCGAGGATTGCTTCCTGTAAAGGTCGGCAATGGGCGTGAGCTTACGAGGACTTGGTGAAAGTCAGGGACAGTTCTGTGATGAGTTGAACTTTGAGTACGCCAAGTACAGAGGGAGGGCGACCCGGCTGCACAAACGTTTCATACGGCATTCGTTCCTATCCTTGGCGAGCATTGAATGTTCTGAAAGCTTACCCTGAGAGCATCAATCAGGGCTTTTGTCTTGCCCTCGACGTTCAGACCAGAACCATGCTCACTGGGTGATGAAAAAATGAGAATTAGAATCACTAGAAGCAAAACTCTGTGCATATGAAGCATTAATAGAAGATTAGATGTCACGCTGAGTGCCGAATGGACATCGATTCCAATCGCGACGAAAAAGACTAGAGATTAAAATGTTAGATGAAGGAGTCCCGGTCGTACTAGAACACTTGAAGGACTTACTTCATCGCAAAGTAATGATTCGATCCCTCTTAGTCGCCACCTTGATTCTGGACTCGAGGAAATAAATCGCATGTACTTATGTCCTTCCGAAGACATTCATTTGTTATGTGTTGCCGAAGAACGAAACGTGTCTAGAATGCAAAGACCATGAAAATGAGTCGGTTAAGTAACCGAAACAAGGAGGGAGTACCGACATGTGAAAAACCGCATTCAAGCGTAAAGAGACCGAGAATGCTACGGGTATGCATCAAAAGATGTCCAGGAGATCACTTGGATATGGGCACACTAGGACGCCTGTGGGGCCCAATTGGTGATGATGATAGTGGTGACTGCGCTCCGGGGTGGTCTGTAACCAGAAAGCCGGAAAAACGTTCTCGGCGCATGCTCACGGCAGATATTGAACTCGACGAAACTCCAAAGTTAGATGTAGCAATGCTTCTGGTGATAGAGGTGCTTCTGATGTGAAATGAGCGTGTAAAGTTTGTGATGTTGTGAAGGTTCGACGCCTTCTCATTCTTGCTAATACGGGGAGCCGCATATTCCGAGAGATGGTCCGGGCCCTTCACGAATAGCGAGATCTGACAAAGAAAAGTGAATATGACCAAGATGCAAGCTTACTGTTGTGTAGATATGAGTAATCCGCGCCGCTAAAATCCCGCCACGATGGTATGATACGTGGCGTATACCAGACTGATTGAAGCAAACGAGGGTCAATGGTGTTGAGGCATAGGAAAGATCATAGGCTTTGAAGGATTGTGGTATGAGGACAGCGGCGGTATCGCAAAGCGTGTGTCGCACATAAGTGATCGAATGTCGCCATTGCCATTGCACAAGTGTTTAGCATACAACTGGTAAAATTTCATTTAGCCAGAGCGTGATAATACAACCGTACCAGATCTCTTGCAGCCAGAGTCAATGTGCTGTACGGTATCCAAGGGATCAATGAATTTCCACCCAGTTTATATGTGCCTCCAAGTCCTCCTCTTCTCCTGACCGCGTAGTCATCTAGTGGGCTGCCTCGGCCAGTTCATGATCGTATAGAGGTCCCATGGGAGGCTAGAAAAACGGATAAGCGAAAGGTATACCAGGGTCCACGGAGACTTACGGGAGTGTTGCGTTCCCTATAGGACATGAAGCGGTCAGCACGCGGAAATAGCGGGAAATGTAGATGACCACACACCATTTAGTGCCATTAGGGAATAGAGGACCTATACCCTGATGAGACAAAGTCCGAGACTACAGCAGAGCAGAATGACTCACTAATGTATGGGTCGGGGTGCTTTTTCGCTGCCAGGTCAGCCTCTGCTCTCTCCAAAATTACGGCCAGTGCTCTGGGATCGTGCACATTGCTGTCGAGAGGTCAGGATATATTTCACGCAGAAATAAGGAGTAACTTGCCGGTTTTTCTCGAACTCTGCTCTAATTAAAAGGGCCTTGGCCCGCCAGATACTCCTGGTGACTGTCCAATCGAGCTCATTCTTCAGGTATCGTTTGTAGAGCGACTTGACATAGAGCCGGTGGGCGGACGAGAAGGTAGAGGAGGACATGGGAAAAAGGCAAGGATGGACTGAACCGGCGAGGCCGCTTGGTCTTTTCTAGGCCTGCTGACCTAAGGCTGTGCAAAATTTCTGGCGGAACCGAGCGAGTCGACACTTAGCCTTGTTCCGCTCTCCCTTCCTTGCTCCGTGTCTGCTTGCGGGAGAATGGACCCCCATTCGAGACTGAGCCAGTTCAATCACAGAACTCCGAAATCTGGGCCTCAGAATTCCCGTTTCATGGAGGCGCCACTACCAAAGCCGTCCCTCACAACTTTCCCAGGCAAACAATCAAGAAAATCCTCTGCAACTACCCCGTCGTCCTCATCCCTGTTGCTCGTTCGTCGGCCAATCGCGACAAACTCACGCGTCAAGCAAGATGAAAAGTACCGTAATGAGATGTATCTCTCTTTTATCACCAGTGCGCTGCAGGAAAAGGCCATTGTGCGTCACACGAGCTCCCATTTTTGTGGCATACATCTGACTTGGCTACTATAGGGACGGAGTGAACGATTTGATGACCTTGTCAATCAATTCAACCCAAAGGCAGCTTCCCAGGCATCGGCCCAGCTGCGTGCCTGGATCCTGACACTGTCGCATGTCGTCTCTCGCCTTGAGCGTGTCCATTATGCTCTGATAGAGGCCATCGTCCGTATGCCATGGACTACGATGGATACCGCTACAGTCAAGTCATACACCATCTTCATTGGAATGTTGCTCTCGGCGAGACCCGAGTACCTTTCACTTGTCCTGGGCATGATTGCACAAGGCTTCACCTATCGTACGTCAAGTCTACTTCTGTCCGATTCGCATCTTCACCTGTCTATACAGAGTCATGTGCTCAAGCCCTCGACGCATCCGCCTCCTCAGGTCCAATGACCCGACGTACCGTTTATGACCGACTTCATTACCTTCTCCAGCATATATTGTCACTTATACCAACGCTTCCGTCGACCCTGATGCCCCTTCTGTCCCGCAATTTTCCCCACAAGCGGCAAAATATAGCGTCACAGTCTACCTATATTCGTAATTTGTTGAGGGTCTGCGGCTATTGCCCCGAACTGTCTGACAAAATTCTCGGAACAATTGTCGATCGCGCCATTCAGATAGATGTGCGTCTGATATCACTGTGCATTATATTTCCAATTGACAAATTTCCACAGGTCGAGATCCAAGTCGAGCTAGAGGAACTAGAAGAAGCGGAAGCAGAACAAGATCAAGAAGTCTTTGAGTTGGATCCGTTCGACGTCCTAATAGGACAAGAAGGCGATGATTCTGATACCGATTCAGACGATGGAGACGGAGATGACTTTAGTGACCTTTCATCTGATGCTGGAGGTGATCTCGACCTCGATAACCATGGCCAGCCTGAAGCTACAATCACAAATGTTCGACATATCCAAGATATGGTGAAGAAACTGGACACCATACTGACATTAACCTTCGAACATTTTGACCGGAGCCAATCTTCGACACCTAAACCGCCGTCTCCATCTCCGCCGACATCACTACCTCCGCTAGACCTCCCCCCATTACCTCCTGTATACGACTCTTTCAATCCCCTGGCAATATCAATCCAATCACCGACACCATCAATACCATCGCCTCCGCCGCCAATAACACAAGCCCCCTCAACACCTCTATCGTCGTCCCCCGCACCACCCTCCAAGACCCCAGCCCTACATATAACATTTAACTCCCTCCTCGCCATCTTTGACCGCACAATCCTCCTTACATTCAAATCCCGCTACACCCAGTTTCTCCTCTTCTGGTATACCTCCCTAGATCCAGACTTTGCTGATATCTTCCTTGGTATGCTTATTGACCGCGCCCTGATCAATCCGTCCACCCCCACCGTCACACGTGCAGCCGCCGCGTCCTACATAGGCAGCTTTGTTAGTCGAGCGCGGTTCGTGGACCGTGAGGGTGTGCGGACAGTCATCAGAGTCTTATGCGATTTTCTCGCTACACATTTGGATAACATAGAGCATGCAGGCAGCGCAGATTCAGCGCAGAACAGCGTATTCTATGCTGTATCGCAGAGCCTCTTTTTGGTATTTTGTTTCCGATGGAGGGACATGCAAGAGGACGAAGATGAAGATATCGTGAAGACGGAGGGAAAGAAGTGGATGCGGGAGCTGAGTGTGGTACATCGAGTGGTGAATTCATCCTTGAATCCTCTCAAGGTACGTCCATGCTGTGCAATACACGGGACATTCCCTGACTGATATTTGGTAGGTGTGCTCGCCGAACGTCGCGATGCAATTTGCTCGCGTGGCCAACACTGTCGGGTTCATGTACTGCTACACTGTACTGGAGACGAATAAACGCCAGAATGCCCGAGCCACAGCCGCTCCGACGCGTATCTTTACAACTGCTGCTGTCAATGCTGAACTGAACACGTTCTTCCCCTTTGATCCGTACAAACTTCCACGGTCGGGCCCGTATATCGAGGGTATCTATCGCGAGTGGGGCGAGGTGGCTATTGAAGATGACGAGGAGGACGAAGACGAGGAGGATGAAGATGAGGATGAGATGCGAGATACGTTTGATGAGGGTGGGATTCCTGTCGTTCGGAAAACGGAGACTGAGGAGGATCCGGCTACGCAGGGTCTAGGAGAGTCTCTGGGTGCGATGAGTATCAGCCCAGTGAGACCGAGGAATGGGATTTAATTGATTTATGTAGAGAACAACTCGTGTTGAGTAGCTTTCGTGTTTTTATTGGTGCTTTTAGCTATCGAGCTATGGATTTTTTTCAGGACTAGCTACTTTAACATCTTACACGGGTAGACGTTCGGGAGAAGGAAGCCCCAAAATGGTATCATTCAGGCTGATGTAAGGTTGGCGCGTCGCTCAGCGACGCGTTCCTCCTTTTCAAAACGGTCGCGACCGGTTTGATTTCAAGGCATCCATTGGTCCTGGTCTCCGTACTCTGAACGAGCATGCCGCCAAAATCTGCAGAAGCTCTCAAAGAAGAGGGCAATAAACATTTTAAGTCCCGGCTGTTTGTGCAGTATGTCCGCGGTTCTTATAGATTTTCACATCGGTTTGGACATTCATGAAACTCTCCTAGGGCTGCAGAATGCTATGAACAGGTATTCTAGATAACTCCATGTATCATCCTTCTAAAACTCACAATTGGTCCAGGCCGAAAAAGCGGCACCCGACAACGCCATCTTTCCCTCAAATCTGAGTGCAGCTTTGTATGAAACGGGGGACTACGCTGGTTCTTACAGAGCGATCATGCGGTCCGCAAAGCTACTTTCAGATTTATCAAGCTCAAACTTGGCCACAAAACTCTCGACAAGACTATCAAAGGTAGTAAGCTACGGTCTGCGCAACGGCACAATTTCGCCCAAGGACTATCGAGACTACGAGGAGGTCATAGAACAGCTTAGGCAGGCTACCGGGAACTCAGAAGAAGTATGGAGAGACTACGACCGCGCTATCAATGAGCATGATACCGTTGTGCAACGGGCTAGTTCTGCAAGGAGGAACCTTGCTTCTCTGCCTATAGCTCGCAAGGCAGCGTGCGTTGCCGTTGAACTTTATTCATTGATTCCCTTTATTGACATTACCGGTATCAGAATATCGAATCTGGAATATTTCTTCGTGGGTGCTTTTCCTATTACTTACCGACAGACAGGAAATTGAATTGTCGCAGATGGGGCAAGACGATGTCATGTCAATCATCACTGACTGGGGACCGGACGACAGGAGAAATCCTCTTAATCTCTCCAACGTATCAGATGAGCGTCTTCCACATCTAGCATTCCTTTGGGCCGGATGTGGTGACGGTAAGCCGCACATCCACAAAATTGAAGACGTAACCTGACGTCTACCATTTCCAGGTCGTCACATTTTCGGTTCCATCATAGGTCTCCATCAGGCATACCTAAAACTAACTCCAGATAAACGCAAGGCTATTAAAGTACACTTTACTCTTCTTGATATACATCCCACGGTCATTGCCCGAAATCTGTGCCTACTCCTGATGATTGACCAACTGATGGAGATGCGAATGCGCAAGAATATTAACAAAGTCGAACAGACGGAAATCAAAGCGACGATCTTCTACATCTGGATGGGATTTATTCTCCCCGCCTACTGCCACGATAGGTTTGTTCCAAAAGTAACAGCGTTCGTCTCCTTTACTAACGCATTTTGCAGATTTCTTAATGTTGTCAAATCTCTCTTGGCGGACTTACAGATGTCCTCCTATCGGCCTCCCAGCTGGCTGCATGTCACTACGGATTCAATTCCAGGAATCATCGCTTCCTTGAAATACTGGGAGACACAGTTATCTCATCGGACCGTGGGGGAAATGATATACCACCATCGCCAAGCACAAAATGGCCCCAATACTTACTCTGACCCGGAAGCTATCAAAGCCGCAATCGACGATATGGACGACGAGCAGGTGGTCGAGTTTGCTCAAGGAAACTTGCGGATGTCTGCTCCTACTGAAGTCCAAGCACGACGGAAGTGGTTGGCCGGAATACGTCTTATGATGCTCCAAACAGCGTCCGCCGGTACCCAGGGTCGCGTATCCTCACAATATCCCAAAGAGGAGAAATGGTACAACATTACACAGTGCTTTATCCCGCCTGGAATTTTGAGGACTCGCCACAAATCCTTTGACCGATTGTGGGATGGTATCTCGCAATCAGCATCGCAGTCTTTGAAAAAGCAGGTAAGAGGTATGCATATTGATCAATGCGTGCGCGATTTTCATGTTCCCTTCAGGCAATAGACCACATTGAGTCGACCTGGAAACCAAATCCATCCCTTTTTGTAAATTTTGTCGCTTTCGTCGAGAATTTTCTCTTACCTTCAGTATAGCATGACTCAGAGTTCCCTTCTGATTATCCATCGGTCGAACTCAGGCCGTTTGACATGGTTGAACTTATCCAGCAGTTCAACGATCGAATGGGCCTATCGAAGAGGGGAGAAACAAATGAAGATTGTCCTGCATTTTCGATCTCCGAAATATTCTTCGACGCTGTAGTGGAGGGGTTGATAGGTCTGAAAGATCATATCAGGCTAGAACTCCTCCAAGGTGATGTCTCTCAAGAATTGATGAAATCTGCTTACGGGATTGATAACCGTCCGCTTGACTTCCCGCGAGTTTTTACTCGCATTTGGCTCAGCAACGTTCCGTACGTCTCGTTTTATTCCCTGTCGATGCATCCCTCTCATGGTTAGTGTTAGTGATTACACTCATGGGGCTTTGAACACCGCCGTGTTTGTCATGCCCAATTTGGAACTCGAGTCTGATGCTTCAGTTGCGGCCAACTGTCTGTTAAATACTGGTCTTTGGACAAACGGAGACAGCTTAATTTACAAGTAAGCAGATACCTTTGCAAGCTCCTGACTTAGACAGTGACCTAACATCTTTTCAGCTACGCTCTCTTGAACAAAAAGGACTTCGCACGTTTCTTCGGTTGCCGTGTCGTGTCCAGTAACCCATGGAAAGTTGTCGAATTTGCCGCCAAACCGCTTCCTCGTCCCTTGTCCACGCTTGCTACCCGTGAAGAGCTCATCGTGTGGCTCACGCGAGTACTCATCACTAATATCCTTCCACCTGAGCCCCCCAACCCGACCGAAGAAATGATGTTCCGCGTCCGGTACCCTAACAATCTTGTGGCATTCTTCGGTCTCCTCACGCGACTTCCCGCCATCGGATACCCTCAACATTGGATATCTGAATATCTGAATACTCTTCTCGCCGACAATTTGGTAACAGATGTCGTTCCGTACCGGGGGAAATTCCCTATCCCTCTGACTGAACCATCTCAACGAGGCCAATGTCGGAGGGTCAACCTGGAACCTTGGATCACTGAGCTTGAAACAATAATAGCGCTTGGCTACGAGGCGTTGCCTTTCCCGGTATCCGTCCGTCTGCGTCAAACAGATGTTTGCACATACGAAGCGCCCTTCCCCGTCAGAGATTTTGGGCCTCTGACGCTAGCGGAAAGATTCGGAAACGCCGATCCGGTTTTTAGCCTAATCTTCTTTAAACGTGGTACATCGTCCGAAAAAATGATCCAGCGTATGTCCCGAGACACGATGGTAAATATTTTCAACGAAAAGGGACCCGGGAAAGCTGAAATCCATGTACTGTCGGCTCTGGATCAATTTGGTATTACAAAAGGAGCTGTCAGGTGGAAAATGGTAAAAGAAAGAGTAACGAAGATGAAAGAAGAGAAGTGGGCTTTGTTGCTTATAGATTGGACTGCCACGAGATCAGTAAGCCACTTCAATTTGTGTCCTTTCTACCCCGGTGGTATTTAAATATGGGTTTTCCAGGTTCCTCGATTAATGCGAACAAATGGTTGGAAGTAGGGCAAGTTCAAGGGTAGAGCTACTGATAGACGGCCTATGTTATACCAGTTGCACCGTGATCAGCGCTGACCGACATGTGGTGGTATCATGTAACCGGTTATTCATAGTACACCTATTTGAATGAAAGTCACTTGAGATTTGATTTGTTAGCCAAAGTCAAGCCAAAGTGATGTTAAAGTAAAACATGCGTTAGCGTGGTGCACACGGCTAAGCCTGGAGGAGGATCAAGCCACGAAGAGTCTAGGAGTGTCTGTGAGTGCAATGAACATCAGCCCAATGAGGATTTAATTGTAGAGAACAACTCGTGTTGAGTAGCTTTCGTGTTTTTATTGGTGCTTTTTATCGAACTTTGATTGAACTATAGATTTTTTCAGGACTGGCTAGCATACATACCTTCATGCGCGTACACTCAATAAAAACCACCACCGCCACCACCAATGACAGCCTCAGGAGTTCAAGTTGTAATTTTCTTGCGTTTCAGGTTCTAGCAGGCTTATGTAAGATTGTCGCAGGCTTCCACAGGCTTAACTTGGGCTTAACTCGACTCAACGCGCTGGTACTTTTTAAACTACGGCTGCCCTCGTACAATAACAGACATGCCATCTGTCCCTGCATCTGATTTGAAAGACAAGGGAAATAAACATTTTGCGTCCAGGCGTTTTGCGAAGTGAGTATCTCTGTTGTTGTTAGGGAACATTTGGGAGTGTTGCTAGGACGCGTCTGCTCATTAAAATTTTCACAGAGCTGCAGAGCTCTACGAAGAGGTGGGACATCCTCTCTCCCTCTATCTCATACTCTGAATGAGCAATCAGGCTGAAAAAACCGACGTTGACGATGCGACCTATCCTTCGAATCTAAGCGCAGCGTTGTATGAGCTAGGTGACTATGCTGGGTCATACCAGGCGATATTACGGTCAGCGAAATTACTGTCTACCAATCCAAATCCAAAATTGGCAGCAAAACTCTCCTCGAGACTTCCCAAGGCACTGAGCCATGGATTGCGAGATGGGACCATCGTACCGAAAGATTATCGCGAGGAGGAAACGACTTTCAAAAAACTCCGAAGAGACACTGCTTCCGTGGACTCTGAAAGAGCCTGGCATGAATGGGAGCGCATCTCTGGCGAGTATGACTCCGTCGTGGAACGGGCTAGAAGTGCTCGAACCAATTTTGTGTCTCTTCACATGGCTCGAAAATCCGCGTGAGTTTATCTTTTGGACCCTTTATCCATGCGTTTAATTTTTGTCTACCTAGTCATTCAGGCTTAGAATACTTTTGTGTAAGCGCCGTTCACATGACGTAAAGGTACACTCTGAAATCTTCTAGGTCGGCCACGACCATCCAATGTCAATCTCCAACGATTGGGGACCGAGGACGAAAGGCGAACCCTTCAATATTTGCGCCCTCTCAACAGAACGCCTTTCGCGCCTATCATACTTCTGGGGCGGAGGCGGCGATGGTATAATCATTTCATTCCGTTGATTCACAGTATAACATCATTTCCCTAGCTCGCCATGTTCTAGGCTCCATCATTGGTTTCAGCAAGACTTACCTTAAAATGACCCCGGAGAAGCGTGAAGCCACCAACGTGCATTTTACGCTCCTTGATATCCATCCCACGGTGCTTGCTCGAGATCTGTGTTTATTCATGATGGTTGAAGAGCTCATTCACTTACGGGAACGAGCCCACGATGAGCTGGAGGAGGTAGAAATCAAAGCAACCCTTCTATACATATGGATGGGAGCTATCATTCCTTCTTATTGCCATGCTAGGTGTGTAGGACGGTTGGCCCGGGTGACACATCTTAACAATATCTGTTCAGATTTTTAAAACTAGTGAGGTCGCTTTTGAGAGACCTGTCCACGTCCTCGTTCCAGCCTCCTCAATGGCTACACGTCACCGCAGACTCGATTCCGGGCATCATAGTCTCTTTAAATTTTTGGCTCACCCAACTATCTCATGAAACTGTCCAGGAAATGCTCCACCACCACTGCGATCGGCCTGACGACAATCCTTTTTCTTTTGCCCCAGTTGTCCCTTCAGAATTTGGAGTGGAGGACAAGTGGTACGGAATCACGCAGTGCTTTGTTCCACCAGGCCCCTTGAGGTTCCGTCATGA
The DNA here is from genome assembly GCA_902506015.1 of Armillaria ostoyae. NCBI lineage: Eukaryota > Fungi > Basidiomycota > Agaricomycetes > Agaricales > Physalacriaceae > Armillaria > Armillaria ostoyae. The sequence goes on from LR732083.1 coordinate 4,516,136, forward strand.
AGCCTTTGGTGCACTCTGGAACAGTCTTCCACAATCCCCCCCAGATGCATTGAGGCAGCAGGTACCGTATGTTTTTGAAAAATAAAGCTTGATAATTCAGCAATACACTAGGCGAATCGACACATCAACAAAACTTGGAAACCGAACCCATCGCTTTTTGTACGTTCCATAGCGGTCTCCTTAGTGAGCTTTCATCTTATGTTTTACCAGAATGCTTTCGACGAAGGCGATTTTGGGTATCCGGACGTCGAATTTCGGCCATTTCAGATGGTTGAACAAATCAAGGACTTCAACGCTCGAATGGACTTATTCAGGGAAAGGAAAATAAAAAATGATTGTCCAGCCTATTCGGTTATCGAGGTCTTCTTTGATGCTGTCGTGGACGGTCTCATCGCATTCAATGGCCGCGTTTGTATTGAGCTTTTGCAAGGAGACGTTTGTCAGGAGCTAACAAAAATGGCATACAATGTTGATAATCGCCCAGCCAACTTTCCGCGAGCGTTCACTCGTATGTGGCTCAGTAACGTACCGTAAGTCTTTATCTTGCAAGCGACGAGCATGTTTCCTCATTAAATCCTCCCAGTGACTACACTCATGGACCGATGAATATCGCTGCGTTTACACTGCCCAATTTAGAACAGCAGTCTGGTGCTTCCGTCGCATTCAACTGTCTTTTAAATACCGGTATTTGGGAAGGCGGGGACCATTTCGTATACAAGTACGCTGTTTACTTTGCGTATCTGACAATGCACTGACCACGAACCGTATCAGTTATACGCCCTTGAAATCAAAGGATTTTGCGCGTTTCTTCGGCTGCCGCGTCATTGCGAACAATACTTGGGATGACATGGAGTTTTCCACCAAGTCACTTCCTCGTCCCCTCTCGGAACTTGCTACCCGCCAAGAACTTATTGCATGGCTAACCAGGGTCCTGATTATCACCATCCTCCCTCCTCGGCCTCCAAACCCAACTGTAGTGCTAAGGGGCCGCATCCGATATCCAAACAATTTGGCGGCCTTCTTTGGCCTCCTCATGCGCCTCCGTGCAATTGGGTACCCCACACATTGGCTATCCGAGTACCTTAATGACATCATTACCGATAAACTGGTGACCGATATTGTCCCGTACTACGATGATGTTCCGAATGGTATTCATCCGTCCACACAAGAACAGTGGCAAGGTCCGTGTCGAAAAGTGAACTTAGACCCTTGGCAGGTTGAGCTCGAAACAATGGTTGCGTTGAGCTATGAAGCAATTCCCTTCCCAACCACTGTTTCTCGACGCCAAGAGGATATAGGCACGTACGAAGCTCCTCTTTCTCCCAACGAATTTGGCCCGGCCACGCTGATGGAGATGTTTGGCAATCACGACCCTGTCTTTAATCTTGTCTTCTACAAGCGTGGGACGAAGGTGGCGAATATGATCCAGCGCATGGATCTCGGTGCGATGAAAGAGATATTCGAAAAGGGCCATGGCAAAGGCGAGATTTATGTGCTCACATCCTTAGACGAATTTGGCCTCAAAAAGAGAATAGTGAGGTGGAGGATGGGAAAGGAAAGAGTCAAAAAAATGAAGACAGAGAAATGGGTATTCATGACCTACCGAATTGACTGTCATGAGATCGGTAAGTTTCATCATTCACCTTCTCAGTTCTGCCTTGACTAAAACCCGTCGACTTCTACAGGTTCTTCCGTGACTGCCGACAAATGGGTGGAAGTAGTAAACTAGATGTTTTTCTGCTGGTTTTCTTGGACGTCAAACACCATTGGTTTTACATGTCCATAGATACCCGTCGCATAGGTCGCATAGCTTAATAAAGTACTCAACTGAGAGGGTTATGATTGCCTCTTCCTCGTGAACATTGATCTGTATCTTCAGGTGTGTAGAAGCCAGATCCTCAAAACAACCACCGATGTATTGTTCTGAACGACAATTGGGAAGATGCCTCTGGGCTGCTTTCCCCCAAAATGCTCTCCCACCCAACCAGTGAACCACCATCCGAATCGTACTAATTATAGCACAAGCTACTTAAGCCGATTGCCGCCATGTGGTATCAACAAATCACGTGGCGGCTGTGTCAAAATTTACACCCACCAGAAAGTCAACATCCGCTCTTCAACAAGTACCTTACCGGTGACACGGGGATGTCCATTCTTATTAGCTCCGAATCAATGACACCTTCAAAAAACTGTAGCTGGCGTTCTGCCGACTACTGATATCAACGACTACTATCAACATTGAGGACGAAGACATGCTAAAGCTTTGTGCTGCAGATCTTAAAGAGGAGGGTAATAAATGCTTCAAGTCTCGGTGGTTTGCGCAGTACGTGCACTGTTCCGCCTGCCTCAGTGTCTTATCTGACCTTTTTAGGGCCGGAAAACTCTACAGACAGGTTTGTAAGTTGATTTCTGTCGCAAAGAATCTCATCCTGACGAGTCTAGTTTAGGCTGAAGAAATTGAATCTGATGACCCAGTCTATCCGTCAAACCTGAGCGCAGCATTGTACGAGATGGGAGACTACGCCGGATCCTACCAGGCAATCTTGCGATCCGCCAAACTACTCTCTAAAAGCCCAAACCCGCCATTAGCCGCAAAGCTCTCCCTAAGGCTACCCAAGGCATTAACATACGGCTTGCGGAACAATACCCTCTCATCGAAAGACTATTACGATGAAGAACAGCTCATAAAACGACTCAAGCCGCCTGCTGGAGTTTCCGAAGGATATTGGGAGGAATGGGAACGAACCATTGATGAATACGACACTGTTATGCGGCATGCCAGTAGTGCGAGAGTGAATTTTGTTTCTCTAGCGATGGCTCGAAAAGCGGCGTGCGTTGTCTCGTTTCTTATTAATTAATATGGATATCTGAGAGATTACGTTTTCAGTCGGTCAGACTTGGAATATTTTACAGTAAGTGACATTCGGAGATTCAACTTCAAGAGCAGTCGTAAAACGAAAATTTGTAGATCGGCCATGATGATGTTATGTCCATCATTACCGACTGGGGACTAGAGAATAAAAAGAATCCATTTGATCTTCTCAAAGTCTCGGTTGAGCGTCTTTCGCGTCTGTCCTTTATTTGGGGTGGAGGTGGCGATGGTAATACGTCCCTATAATACAGAGATAACACCTTTTGACGATGCCTTCCAGGTCGTCATATCCTCGGTTCTATCATAGGCCTCAGTCAGACTTTTCTGGAACTGACCTCGAAGAAACGCGAAGCCTCCAAATTTCATTTTACTCTCCTTGACATACATCCCACGACCATTACTCGGAATTTGTGTCTCTTCTTGATGATCAACGAGCTAATAGTGATGCGGCTACGCAAGCACATCGATGATGCCGAGGAGGCAGAAATCGAGGCAACCATTTTCTACGTCTGGATGGGAGTTGTTCTACCCTCCTATTGCCATGCTAGGTACTCCGATCCCCTAAAATCTCGAGTGTTATCTTTAAGTAACAATATTTCTAGATTTATGAACGTCGTTAGGTCCCTCCTGAGAGACTTGCAGACTCCATCATATCAGCTTCCTCATTGGCTACATGTCACCAAAGATTCTATCCCAGGGATTGTTGCGTCACTGAGATATTGGGACACACAGTTATCCCATCGGACAGTGCAAGAAATGCTTCGACGACACCGCCAGTTCGAGAATAGCTCCGTTAATCTCCCCAACTTACACTTACAGGATATCAAAGCGGAGATCGATGATATGAATGACGACGAAGTAATCAACTTCGGCCAGGTGCAGATGCAGATGCCTCCTCCTTCCGAGAAAGAAGCACGGCAGGAATGGTTGACGGGGATGCGCATCATGATGTTCCGAATGTTGGCGTCTGGGAACAACAAGAGTCGCTGTTCTTCCCAATTCTCCAACGAAGAGGCGTGGTATGGTATTACTCAGTGTTTTATTCCGCCCAAAGTTTTGAGGGCCCGTCATAAATCGTTTGATGAACTCTGGGCTGGTATCTCACAATCGCCCACGCAGGTTCTAAAGAAGCAGGTATGATACACATACTCGTTGAGAGCATGATTTCACACGTATTTCAGGCACGAAAACACATTGAAAGGACTTGGAAACCGAATCCATCACTTTTTGTAAACAATGGATTACTTCCTTCCGCGTTTATCATCTAATAATTGCATAGGACGGCGTTCAGGAAGTCAAGTTCGACTACCCATCAGTCGAGTTCAATGCGTTTGAGATGGTTGAGCGAATCACGCAATTCAATTCCCGTATGGGATTGCTAAAAGAGAGAAAAATGGACGAAGATTGTCCGGCCTATTCCGTTTCTGAGATCTTCTTTGACGCCGTGGTCGATGGCCTACTGACTCTCAATGATCATATTAAGATAGAACTCCTTCAGGGTGACATCTCCCAGGAGCTAATGAAAATGGCTCATGGGATTGATAACCGTCCACCTGATTTCCCGCGGACATTCACTCGAATGTGGTTGAGCAACGTTCCGTGAGTTGTATTTATATTCGCATTGGACAATTTTTCTCATGCCGCGCCAGCGATTACACTCATGGGCCTATGAATATGGCCGTGTTCGCCATGCCCAATCTAGAAACGGAGCCTGATGCTTCGGTCGCGGCCAATTGTCTATTGAACCCTAGCCTTTGGAAAGACAACGGAGATAACCTAATCTACAAGTATGTGGCCTACGTCGTGTATATCTGGCCCACATTATGACTAGTGTCCCTTTTCAGCTACTCTTTGCTGAACGGGAGAGAATTCGCTCGCTTCTTTGGATGCCGTATTGTGGCGAGTGGCCCTTGGGACGCCATTGAATTCTCCGCCAAACCATTCCCCCGCCCCTTGTCTACACTTGCTACGCGTGAGGAGCTCATCGTGTGGATGACGCGTGTATTCATCACCAATATTCTCCCACCCGAACCGCCGAACCCTCGAAAGGAACTACTGTGCCGTGTCCGATACCCAAACAACCTTACGGCCTTCTTAGGGCTCCTTATGCGACTTCCCGCAATTGGATACCCCCCACATTGGATATCTGAATACCTCAACACGCTGCTCGATGACAATCTCATAACCGATCTCGTTCCCTATCGAGGAAAGTTTCCCATCCCTCTGTCTGAACCGGCACGATGTGTTCCATGTCGGAGAGTCAACTTGAGCCCATGGCTTGCCGAGTTCGAGACAATAATAGCATTAAGCTATGAAGCACTACCATTTCCCGTATCTCTGCGCCTACGTCGAGATGATATCAGGGCTTACGAAGCGCCTCTTTCCATCAAAGATTTTGGTCCTTTGACCTTGATGGAGAAATTTGGAAACCACGACCCAGTATTCAGTCTTGTGTTCTATAAACGTGGTACGCTGGTAGCAAGCATGATCCAGCGCACGAACCGGGATACATTAGTCAACGTTTTTGAAAAGGGACACGGTAAAGGCGAAGTCTATGTACTGTCGGTTTTGGAACAATTCGGTATCACGAAGGGAAGTGTTAGGTGGAAGATGGGGAAAGAAACGATGGCAAAGATGAAGGAAGAGAACTGGGCTTTCGTGGCGTATCGGCTAGACTGCCATGAGATCAGTAAGGCGTTCCACTTTGCCCCTCTCTGGAAGTATCTAAAATACAATTTTTCTAGGTTCCTCGATTGTTGCGGAGAGATGGTGGGAAGTAGCAGCCTAAGTTTCGTTATGAATCGTATTTTGATCGTAAGTTTTAATAAAGTACTACCGACAGGACATATAAGTGATTATTTATAGTAGTATACTTATTTGAATGAAAGTTGATAGACCAGCAGGCGAAGTGTTGTTGAAGCAGAACGAACGTCAGCGTGATCCAGCACGCTAAGCCTGAGAACGGTGGGATAACATTGACCCATTATGTGTAACATTCGCAACGGTCTCTGTTTCTCCGAACGAGCTGTTAACGTGAGGGTTATCGCCAAACTCGATGGTGTCCAAATTCGATACATCCTGTGGTGCACGTTCTTGAGGATTGCTTTTGTTTTGAAACGTGAAGATGACAGTCTCGTTTAATTCACCTTGGTGACTGACGAGAAGAAGGACTATGGTGGGATAGATCCCCTGGCTCAAACGATCCATTTGGCCAGCTTGAACAAGTATTAATGAAAACACACCGCGAACTGAATGTTGACCGGAGTATACACGTCGCCGAGAGTGCCATAGGGAAGTCGAATCAGAGTGGCAATCAGGACCGTTATCTAGAGTAACTAAGCATCCGCTGTAATCAAAATCGTTCGAATGGATACGTACTCCAGAAAGACAATAAATGATGCCGGACTCGACGAGCAGAGTGAAAATTCGTTCTGCTGTAGTTATATTTCTTCGTCTCAGCTGAAGTTCACATGTGACCCAGTGTCTATGGTGCCTACAGATACGGATCAGACGTATTGAAGTAAGGAACTAGCGTATGAAGCAAACCAAGCCTTGATTCCGACAACGGAAGTAGAAAAAACGTTGGTCAACAGCGACAGAACCAAGTTCGTTACTTGGCAATAATCCAGCACACGAGCTAAGCCTCTGTGCTCTATAACGATGTGCTGACTGACGGAAATAGCAGTTATTGCAGCGCGCAGTCCGATTGTTCCCAAAACAGACACTGTTTTCATGCCGAATATGATGATCGATGATCAGGATTCATGACGACCGCCGTAAAAGAACCAGAACTCACGGAAAGTCAAGCATAAGAATACGAGGGGAAGAATCAAACTTTTGCTATACTCGTCATGACAGAGTACCCAAGCCCGCCAAACGACGACGCCGTCAGTTAACACATACTGTCGACTCTAGAGCGTTAGATATCGAGACTCTTTACTAATAGACACTTACGTTCAAGAGGACAAGTGAGTTCATCAACGTACCCTGTTGCATGCCATAGGTGGAAGCGATAGTATCCAGAGAGACTCCATGCACAGATGAGGTAGTAATGAGAAGCACGACGTGATATAAAGATAGGATCCAATACGCCGTCGAAAGAGAGAACATGAAGACCAGCATGCAGAACAGCAAGATTCGTGATTTCCCCCGAAGACCTCTCCTCCTATACACAAGATTATCAGTCATAAACCCATTGATGAAAGAAAACGACACACAGCATAACATAGGAGCAGATCGGCATAAGAATTGTGTACATGCCTGGGTGCTAAGGTTCAGATCCACCCTTCAGCCAGGAAAGAGAGGGCGCTCACCATAAACTAAGGTTTGGCAAGTCAATCGTATTGTATAATACAGAACATTGAGCCCGTCTGTGTTTGTCATGGTCAGATACAATGAGATCAAGAAGAGGAAGGTCTGTTGATACCCTCATATATAAGGAGCAGCCGGAAACCAAACTCATTGAGAGGAAGCCGGCATCAGTAAGGGAAGGGGACCATCATATTCAATGGGGTATGTCCTTGAAACTTGTTGCTTGTCCGAGTCGTATTGATGTCGCCCCCTACGATGCGGTCAAAGAGAGCGAATCCAATAGAATGAGAAGATATCTGATGCGGCTTCCTGTGGGATGATATCCAACGAATTTGGCAAATGCTCTGCAAATAGCCACTGCCCGTGAATATCTCTATGATGATGCATTGCCATAGTACAAGCTCCGATGGCCGAGGATGCCTCCACATCGCAAGGATCAGAAGGAGTGTCATTTGGCAAAGATCACAACTGCAGTGGTCCTGGATTCGAGTAGCGATGCATTTCTTTTATGTTCGTTCAATGTCGTACTCGGAAATTATGATTAGCAGCGTTGCGGCAGGATTCGGCCAGGCGATTATCACGTGACCATTTCAAGTCATGATCATCTTCTGAAGTCTTAGACTTCTGATTCCTCTGATTTTCCAGGTCCTCATTGAGTCGAGAGCTTCATACTGGTACCTCACTACGTTCAGCACTACCCGAGTCTCTGCTCCCCAACGATTCGAGGATATGCATACATTATTTCCGATCCTTTCTTGGAATAGACCTCATATCAAACGCCAGATTCCCCAATGAAACACACACCCACATTTAGATCCGACAAAACTACTGGTCGCCGCGATTTGGAAAGCCAAACCGAATCCCGTCTTATTTTTGGGAGCATCATAGGTAGAAACACTCCACTTATGATGAGCACCCGCAGAATCCTCTCTCGGAGAACGGCATTGCAAGTTGACGTCTATATACTTTAGTACGGTGCAGTGGAATCGTCTATACCAGCAGAAGACTTGCCTAACTTTTACCCGATCCATGCGTCCCTGGAAGATCTCTGTGATCCGGAACAGGTTGCAACCCTGATGTCTGATGTCGATGTGATGTGGAAGACGGAGGTCGTGGATGAGATCACTGGTTCCCCCACCACTACCCTGCTCGCTGTCCGTTACTGGGAGTGTAACGGCTCCGCTGTTGCTTTCCGCCCTTACCTGGATATTCGCATTCCTGCCCATCGAATCGCGTTGACGCGGGCTCTGACAGCCACCCATCAACTGGCTGTGGAGCGTGGAAAGTGGCATGGTGTCAGTAGGGAGTGGCTTCTGTGTAGAATGTGTTCAAATGATGTCGAAGACGTCCCACATGTTCTCTTTGTGTGCCCATTCCCTCCCCGCAGACCTGATACGCAGATCGTTCTTGTCATCTGTGTGGGACCGATATCCCAGTTGGAAGGCGAGGGTGCGATCCCCGACGCACCTCCTTCTTCTCGGACGATCTCGCGGCTAGCGTAGGCCGTTTTGTCCATGAGATATTTACGCTTTGGGACTCTGTTCCTTTATTATTCATTCACCAACCTACCGCCGAGGTCGTGAGGGAGTACTCATGAGGGGGCTTGACCATAGCGGCAGAGCGTAGGCGTGGTTCGGTACCGTAGCAGTTGTACTCCTCACTAGGTATAGTAGACACACAGTAGCTAGTTTAGATGTACATCCGAGGGACTGTAATACGGACGCCGGCACGCTTCTGTTGAGGAGCACCGTCACTTCCTTCCTTCCTTCCTTCCTTCCTGGGATTCATCTTGCGGTGACCAGTAAAAAAACAACATTCATAATTTGCTGTAATCTACGCAGTTCTACTCGTCGGACCGGTATACTGCGTGATTTTAAGAGTGCTCGACAAAGACGAGCGCTGACAATCAGCTCTCGCCACAACCACACTGTGTGGTCGTCAGCCTTGTTCGTCTCTGTATCATCAACGATAATGCCCTAGTTGTCCGAGTAAGTCAACAGTAAGGTATTGTTTCTGCATTCGGTTAGACGATGTACTGGTGCGCGGGACGTACATTGTTTCAGGCACGACATTTTCTGCCGCTTGCATCGTATCGGATCAGGCATCGAGACAGCAGTTAAAAATATCAAGATTAATATCGCTGCTCGTCAAGAACCTATCCAATTTTGCGTAACGACATCAGCGTGGTCCAGCACGTTAAGCCTAAGAATAATGTGATACCATTGACCCATTATGTGCAACATCCGCAAAGGTCTCTGTTTCTCCAGACGAGTTGTTGACGTGAGGATTATTGCCAAATTCGATGGTGCCCAAATTCGATACATTCGGTGCATTGTTTTGACCTTGAGATGTGAACATGACAGTCTGGTTTAATTCACCTCGGTGGCTGACGAGAAGAAGAACTATGGCCGGATAGATCCCCTGGTAGTGGTACGAACGGTCAATTTGGCTAGATAAAATGAGTATCAATGAATACAGACCGCGAACTGGACGTGGACTGGAGTGTAGACGTCACCAAGAGTGCCATCAGGAAGTTGAATCAGAGTGGCAATCAGAACCATTGCCTAAGGGAACTGATCATCAGCTCATATCATAATCGTCGAACAGATACGTACTCCAGAAAAACAGTAAATGATCCCAGACTCGACGAGTAGAGCTAAAATTCGTTCTGCTGTGGTTATATTTTTCCGCTTCAGCTGAAGTTCAGATGTGACCCAGTGTCTATGATGCCTACAGACACAAGGTCAGATCTCATAGATGTAAGGAACAACAATGAAGCGGACCAAGCCTTGATTCCGATAATCGAAGTAGAAAAAATGTTGGTCAACAATGACAGAACCAAGTTCGCTACTTGTAAATAATCCAGCACAAGAGCTATGCCTCTATGCACCACGACGATTTGCTGTGTATTGTTAAGAACAGTTATTGCGACGCGCAGTCCGATTGTGACCAAAACCGACACTATTGTCATGCCGACCATGAGCAGGAATCCAGCTGGGGCATAAAAGAACCAGAACTCACTGAGAGTTAAGCATAAGAACCCGAGAGGAAGAATCAGACTTCTCCTATATCCGTCTTGACAGATCACCCAAGCCCGCCAAACTACGACGCCATCGGTTAACACATACTATGGGCGTCGGTCATTGAAACTGTTCACAGGAAATAGATACTCACGTTCAGGAGGACGAGAGCGCTCATCATTGGCACAGTTTGCTGTAGGGCATGGGTGGAAGCGGTATCGTCCAGAGAGATTTGCACAAATGAGGCGGTAGTGATATGCACGTCGTTATATAAAGATAAGATCCAATAGGCTGTCGAAAGGGAGAACATGAAGACCAGCATGCAGAACAGCAGGATATGCGATTTTCTCTGAAGACCTCTTTTCCTATACAGGGCTATCAGTCATAAGCCTATTGGTAAAAGAAAGCGACGTACAACATAACATAGGAGCAGATAGGCATAATAATTGTGTACATGCCTGCGTGTCAACATTTGGATCAGCCCTTCGACAAGAGCGGGAAGAGAGGATATTCACCGTAAACCAGGGTTTGGCAAGCGAGTGTTATCGTACGATACAGAACACTGAGCCCGTCTGTGTCTGTCATGTCAGATAAATGGGATTGAGAAGGGGGGAGGCATCTGTTGACATCCTGTATATATAAAGAGCAGCTCTTCCGCAGGAAACAGACGTCAATAAGGGAAGGGGATCGTCTAGATAGGCTTTGAAACGTATCGATTATAGTACCGGCGCTCCATACTTTACTACGGTCAAAGATCAGAACGAGGAAAATCTCCGGTGCATGGCGGCTTCCTGTGGGTGATAAGATGATAACAACACGGTATTGGTATTGATATGGTATGGTGAGGCAATTCAAACACTCTGCAAATAGATCACAGCTGCTCGTCATGATGCATTGCCATGGTGCAAGCTTCGATGGTTGAGGTCGCCCAAAATGCATCGGAAGTATCAGAAAGGGTGACATTTGGCAATGACCGCAACTGCAGGAGTCCCGGTTTCAAGTAGTTATGCATGTTTAACATCGCGGTAAAAAAGAAAAGAAGCGTTGTGGCACGATGACACCGACGGCTTCACTTTGCCGGGCGGCGTGCGTGTGAAAAACGTTGATGGTACCCGCCCATGCCAGCAAGTGCCAAGAAATCATGGCCAACTTGAAGATGCCGGAGAAGGACCAACAGGTATGTGAAAGTCAAGCATGTTGTTTATTGTATAGTGCTAAAATATCACCGGTTCTGTTAGAGTAAATATGGACACATCACACGGAAACTTCTGTTCGACATCATTACTACTATACTACCTTTCTACTGTACTCCGATCCCCTAAAATCTCAAGTGTTATCTTTAAGTAACAATATTTCTAGATTTATGAATGTCGTTAGGTCCCTCCTGAGAGACTTGCAGACTCCATCATTGGCTACATGTCACCAAAAATTCTATTCCGGGATTGTTGCCTCGCTGAGATTTTGGGACACACAGCTATCCCATCGGACAGTGCAAGAAATGCTTCGATGACACCGCCAGTTCGAGAATAGCTCCGTTAATCTCCCCGAGAATGAAGCACGGCAGGAGTGGTTGACGGGGATGCGCATCATGATGTTCCGAATGTTGGCGTCTGGGAACAACAAGAGTCGCTGTTCTTCCCAATTCTCCAACGAAGAGGCGTGGTATGGTATTACTCAGTGTTTTATTCCGCCCAAAGTTTTGAGGGCCCGTCATAAATCGATTGACGAACTCTGGGCTGGTATATCACAATCGCCCACGCAGGTTCTAAAGAAGCAGGTGTGATGCACATACTCGTTGAGAGAATGATTTCACGCGTATTTTAGGCACGAAAACACATTGAAACAACTTGGAAACCGAATCCATCACTTTTTGTAAACAGTGGATTGCTTCCTTCCGCGTTTATCATCTAATAATTGCATAGGACGGCATTCAGGAAGTCAAGTTCGACTACCCATCGGTCGAGTTCAATGCGCTTGAGATGGTTGAACGAATCACGCAATTCAATTCATGTATGAGATTATCAAAAGAGAGAAAAATGGACAAAGATTGCCCGGCATATTCCGTTTCTAAAATCTTCTTGTGATCGATGGTCTACTGACTCTCAAAGATCATATTAAGATAGAACTCCTTCAGGGTGACATCTCCCAGGAGCTAATGAAGATGGCTTATGGGATTGATAACCGGCCACCTGATTTCCCGCGGACATTCACTCGAATGTGGTTGAGCAACGTTCCGTGAGTTGTATTTATATTCGCATTGGACCATTTTTCTCATGCCGCGCCAGCGATTACACTCATGGGCCTATGAATATGGCCGTGTTCGCCATGCCCAATCTAGACACGGAGCCGGATGCTTCGGTTGCGGCCAATTATCTACTAAACCCTAGCCTTTAGAAAGACAGCGGTGATAACCTAATCTACAAGTATGTGGCCTACGTCGTGTATATTTAGCCCGCATTGTAACTAGTGTCCTTTTTCAGTTACTCTTTGCTGAACGAGAGAGAATTCGCTCGCTTCTTTAGATGCCGTATTATGGCAAGTGGCCCTTGGGACGTCATTGAATTCTCCGCCAAACCACTCCCTCGCCCCTTGTCTACACTTGCTACCCGCGAGGAGCTCATTGTGTGGCTAACGCGTGTATTCATTACCAATATTCTCCCACCCGAACCGCCGAACCCTCGAAAGGAACAAATGTGTTATTGAAGCAGAACATGCGTCAGCGTGGTCCAGCCACGCTAAGCCTGAGAAGGGTGAGATAACATTGACTCATTATATGCAACATCCGCAAAGGTCTCTGGTTCTCCAGACGGGCTGTTGGCATGAGGGTTATTGCCGAACTCGATGGTGTCCAAATTCGATACATCTGCCGGTGCATTGCTTTGGCCTTGAGACGCGAACATGACAGTCTCGTTTAATTCGCCTCGGTAGGTGACGAGAAGAATAACTATGGCGGGATAGATCCTCTGGTTTAAATGGTCAATTTGGCTGGCTACAACGATTATCAATGAACACAAACTGCGAACTGGACGTTGACTGGAGTGTAGACGTCGCCGAGAGTGCCAAAGGGAAGTCGAATCACAGTGGCAATCAGGACCATTGCCTAAGGGAACTGATCATCAGCTCATATCAAAACCGTTCGAACAGATACTTACTCCAGAAAGACAGTAAATGATCCCAGACTCGACGAGTAGAGTGAAAATTCGTCCTGCTGTGGTTATGTTGTTCCGCTTCAGCTGAAGTTCAGATGTGACCCAGTGTCTATGACGCCTACAGATAATAAGGTCAGATCTTATAAATGTGAGGAACAAAGATGAAGCGGACCAAGCCTTGATTCCGACAACGGAAGTAGAACAAATGTTGGTCAACAATGACATGACCAAGTTCGCTACCTGTAGATAATCCAGCACAAGAGCTCCTTTATCCACTATGACAGTGTGCTGCGTATCATTAAGAACTGTTATTGCGACGCGCAGTCCGATTGTGGCCAAGACGGACACTATTGTCATACCGATCGTGAGCAGGAAGCCAGCTGATGCATAGAAAAACCAGAACTTACGGAGAGTCAGGCATAAGAACATGAGGGGAATAATCAAACTTTTGTTATATCCATCTTGACAAAGCACCCAAGCTCGCCAAACAACGACGCCATCGGTTAACACATACTATGGGGCGTTGGACATTGAACTCTTCACAGGAAATAGATACTCACGTTCAGGAGCACAAGAGCGCTCATTAATGGCATGCCTTGCTTTAGAGCATCATGGGCATGGGTGGCAGCGGTTTCGTGCAGAGAGTCTTCGTGCACAAATAAGATGGTAATGAGAATCACGTCGTTATATAAAGAAATGATCCAATAGACTGTCGAAAGGGAGAACATGAAGACCAGCATGCAGAATAGCAAGATATGTGATTTTCTCCGAAGACCTCTCTTTCTACACAAGGCTATCAGTCATAAACCTATTGGTAAAAGAAAGCGACGTACAACATAACATAGGAGCAGATCGGCATAATAATTGCGTACATGCCTGCGCGTCAAGGTTTGGATCAAGCCTTCGACCAGGAAAGAGAGGACGCTCACCGTAAACTAGGGTTTGGCAAGCGAGTGTTATCGTGTGATACAGAACACTGAGCCCGTCTGTGTCTGTCATGTCAGAGAAATGGGATTGAGAAGGGGGAGGGGTCTGTTGACACCCTGTATATATAAAGAGCAGCTGGTCCGCAGGAAGCAGACGTCGCCAAGGGACGTACATCGTTCAGATGGGCCTTGCAACGTGTCGATTATAGTACCGGCACTCCATACTTTACTACGGTCAAAGAGCAGAATGACAGGAAGATTTCCGGTGCATGGCGGCTTCCTGTGGAATGATAAGATGATACTAACAACGCGGTGAGGCGATTCAAATACTCTGCAAATAGATCACAACTGCTGGTGAAAATTAAATCATGATGTATTGCCATGGTGCAAGCTCCGATGGTTGAGATTGCCTAAAGTGCGTCGGAAGTATCAGAAAATCTGGCAATGACCGCATCTGCGGGAATCATTTTTTACATCGCGGTAACAAACGAGGCGTTGCGGCATGATGACGCCGACGGCTTCGCTTTGCCGGGCGTGCGTACTTCGTCTGTAAAGATTTGGGACGCAGGCGGTGCTGACTGCAAACGAGAGTAGTAGTAGTAGTAGTCGCACTGGCAAGCGGTCCCTATTAAGGGAACAGCCAATGTTTTCTGCGCCGTTGTTGGCAAACAAGGCAACATCGCAGACCACGAAGAACCCCTGCCGCTGTGAACATCGCATTGGTTGTCCGGACCAAGCGCATCTCACGGAGTTGGATGACTTCGTAGGGGCTTAGATACATATGTGAGTGAATTACTCCTGTATTGCAGGACTATCTGCCCATAATGCTAAAGGCGCTACATACACAGGTACGTCGTTGTAAATAGCCAAGACATCATGTATAAATTTTGCGAGTAAACCCTCTATGTTAGCTACCCTGAGCAGAAACCACAACTGTTCAATCAGGGAGCAAGGAGAGGACCAGAGATCAGTGATTTCTGGGATAACCGCAGTGATGTCTTGAATGAAACGACGACGTCGACGAAAGAGACCGTCGTTAGCGCGGCATTCGAGCAACGCGTGAGGCTCATCTTCTACCATGACCCTGCAAAAACGGCAGAGACGCCATCGGCGAGGGACGAAAGGGCGATAACGTTCCTTCCGTCGTAGAACCTCAATTCCGAGCGTGTGAGCCGACATAAGGAGTCGAGTAAATGCTTTACGGTGTGTGGGGATAGGCAGATTCAGATAAGTCTTGTAAGCAGCAGGCTTAGGAGACTTCGCCATGAACTTTACTAGCGTGCGAGGAATGGGGATATCATTGTAGAACCCACGGAGGAGACGGCCCTTTGGTGAGGAGTCAATAACGTTTGCAAGTGAACGCTCTGCGGCGACCTCGACGACGTCAATGAGTTCGAGAACATCATCAACGGTGAGATCGTCTCTCCATGAAAAGGAAGCGTGCGGTGCAAGACGCTGAAGGACGTGTAACAGATCTCCAAACCATGATGGAGCGCCGTTTCTGGTGAGAAGTAAAGAAGCCCGAAGTGCCAGGCTGGCATAGTGTCGCCCGGGCAGAAAGAGGAGATATCTCAAATACGACAATGCCAGTAAGAGACGACGGTAAGGGAGAGGTGTAATGCCTAGTGTCACGCACCAAAAACCAATCAACAAATGTGCGAATATGGAGAAAAGAAGGCGTACCCATTTCAGAGTACAAGAATGCTACCGTTGAGTTCTCGTGAACCCCCAAGATGTGTCGGAGGAAAGCATTAGAGACAACCTGCAACTCCGATGCTGTTCGCTCGTTAACATCCAAAGCGACCTCACACCCGGCAATGAGGTAGGGGTCAATACGACCAAAATAGATGCGACGACCCTCGTGCGGGGGTACAGACCCACACTCGTTCTCGACTCGAGAGAACAATGCATCTTTTGTGACGCGGGCCTTTGTGGCCTTAACAGTGATATGTTTGGTGAATATGAAGAAAACAGGGTGAGACTGAGCCACCCAAGTCACCGATGTAGAGTTGAGACGAACTCTTAGTCAGCACCTTATGTGCGCTGCCTCCGCAAGCTCCGTCTGCTCACAACGTCCATCTACATGTTGGCCCCATGATCTGTCCGTTTGTTCCTCGTTCTTCGAGAGCTTCCACCGTTCAGCACGGCGTATCTCTGCCCCTTCAATACCCATTGATATTGCAGGACAACAAAAACGTTGCCGCTGGTGCCCGTGCCCGTGTTAGAGTAAGAAATCACGGCTAACTTAAAGATGCCCGGAGAGAAGGACCAACTGGTATGTGAAAGTCGACTATGTTGTTTATTGTATACGGCTAAAATTTGACTGGTTTTGCTAGAGTAAATATGGACACATCACATGGAAAGATGTGTTCAACATCATTACTACGTTTCTGCTGCTGCGTTTGTCTTCAAAGCTTCGTCGCGTCTCCTCCTAACGATTACTGAAAATAGCGCTACATGTAATTTGGAGAATTCTGACTGCGCCCTGTCCCAATAAATCGTGGAGGATGATGGTCACGCTCGTTGTGGCTCGTTACCTAATGGATCATCTCCGTTATCGTGAACTGCAGTATCTATCTGGGCGAGCCGTCGATGTCTACGCAAGATGGATATTTCTCAGAGGGCTACCGTCTACCATAGACAAACTCCCAGAGAACGGCGCCTATCTCTTATGGGTTGGCCCTAGGCGACTTGACAAAGTCCTCTTGTACATACCTGGTAGGCACTTTCAGTTGAAGATAACGAAACTTTCTTGAGGGCGCTGCATCCTAGGTGGCGGATACGTTCTCCCGCCGTTCGATAGTTTCTTTTCTTTCTGGAGATACGTTCAACTAGAACTTGCGGTGCGAAACATCCAGGTTGGCGTGGCCGTTCTTTCCTACAGTAAGCCCCGTTGTGTCTCTATATTCCTTTCTTGCTGATCTGGGGAAAAGACCTCATACCAAACGCCAGATTCCCCAGTCAGCTTCATGAAGCTCAATCAGCGATTGAATACCTCATACAATCCGGCGTCAAGCCCGAAAACGTCGAGCTCGTAGGCGATTCCGCGGGCTGCAACCTCATTCTTCAAATATTCTCCCATACTCTTCACCCACTCCCGACGTTGAAGCCTTTCGAAGCCATGCGATTCCGTGGTGCATGCCTTATTTCCCCGTGGGTTTCCCCCAGCGGAGGGATCGGTGCAGAGACTTTCAGGCGAAATGGTAAAACCGACGTCATAAGTTCAGACGACCTCCTCTTGTGGGCGGAACCCAGCCTTCGAGACTTGCCCGATTTCGCTCTGCCATTCATCGAACCCGCTAAAGCTCCCGAAGCCTGGTTCTCCGGCATGGACAAGTTAGTCGAGCGCATTTTGATCACTTCTGGCGGTGCAGAATGTATGCATGAAGCTCATAATTATTTTCATGAGCGACATTTGAAGGACTACCATTCAAATGTCCAGTATGTCGTACAGAAAGACGGCGTGCACGATGAGGTGTTACACGAGTTCGCATTGTACAACAGGCCTGTGGGCGAATTAGCGCCGTTGATAGTAAATTGGATTGCCACAGGGTTTCAGTGAGTGAGTGTCCCCCTACGCCTCGCTTTATAATGCAGAGAATTAAAACTTTGAATTAGCCTCACCGACTCGCCAGCTACTCTCGTGTCGAGCATCAAATGACGGTGTACGGCGCCATTGACGCTACGAGGACCTTCAAAAGTTCTCGTTCCAGTTCCTCAACGCGGTCCAGAAGGTTCAGAAACGACGCGGTACATAATAAATCATAGGCTGTCATCTCAGCGATAAAATATTCACTAAGTTCTAGTAGACAACATTGGCAAAGTCCCACCACCGCGTAAGATACTCAGAGGTATGCATAACGCCATGAAATATCAATAACTTATATACATCCCATGTATGACATCCAATGCAGTCTCGCCTGCCCTTGTGCGAGCATTGACATCAGCGCCATGGTCCAACAGCGCGGTCACCGCCTCAATGGCAGTCGTCTCAAAAGCCAGCATGAGCTTCGACTGAAGTGAAGGTTGCGTAAATCCAGAGAACGACATACTTCTCCACCGTCATATGTGAAAGCTCTCTAGTACTCAGGCTCTGCGAATCGTACAGACGACAGGCATAGTACAGCGGTGTGAACCCTTCTTCGTCGCTGGCATTGACATCTGCTCAGTGTCCGAGGAGTGCGCGTGCTACCGTAGTGCTCGATTCAGGGAAACGGTAAAGATGATGGAGAGGATTCTCTGATTCATTGTCGACCAGTCGAGGACCAGTGCCAGCAGTCAGGAGCGCGATGACCCTCTCGCAAAGCGCAGTGCAGTGCAGTGCAGGGACGTCTCGTCAGGCATATTTTGTCATTGGCGTCGCCGTCTGATTTCACGAGGTGCTCAATGAGAGTAACAAATTCACTGTGTCCTTGTCCTAAACCATAGAAGGGCAGCGAGGAGTCCCCTTGCGAATCAAGGATATTCGGGTCCGCACCACGCTTCAGAAGCTCATCCGTGACCTGAAGAGATGGGCTGGAGACGAGTAGTTGATGAAACTTGCCGCTAAGAAGGGGTGATGCTCACCGAGCTTGCAGCTATTCCCCGCACATCAATGTTCCGGAGCGCAAGCTGCTAAAATAATCATGACTTTCAGTCTTAAAAAAAATACCTGTACTTTGCTCACATCGATATTTGATCACTTATTCGTGGAACGTATTTGCAGATTGTCCGAATGAAGATGGGATAGAGTTAGATATTGAGCATAATGCTCTGTACGTTTCCATGTCCGAAGGAGGAAATCTCTTACTCCTTGTGCTACCTCTGTGAATTGCAGTCCAAGAAAGATGAAGTGTCAGCGCGCATTGAACGCCTGTAAACGAAACGTAAAATACGTAAGGTCCCGAGAACGAAGAATTTATGTAGATACAAACATTATAAAATCGAGTAGAGTCCTGGGAGGAATATGGCTACAAAAGGTCATGACATTGAATACGAAAAAAAGTCCTGGAGAAGTCCGAAACGGTAAGTCCTAAGAGTCCTGAGTCCATTTAAAGTAAGAATAAAATGTCCAAAGTCCTTCAAACCCCGACTATCCTCTTGGCCGAGCCTTTTTGGCGGTGAATGGTGCAGCGAGCCTGACGCCTTCCGTAACAAAACTCCCGGATATGAAGTCGTTTGGGGCGGTGGAGGTAAGGCGTCGACTGCGAGGCTGCAGATGATACACTTGTCACAGAAGACAGCGATACGTCAGAAAAATAAGATGACGTGGATTCTGTATCCGAGTCCGAGTCGCTATCGACTGGGGCGAGGTCAGGAGGAGCGGGTACATGGATGGGCCTGAGAATACGAGTGCGTGGGACAACAGACTGTTTCCCAGCGATGAAACGGACATTCGATGGATGCAGGTCAGTATCAGCGTCCCAAAGAGCGACTGTGTGAGCTGCAATCTGGGCCTGGACATGAAGGGACGTGATGGTTATGTGGATATCCTGGTTCCCGAGCAAAAGGATCCAGTAGGGCCAGGGCAGGCCGGTGGTCATGCAGGCATCGTGAAGTGGTCGTGGAGGGGGCCTATACGGCGACAGTGAAAGAGACCGTACGCGTTGCAAAGATTTTTTAAGCAGGCATCGCAACTTGTCTACAACCCGAGACGAGCAAAGGGGAGCAAGGACGTCGGTGAGGAACGAAACGACGGCAGAAACGGCGGTCGTGTCGATGACCTGCATGGCAGAAAACTGTGGGTGCCCTTCGTGAAGCCGCAGTCCTTATATAGCCGGGTGGGTAACCAGTAACCATTATTGTGGACGCCGATGCCATTGTAATGCCAAAGCGCAACAATACCTGTCCAAGTAAACTTTTGCCGGCGTCACTACCGGTCCGGTCTGCCGAGCTAACTTTTTTTTCATTCATACCCCGCCATGCTCGGGCTGGGACGTGCCCTCTGTCGTCCTCTCTCGATATCTATCGTCCGCGCCAAATGATCAACCTTCTTTTCGACGCGTCGTTCGCGTCGACAACATCCATCAACAGCTTGTTCTTGATCTTGGTGGTATAGATGCTTTGTTGCAGGGAAGAAGATAGAACTTCGAGCAGACTGTACTATGCTGGGCCACTGACTCTCGGAAGATATGGTCAATCTCTACATTGAGACGCATAATGGCGGACAGGGTACGGCTCTAACACTTGAAAGACTCCGTGCCACCCAATATCCTCCTACGCCATAGCCAATTTCGATGACTCGGTACCTCAAGATCCAAGATATTTCATCTATAGTCAAAGTGGGAAACATAACGGAGTTCCTCTAGCCGTACACCATGCATTCTTAAAGGATAGATGAAGAAGAGTCTTGTGTACTTGTCCGTTTTCTGGACATATATAAAACAGGACGTGTGGGTATCATTTCTGGGAGAGACTATCTGCCTATCCTCAAGGTCTCAAATCGCGATCGGAGGTGCTCGTGTGTCGTTCGCAGACGACCTTTTGGATGAAGCATACATGTATCCTCGTTGATACACGAAGGAAAGAGACCTCTATCCACTCCGCACTGTCGTCATCCGAAATATCGCGGATGCGCGCACATACCTCCGGTGTCGTAATGCCGTTATCGAGTTCGACGTCGATCCGGTAACTCTTGCTCGATTTAAACAGCGAAATATCCCAAGGCAATACTATGCGATCTAATCACGTATATTCACAGGGCTGGTAACCTTCCAGATGTCGACAAGTTCAACCGTGCAAAGATTTTTTGACAGCTCTGGGCCCCTTGGCTGAACAATTTAGCATCATAGTCTCAATGGAAGTGGGAAACAACCGTCGACCCGTCGGTCCAGTGCTTCTCACCGCTTATGATCTGGGCGTCAACCAAACCCTTTACCTTCGCATCGACCGAACCCACATTGGCCTCCCATTTATGAATATGTTTGAGTGCTTCGGTGATATAGCGAAGACGTCAGTACGTTTTCCGTGCGTCTTGGCAGGGCCTTCTTCACCCGTAGTTATTAATCGTATGGTGCAGGGAAGATCCCAACTCAACGGACGGAGACCTGTTTTTCGAGTTTCAGAATATCCTTGGGGCCCTGCGTGCGTTGGTCCAGCTCTCTCAAGGATCTAATGCAACATTTACAGATCTTCATGGAGTGCCCATATTTATTTCCGTGTATTTCAAAGTCACAGGCTTCAATTGACTCGTGGCACGAATGTTTCTATCTCTCGGATCTCGGTGGGCTGCTCGACACGGTCATGTCCAGATTTGATCAGGAACAGTGACCGTGCCTTCGGAATACACCGGTGGAATACACGGTGTTACCTGTGTTCTGAAAACCGGTCCCCTCTCCTTGCTCGAGTGCCGTCTGAATCATCACGGACGAGGAGTTGTCAAAATATGTACATATACCGTTCGCGTTACAGCCGGGCGACTCTGCTAATGTCCTGTTCTTGACGGAAGCATATACTTACACGCTTATACTGTCCTGCCATCCCCTGCCCTGTCCCGCTTATATGAACTTTCTATTCCACTCTATGCTCGTATCATGAGCTGCCCGGCGTCTATCCTGTTGCCCTGTCCCTTACTGATTGGTCACCCGAGAGCCCAGACGCGGCGGTCATCCTCGTTCACCCTGGTCCTTTATTTTAAGCTTTACCACCCTCAGTTCCTGGATGTCGTTGCTAATATCTCGTTATGTGGCGCCCAACGCTTTAACTAGTCCCTCAATGGGTTTCCATCTCAAAGTTAGCTCTATGGAACAAGATATAATACAAACTTCAGAAATCAAGATGCTGGTACGGAGTGCTCGATGGATACGGATGATGTTCCGGGAGCTACGGGAAAGTACGGGAGCGCAATGATCGAGCGCGCTACTTGCAATTCCCCTGGAGAAAAATTTGACGGTTTCTGATATCAGGTGGTCTTAGTCTCCTTTTCGACACACTTTATCAGTGGGCGCCGATGAAAGGATCCGCCATTTCCATTTCCCCAGGATGTGTTGGTGCTGCCGCGTCTTTGCTTGGAAGGCTCAGGTTAAAGCCACGCAGCGGCCGCCTCTTCCTCCGTATCTTGCATATGAGCTTGCTATGCTGCGACGAAGGAGGAATGCGCCGTGGAAACACCACTTAATCAACCGGGATTTATGGGACAAGGGATTTCCTTCCCAACGGATGAAGTGGCTCACGCGATGGCTCGATGGCTACAGGTGGCCATAGAGCCGGACCTGGACAAGGCAGCAGTACGTCTCACCCTTTACTTTGTCTGCAAATGTTGACCGTTGTCTAGGTATCCCCCTTTTCCGGCGATTTTATTGTTTCCTTGTCTTGTTCTTTGTGGCTTTTCCTTTGACATAAGACGCCACTAGCCACTCCTTCATCTCGACAACTTCTTCATTTATAAATGATGCTAAAGCTCCTCTATTTTCAATCTCGCGCCTCACACCATGCCGGCCCGAACTTTCCCTTCAAACAACTCTACTTCTCTCTGGTATCTTGTCGCGTCGGCGGAACGCGTCAGCCAAGACTCCTCCACCGCCCTATCTGCTGCCAAAGGTCCATCCGACGAAGACCGTACTGATACGATGAATGCCCTGATGGACTCGGTAGCCGTGCACAACAGGCTCCTCGCCGCTGCGAGGAAAAAGGTTCCAAACCCACCCGCTGATTTAGAGTGCTTTGAATACAATACGCACGTTGCGTCGACTTATTCTGGTGTCAGCTATCTTCGGGGGTTCGTGGATGGTATTTACAGCTGGGATAAGGCATCCGACGAAGTGACAAAATGGCTGGCTTGCGTCTGGCGGTGCCTCATACATGAAAGCCCGGATATCAAGCTGGTTTATGACTGCCTTTCGTTGTTCACGCAAGTTGTACGTTCGCTAGAAGGCCCTGGCGTCTTATCGCGACACAACTCGGTGCTTTATCCGTTGCTGGTGCTGGTGCTGGTACTGACTCGTCCATCAGATTTTCCGACTTGACATGTCATCTCAGAGTGGAAACCGCTGTTTGCGATATCTATGATGCCGATGAGCACATAGAGAGCCATATTGCTTGGATGTGGAGGGATCTCATTGTATCTTCAGTTGCTCACAATGGTGCCACCGGTATTACGGTTCTGATAAATAATCGTATCGGTGAGTACGGTTACGGGAAATCCGTTGCAAATTGTATTCGTGAACCTGGTAAGTCGTATACGCATTTGTCCGGCTCCCGCTCTCTATACTCATAGCTATGTTTCAGGGCAAGACCTCTACGAATTTTGGGATGGACATTGGTCGCAGGCCATGATAGATGCTGGTCAGGACCTGCAACCGCAGTGACCGTTGACTCGTTTCTTCATTCATGTTACATGACTTCTGAGAGTTCCTTTCGAGCTGTGTTGTCACTTCCATAATACCTCGGTCTGTCGGCCAGTATCTAACGCTATTTCAAACATACACCACCGGAACTAGTTGGCATCTCCAATGGTGTCTGCACGACGGATAACGGTATACTAATCTGTTTTATGGATGAGTCAGAAAGAAACCAATGTCACTCTAATTATTCCTTCGAATACGTTCACTCAGCACGAGGCAAGGACGTGGGTAGCCGGACAAGCCACCGAGGACGTGCCGAGATTCTCCGGCATGACACTTGCCGGACCGATTCCCGGGTCTGCCGAACGGAATGCCGACACCTGCTCGGCCTGAGACGGCTGTAGAGTCGGCTACCTTGAGCCGGAGGTGCGGCATGGTCACCGGCATGTTCGGCACCCTGATGCCGGACGGCCAGGCCGACCAGGCCGAAAAAGAACCCCATGCGAGACTCGAACTCGCAACCTCCAGATGGCCGCCCCGGTAGAGTAGGACTCACAGGAGATAGAAGTCTGACGTCATAACCATTAGACAAATGGGGCACATATAAGATTTTGCCTGTCTGTTTATATATCACACCTGGCTAGTGACTAACTCGCACCAGCATGCAAGGAAATGGTTTATACCTCTTGTACACAGACCCTCTCCATCTAGTATTCTGAGTTCCATGCTCAGGTCTGTTGGCATTGTGTGTGGAGCATAGCAACGGACTTGTGTATTGGCAAAGATGGTGTCAAGTCTTTGTATTCTACTAAGCGTAATAAGCGTACCAGCCATCGCCCTACTCTCCAATCACTATTGAGCTCCCGGAGCGCAATATATACCCAACTCTAGCAGTCACCGAGGATAACAACAACAGACGGGAGTAAAAATGGTGTTACTTTAGTATTTGGTTCATTTGAGACCATCAAGACTCAGAGACAGTGACCATCAACTAGAGGTAGGCATGATATTACAAACCAAGGCTTGTCATTTCGAAACCGCGGTACATTAACTCGCTTCGACATTCGTACACGCAACACTCCCTATAGGCAATGCGACCAGCCCACCTAATCAACGCCATCGCAACAGGGTTCTGAACTTGAGAAAGGTCCAGATACGCAATTTGTTCGTTCAACCGAAAGCTGAAAGGTTTATGGCACGCTGACGGGCGCCAAGGTTCGACTGCCGAAGAAATTCACCTTGGCGCCCTTCAGATACGTTGTATCAAGGCCCAGCCTATCAGGCTTGGCCAATCCAAGAATACACTTCATGGCAGAACGTATATCCTCGAAAACGACATAGATGATCAAAGACTCCGTCTCTTCTCTAATTGAACGTTCATTCAGGACTGCATCAGGAAGCAGTAGACGAAAAGCACACCTGACTTGAGGCCTGATGGTGTGCAATCTTCCAAACAGCCGGAAAATCTTGTGGTATTCGACTATCTGTTTCAGCTGGTTTTGACGCAAGACGAGGCGAACCGTCCTACGAGCCCCCAAAGCTAGGGCAGTCACCATACCACGAGTAATGTATTCTGTTCGATCATCATATTCCAGCGTAAGATCTACGCCTAATTTGCTCGCTTCTGCTTGATAAGTGTTGACGTAGGAACGGGCCAAGTCTGCTGTAGGAAATCGCATGACAATATTCTGCTTGCATTGTTAGCCTGAATGACCTTGGAATAGTTGTGATTCAGCGTACATTTGTGGCCGGAAAGATACGGAAGGATAACACTGATAGATGGTCCTTCTCAAAGGTGCGCACCGACTGTCGTATGAATGACTTGACTTCAAGACTTGCACTGTTGACTGTCACCATGCGTTGGACTGGCCCGCCGTCTTCTGTTTCCGTACACCAGTCCGGCAAGTCGTAGCTGTCATTGTCGTTGATATAGACCACTCTAGTGTTTCTGAGATCACTATCTAACTCTCTCTTGCGCAAAAAAATTGCTGCAGCCTAATATGGTGTAAGCCCAGGCACAGTGTCAGGGTAAATACACACATCTATTGCCTGGTTCACTTCCAAAAACCGGACATACGCGTTCGTCTCGCAGTGCAGCGACTCCAGCCCATCAATGGCGGCGAACTTTTTCCTCAATCTGTCTTCTGTGGCAGCAGCAGGCAGGTTTTCTAATCGAAATGTCCGCGAGAGATTGAATGCACCGAGACCCGCGACAATTTCAGCAGATAATCGCGGTGAACCATCCTCATCCATTGTCAACGTAGGGCCCTTAGCATCCGTGCACCGCTCCACGCAACGCTCAGCAGCAGCGTCGTCAAAAAATCGGATGAGTAGATGGTCCTTCTTGGTCAATATCTTCTCCACCGGGTTGGCTTTGATAGCTTTAACAACTTGGGCGACATTATAACCCACAGGGAGGTTCCCAACGCGGACTGTACGGTGTGGATGAACGGGAGAAGACGAGGAAAACTGGTGCAAGGTAGGAACAGTACGTTTAGCACTACGGCGACGGATAGTAGAGCTGAGACGTCCCAGCATCCAGCTTGTAATGACGACACTGAGGAAACGAGGAGTTTGTTTCTCACGCCACAGACGCGATCACGCACTTTCCTTCCACCACGACAACTTTTCCAGTCAATGTTCTTTTCGTCCATCTTAAACAGTATCTGGCAGATAAACAAAAGTATTCACGTTCTTGAAAACAAAGGCTCTACAGGCCGGACGACAAGTACTGGTAGGCTGTCGCTTTTTGTTCGTTTTCAACGATCACTGATCTTCAAGTCTATCTTGATCTGCAGAAACTTATGATCACTCTAGATCTATTGTCTTTCGTATGCATATAGACTCGCGTTAATTTCCCCAATGAAATGCCACAGGCATGCCATTGTTCTTTTGCTTTGATTTGCTGTGGCAGCAGGTTTTGGAAAATCTTACAATGGTCATGGTCATGCTTTCCTTGGTCCGCCTATCATTTCTGCCACCAACGTACACGGTATAAAATGTCTGGATCAAGCAAATTATGCCCCAGAATCCCAACACTACCCCCCTTCCAAGTCCGCAATTCATCATGCGCTGTACCGCAAGCCCCACACTTGACCTTGAGAAGCATAGGCCCTCGTTGGACCGCATCATCTTGCACATTTCTGGTCTTCGCGGGGTCTGGCCTAGAACTCCTCAGATACAACGGGAGCTAGAAGATAACGCCCGAACTCTCATCGCCGAGTTAGTCAAATGGCTACCCGAAATTGGGTGGTTCTTGACAAGCAGCGATGCTAATCTCGGTCTCATTAACTGGTGTCTTGATGCCTGCTCCGATGCGCTGCAAGCGGTGGAAAGTGCCGTGTCCGAAGCAACGTAAGTCCCACACACCAGTATGTCGTCCCGCGCTAATCACCCATACCAGATTCAACCAAATGTCCAATCGCCGTCTTACGGTTGAATTATTCGGACAACCAGGCACTGTCGTTTATGATACAGAGGCGCACCTTGACGACCACATGGTGTGGTTGTGGCGAGAGCTGATTGTCAGGGCAGTTGTGCCCCGTCGCTACTACGCCCAAAACTTCGACCCCAAGAAAACAGTACAAGACATCATCGGTCACATCTGCAAACATGACCGCTCATCTCTAGTGTACGACAGCATTCATGGTAAGTCAATCTTCATACATTCAACCACTAGCTCATATTCAATTTTTAGACATTCGGACAGATGGATGGCATGGATGGGGTGACCAGACGTGGACGGCCCACTGGTCGGAGAGGATGAAGAAGGAATCGAAGATATCCTTGCAACTCCTTAATCGGGCCGACGCGGGTAATGAGCTAGAGAGGCTCGTCTTCGTCGAGGATCCTTAAAACCACTTCATAGTGTACAAGCTCTAGACACGCAGATTACAGCGAGTTATGAATGTCGTTTCCTTACTAGTCACAGCACGATGAATATTCGGTGAAAAGTTGCGTAATTTGAAGGCTCCTGTACATTGCACAGGATATAGGGACACCCGGCTGGCAATGCCGTTCCCGGGAGGGTATTCTGAGGGTAGCTATTCTGGTAAAAATAAGACAGAAATCAAGTGGTTCTAATTCGTGATGACCAGCAAAAATTTCAGGTCTGAAGGTGGAGTGTTTCATACTTGATTCAAAGTTTTAATTCTCTGCATTATAAGGCGAGGCGTAGGGGGACACTCACTCACTGAAACCCTGTGGCAATCCAATTTACTATCAACGGCGCTAATTCGCCCACAGGCCTGTTGTACAATGCGAACTCGTGTAACACCTTGGCGGCAAGTTTCATCAACTACTCGTCTCTAGTCCCATCTCTTCACGGGATTCTGAAGCACGGTGCGGACCCGAATATCCTTGATTCACTAGGGGACTCCCCGCTGCACTTCTAGCCCAAAATGATTTAGGACATGAATGCATGAAGGGCACAGTGAGATTGTTACTCTCATCGAGCACCTCGTGAAAGCAGACGGCGACACCAATGCACGAAATATGCATGGCGAGACGTACCTGCACTGTGCTTCGCGAGATGGTCATCGCACTCCTGAATGCTGGCACTGGTCCTAGACTGGTCGACAATGAATCAGCCAATCCTCTCCATCATCTTTACCGTTTCCCTGAATCGTGCACTACGGTAGCACGCGCACTACTCGGACACGGAGCAGATGTCAGTGCCAGTGACGAAGAAGGGCTCACACTGCTGCACTATGCCTGTCGTTTGTACGATTCGCAGAGCCTGAGGACTAGAGATCTTTCACAGATGAGTCGGTGGAGAAGTATGTCGTTCTCTGGATTTACGCAACCTTCACTTCAGTCGAAGCTCATGCTGGCTTTTGAGACGACTGCCATTGAGGCAGTGACTGCGCTGTTGGACCATGGCGCTGATGTCAATGCTCGCACAAGGGGGCGAGACTGCATTGGACATCTATACATGGGATGCATATGAGTTATTGATATTTCATGGCGCTATGCATACCTCTGAGCATCTTACGCGGTGGCGGGACTTTGCCAATGTTGTCTACTAGAACTTAGTGAATATTTTATCGCTGAGATGACAGCCTATGGTTTATTATGTACCGGGTCGTTTCTGGACCTTCTGGACCGCGTTGAGGAATTGGAACGAGAACTTTTGAACGTCTTCGCGTCAATGGCGCCATACACCGTCATTTGATGCTCGACACGAGAGTAGCTGGCGAGTCGGCGAGGCTAATACATTGCGCGGAGTCGGTGATATCGGCCCGGATTCCTTTTTGGGTACGTACGCCTCTTGCCCACGTACTCGAACTTGCGATGTCGACACCGCAAGCTCCTGCGGCTGCTCCAGCCACTGGCGGTGCCCAACAAGAAGAATCGGGATTTCGCAAGTTCTTGGGATTTTCTCAGGTGCGTATGGAGTAATTTCTGCTCGAGCCTGGTATTAAAATTTATATTCCAGCAAATATTTTTCTTTTGGGCTATCACGCAAGTCGGTATGCAAAAGAAATTCGTCTTGTCAGTATTCATATTTACGGACTTGGCTGTAGCCACCAAATTCTTTGCACCGAAGACAGTTGGACCGGATACAGCGGTATCTAATGGAGGAAAGCCGGTCGTCAATACGCAACCTGTAGTAGATCCATGGAGTCAACCACCAACACATGCATCTCTGGCGTGGCCTCTTGGCGAAACATATTCCATGCAGGTGTACTTTACTACCACCCCACATACTGACAACAAGGAAAATAATCTGCCGCATTTCGTGTGGGATAACATCAAGTTTGGAGACTATAATGACCATCGGTCCGTGGAGTACACCATTGACTTTCCGGAGGTGCGTGACTAATATCGCCTCGTTGACTCTGTCTAATCATTCCACAGGCTGTCAAGAACAATGGTTCCTTATGGGCAGATATCTACTTACTAAGGAACGGAGCAACCTTAGATCTCTCGAGCACCGTTTTCGACACGGAAAACATTCACTATGTTCGCAAACGTGCGTGGGTCTGCTGCGCATGGAAAACTTTGTCTCATTTCTCACAGTACTTACGCCCTATTTCCCTCGAGCAAAGGCTCGCAAGGAGAAGAACCTCTTGAGTGGCGAGACAGCTATCGAGGATGAGGCCGAAGAAGCGGATGTTATTGTCCCCCATTGGCACAGTGTCAGTTCAAGTCTGTTCTCGCCAGCAAAGCACTCACTTTTCGGTAGAACATAACCCTTGCTCTCATCTCTGATCCGGCTGTTCTTCCTTATTCTTCGCTTCCGCCGCCAATTCTTGAGCGTGAGTTATCTCGTATATTTAGTTGTCCTCCAGTAACATGCAAATGTATTTCAGACATACACCTCATACCCAACGCGAGAGATGAAACTGGAACGAAGGGTGAGGACCCTTCTTCGTAGTTCATATACAATAAATTTGAACCTATCTTAGGTCTTTATAAACCCATCATCTTCCCCAACGAATTTTGGCACCTACGAAGTCACTATGTTGAGGTCAATAGCACCACCAAGGCGCTACCGGTCCAAGTTGTTTTCCAGCCCATGTCGTATATGAAATTCCAAGTATTCGCAACTATGACGCAGGGATTCAAGGATGCTGAGAAGCAGCAAGGTTCAGCAGGCAGCGCGGAAATTGACGAAGTCAAGCGAATGCTGCTAGAGACGAACCCTTGGTTCCTCGGATTGACCGGTCTAGTTAGTGTGCTTCATGTTCTGTAAGTGCTTCCCTTTCTTGAGGACTGTGGCGCGATTCCTGATCAGTGCAGCTTCGAGATGCTTGCTTTCAAATCCGACGTTTCCCATTGGCGGCAGAAGAAGGAGATGGTTGGAGTCTCTGTTAGGTATTTCAATTCATCTAGGCCTTCACATCTGGGCTCCGGTAGTCTTTCTTTGCACGGAGCTGAAACCCCCGATTGTCACAGTCTGCGGTGGCGAGCTTATCCTTAGGATAGCCCCGCAGGTACTTCCGCGAGAAGCTTCGAGCGTCCAGAGTGAAGTTTGACGCTGGTACTAATTCCTGCCTAGAACTATTGTCACCAACGTCTTTGTCCAGATCGTTATTTTGCTATACCTCATCGACAACAACGAGAACACCAGCTGGATGATTCTCTTTGGTTCCGGCATGGGCGTGCTCATCGAAGCTTGGAAGGTGAGAATAAAGTGTTTCATCAACAAAATCTGATGTGTTCGTACAGATAACAAAAGCCGTGGATATATCTTTGGTATCCGCACCGACCGGTTCTTTGATCCCGTACAAGCTTGACATCAAAGACAAGCATGTTCTCAGCGAAGATGAGAAGAAGACCCAAGAGTGAGAAGTTTTTCTGATTGCGGAAACATCTTAATTGCCTTATAACCACCCTTGCGGCCGGTGTCCTATTGAGGTCGATCATGGCAGGTCCTGCCTGTTCTTTTGGGTTTACTAGCCGGGGGTCGAGGCGCTGTCTCTACTGGCGCTGACTGCTAGCGATCAGCCGCGGTGTTAACGCCTGCGCCACTCCTTTTCAATGTCTAATGCCAAAATGTCTAATCAACTTGTTCTGTAGATACGATAAATTGGCCTTTCGTTATGTCTCGTATGCGGCGATCCCGCTTCTCGTTGCGTACACCGTGTACTCGCTAATCTACAACACGCACAAAGGATGGTACAGCTTCGTCATTTCAACCCTGACGTCTTTCGTGTACATGTTTGGATTCGTATGTAACGGACGCTGTGATACTTTTACACTGTTAACTCCCTCGATAGGCTCAACTGGTGCCTCAGCTGATTATCAACTATAAACTCAAGGTGGGGTTCACACACTCAGCTCACCTGCTGATGCTGACGTCCTGGTAGAGCGTAGCCCATATGCCAATGAAGTCAATGATCTTTAAGACTCTTTCAACCGTTGTTGACGATCTATTTGCGTACGTCCCGAACGCCCAGGATCCCATTATTGATACTGATGCCCGCGTGTGCCAAGATTTTGCATTAAGATGCCGTTCTTGCATCGGCTAGCATGTTTCCGAGACGATGTGGTATTTCTGATCTTCCTGTACCAAGTGAGTCACCATCTGACCGGCGGCGACTCGAGAGACTGAACTCTATTTGCAGCGGTGGATATACCGAATTGATCCCAAGCGAGTGAACGAATATGGGCAGGTCCTGGTCGATGAGGCGGATGCAGCGAACAAGGAGTCGAAGAAAACTCGCTAGACTAATTGAAGTTTGTCTATTAAGTATATACTTACTGGTTGTGTAAATAGAGCCTTGACGAAGCGAACACGATGTGCTCGGAGCTATGATCAGTAGCGTAGCCTGAGAGCTGTGCAATGAATGACATATAATGACTCGGCCAAGAGCGAGGCCGTGACCCGTTATATCCACGCATTCAATCCAAATCAGTCCGTTGTTGACGCCCACCTTCATCCACCTCGCGCTTCTTCGCTGCATACCACAATGGCGGCAGAGGTTTCGCGCAAGAAAAAATCCCGTTTCGCTTGCAAATGCCTCAATGTGCAAATCAAGGCCTCGAAACCTGTCGGACCAGTACCTGCAGAGCTTGCGACGGAGCCAGGATTCACCCAAGTATATGTGAAGCACGACGGGATTTCGGCGGTAAGTACGCTGTTCCTGTGGAGCCGGATGGTGTCGTTCACGCTATTTGTCGCAGGCGCACCCGCAGTTAACGCTGAGGATCCGTTCTCGTGGCACGCCAATGGAGGGATCGTCGCGGTTCGCCCAGTTCATGTCCCTGGGCTGTCTAGTTTGTCGGACACTGGTATATCGTGCCTTCATTTCTGCGCCATTGTTGACCAATTCCTATGCAAACTTGGCGACTCGAGAAGGGCCCGTTATACCAAAGTCGGGATGGGTGGAGGATGATGTGCTCAGGACGCCGTCGGGTTGGATTGAGGTCTTTGAAGGAGCACTAGTGAGTCAGATTCCTGGGCGCTTTTTCTTGCCTCGTCTGCTAGCGCTACGCGTTTTTTCTCTCAGTGGCGTTCTATGTTTTGAAAGCTGACTTCTTCCTAATTGTAGACCGAAGCTGACATATCACAGCAAGAAGAATCGCCACAGTATTCTTCACTGTTTTCTCTCGTTCTTCCTCCCATCACCGCCTCGCCGTTCCCCAAGTCGCCAACCATGTCGCCACCGTCGACAGATCTCCATTATCTCAAAGCTTTGGAGCCCATGTATTCTTCCATTCCTGTTACCTCCGATCCTGTCTTCCTTCGCCTCTCAAATATAGCCACTACTCAATCTGAAAAGCTCAGACTACAGGCAGAGCAAGAAGTCGATGAGATCGTCCAAGTCAAGATCGCACAGTTGCTTCAAGCTGAAGATGAACTCAAGGCGCAAGTCCAGGCTCTCGTAGACACATACAGAGAAGGTTTACGTGTTGCAGAAGAAGAAGGCAACACAAAGTCACCTACTCTCCGGCCGTGGAAAGAGGCTAGTTCCGGTGACCCCAACGGAGCTACAGTTTCTGTGCGAGACTTTATCCCCGTGCAAGTGCCTGCAACGAGTCTTTCGCGATCACCACCTGCTCCTCGTGTTTCGACGCTTTCGGCATCTCTTGCCACTTCGTCATTTCACCACCCCCGGGCAATCAAGGAACAAGCTCCCCACGACGGTCGCCCTTCGTCCGTCGCGTCTTCAATCACGCTCACATCCGAGAAATCCCATCTGCACCACGAAGAAGGCAGCACCGTGTTACAATTCCGAAGAAATCTTGATGACGACCTTAACACTGCGGCAAGTTACAGATATTTTGTTATTGAAGATGAAATGGCGCGACATCGCAAGGAAACTGGCAAGCAACGGGAAGAGCAGCCGCGAAGTGCAAGTGGGAGTGCACAGGTTGCACGCAGCGAGTCCGAAGCTCCGCAGTCGACGCCTAGTTCCAAAGCCAAAGAACGGGAGTCACCAAATAGTGGGGAACGACCACCATCATTAAAACCCAAGCGACGGGTGACCTTTGATGTCCAATCGGAAGACAGATCTGGCGGAACCGGAGACTCCCCTCCATCACGTATCGATTCAGGTTTGTGGATCTCTGTATGCGATACTGGCACCTGCTCATGTATTATCTAGATATGGTTTTCGATCTTGAAGAGGAGATAGGAGGAGGACGTCCTGTCGAAGTCAGGCCTGTTCTGCCTTTGATTGAACAAACCGCGCCTGCTCGTCCCAATCGGCCGCGTTCACACAGACAACAGCCCGAGATAGCCAGCTCGTTATCATCGTTCCGTCCTCTGTCTCTATTATCTGCTCCTCACCGCGGGTCTCCCAATGGCATATCTTCATCTCCCCTGGCCTCTTCTGTCACGTCAAGGGTTGAACGGCCGTCACCGCTTCGGATGGCAATGTCGTTACCCGACGAGGATCCGTCCATCGCACGTGAATCTCCTGGTTCTCCGAGGCGTTCCGCTCAGTCGCCACGGAAAGTAACTGAGATACGAGAGGTACCTCACGACAATGGCATTGACATCGTCCGCCCTCCTGCTGTTGAGGGCAGTCTTCAAGAGCAAATGGACGGCCACCATCAACGACACGACGAAGAGATAATGCGACTTTTGGCCGCTGGAACACCTAGCCATCGCGCAGCATGGAGTAACGGTGGAAAGGCTTGGGGACAATTCTTGCATCGTGGAAGAGAGCGAATGTTCGATTCAGATTCCATGGCAGAGGACGATTATGAAGTTGATAAGAGGCGAGAGCATATCAATGAGCACTATGAAGAAGGTAACTAACTCTGGTACACTCTCTGACTCCTCATCAGCTGACTTTATGTGCAGTATTGGATTCAACGCGAAACGGCGTACCGGGCTCACTACCTGTTCGCATAAAGCCTCTGGTGAAGCAACGAGAAGTTCTCAGTTTGGCATCATATAAGCCTCAAATAATTGGCGCTAGGGAGTGATACAGACGTCCCGCTCCTTCCTTCCTTTTGGTTCAGCTATCCTTGCTTTCTTTGCACGTTTTGAATGCGTACTCAAAGGGCAGAGTTATTGCATACAATCTATTCATCTAATATACCACTGTAATAATCACTGTAAAGTAGAGATTACGAGTACTACATATTACCGTCGCGATTGCTCTGCCACTGAATTATTAATTACGGACTTGCATCACATAAAAAGCTTGAATGTTAAGGTTTAAAATAAGTTTACATGTACATGAGTTCATGAATGGACGACATTATGTACTCCATTTAATTCTTTCCTGCAAGTTGTTCATCCGCCACTGTTTGATTGGCAGCGCGCTTTTTGGCACCATCCGCCTTTCTCAACTTGGTGACTTCCTTGCCGATATCGTTGATGATGATTTTGTGCAGTTCGGGATTATATCCTAGTTTGTAGAGGATCTCTAGATGCACGAAGAATGGAGCGAGAACGGCAGCTGGTACGAAGATCTATTCATCCGTTATAGGGAAAGGCGGAATAGAGGACGCACCACCAAGAATATTATCGAGGAGCGCAGGAGCGCGTTTTTCTGCTACTCCATGACCGAGGAACTGAGCGATCCAGCAGAGCACATGCACAGTAAAAGCAATAGGCATATGATCAGGTCGCTCGGAGAATTTCATGGCTGACAAAAAACAAAGCGTCATTTGAGGGGTGTATATGAACTATTGGAAGCATGTTATGACTAAGGATATAGAGGTGGTGGGAAGATTAGACGCACCGCAGCCGTGGGTTCCAGGATGTAGTAGTAGAGCAAGTTCACGACAGCCCAGATGGTCGCAAAGTTGAGGTCGAAGGCGAGGTATTTGTTGATCGCGAAATGGATATCGGGCAGCCATGTAGGGAAGACGTGGGTGCCCATGACTAGACCTGTCCTGTGGAGTGATTCTATGAGCTGAGAAAATGGGATGCGCACGCGGGGGGGTACTTACCACAGAATCATCGGCACGCAAATTATATGAATCGTGACATTGATAGGATTTGTGTGGTAGGAACCGTAGAACGTGAACTGCAGATCGTGAGACAAACGAACGACGAGGGAGAGGACGCTTACTTGTTTCCTGATGTCGAACAGTGCGGAAACCATGGTGGTGTCGGTTGTAGTCAGGGGGGAATGCGCGGAGGTGTCCATGGGACCTTTTATGTTCCCGGGTCGGGTCTGGACCGCCACTCGTATTTACCTGCCTCACTTGACAATTTCCCAAGGTTTCGGAAATTCCCTAGGCTAACATTGCCTATACACGAGGATGCTTGATCATAAGGACCCATAGCGTGAATGGCGGCCACCGTGTCAAGAGAAAGAAAGAGCCAACGTAGATTGTTCGATACCAATCCCCTGATACTTCTCGACATATCCGGCAACGAGAAAGTGACGTCGGTTACAATAATACAATTTGAATGCGGTTATCAGCGAAGACCTTCCTTGAGGACGGAACCTTTGGTCATCGAGAGATTCAGAAATAGTTTCGGGGGTTGTCGGAATATGACGCTAGGCGCTCAGCTGACACAGTAGGGACTAGTTTCACGTTCCAAGCAGGGTGTCAGCGACTCAATGGCAATGTTCAGAAAGTTGAATGCTTGAGATTCGATAATTAAATACCCTTCTGTGGCGCACATGTGGCGTTTGTCGTGAGCAAGGTATGTATGCATGACAACGTCAAGTAGCAGAGCGGATATAAGACTTCGGGGTGACAAACGAGGATGAAAGCAAGCAGGGAGGGCGCTACGGTACTCAATGTACCGCCGCAAGTCGCGGTAAACCAGAAAGCCTTGAACCATCAGAGTTCTTCGGCTTAACATCCAGCTGCTGACTAAAGATGTAGATATCCAAACTTCACGTCAATTTCAAGCTGATACTTTGTTAAATTGAATACAACAAGATACATGTATAGTTGCATTCAAATATCTAGATGGCTCTGATACTTACTGCTCGTGGCGGCCGGTCTATCATGTCCCATCAGAGCCGAAAGGCTTGAGGGCAAGATAGAGCGTATTGGCATCGTAGAAGATGAGAGTTGGCAAATGAATCTTTCTCATTCGTTGAGATTCTGGAAGGACAATTCAGAGAAGCGGTAACATTGCTCACCGTTCAGAATGGTACGGCAGTACTAGACGGCTAGAATTTCACAAGCCAGCGCGGTCCAATGTAACGGTATCACAAAGCAGCATGGGCGGTACAAGTAGTGGGAAAAGATAGTAGAATCCACAGGGCCCCGGATCATCTTACACGGCACTCCTAGACCATAATGGCAAGGGTGGTAGTTATTAAAAGACTATGACGGAAGAAACTGGAAGACAGCGCTCTATTTAGTCAAGCGGGGTAAGTGTGGGGAAGTCATTTTGACCAAGTCCAGAAGCCATCTGAAAGCCTGGCTAGAAGCGCGTATGATGTATATCCAATAGAACAGACAGTAGTATGGTATCACAGAGATCCGAGATTCAGAAAGTGCAGTCCAGATGCCCGGTCCAAAGAGTCTTTGATGGTCAAAAATGCAGTAGGTCAAGTTATGGCGCTAGTGGAAAAATCCATCAGACTACAGTGATCCTCCGGCCCAGAGACGACTAGACAAAGTTCGAGGAAGTATCATAAATTAAGATCAGGAGACGGAAGCGCAGCAGAGGTACAGAGAGTGGAATAAATATTTCGCATTTGCGTCGTCGGCGTAGCAGCCAGTGACGCAATCGGTATTTGAACGCCGGGAAACGCCGCATAGCATGATGACCCTGGAAGCCGGAAAAAGAAGCCGTAGATGAAGCGGCAGTAGCCCGTCACTACTTGCCTCCTGCAATGTCATGTCTTTCACCTTCAATTGGCCTCGGTTCTCGGACCAGTTCCACTACGATGCCATCCAGATGCTCAACAATGCTCTCAACAAAGGCGACAAGCCCCCCATCATAGCCGACAAAATAGAGGTCGTCGAGTTGGAAATGGGCACCGAGGTACTTGCTTTGTTGTTGCGTGATACCTCATGTCGAGCCTCATGTTCATTGCAAAGCCACCAGAGCTCGAGATACGGGAGATTGGAGAGCTCACTGTGGACCAATTTCGTGGTATTTTTCGAATGTCTTACGCCGGGGATGCACATCTGGTACTCAAGACCAAAGTGCAGGTGCGTGCTGGATATATGCTACCTAATTTTTAGTTTTTATTCACTGAAGCATGGCAGGCAAATCCTCTGAATCATAAGCAACCCGATATTCATCTCATGGCCGGAACCAAAGGCATGCTTGCTGCCAAACAGCCGCTCGTCGTGCCAATGCTTCTCCGCCTTTCCCAATTCAAACTGCGATCGATAGTCGTGCTTGTCGTGTCCAAGCAGAAGGGCATTACTTTGGTATTCAAAACCGACCCCCTTCAAAGCGTGGACATCAACAGCACGTTCGATTCGATAGCTGTCATTCAGAAATTCATCCAAAGGGAGATCGAAGGACAGCTACGTCAAATGTTTCGTGAAGATCTCCCTGGTATTATTCATCGCCTAAGCCAGCAGTGGATAAAAGCCAAAGTGGAAGCACCTTATCTCGCCAAGAGACCCATACCCCGCCCTGTCCAACCGCCTCCATCTGAGCCTCAGCTGGCTCCCCTTTCATTCAAGAATGTTGCTGAAGTGCCGAGTGCTGAACAGAGACTTCCTGAACTCCAGCATCTTGGTTCCCATTCTTCTCATCGTAACCGACGTCCTCCTTCATCTTATGCACCCTCTGTTGCCAGCGGAAGCCGTCGGGCTGCGACCACCCGATCAACACATTCGTCACCCCCTCCACCTCGCGCTGAAGATACATCCAGTAGCACCTTCCCCGATCTCGAAAATTTCGATCCGACATACGGTCTAAGGCCTGAAGGAGTCCCTACAAAAAGTGTATTCAATGATTTCAGCAGTCTCTTTATGCCTAACCGTGGACTTGCGGATTTGGCAGAAGAAGAAAGCGATGGTGGTGACTACGACGATGAATCCACGTCGTACGACCTCGTTGACTGGGATGATGATCCTGAGCACACAACGCCCCCGAGCAGTGACGTGAATGATGGAAGGGAGAACGCGGTGACTGAGTACGAGACCATTCCTGCCGTAGGTGGCGGAATGATCACACGCCCCCGGATATATCATTCCCAGTCCATGCTTCAGAGTTCAGGCGACGGGTCTTCGACAGCACCCCTACGGAGAGACAGTAGGATATCACTACCTTCTATGGCGAGTTCCTCGCGTCCAGGGTTTGCATCGCCAGGCTTCCCTCCTCCGAGCTTCGCGCCAGGCGTTCGACGTGCAAACTCTTTAACAAATCCTTACTTCAGTGATTATCAACTGGGCAGTCGTTCTTTCACAGGCCTAGGTCTCAGCTCCCTTAGATCGTCACCAACACCGACAACCGCGTCGCCCCGCATCCCACATCAACGGCCAACAACTCCCGAAAGCCCTGACACTCCACCTTCCTCGCAGACCATACCGACACCTCCAGCTCCTCCCTCAGAACGATACCGACGCTTCTCTGTCTCGTCGTCACCTACGATGGACAGCGCCTTTCTCCCCAGTGGTTCGCACCCAACATATACTACAATATTATCTGATTTAGAGTCATCTCCAAAAATAATTATTCGACCCTCTCTACTGAACAACACCATCAGCCACTTCTCCACGCTGAGCCATTCCAACCATACGCTCTCTCCCTACACCCGTTCCTTACAGCACTTCACCGTCCGCAGCGGTCCACCTCGATACGGAGAAGGCGCATCCCTGGGGCCAGAAAGACAGCCTGTTAAAGCCAAGAGAAAACGGACTTATCATATAGGCAGCGCGCCCAAACCCCCTCCTCTCGAGCCAGAGCCTCCCGCGCCGGCCCTGATCATCCCCCCTCCCGACCTAGATTCTTCCCGGCCACCATCAGAGTTCGACCTCGCCGACATGGACCGCTACTTCCGCTCTTATGATGATCTAAATCAGAATCAGATTATTCCCAATGGATCGCCAAATATGCATCCAAATCACGTTCGCCTGCGACGGTCCTATTTGCACCCTGAATAAAATAATATCTTCATTTCAATTTTCTTTGTCTCTTACCCACTACCCCTTCTCATTTCCCCGGTACCGCTGTATGTATCACTATTGTTATTGTGTATGGAGACGCGGTTGAAAGGGCTCCGAGAGGAGCATCGAGGGGGCCGGAGGCGCAAATTCAAAATCCTGCATAAAACGCCACAATTTTGAGGTTGTGGCTTTTAGTCAGTAATCAGGTCGAATGACCATGAATACCCACATCGACTACGTCCAAAATATTAGTGTTAACAATTTTATCATTAATCAAATTAAAGACTTACCGTGCGTACTAGGCAGTCGGCTTGTGTTCTGCCTTGCTGAGGGTACTTGTCGCAATTCACGGAAGTCGTTGTTGGCGTATGTTTTTGTGAGTGTCGTCGCTTGTGGAGAATGCAGCAGCGCATTCGGAGGGGATATAACAAGTCCTAGGATGTCTTGGACATTTGTGCCTTTGGGAGTCGAAGGAGGCTCTTCGACCACCGCTGACCGGAAGAGTGCATGTATTTCTGGAATGGAGAGCTCCACATTGGTGTCAAGATTGATGCTTGGTGGTACGATAATTTCATCTTCATCAAAGGTAATCTGAGATCGCAGACCTGCCAAGAATTCGGCCTTATCCGCCGGACACTTTTCCATAACCTGTTCATGCAACGACCAAAACTCATCCGGCGTGATACCTGATAGTATAGTGAAGTTTTTGTCTTCCTGCAGTATCATCCACTCTAGTATGGATATCAACGATTTGGCAACGTCAGGGTCAAGCGTGTCGCCGGTTCTTGCCAAGGCCGATATTCTCTGACCTAGCTCTTGACGAAGAGGCCCTGCATGTATGGCGGTGGGAGGAAGGCTCTTCATGATCTCGAGAGATAGCGACCATTGCTTTGGCATATCGTCCTGCATTCTCAGAAGACCGAGAAGAACCGGGAACATAACGCCAGTCAGTTCGGTATATGTCGCGAGCGAGCGGACAAGAGTCGTTAGAAATGTCGAAGTGAATTGGCCATCGAGCAATGCCATGATGCACGCCTTCAAAGTGTCGCAAACATCCGGGACTTCGGAAATGGTAGTAACGAACCAACTCGACGAACTCTCCAGCACTTCGACGAGAAACTGGAGGGCCATACTAGCCTGGCATTGCCGAACAACAGTGGCTGGCGTGTCCTCGGAGAGTCTCAGCGCCGTCACCGTCTGGAGCAAAGCTTTCAACTCTTCGATCAACAGCCATTCTGCAATGCCAATAACACCGTCGTCCAATGCAATGATCCGCCTGATCAAAAGCGCCTTCCTCTGGACGTCCAGTATACGCAGGAAATCTTTGATCTCGGGCAGAAGTGGCGGAAGAACCGTCGAAATCCAAACATCATTCTCATCCTGCATCTGCGGAAGCACGTAGTCGAGAATAAGAATGAACACTTGTGCCAAATGAGATAATGGATCACGCCCGCTGCTGCGAACGCTATGCTCGAGTAAGGCTTGGAAGACAATCTGACATGCGGGTTTGCCTGTCTCACTGAGAAGGTCAAGCTTGGAGATTTCGCAAATGAGGGCTATACACGTTTGTCGAGCTGTTTGTGCAGAAACATACACAGAGCTGGATTGAATGTACAAGGTTTTTGCTGCTTCGGAACAGGCGAAAATGTCCGCCAACGTAATACTGAAGTAACGCAACGGGCGCGGGGTCAGAGGGAAGGAAGGGGAGAGAAGTGATATCAACCGGAGAAGGTCTTCCGCAGCATGGAACAACTGTTCAACAAGTTCCTGATTCATCGGGGCGGGAGGAGAAGACATGACTACGAAATGCTCGTTCAGATCCCCTGAAACTCCTGTCAAGACAGACAGAAGCTGGGGAACGAGTCCAACGGAATGTTCGTCCCAGATGGTTTCCAGGACGTTGAATTCGCCGTTATGGGCTCCATTTTCAGTCCGAAGCTCTCGTTCAACGATTGCTAGCGACACTCGAATGGTACGGAGCCTGCGCAAAGAGAGGGGATGATCACTGGAGAATGCAAGCTCCTCGATGGCTGCGGGTAGACCGTCCGTAGCAACCAACGCGGCCTTCCGCAAAGACAACCGTTGGCTCTCAGATATGAAGGACAGTGGAGGACCTAGGTCGAGCACGGTCTCGGCGAAATCGGTATGGAGAAGAGCTTGGGGGTCTTTTGCCATTTCGATGATGATCTGCTCCGCTAGGGTATAGGACTTTTTGGGTGGTTCGCCATCTTCATTTACGGCTATCCATTTCAGACGTCGGGAGAATTGACGAACCAGCAATAGACGGTTCACAATCTAGATGCTCGCGAGTCAGATATACGCGGGTGCCGTGATGGAATGTTCTTTACCTCTCGATAGCCTTCAACGCCTTGCCACATCAAAATGATTGCTAAAGCACGCTCCCTGCATGCTTCAGCTCCAGTGCTATCGGACCACGCCCATGCTGCAAAGACGGCGCCGATACCGATAAAGGCCCTCACAAAACGAATAAATTCATCATGCTCGATTGAGGTGGAAGGTACTCGAGGAGGAGGAAGTTGCGTAGACGGGACAGAATTTTCAGATAACTTTGTTACCAAATCTTCGTGAAAAGTCATAGTTTCTAGCCATGTCCCCATTGACTGTTCTTCATTTCCGATGTCATTCAACATCTTCATGCTTGTCTCAAAGTCGGCTTTGGAATTTGAAAGTGCATCCTCAAAGATGCCCCATCCCTTGATCCTATCAACAAGACGACCCGCAGCGAGCTTGGACGACCGATCTGAGATCGGATTATCTTGAATATCTTGCAGCATATTCAGGAATGCTTCAGCACCAAAATGCCGGGCAAAATCAGCATTGGCCACGGCATCCAGTAGGTGACAGATTGTGTCATCATCGACGACACTGACGTCGAAAACATCTGTGGGATCAATCTGTTGCTAAGAGGGCGTTAATAGGTCGTACCACTTTTATGGGAAAGCAACTTACACATAGAGCCAGCCCCAGTGAAGGCATCTGAGATGCAGATATACTAAATAGTTTAGCGATATGATATGATTGATATATGCTCTAAAGTAGCCAGTCACAAGACAGCTACCAGACAGAGCAGGGGGACATACCTTGCCACCAAACAGGCCTGCAACTCTCTCTGAGAAGCTGGATATCAGCTCCTCTGAAGTATTATCGCGGATAGGTGTTTCAATCATCTTCCAGGCTCTTTCGAGACTGAAGTCGGTATCAGTCTGCAAGTTAGTGTCATTGTGGTACGGGAATTTAGGATCATCCCAATCATCGTAGGCTGGTTTTAGACAGAAAATGAGTCGGATTACGAGGTGGAGAGGCGGCGAATCTGGAATCAGCATAAGAAGGGCCCTGGCGAGCTGCGTTGGATCCGCAGCATTGGCTAGGTCGACTGACTTGGGAAGCGGGGCAAACGGCAGCGGCAGCAGAGGAGTGGGTTCGTAGGTCTCCGGTACTGGTATTTC
Source organism: Armillaria ostoyae (assembly GCA_902506015.1). NCBI lineage: Eukaryota > Fungi > Basidiomycota > Agaricomycetes > Agaricales > Physalacriaceae > Armillaria > Armillaria ostoyae. The sequence goes on from LR732083.1 coordinate 4,559,092, forward strand.
TGACACTACCTCGCCGTAAACTGCAAGAGAAAGGACTTGAAATTTGCCTTTGATGATCATAAGACGCGTGGAATACTACGGCGGTCAACCATTGAAGCACCAAGGCGATGGCGATACGCACTTCCGTTCCCATATCGACCGTAAAATCGACTTGTCCACCAGAGTACGCAATTGAGGTTGGAACCAGGGCATTCGGAGCTCGTTGTTTCTCCTTGGACTCGCCTGGATGAAGTGGGTGGGCATTGAAGAAGACATCGAGGTAGAATGCTTTGGGTTCCGTTTCACTATTGGTCTCGTTCAGCAGCCGATATCCATCGCGATAACAGGACAACGTACGCCACGATGTCCGGGCAATTGACAAACGGTTGAGCGCCCGACGGGAAGACGCGTATAAAGGACACGCGAACTGGTCTGTTGAAGCGGACGGCGGCCAATCCTGACGGTCCCTCAGGCGACACCGAGCACCAATGGAGGAGCTTCATGAGCGAGCAGACTTGTCGTCGTCGTCGTCGTCTGCGTCGACCGGATGGGGTAGAGTGTGAGAAAGTAGCGTGTCCCGATTCCGTTTTCGGCAGCCTGCGCCTAGCTTTGGCTCGTGATACCATCCACCATCTCCAAAAGAAAACTGCGACCATGGCCAGTCGGACCACCTCTGTCAAATTACCAACGCTCGACCTCTCCAAGCCTTCACCCATGAGAGTACGTGGGCGCAGCGGCAGCATCGTCAAGGTCGAGCAAGTCGGTGACCGTTCGGCAGAAGATGCCCTCGACCAGAGCCTCTTCGTGAATATCAACGCCAATTGGGTCAATGCCAAGGGTGCGTCGCATGGCGCCGTTGCCACGACAGCTTGCTGAACGACTTTCAGGTGCATGGCTCATCCACGTCGTTCTCATCTGTGCCGGCAAGGTCTTGATTGATACTCTGCCTGGCATGTCCCAGCAAGTCAGCTGGACTCTAGTCAACCTTGTGTATCTGGCTGTGCGTTGCCAACACCTTGCTTCATCTCCAGGCTCATTAAGGTCTCTTAGCTATCGTATCTAATGTTCCACTGGGTCACCGGCATGCCGTTCGAAGGGGATTTGCGTGGAGGGGCGTACGACGACCTAACACTATGGGAGCAAATCGACGACGGTGCACAATACACTCCTGCAAAGAAATGGCTATTCTCGGTGCCAGTCGTGTTGTACGCCTTCCCTGTATTCTCGTTGCCGCCGAACCTCATTGCTTACTAGATTCCTTGCGTCAACACATTACACTAATTATAACCCATGGCTGTTCGCCGTCAATCTTACTGCGCTCATCTTTGTCTTGATTCCCAAATTACCCCAGGTATGTGTCCCTGTTCTCCGTCGACCACGTCATGCATCTAACGTCACATCCGTGGGTCCTGTAGCTGCACCGTCAGCGCGTACGCTTCATGGCTGACGACGCTTCCGGCATCGCTACCCCTGTAACCCCGAGTTTTCCTCCTTCTGGAGCGCAGACACCAGTAGACCATGCTGCGCGACTGTCTGATATTACAGATGCGAACTTTCGGTAACAATGCCCGCCAATACGAATAATGTATCCTACTGCGTTCTCTGGAGCATCTTTTCGCGTCGAAAGCACATCATGATCTCTTCTGTTCTGTATACATACTCTCATCTCCAGCACTTAGAATATGGGAATGTTAACCCGGAAATTTAATCATACATTGTTCTGTCTATATGGATATATAATAGTACTTGCTGCTACCACTTCCTCCTCCGAGCTTCCTCTATTCACTCCTGACTCCCAATGATATCGGCCCGAAGGAAACTTAACGGAAATGGTTCACGGAGCTGAAAACGTTTCCTTAGATGTGTTCCCGCCTGTTGGAAATCAGATTTTGGCGGGGGGGAATTTATACAGCTGTCCTTGAGCCATTCCGTCTTGACTTGATGATCCGCATTCGGTACGGCCGAAACAACGACATCAGAGAGGGCCAGGCACTCTTGTAATGTAGGCTAAGCGTGCAGGGTTGCGCGATGCGACGTGGGTAGAATCGACGCGTCTCAGTAGCGTCTGTTTGCCTTGGGTGCTTGTTATATTCCTGAATAGAGTCAATGTCGACTGAAAACACCCTGGCACCGTCGTTCGCCAGGAGCGCCGCCAACTACATTCCCTGAAGCATCTTTTCGCGTCGAAAGCACATCATGATCTCTTCTGCTCTGTATAAATACTCTCATCTCCAGCAGTTAAAATATGGGAACGTTAACCTGGAAATTTAATCATACACTGTTCTGTCTATATGGATATATAATAGTATTCGCTGCTACCACTTCCTCCTCCGAGCTTCCTCTATTGGGATGATACGGTTTTGTAATGCTGGAGTCGCAGTCTACAATGGTGTTTAATAACATATTCTCAGAATGGCTGGATACCACATACAAATTTCTAAGGAGCATCAGAATCGTGACCTTCCCTACGGCAGGAATATACAGAGAGGCCTTAAGCAGATTTTAGATGGAAGAAACACGAGTCAGGCAGAGATGTGTTACCTTGTCCCTTACGTCCTTTTCAAAGTTCTTCTCGGCAGCGATATTTAGGCATATACAGCCGTCCTTGAGCCATTCTGTCTTGACTTGATAATCCGCATTCGGTACGGCCGAAACGACGACATCAGAGAGGGCCAGGCACTCTCGTAATGTAAGCGTGCTGGGTTGCGCGACGTGACGCGGGTAGAACCGACGCGTCTCAGTAGCGTCTGTTTGCCGTGGGCGCTTGTTATATTCCTGAATAGAGTCAATATCGACTGAAAACACCCTGGCACCGTCGTTCGCCAAAAGCGCCGCTAACGGTCGGCCGACGACCTCTGATCTATATGACTATCAGCATTTGCTTCAGAGGTCGAGTTCTGATATCTCACCGGTTAATCACGGTGATTATTCTCCCATAGGCACGGTCCCCGTATGGCAGGATCCTGTTGTATACCCCAACGTGTTCGAGACATTTTACGATAGCGAGTGGGGTGCACGGTATGATCGATTTGACCATACCCGGAGGCGGCGTATCACCATCCGTGGTAGAAGCTGCGACGTTGGACGGTAATGAGGACGTCAGGGTTTGAGGCGATATGAACCGGATACTTGGAAATGATTTAGGTCTAGCTTGGGTAAGAGAAGCGATCCTTACTTGTGATACAAGTTGTAATGAAACTTGACATTGAGACCTTCCACGTCTTTGAATGGGGTGACAATCTGGACAAAACAGTTCAGATCACCCTTCTCTACATATAAAAGTATGGCGTACCTGCTGAAGGTAATGATCCTACCGAAGAGGCGAGTTGAAGTAAGCTGGTATCGTTCTAAATTTGCTACAGACCTGCTGGGCACCGAAGATCGGGTAGTATACCTGGGGCAAGGATATTCGCGTCGCACTTTCGGAACAAAGCAAACACATACCATGATACCATCTACTTGATCGTCTTCGTTCGCCTCCATGATGGCTTCTTCAACACCTTCACCCTCTTGCAAGTCTGTAGATTCCGCAGCCCCAGTTTTTTTCAACACGAACTCTACACCGAATTGCTCGCATTGTTTTTGCGTGAACTCTGCGTACATCCTACTTGGGGCGGAGGAAGTCGCGAGAATGCCCACCAGTTTTGGTTTTCGGGGTGCATTTTTGAGGGAAGATGCGACTTCTTCTCGGAATACGGCTGCGATAGGGTCTGCTTTGAGTAAAAGCCCTTTACCATGTATTTGGGTGGACATCAGGCTTTTTACGGCGATGCTGGAGAGCGACCCTAGGCGAAATGTAGCAGAGATGATCGTCGAACACCAAACTTTTTTTTCGGCACTCGGTCCGATGAGCGAGACAGGAGCACTTTAGGGTCGGATTCTGTCGGAACGTGCCGAAGCGGTCTATCACTGCTTTCCTGGCGACGGGAGTCGAAGAGAGCATAACAGTCGAAGGTAGCCCGGCGTGCTAGAAATCTTATGACCACTGACTGAGTACGACTTAGTAGGCTCGAGCGAAGATAAGCTGCTGCCCTCTGCTGGCTTGCCAAAAGATGTGAGTGAGGACGGATTGAATCAGTGGGATGCAAGCTTAACTTTTAAGCACAAGTTGACTGTGTTCTATTGCTCATATTTGCGGCCCTTGAAGGTCTTATACAAAGCAACCATGTCGACGTCCTGTCAAGTTGGGTTTCTTAATGCCCACGAGCCGCATGCACAAATTCAACCAGGTTCCACATCTGGCAAGCGGCCGACTATCCAGTATCGTGGCTTCTGGTAACCTATGCAGCTCTGGACACACCCAAATGTCTCGTCAGCAAACTTGTAACGTCTTCAGCGACTCTAACTTTCTTTGCCTATCACCGAATGCTATGTGGATACAGTCAATCGCGCGAGCGAGCGGGGTTGACGATCTATAACCAACACGAACAAGGTGACATCAACTGCATTAGCATTGCGGGATACCCGTGTCCTGAAGGTGATAAAGACTCAGTATTCAGCGCCCATCAGCGACAACGGGTTATTCTATTCGCGAAGAACTGAAGTGGCCACTGCGCGATGTGTTTGAAGAAAAGCCTGACCGTCACAATCCCCTTCATCGAATGCAATCTGTGGCGGTTCGGCGAGCAGTCCTGTCGACGCGTCTGACTATTCTTACTTACCTAGCTTGCCGACGCGTACAAATGCCAGTGGTTGAGTGCACGGAATACACACCATCACGTGGGTTACGCCTCCTGTGGAATGAACGTATTTGTGTGTACTAGGAGCCAAACAACCAAGCAACTTTACTCTTCAACCTGCTCCGTGTATCTACAAATAGTCTCTTTCGCCCATGGACGCGCTCCACTACTCGAATTACAAGCTCGACTTCAGGACATTGGGCCGACGTTTCGTTATGAGATGCGCGCCTCTTCACCCCGTTCTGTGCTTGTAGTCTATAAGGACTACGCTTCCTTCCTGCCCTGCTACAACAGAATCCGTTACCGCCGCAAACGTTTCCTGCTTGAAGAGGAATGGATCGTTCCGAACCTACTTTCCCGTGGCGCGTGTGTCTGTGCTGGATGCGAGGAGCTCGTAGTATTTCATGACAGAGATTACGATGTCGACGCGTGGGTGAGATATCGAGATGGATGCAGTGGCATTGAGAAGTGCATGATGGCTGCCGTAGCGAAAGATTTGAGTGTTCCGCAATGTGATGGAGAACGAGGTCCTGGGGAGGTTAAAGGGACATCGTTACGGGCCGTTCGGGACTTTGAGGACGACGAAGAATTGGACTCGTTTGGAGGCGGATCATCGGATGAAGGTGCCGATGATGAGGACGACGAGGGAGAATCATCGAATGAAGAGGATGGGGATGAAGACTCGATGAAGAAGACGGTGAGGACGAGGACGAGGATTGCCGAGACGGGTGCTCTGAATTCTCGCGATGTGAAGGCGCCTTTGTAATAGCGGTTCGAACACGATCGTTCCTGGTGGGTTACTTCTTTCAAATATGTGCCTTCGCTTATCCATCTCTTTAATAGCCGAAGAACGGTACTTATACCTGTCTAAGAAAACCAGATACAGGGCTTAGCATAGCATTTTAACCGAGACTGAAGTGTTGATGATGAACCAGACCGCGATCGAGTCCGAAAAATCTTGTTGTATTGTATAGCCTGTTGTGTCTTTCATTACCAGGCGAAGCCTCAGGCCTGATTTAACTAGGATGTACCTTCGGCGTCTAATGTACTGGTAACAAGAGCGAATTTACACAATAGACACAAAAACATTTATTATCTACGCACTTATCCCATTCAGTGCTCCGTGAATCATTATTGTACCACCGTTCATTATGTTAGCTGTTGTACCTCTGTCGGAATCACAGTCCCGAGCATGCGCACCTGAACAAATAGCGTCCGCCGTTTTCCATGACTGATCTGGGTGAACTTTCAAGACGTCATATTTCACTCCTTCGTGAGCGAGGTTACTGTAGGTAGCCTTAGGTTGACCTAATCCTGAAGTGGAAAGGCTCTCCGGGATCCGGGCCAATACGTCCGGAAGGTAAATTCTCGATCACGTGACTGTCGCATTTATTTGGCCATCAACACGGGCCAAACAAAGGCCCATTTTCTCAACATCCTGCTCCAACGAGTCCTACGACGCTTTCTCATCAACTACTTGCACGAACCCCCAATTTGGAGCCACGCTAACGCAGGCCTTACGCCCTTCACGCACGACGCACTCAACGCTCACTCAACGCTTTCGAATCCACGATTTTGTCTGTAAAAATGATTCCTCTCATTCCAACCTTGGCTTTGGCTTTTTTCTCGTTTATATGTTCTGCTTTTATTATCCTTCGCATTGTTATCCCTATCTTGCCGCCCCATCCGTTGAGTAGACGTGTTTCACCAGTGAGTTTTTCCAAAATGTATCGCAGCGCCTGTCTAATTTTTTTTATCAGTCTGAATTTGGTCTCCCTGACTTCCGTTCTCTTTCTCCAGCTGACAAGAGGTGTGTATCATCTGATGTTAAAGAGACCTGGTTCTAACGGCCAGACACAGTCACATCTGGCTCGCTTCACTCGACCTTCTCGCCTTGGTAATGATCGTTTGGCAAGTTATCATGGAATCTCTGGGAGGACCATCTGACCTCGGGATCGCTGGAGACCCATTATCCGCGGTGCGAGTATGGTTAGCCATGATCGTCAGGCCAACCTGTCTCCTCATTGTCTCCGCTATCACACTACTTCACGTTCGTTTGGGTCGCTCCGTTTCGTTTGGATCCAAGCATTGGATGCTCTGGGCTCCAACTGCGTTGTTTGTAATAACTTCTACCGCTGTCGCTGGTATTGTGTCAGGTACCGGCGTCACCACTTTCTTTACGGGCCTTATCGCCTATGCATCCGTTGTCGCTGTTCTCAGCACTGCAGCGTTTGGCTGTCTCATCGGAACCCTGCTGATCATTAAGCGTAACCTCGCTGCAATGAATGATTTCGAGGATTCATGGCCTCCCGTTCGGCAGATGGAGGAAAAGCCTAGGCCTTCATTCGCCACCGAGGAGATTGATGCTATTCGGGATGGAGCGTCATGGATCACTTCTTCAGCGGGCTCCCGCCGGGGATCCATATCTGCGTGGTCTTTTTCCACTCATCACACCGGAATCGCACCAAACAACGGCAGCGGGCGACCTCAAGGAAGCCATAATGCTTCGGTCCCTACGAAATCATCCTTCTGGTTTGGGTCTTCTGCTACCAACGTCAATTCTATTCCTCCAGTTCCACCACTTCCTTTGCCATATGGTCCCACTTCTCCTACGTCAGCCAGTCTCGGTGACCCGGATCCGTTCAGAAGGGAAGTACCCACCCCTCTCCCGGACCATCCTCGTAATCGTCTAGATTCTCAGACCTCTTGGCTTACCTCGTCCAACGGATCCCACACCGTGATGTCCGCTTGGTCGTTCCCGCCCACGGCGCGTGATGATGCCTCCGTGCATAGTGGGAGCACCGTCAATTTGCATACCCGGCTACTACCTTCTGGTACCGCGGTATCGCGTCCTCCTACACCTGCGATGTCGAGTGCACAAGTCTTAGGCGGATATGGATACACCCTCAATCACAAGGACACCGAGAAGAATCTTAGCAGTCTGGCAACAACATCCGGAATGCCTCTCGATATCTCCATCTATCGCGCCATCGGATGGTTGATTATTATCTGGGTTCCCTTGGTATGGTTATGTCTCTTCATTTGTCGGTTTGTGCTCATGTAGCGTTCTTAGGGTCTAGCATACCCTTACCTGATCAATGTCGCTCAGAATGGTTCCCCATCTGCCGTATCATCAATTCTGCTCATTCTGTCTTTCACTATGTCATCCCCAATCCTTACACTGAATATCCTCTTGCGGTCACCAATCCCCATTCCTTCTGGCTTGTTCGATGTCAGAGGCAAGGTGCCCAGCAATGTTCTCCGCGCACCGTCTCCTGCAAGCAGCACCCCTACTTACAAGCCGTCTCATGAGTTCAAGAGCAGCACATGTCCTAGCGTCACAGTAGTTGAAGGACGGAGAAGTGGGGATGTCTGGGTAACCAATGGTGATGCTGTCGATGGCAAAGGCAAGGTTGGCCGTGCTTTGGCCATGATATCTCCCAGGCCGAAACTTTCTGTGCTTCCTCCTGAAGATCATGACGAAGATGGCTTGACACCTCCGGTCCCGCTTCAGATGGACGATTCCTCTTTGCCACCCTCCGTCAGCGATACACCTCATTCGGAGACAAGTGAACAATTCGGCAGACTGAGGAAGGATTCCAAAGCTAGCTCCCACTTTTCAGGTGGCGATGAAAGCATGGCTTATGCATCGAGGATCATGATTGCTCAAAGACACTATTCTGCGCTTGCTAGGACCATGGTGGTACCTTCAGGTTCCCCTGAGAAGCCGGCGACCATTGGTAACGATTTCCTCGCTGTCGACAAAGCGGTCACTTCCGGTGCTATGCCATCTTCTCGCCGAGTCTCAAGTAGTCATCTTCGCACTCGTTCCGTTTCCTCGATGAGCTTCCCCAAAACTTCTCAGCGTGAGGCCTCCAATATCAGCCCTCCGCCTTCGTTTCCATTGCCGCCTACTCCACCCAGTGTTCGTGCTGCCAGATTAGCCAAACACAAGAAGTCCTATTCTTCCGGTTTCTCATTTGGCACTGTCGACGACCTCAATGAAATCGACGAACTGTCGGCTGGGGTATTGCCTATTCTCGTGCCCGGCTTGAAGGTCGGAGAAGGAATGAAGATCAAAGAACGTACTGTTACATCGAGAGGAAAGGTGATGAGGACGAAGGGAAAGACGCTGCCCCTCGCCGAGTTTGGACAGGACGATTTTTCGTCTCCTGAAATACATTCTACTCCCGCCAGGTCCAAAGCGGCAACCAGTAGGGCAAGGAAGGAGGTTCATAAAAGAAATCATTTTAGCTTGCCAAGGTTCGTCGTGTTCTTATTTTCTGTGCATGTTTCTTAGCAATTGTTGTAGTCTGGGTCTAGGAAAAGCTGGCATTCACACCCTTGCCTCTGATATAGGCGACGCCCTGGAGTCTTACATTGCGGTTCCCAGCAACACCGAATTTGGAAGACGGAACACCGTTTTCGGCGGCGAATCAACTCCTAACTATCTGCCTGCGCCTAGCGGCGGTCTCCATGCTGTACCCCAATCTGTATCTGGGAACCCTGGGTTGGGACGCGCTCTATCCACGCGTTCACTGGGCTTGCGCGCCGAAGTTCCTCATGGCATTGATACCGCCCGCTCATCCGTCGCAACGATGGACATGCTGCCGCCTTCTGCTACTACTACCTTATTTGAATTCGAGAAAGGGCTTGAAGACAACAGCGGCCCCCTTGCTGAGAGCACACCGCATAATACTCGATCTGGAAGAGGACAAGAAGAAATGGATGAAGTTCCGCCACTGCCTTCCCAGGTATCCGGGCCATCACGTACAGCCAAGGGGAAACGCCGCACTAGCATTGTGTACATCAAATCAGACGAAAACGCGCCGCCACAGCAGCGCCCGGCACTCCAGCGATCGATGAGTTCGCTGCGCCGAGCTGTGAAACCGCTGATGCCGAAGAAGAAAACCCCGTCACCGCCCTCGCCCACTGGTGCGAATGGTCTCAGGCCGTTGTCTTTGCTGCAGAATCGCGATATCAATGCCAGCACTGGGGCCAGAGCAATGACACCCCCTCTAAATGTGGGCAGACGTTTGCAGGTCAGAGCCGGGAAATCTTTAATGCCCTTGAAGCTCGAGCGATCTGATACCAGTAAAGCGAGGGCGGTGTTGAGGCAAGAGGAAGATTTACCTGCGGTTGTCGTCCGGCCCCCGTCAAATGTGGATCATCAAGCATACGAATATCGTTTTATCAGGGAATAATTGTCCCGCTTTTGAAGGTGGTGTTCATCTTTTTTTTCGCATTGCCTTGTCTTTGACTTTTATGACATGTTAATATCCTCGTTAAGTTTTTGTTGCTTTTCTATTACTTTTTTTTGCAAACGTGGTTTCGTCATGAAGTGCTAATGTTATCATCTACGTGCAGTTATATGTTGTTATCTCTCCTACTTTTGCTATCTCGTTATCGATGTTATGTTTTCTTCGCTTTGCTAGACAAAATGTTCTCGTTATTAACGTTCTTGATGATTTTCTTATACCGATATATAATTTTTTTACGTACCCCCTATGCTTCAAATATGCTCTTTAAGTAGTTCCCAATCCATTCCCAATGCAATAGGTTTCACTGATTTGTGCTCGTTTGTACTTCGGTCTGTCATGCATCTGTATCTGCCTTGCAGCCACCGTCATACCCAAGTACCCACGCTTGCTACCTTGACTGCCAACAGTGCTTCGGAACGAATTCTACGCGAAAAAAAAAAAAAGAATTCTAGACACTCCTTCCGAAAATCAATTCAGTGAAAGCGCGTCCCAGACAATTTTGACTGTACACCGCCGACAGTTTTACTCGCGTGCAGGACTCTAGTCTCCACGAAGAGCCAACAAGGACTAGGTACCATCGGAGCCTATCCAACACTCCAGTACATCGCAATATGCAGCTATCGACTACAATTTGTTGGAACGGCCCATGTGTCATCACAAATATGAGTTTCGCGTCCACCCGGGGGAGCATGAACAACCAGAAATTGGAAAGAAGGCACAAGAAAAAGCACACGAGAACAAAGTTCGCAATAGATACATCACGCAGTATGCTATTCTTTGTATCATCATTCAAATTAATGCAACCCCACCGCTCGCTGAAAAATTTAGTACCACACGAAACGTTGACATGTAAACCCATCTAAATGTCCATTGTGATATCCAACTTCCTGTCGTCCTGCCAAGCTTTGATCTGCTTTATATCTTCCTGATCCAGCAAGGAGAACGTCAAATGGAACGTATTGGATATGTCAATGGTAATGGTAATGGACCATAGCGGGCTTTTACAGTCCAAACGCACTTTTAGCATGCGGACAAAACCACTGTTGACAAAACCAACCGCTACGTCATCTCTTATCCTATAGTGATCTCTCATGGATACTGTGAAGTCCTTCAATAAGGGAACCAGGACAAGTTTATGAGAATCATTGGTGGTGGTCTCGGACATCCTGTCAACGAGAGTCTGGAGAATGGGATCACTGTTATCAGATTCTCTCCAACGAGAAAAACGCAGTTCAAGTTCGGCGAGGTTCGGACACAATGAAAGGATGGAGAAGATATGCTCATTGAGCTGTGTATCCGCGATAGTCAAACTCGTGAGGATGCAGTGCGAGCGCTTTATGAGGTTAAGCAACGCGGGGAGCACATCTGGATAAGTGTAGCTCCAGGGTTCCCATGACGAGCAATCATGTTGTATCGTAGCTGATGTAAGATTAGGTAGATCAAGGCTACATATGATTGCACTTTCGGAAACAGTTAAATTGCGCAGGGCCTGATGCACGATTCGGGGGGCAGTAACAGGCAGTGTGCCTTCGCTAGAGCCCTGATGATTGACACCAAAGCTCTCTAAAGAGGGTGCGTCGCGGATGATGTCCAAAAATATACGATGTAGGGTGCCTACACCATCCGTCGACCTGTCGTCGAAGAATGTGACAAGGTGGGATGCCTCGATCACAGGAATTAGGCGCAATCCCCACTCCTCAAAAGCTAGATGTTTTAAACGTGGGGCGATTGCTAGAGCATCAAATGTTCCATTAATATCACCATCCATACCAGCCTGAGCTGCGAGGCTGTCGAGACAGATATTGAAGGCTTCCAGTTCAGGAATTCTCCCACGAATGAGAGGAAGAAGCTGGAAGAGCCTTGGGTGAATGGAAAGAATGACGGACTGCCATCGCTGGGACTGTGATATCAATATTTTGAAAAGGGATTCGCTAATCTCAACTTGAAAGGTCTCCGCGTTCCAACCAGGGAGTCCGCGCAAGCTGTCCTCCACCCGGAGTGACAGTAGGCACCTCCCACCAAACGAGAGAGCAGCTCGTAATAAGGAGAAAGGATCTTTTTTACTTCGGCCCAGAACATCCGAGATTGAGATTGACATGGTAGCCCAGATGTCTGCGCAAAGAGTATGCGATACTTGGCGCCAAGTGCCACACACTCTGGAAAGAGTCCACGGACCAGCATGTACAGCGAAAACATCATAGTATGCATCGCTGTCGTACTGGGGCGTGTGAACTGCGGAGAATATCTTGGCGAGAACCTCTGGTAGTACACGACGAAGAGGCGACAAAACCGTCTTGTACTCCTCATCGATCGCACGCAGCCGAGCGCGCTTGTCTTCTAAGAATTTCAGAACCCCCCGGGTCGCTGACGACGGAAATTTCGGCATGCACTTCGTCGATCGCAGCGGCTACGCGACATGCCGATGATTTCAAAGGTAGCAACATTTCTTCTGTCGGCGGCTCATTGCCGCTGAGAAGATGGCGAAGATAGGGAGGGTCGTCACGGATAAATTCTTTTTGAATATAGCGTGGATTGCCACACTCTGTATCCATTGCGGAAAGCTGGGTTTTACAGTTAGAAAGTGAACATCTAAGGTTCCGAGAGGAATACCTCCGTGGTTCCAGGAGCGAACGGACACAGAACTTTCGATCGCAGAGCACGATTCAGCCTGAAAGTGATTGTACGATTTCTCGGTGATTGAATGGACCTGAGCAGAGGAGAGTTCAGTATTGGAAAAGAATGAATAAATGAACTCGGGAAGATTACGCACTTCTGACGACGATGGGGTGAGTCACTGTTCCAATTGATGAAGTCTGCCGCGTGGGAGGGTAACCCGGACCGTTTCGCTTCCAGCAGTGATAAGCGCTTAGCGATATTGTCGGTGTTCATGATCATTTTAATGGGGAAACTCGTAGAGTCGAATTCCATCTTAAAACTTAGTTTCTAGCGTGATCAAATGCAGAGGCTCTAGTAACCCCCACTTGGGCGTGATGTCGACATGTTCTCTTTGGAACAAACGCAGAACATAGAACGAACCCGATTATGAACCCCAATTGAATAAGAATTACAAAGAGTTTCATGGAATATAAAGGACCAAAAGGCCACCTAGTCCTCCATATCCTGGATCTGTACTTTAATGGCACCTTGAGTAAGGTCGGCTGCTACATTGAAGGCATCCATCGCATCTTCAAGGGCAAATCGATGAGTAACAAGAGGCTTCATATCAATTAGCCCTCCAGAAATGAGACGGATAGCCTTGGGATACTGATTATTAGGTCAGTATTAATGACATCGTTCGAGTAGAAATCCAAACATATGCGTACTTGATCAACGTAGCGATTGATAAACTTGAGATTGATTTCGTTCAAGCTTAGCTGCATGAAAGGGTACTATAGAAAATGATCAGGCGACGATATTTGCATGACATTCCTGTTGACTTACGGTTTGCGGACTCTTGCCTACTCCGATGACCATGAGCGTGCCACCAAACTTGATAGTCTGCAGAATATGTACACTATTAATAATATCGAGAGACGAGGAGTGTAGACATACATAGGCGGCAGTAGCAATGCTAGACTCTACACCGGTGCATTCCAAACCTACTCTGAATGCCGTACCAGCAGCGGCTTTGATCTTTGCGGCCTGGTCCTCTAGACTTAATTCGCGTTCAATAAGAACAGTGCGGACAGTTGGGACCAATTTCTTCGCAAAGTCAAGCCGGTTTTGGAAGAGGTCAGTAATGACGATAGGTTCGGCACCAGCAGCACGGCCCGAGAGAAGAGTGGCCAATCCGATCGGCCCAGCGCCACTATCGATGAATATCAACAAAATTGGTGTTTGGAACTGTACGATTGTAATACCAGATAAGCGTCGGATCACCCAGGCGAAGACCAGAGCCCTCTACACCTGCTAGTGCGACGGTCAAGGGTTCACAGAGGGCGCCTTCTTCAAAGGTCATGTTGTCGGGGATACGATGCAACCAGGCGGCAGGATGCACATGCCATTTTGTCAGAGTACCTAGATTTCATGATGTCAGATAGGATAAACGATGGGTCCAGCAACATGATAACTCGCCGTGATATGGAGGAGCGGAAAGGAAAACGACGTTAGGGCATCCGTTGTACTTTCCAGTTCGACATGGCTCGCAGGAAGGTTGGAAGCAGGGAATTTCAGCCTCGATGGTCACTCGGTCACCTGTTATCATATCATCGAATGTCGCAGCTTGGAAGCATTGACTTCTTGTATAACTCACCGACTTTTAGCTCGGTAACACCCTCTCCAAGTTCAATTACCTCACCGGCAGATTCATGCCCGGATCCACACTGGACGATAAAGACGGCATGATTTACAGTCCATCGTCAATGAGATCTGAGCGAACCTCGTCATGTAATACCATATTACCGATTCTTCCGTGGCGCCAATAATGAATATCGCTTCTGCCAACCGAATCCGATTAAATATCAAAGACGCTGCCACAGAGGATATGAAAGACAAGCTTACCCACAGATGCCAGACGCTCGAACGTGCAAGAGAACCTGACCTGGACCAGGCTTGGGACGGGGTTTCTCTACCATATGCAACTCATGGTGGTGATTGTAGAAAACAGCAATATTAGCACCCTTTGTTGGTTTGTCGTTGGGTCCAAGGATCTTGAATTCTGGGTGATCAAGTACTTGGCGGGGATCGTACAGTTTGGCGTTCGCGGTGGCCATGGTGGATGTAGGAAGAAAGGTGACGGAACGTTGGGGTGTCTTAAGTATCATGAGTTCGGAATCAGGACCGCGTTCTCCGGCGAAGCACCAACGTTCATTAACGTTAATCCCCTCCCTTTCTGTGACCGGGCCGTGGGATATGGACGCGCCGAGTTACTGGACGTGCCAACGGATACAGTCTGCGAATTAGACGCGTTTTTCGTGTTCAAACGAGCCTCTGGACGCGTACAATGGACCAAAAAGTCTCCAACTCATGGTCAGCAAGGGAGGTCACGAGTAAAGAAAGATGCAATCATGCATGGTCATATAACGCCGTAATCAGATACGCCTCCGGATCATAATATCTCCATCCCGCGGAGGCACTTATCACCTTGCTTGAAAGGGAATCCGTGGCGACGGCCTTCCTCCCGCCAAATTGAAACTTTGCCCGGCATATTCGACCTCAAATATGCAACATTTGAGAAGTAAAATATGCTATCTCACAAAGTTCTCCGGCCCGAAGCTGCCGATTCTGCCGGTTGCACTTCCAAAACTGCCTTTTTACTTCTTGCCAACTTCGGTCTTCTGCGGAAGGATTGGATGAATTGGTTTTTTGTTGCGAACTTACGTTGACTGCCCTTTAGACGCGCCCACCGCCCAAAATATGCTGAATCCCGGACGAAGTTGCCCTAGTATAAGCCCCAAAATATGCTAAAATCCGGACAAAGTTTGGTGGGAGGTTCTGGGGGCCTCCTGGTGCCCGAAAACTGTAACTTCGGGGAATGATACCGCCAAATACTAGCTTGTCGGTGAAGTTCCAATAGGGTTGATGACGGCAATGTGGAACTTCGGACCGGTTCAACTTGGACCTCAGTTCTACGTCCTCTACTGCCATCGTTTCATCCCCAAAGATTGATAAGCCAGACTGGTTGGCCTAGCTGTGCCTCAACTTTCCTATCAGCAGCCGCCAGGAGCTACAAGAATTTTATCTCTCACGATATGGCTCTATTGAGGCGGCCAAATCTGCCATTGACGAGTACCGCCGCAAAGTTGTCGGGTCTACAGGCAGCAGTCTCGTGCGCTCTTTTATGGTGTCTTTTGCTTTGACCAATCTCTCCGTTTAGCTCCATCCTGCCCTAGAAGAGACCATGCATGTTATAGACATTGATGACGGGGACAACCGTAAACACGAAATTGGCTTTTGGCGGGGAGATCTGGCAGAACAACGCCAATACTGGCAATTCGCTTTCATTAACTCTAGCCGTCGTCCAATCCAAGTATCTCATGGCGTTCATATTTTTGGCGTGCTGCGTCCAGATGGAGGTGGGTCGGAAGATGAGTTACTATCTCTTGACAGGCGTGCTTCAAGAAATGGTGGCATGTTGATTCCTGATATAGGGAGTGAAGTTTTCATGGCACCTGAGGGTGGAGTATATCGTGTAACGAGATTGAGGAAAGACGTTCACTTTGTAGTTCCTATAGACGATGACTTTGTCCTCGCCCCAATGAGGACCCTCGATAGGGTGCCGGTACCTTCTTATATTCTTGATATCTAGTCTTTCTGTGGCTAAATAGCTGCCAATTGGACACCTTTCTCGAGATTATGACTCCCTCCCCGAAAACTAATACTACCAGTCACCCACTTGGTCCACTCGCCTTTGCGCAACCTCAGTAACGACGAACGTCCCCGAAATATGTAACTTCAAAAAATAAGAATGCAAATACCTGCCGAGTCTCGGCACCTCTTGACACTTGTACTATACGCTCGTTCCCCGTGTTTTCTGGACACTTTCCTGATAACTTTGGGCCCAACATCTTCACTTATGTCCCTCCCCGATCGCTCCAAATCGCTCCTGCTAATTTAACAGACGATGGAAGGAGCAATCTATCTCACGAGCAATGGCCCAGAGCTTTTGCGACCGACTTTAACTACTACTTCGCTGCTGCCGACTCAGATATCGGCGCAGACCTCTTTGAAACCCAATTCCGTCCCTGAATCTGATTCATCGGAACTTTCGTCTTTCAAAGAGGCGGTCCCAGAGTGGATGCGGTCCTTCGATGTATGTTGCCTTCGCCCAAGAATTACACGGACGTTGCATTTCTCTTCGAAGTATTCTGCACTTTGCATTCTTTATCATTGTAAACCTTCGCCTTACACTGTTGTTTCCTGGGTTCTTACATTTGCCGTGCTTCCAGTTCAGATAATATATACATAGCCGCGTCCATAAACGAGAGGATAGCAGTACTGAAAAATGTTATATAATACTACCCAACGGTATTGAAGCCTCTTCCTCCTTTTCAATCTCCCGTTTCATAAACACTTGCTTGAACAGTATCCACGGCCACACAAGGCGCATCCAAAATGTGGATCCAGAGGCAAAGGGATGTTTTCTCTGGAAAGTCATTACGACCCATATCGTTAGCAACGTCAAGGGAGCAGCTGCTTCAAAGTAATGTGATAGAGTCCCTTTGGAATCCTTGCTGAGCTCTCGGACGTTCATTCCAAAAACGGCCTGGAACAGGAATGGGCTGGTCAGTAGCACTGATGCGAGCATGGTCTAGAACACATACAGCGACGAACGAAGAGGGCAGGAATATCATAGTGAGGTAGGCTATTTGTTTCATCTTCAATGGAATAAGCTACCTGGACTAGCCGACCAAAGGATAAGACATATCGCCGTACTGTCCCTCACAGCAGCCTCTGACAACTCCTTCATGCGTTTGCTATCGTTGATATTGACATTGCTGAACACCTGGTAACAAGTCCGCTCAGCAAGGACGACCACACTAATAGAAACCCACTACTTACTAGGTTCAAGGCATTTTCAAGTCGCTGATCCTGCATGCGTCTACTCATCTCTAGTCGGTCGATTTCCGAGAGCAGATTTCGACATTCTTTCTCTAGCAGAGTCCGACTATATTGATTTTCTTCTTGAGGTAGAGTGTCCATCGCCGGATTAGGGGTGTCGCGTATGAATACAACGGTCTTCCTCAAAATTTCCAATAAAGAGGAATATTGGATACAGTGCGCCCGTATAATGTGCATTTCATGCGTGATAAAAATATCTGAAGTATCTAAGGCATACGTTTCCTAATGCGAGGTGAGAACCGCCGTCGTACATCAAAGTGGAGACAACGTACTAGCAAACAGATGTGTGCGTATAAAGCCTCGAGTGCCTCGTCCCAAGCGCATATGGCGTGCCAGATGAGTATCAGCAGGACGAGGGTAGGGTCCGGAGAGCGTTGGAATATGTTTTGCCAGTAAACACTTTGACCTAAAGAGTTATGAGCCGAAGAACGATTAACTCAATGTCCGAAAAGTTTACCCGCAGAGTGCATCCGTTCGTGAAGGTAGGGGGCAGACGTTGCCTCGCGGTCAGAATCATGGTATGATATGAGGATATTGCCTTCGACATTTCGAATAAGATGGACTGCAAGAAGATCGAGCACTAGGGAGCAGTTGTTGCCTGGAAAAGACACATGAACCAAGTAACAACACGCTGCTAGTAATATAACGCTCACTGGACGGTCCGGACCGCAGGACCAAGGGTGTTTGGGAATTGATTACTCGTCCGCCTGCTCAAAAGCACCGCTTAAGAATGAATCGAATCACTGGAAGCAATGCTCGAGCTCACGGGCGGAAGTGTCTTCGTTCCTTGTTGACGACGTAGGGTCGCTTGCGACGGCAGGAATCACATAATCCACGGTTTTGAGAAATGTTAACGTGATAGTGATATCTGCCCGTAACCGCTGAGCAAGTGTAGAACGGCATAGACTGGAGATGAACTAACGGTCCCCCCTTCCCGGTTGAACTTCCTCCTGGAAGTGGGATGGGATCCATGACAGTGATGATGAAAAGAAGAACGGTTCTATGTTGTAGCTAAAATATGCGCCGGTGAATTCAAACAATTGAATAGAAGGAAACTGAGCGCACATTGTGCCAAGCATTTGCAGCACCGGTCCTGACATGTTTTCCACGAAAAGCGCGCGGACACGCGGGTTTATCAGCCTCTGAGCAGACTTTAAATGAAGCATGCTGTGCTCGAGAGTGGGGCACGTACGTAGTGCCCGATGAGAAGCTCCCAGAAGTCACCCTTCGTTTGCTCTGTAACTTCGTACTTCTCTGAGTCCATGAAATAGCCGCGGTCGTCGACATCAACGCGATGGATCGTACATGGAACGTCGTGGTTGTATTCTTTAATGGCATCACGTATCCCGCTACGGTTGACTTGGGAATCGCCCCAGTTCGGGAAACGCGACCGAGGGTAGCCCTCCCAACACCCGTTGCAGTTGACGTGGTTGCACGGCGCTGGAATAGGTGGTGCCTTTGACCTGAGCAATTTGCCATCGACTTCTGCAAAAGGTTTTCTCAATCGTTGTAACGTCGAGTTCTCAACGAGGACAACGTACTGTCATTAAGATTTATCCAAGGCCTTCAGCAAGGTCAGTTTGAGGGGCGAGCATAGAACCAGGTGTTGCCTACCAAGGAACAGAGGGTCCTGAGTGCCGGTGGGAAGGTAGGGGCCTTCTCAGCACAAAATCATGGCTGGCGGGTCGCATATACTGGTGATGAGGCGGCATTGACAGTTTGCTGTAGACAACGTGGGGCTACAGCTTTCCTCCCGCCTAGGAAGGTTTCTTATGAGGGCATAATCGTGGGAACCACCATAATCGACCGCAGCTGCATAAACGCCTCTCGAGTCGGTTCTGCGATTATGAGCCGATTATGGGTCGAATAGGCCTTCAAATACAATCGTCACGGACTCCTCATGCGACCTGTCCGTCGCAGAATCAATTCTTTCGATTACGGGAGGGAGGGAGGGATATTTACGGAGTCATAATTGATTCCAAAATTCGAATCGACCCTAGGCTCGTGACCAGCTCGCTTCGCACGTGGCCACTGGCTACGCGCAAAAGTGAAATAGCGTAGCTAGGCTCGTGACCAGCCATGCATCGCCACGTGCGAAGCGAGCTGGTCACGAGCCTAAATCGACCGATAACCCTAATGTTAATGGCCGTGGACCATGTGATGGAGTGATAAGCGCGCTGGCATTAGTTTAGTTCTTATCCGTTCCGGGTCATGCAGAAGATGAAAATTGAATACCTTCTCGCGTGAGATACGAGTTTGAGTCGTTATGAGTACGATTCCGCCCCAACTGTGCCTTGACACGTTTCTCCGGACGGTTAAATAGATGAACGCCGAGCTCTTAAATGCGTACACATCTGTTACATCGATGCTTCAGCTCAGGCTGTTCAAAGGTCTTGATCCGACGGTTACATGCTCGCATGGCTTCAGTGAGTCTCTCGGTTCTGTGTATCCTGATGCAGGCGACTATCCCATAGAGACAGAATAACGACGCCGTCATAGACATGCCGATGCGCAAGACAGAGACGCAGGGAAAGAGGATTCTTTGTCGTCGCTGAACAAGGAGAGCCGAACACAGATGAAGGCGCTTGAAGACCGGATCACGGATTCCAAACGGGAAATGGACATTTTGGATGCCCCACAAGACATTCATGCCAGGGATGCGAGAAATGAACGAGCGGGAAATACTGTTGACGTTATGTATCCCTTCTTTATAGAGATTCTTGGAGAATAGAATGATCTAGCAATGGTGCGAGGATAACGACACAGAGATGCGCACTATAAATTTCTACTCACCGGTGGGTTTTGCCATCGTCCGAGGGGCTCACAGCATCGATGAACTCAAAGTTAGGATCAGCGGGGTTAGAGTCGATACATATAGCGTATTTTCCCCCACAGCAACAGCGAATCCCATAGTAATAAAATGTATTGGCTGGGTCTGAAGATGGTCAGGATCCTACACTGGAATTGACGCTGGTAAAGAGTCACCAGGGAAAATGAATGTTACACGAGCATTCAAGCTATTTGCAGAAGTCAGCGTACCAGTTTCCCCAGAGCTGCTAGCTTTGTAGAATCCTCTGGTGGACCACTGATCGTTGTATTTGAGTACTTCGGTGCGCCTGTCATCGTACGATATGTTTTTGATGCCTGCCATGGTCAAGAATGGATTAACGCCAGTGACGATACGCAACTTGAACAGAAATAGGTTGAAGACATGGTAACAGGGCGTCACTGTTTTTCATGGTCAAATAGTTGCTAGAATGGCAAGGTCTGAGGATCATCTTGCTTCAGCGTCGCTTGTTTCTAGGAATCGGATGCATGGAGGGGCAGCAACCACAGTGAAGAGCATCATTGGGACGTGAAAAAATAAGACGCGGACACGGACAGAGTTCCGGCATTACAAACCGATATGGCTTGGATATTCCTTACCGTTACTTGAGACCACTGTGACGGTGCAGAGTAACGCAACTTTTGCCGTTGTACATCGAGCGATTCGACACAAAGAAAATATCCTTATCCAAAGCGAGTCCTACAGGACAACCCTGTTGGGAATAGATGTCGGCAGGCACAAAGAACGTGACGGGTATGGCTCGAACGAACGTATATTCGTGGACAATACGTAAGTAGGTGGTGGTGGTACGAAACCAAGAAGCGGTTGTGATCGGTACGAAAATCAAAATAAGGTAAAACAAAGAACGGCGGTTGGCCCAGTGGCTGTGAAACCACAATCCTCAACAAACCCGTGGTCTGAATTGTTTTTAGGTTTTTCCACCTTGAAGCGAATATCGCTTGTTTAAATGAGGGCTTTGGGCCGTGGGCTAGTAATGGCGGTGATTGAGAATTGGGAGAATTGATATTGAAATCTCCACAACCTGGGCCACGCGTATTACGTGACGTCCGAAATTGGTCTCCCCCGCTTTCTCCCCTCTGCGTCGGAAGTCGGCAACGATTGCATAGTGCAAGTCAATTACATCAAGGACTTCTAGATGGAGAATCGTTGGCACATTTCTCTCCTCAATTAGATCCTTCCAAATGGGCCCGTATTCCACCTCAGCCAAATGGCGGTGTTCCAGTTAATGGTACAATGCTTGGGGGTATAACATGCAACTAATAGTACTGATACTAAAGTTCATTATATACACTGTAATAATATGCGAGTTAGCGGATGGACATACACATAAATGCTGGACAGGGTGTAGAAATCCTTATGAAGCTGCATGAGCACCTATCGAAGAATGATCCCAGACCTCATTGATACCATCTCGTTTCTGTTCTATCCGCCGTCCGGTCCAATCCTCCTCGCCCACTCTATCTGCCCAGTCATCCTCGTCTCCCCATGAATCGGCCCACTCCTGTCCTGACGGTTCAACAACAATCACAGGTCTAGATGGTTTCCTCTCGTGCGAGGGGCTTTTTGGTGCGGGAGAGACAGTGTTTACAGCGGGCTGTCGCGCTTGGCGGATATGGATGGGTGTAGGCGGCGACCGACGCTTCTTGTTGAGCTTCGTTGCCTCCCGGATGCTTGGTGGAGATATTGATGCAACCGTGGAAGCTGACGCTACGCTACTTGACAAGCTTGGAGGGTATGCGTGTATTTCGTGCGTCTCGCCAGGGATGGGTTGGGGCGTACCCGAGCCGGATAGCTTGGGTTCTGAAGCTAACGGCGTGCTACCGCCTGATGATTTATCGTTGGACTGGGATCGATGATGTTGATGGGTGGGGGAGCGGGAGCGTGGATTTTCGATATCATGGCGCTGATTACCGGTGTCATCATCGTCCTCGTCGTCAGATGGTACTCCGAACAGAGGTTCACGGTCTGCATGGTCAAGCGCGTCGTGGACATCGGTGTCTAAGGATACGAATTGTTCGTTTGAGGCTTTGACGATGGAGTCGATGAGCCAAAACTGAAGGATGTTCATAATAATGGGGAAGAGACCCATTGTGCTGAACGAATGAGGATATAAGGCGAGGCTAACATGAGAGTAATGAAACGTACAAGATGACTTGCAAGGCGTCACCATCTCCTGTCCAAGTCCAACTGAGTAGCCATGCACCGATGATGAACAGGCCAGGGAAAAAGGCCAAGAGTGCAATAACCAAAAGTTTCATAGTCGTAAGAGCTACGACATATAGTGCCGCCTGCTTCCCCCAGAATTTTATAGAGGGTGGAGTGCCATATATGCCAGATTCGAAGCCTTTCAGGTGCAAGTTCTCGATGAACAAGTGAGTCAGAACGCGAAGAATGATGTAGAGCAGACCGATGCCTATACGACAAGTGAGTGGGATATAAAAAGATTAGAATTTTGGCAAATACCAAGGGTTGTGTCGACTAGGATATTGAAGAAATAGAAAACACACGCGTTCTCATCTGAATTGTGAGAAACGACATCGGATACGAAGACGTTTACTCCGTGAACGAACATTTGGCCCACAATTTGCTTGGAAACATCGAATAGCCTGTTCTCAGTTGGCATCAATTAAAAATTTGACAGATACGGTCAACCGCACGCACCAAATTCGCCAAGGACGCTTCGGTTTCTCTCTATGACGTTTGTACACCAGCGACAGAATTACCAGAACCCCCATCAAGCCTTGCACAATCTAGGAACTACTGTAAGATAGAGCTGTTCCCATATATGAAGTCACCAACAAGCGCGGTCGGGCCCAAAAGCTGACAAGAGTGACCATCAACATCTGGGTAGTCGTCGAGGATACTTTTTGCTGCTTCACCGGTCGATATCGCGGTGGGCTCTGTTTCGTTGGCAGACATTGAAAAGAAGTAAGGTCAAGCCTGCTCGAGGCGGCAATATGGTCCATCACGGCCGCCTCCTTGATCGAGCTTATCTGAGCAGCCGCTTGCCAAGCAGAGACAAACTTCCATCTCGATCACAGCTCCTCTCAGCCTCGCCAGTTACACGTAACCACGACCCTCTCAATCTTTACTACCACGATATCTGGACGACCTGACGCTTACCGACACGCGAATAGATATTCAACGATAATTGTGATACCATAATGAGCTTCTTTGGCCGGTCTTCGAATAACACGCCTCCACCGCCTCCCCCCGGTGCTTATAATCGTGCACCGGATTACCGTTCGTTGCCTTCAAGGGGTGGAATGAGGCAGCCTCCCCCTCCTCAATCAACGCAGAATAATGTGCCGCCATACGGCTACAATGACCCTTCAAATGCATTGTTCGAGAAACGCGGGACGTACGACAGGAAACCTGCACCGCCGCGTTCTAGTGGAAGGTGCGCAGCAATTGAACAGCCTGACCTATGCCTCATAATTCTTGCAGCTATGGAGTTGTTGCATCTCCAAGCGATGCCTTTGCATTGTCTAATTGTCTCGCCGTCCACCCATCTGACTTTACCAACGGTCAACACGTTCTCGTAAAAGGCGGGTTCGCATTGACTGTCAAGTAAGTATTATGCGCTCAATTTATAGAACCTGACTAAATGCATGATGCCAGACACGATAACACTGGAAAGATTCAGCCAGGATGTATCGGTGCATCTCAAGTCCAACGGCAGTGGATAGGTCTTTCTGTTCAAGGCGATCAAGTTAGCATCGAGCCCTTTTCGTCTCCTCCCCACCCATCGGCCCCTTCCTTCCTCCAGTCAATTGACATCGAAGTCGGATTTCTCAAACCTCGACATGAAGTTGCAGAGCAGTTTTCTGCTGATGACATAGCTCATCACGTCGTCAAAGCGTTTAATGGCATTATCATGTCCACGGACGAGATAATAGTGTTTGAGTACCATGGCCAGAATATCAAAGGGACAATCAAGGGCGTATCCGTCCTTGATATCGCCGACGAGCAGCGGCGTGGTGGGGCTAGCGGTCAACGCTCTGTGAATCACCAATTTATGGGAATAATCATGGACAAGACCGACGTGACTATTATGAAGGCCGCCGATAGCCTCATCAAAATCAGATCCAGTGCAAAGAAGTGAGAACCCTTTTCATGAACTAAACCATTTTTACTGACAACTGTAGGGCGCGACCGAACGCAATTCTTGCTCCCAATTTCAAGTTCGAAGATATGGGTATTGGAGGCTTGGATACAGAATTCAGCGAAATTTTCCGCCGAGCGTTCGCATCTCGAGTCTTTCCTCCTGCCCTTGTTGACAAACTAGGTATCGAGCACGTTAAAGGTATCCTACTTCATGGTCCACCGGGAACGGGCAAGACCCTCATCGCTCGCCAAATTGGTAAAATGCTGAATGCACGGGAACCAAAGATCGTCAATGGACCGGAGATTTTGAACAAGTACGTCGGTGCCTCGGAAGAGAACGTTCGAAAACTCTTCGCTGATGCCGAAAAAGAGGTAGCATTTGTTCTTTGTTTTGTTAATCTGAAAGCTAAGTTAGTTGCGTAGTATAAAGACAAAGGCGACGAGAGTGGTCTACACATTATCATCTTCGACGAGTTGGATGCCATCTTCAAGCAGCGTGGGTCAACAAATAGTGGTACAGGTGTTGGAGACAGTGTCGTCAACCAGCTGCTTTCGAAAGTAAGCCCTCGAGTTTAGTTCACATGTCCGGTATTCATGTTGTCGTAGATGGATGGTGTCGACAAGCTGAATAACATTCTCATCATCGGCATGACCAACCGTCTCGATATGATCGATGAAGCTCTTCTTCGTCCTGGTCGTCTCGAAGTCCATATGGAGATTTCTTTACCCGATGAACATGGACGGCTCCAGATCCTCTCCATCCATACGAATAAGATGCGCACAAATGGTGTTATGGACCATGACGTCGACCTCGCGGAACTCGCATCCATGACGAAGAACTTTTCTGGTGCCGAAATTGGTGGTCTCATCAAGAGTGCAACCAGTTTCGCATTCAATAGACATGTCAAGGTATGTCTGATTGATAGAAATTTTCTTGATATCAATTAATGGTATCCCAGGTCGGCACTATTGCAGGTATATCCGACGATGTAGAGAATCTTCGCGTCAACAGAGGCGACTTTTTCAACGCCCTAGAAGAAGTGCATCCCGCATTCGGTGTGTCCGAAGAAGAGTTACAGCAAGTTATCCAGAACGGTATCATCCACTTTGACTCCATCATCAATGTATGCATTTTTTGGAATGTTGTTTTTTTCTCCGATCATTGAACGACTCTCGTAGGAAATTCTCAGTACGGGACAACTGTTCGTGAACCAAGTGCAAACGTCTACAAGAACGCCTCTGGTTAGCGTTTTACTGCACGGCCCACCAGGGTCCGGGAAGACGGCCTTGGGCGCGTCGATTGCGCAAGCCTCTCAATTCCCTTTCATCAAACTGGTGTCGCCAGACAACATGGTAGGGTTCGGTGAGAACCAGAAAGTGACAGCGATACAGAAGGTCTTCGCAGACAGTTATAAAAGTCCGTTGAGCGTTATTGTTGTTGACAATCTCGAACGTCTACTCGGTGCGTTTATGTCCCGTTTTGGTTGCCGTAATTCATACCTGACGACCTGGATCAGACTGGACACCGATAGGCCCTCGATTCTCCAACGCGGTTTTACAAGCATTACTCGTCCTTTTGGCTCGCCGACCCCCAAAGGTATGGTTCATCGATAATGACGGTTCTGAGCGGAAGCTTACGCCATTCCAACCTCTTAGGGTCGTCGCCTCCTTGTGATTGCAACGACGTCATTACGACCAGTCCTGACAGAACTTGGTCTTTCAGATACATTTGATTCTGAGTTGCGAGTGCCACCAATTTCGAATCTCGAGTCATTGGAGTGTGTCTTGCGTGAAGTTGATCTGTTTAGCTCGGATGGGGAGATGAGGGAAGCCATCCATATGCTCGAGGACGCTGGATTTGCTTTGACGGCCAAAGACGAGGCATCGTCACGGCACCACATCGGGATTAAGAAGCTACTGAGCGTGATAGAGATGGCAAGGCAGGAGCCTGATAATGTAGTATCACGTTTAACTGGGGGGCTCATGGGCTTGGGTATGTAGGAGAATACATATAAGATAGCAAGTAGGTGGGAATGTAATTTTAGACTACTAGATTTCCTATTTGGGAATTGTCGTGCGCTAAAGTTCTCGAAGGCTCCTCTTGTTGAACTCCACCGCCATCATCGTACTTTGCCGTTGTCGCAATGTCCACCGAAATTATTGAAGATCCTCCTCACCTCGCACCCCTGCCGCGATCTGCATCGAACCCCAAGCCCAAAGGCATTTTGAAGAATGCGCCGCCGCAACCGGGAGCGAAGGAGCAGTGAGTGTATGCATTTAGGAGATGTCAGGTCGATAGATAACGTGGCGCCTCTTTCTGCAGCAGCCTACAATGGGACGAAGCGAACATTGCTCTGACGGAGATACAGAAAGATAGTCTCATGAAGATAACAGAACCGAAGACTCCATATGTTCGATACAATGCAGAGACCGACGAGATTGAAGGAGGTATGTGTGCAGTATCCACTTCTCGTCGATTCTAATGCTGTACAAAGACATCCCTGATCTTGACCTGAATGGCCGATACATTTCAGCGTCGCCCGCCCGTTCGGTGTCACCGACTGGCGCCGACGCCTCTGGGCCCTCTTCGCGTCGAACGTCGTTCTCTAGCACTGGCAGGCCTTCATCTGGACGATCGGCAAGTACCGCTTCGAGCCGCAGCACGAGCTTCAACCTGTCCGACGAAGCGCGGTCTGGAATTCGTGAAGATGGACGCGGAAGAGATCCGGGAAGCGAGGTCGAGTTAGAGGAAGAGATGGACGAAGAGAGTGGGTTTCTTCTTTCCTGTTCTCGTGCTATCGACTGAGGATTTGCTTTCCAGCTGCTGCGAAGCATGCAGCGTTTGTGCGTGCCAGAGGACGGCATTATTCGAACGAGGCCGAAGCTATGAAGGTAAGGTTTCACTTTTGATGACCGAAGTCCTTCTAGGTTTACTTACCGTCTTTTGCAGCGCGCTGCGAAGCTCATGGCTGAGGAAGACGACGATAATGCTGAAGGCGACGACGACGCGTCTGTGTCGGAAGACCACTCAGTTCCTCCTGTCCCCCTACTGTCGTCCAAGCTTAACGGAATAGACCACTAATCAGTTAGCATTGGAACTACTAACTTTCTGACTTTCCGGACATCTAATTTGTAAATATACAGCTGGTATCTTTTTTGTACCCGAATTTCTACAATCGAAATACCTATATGCGCTTTTTTATTTAACTTTACCTAGATACCGTTTTCGACTTCGTGGGACCTGTTAAAAATTAAACAATCTTTGTTTTTTTGAATTGAGTAACAGTAGATTTGTATAACACGCCCTTCTGACTTTTCAGGTTGTACAAATATGCGACCAAGTACGATCAAAGGTTTGCAGCAGAATGACCGGCCCTAACCGAGATCCACGATGACAGACCGTGGATACCGCAATCTCAATAACTCTGTCCTGCGTCTATTATTGAACGCGCTTAAAGATGTCCCTACAGCTGACCTTGAGAATGTGCTGCACAAGGCATACTCCACCTATACATCTATGCGCCGCAATGTGGAGAAGCGGCTGAAAGGCATGTACTATATTCCGATTCGCTATCACTGGAAGTAAGCTTACCCTCTCTAGATAACAAGGAGGAAGAACAGTTAGAGACGACGCGACGGAAGATTCCTACGCCACTTCCTACGTCGCCGTCCCCGCTTCTACCATGTATTGTTTACGCGTTATCCGCTGGAGTTCATGATATACTCGACGTGTCATTGGACGAACCTTCGTCCTCTCGTCTCTCTGAAGCCATCATGCGCCACATCTCCGCTGGGACACCCATATGGGAAGGTAGCGAGCGTGCTGTCGTCCAGATCAGCGACGACGTGGTTGTATAAGTCGGCAAAAACTTTGAGCACGACGAGGTCGGTTTTCTGAAGTTCCTGGAAGAACAAGTTCCCGGAGTTCCAGCCCCCCGAGCTCTGGTTGGGCCGACTTCATATATACTTATGACCTGCATTCGCGGTACCACCCTGCAACAACGCTGGTCGACACACTATCTGAAGAAGTGAAGCAGAGCCTTCGGATGACCTTGGACCGCATTCTACAACTTCTGCGAAGCGTTGCGGTACCACACGGAGCTCCGCTTGGTTCGCCTTGTGGACAGCGTTTATGCAAGGATGTTAGGATGAGCACTCGAACTAGTTCGAGCTCTATATACAGCGAGGCTGACTTCAACGATTTCCTCCTCACCTCGCCAACCTCTCGCGCAGCGCAAAGATACAGGAACTGGCTGCGCTCCTGATGAGGGAGGACCACCGCATTGTCCTCACGCATGGAGACTTTCATCCTCGCAATATCATAGTCACCGATGAGCCTGATGGAGTAACTACCATCTCAGGCATCATCGATTGGGAGATGGCAAGGCTTTATCCCGAACGCTGGGAGATTTTGAAGGCAATGAATGCACGAGCCCTCACCGACCCAAGTGATTAGTGGGATCATCTGCCTGAGACTATCCTTGGCTATGAGCTTGACGTGGCGGTAGATAGACTCCTTGAGCGAACTGGCATCTGGTAAGTATTTGTTTATCTCATTGTTTCCTAGTACTGAATATACTGTAGACAAGCAGCAACGTCGATGCCAATGACAATTGTAAATAATATAGATGCGGGTTGAAATCGAGATCAGTCGTTATACTCGTCTTCGAAGATCTGTTTCGCCTCTTCATAGGCATATTCGTCCAGTTCGCACCTCCCCACCGAGACGGCAACTTGAAGGTATCAGCTGGACACTTGCATCGCTGTGATAAGACAAGTGAGAAAGCAGGTATGTTTAAATATATATAATGGCCTATCTCTAACCCAGTTCCAGTGCCTCATACGTCTCGCTGGACAGGGTAGGCTCTCGCCTGCTCTCGCATACTACGCTTTCTCCTTTGACCTCTCATGCGTTTCGAATTCTACGAGAGATCATCGATCATCTATCATCCTCTACGCCCTGCACGGACGTTGTGGTAAGCCGAGGTCTATCGCATCGGTGACTCAATAAACTGACGAAACAAGCAGAAACATCCAGAAGGTCCGCGCGAATCTCTCTGTTGTCCTGTATACACCAATGGCTCACTCCATGGCTCACTGAGTCATTCTTCTCCTCATCGTCGCGGTGATGATTTACCTGGCGAACGCCAAGGAGCAGGATCTTGCCCTCGCTATTCGCGGGGACATCAATCTCACCAATTCACAACGGTTCCGGTCCGAAGTTCACGTCACCGACATCACTCCTCCTCGATCAAGGAGATGCGGTACTGACTGCACAGCCCATGTAAAACAATGTTATCTGGTAGAACTGGCAGGCTTGGGTGATGGAGGCGCGCGCGCTGCTCTTCTCGGAGAAGAGTTGCTAAATAACACGCACTGCGGCAGCTAAAGCCTAAGCGTCAAGTACTGAATATAATGAATATGAGTGACCATGCGCACAAGTGAAACGCCTGCTCTGAGCATGCTTGCATGTTGTATCGTTTGTGCCGACGCGCCTCCTGCCCGATTGGGTATGTGCCAGGTTCATCTTATTAGTCATCCCGTACAACCGCCTGCCGCGTTGCTTGTGTTCTGCTTGCTCTTGAGGCCTTGAGGGGCCGATCGCTTCTTCCCTTCCCTTCTCATATAGCGTTGTGATGGTCCCTTCGCCGAAGATCAGCTCTTCGAGCAGGCGGCAGCGTTCCAGCAGTAGTTCCACCTCGATAGAGAACTCTCCTGTCGACGATAGCGATACGGATCAGCGACCAAAGAAGAACTTGAAGGACAGGATTTCGGAGAGTTTGGCAGCTTCTACGCGTACGCCGTTCAATCAGTTCTTCGTCAAACACCTAATGATCAAGCTTTCAGCGGATCTCCCGGTAGGTGACATTGTCGTATTGTCGGTCTTTCCAACTTTCTATCTGGTGTTACTGATTTTCCGCGACCTTAGCGGAGATTCGTACAGCAAACCGGACTTGGAAGAGGAATCTGCAGTATGGGTCCGTGGATCAGTGTTCTATGCATGCTGCTTGTCCAACAAGGTTTAGGTCGACCACTTGCTCAAGGACACTTCCATTTGTGTACACAGCTTGGCCTTTCCTTCGGCCACCGTGGAAGATGACCTCCCGCGCCAATTATCGCGATTCTTCACGTGTTTTCCCAAGAAATCGCCGTACAACTCCGATGTTCCCACCTTCGATCCGACCAAAACTATTTACGGTTCTGCACCTCCCGACCGCTCCAATATGTTCAGGCTGACAGATTGGTGGTTTCAGTATTGTATCTTGGCATCAACGACTGCGGCAGGACATCATCCGATGAGCTCGAGTCCATAGTCGAGGCGCTGTTGGGCGCTGTTCACGACCTGTATATCAAGGCGGGCGCTCGGAACTTTGTGCTGGTGGACGTCCCTCCGATTGACCGTTCGCCCGGCGGTACGAACCTAATCCTCATGTTAATGCCAGGTTACTGATCTGTTATGTAGCCCTTGACTCAGACGAGATGCAGGACCGCGTCGAGACATGGAACGACCTTCTGCGTGAGCGCGCATCCGAGTTCGCAACGAGCAGCCCGCAGGCAACGGTGTTTATCCTCACACAAGGTGCTCACAGACGTGCTGGACGATCCGCTTGAGTACGACTTTGCTGAAGATGACCCAGATGACGAGGGAAGCGCCATCTGGGAGGACGATTTGCATCTGACACCAGCCGTCCATGTGATCCTGGCTGATCGTTTGCTCACGTCGCTCAAGGCAGAGGATCAGTAATGATGTTACATGTTTTTTGTCCTCGGACTTATCAATCGTTCAATGAAAACTAATATTCAATACCTATATCGTTCATATAACACTTCGGCTGAGAAGATGATCAACTGATTTGGGAAAACATTCGTCGGGTCTACATAGGACATACCCAACCAACCGCTGTAAGTACGCTGACAGTCGACAAACCTGCCTAGACGTCCCGCTTATTACTGCAATATCACCGTCGACCTCTAGTGGCAGTTGCTGACTCAAGTTATGTGCAAACTGACGCGAAACCCCACTCTGCGCCGTCTACTACCATGGGTTTTCCTGGCTGAATGCCAATGTCCTCTCTGATGTAGATCTAGCAGCGCGATAGAGCTATCAATACCCTAGACAGAAGTTTATAGGACTGATACAGCGGAGAGACTCTACCCGAAGGCAAGAACCGACGCTAGGACCATAGGAATTAAGAAATCATTCCGCCAGCAGTGATTGTGTACACCAACCCGAACTTTAGTAACCGCGTATAGTTATTCATAATTGTCTCGCCATACCCATAGGTTGTCCACAGGTCTTGTGAGGTTCTTCATAGGGATTAATGGGGGTATGTACAACTTTTGCGTCCCTAGCATTCCCCACACCCCCCCACCCCCGACGGCATAACCTGCAAGGGGTTGTGAGATCCTGCGACGCGTGTCAATGGAAAATATTTCGCACACAAGGTTGTGAATAGTACCCGATGACAGGCCACTGAAGGCCCCGCTGGGGTGTGGTAAATTACGCGTAAGAAGGAAAGCGACAGAACTCTTCTGGGAGTACGTAGACGCCGGTAATAGGGAGGAGCTTGACGGTAACGACGGGTCTGTAGAATAAGAAGAGGAAGCTATCGGCAAATTTTGGAATTAGAACTGAGCGCTTGGATACACATTTGTAGGTCCTAAAGCATGGACTTTAGAGAGAGGGCTTTGGACGGTCGTCAATTTGCGGTGTTATTGCTGTGATGCGCCTTGACTTGCTTTCAAGGGTCTCAGCCTACATGGGTGACCCTCCATGGATTGACAGCGCCCTATTGGCCCTGATACCTAAGCCACACGTTGCTTTGGCTATGGAATAGGATAGTGCGCTTCGTCGCCGTGATTCTATGACGAATACAGAATGGGCGCCATTTCTACAAGCTCTGATATGGATCCATTCGCGGAAAAAGGTATTGCGACAATGTTTTGTTAGATGCCAAGTCAGGAGAAGTCAGGGTGCAGAAGAGGAGTGAAACACAACCCTGCTCCTCAAGGCTGATAACTAGGTAATCTGGGCGTTGACTCCTGGTCTATGCTGTAATGAAAATTTGTGCATTGGGCCAACTCGTAAAATCACGCGGGCTAGTCATAAGGGTGTTAGGAGATCCGGGAACGATTTGTAGAGGCCACTTACGATCCTCGAAAGCCTGGACAGAGCCAGAACGTCTCGCTAAAGGTTGTTGACCTGAGCCTCCCATAGTTGTTCATGCCGCCCGACGGTTAGATTTCCTTCTACCCTGCGATCTGGACAGCTCTGTGATTCTAGACAAAGGATATAACGCGTATGCTTAAAGATAGTCGCAGAGGTGCGCGTGCTGCATATGTCCGAATCCGAATTGGTTAAAGAACAGTATCGGCGCTTCGGATGGCGTGTCGGTGAAACAAATATATTCGCTAAAAATGCATCTTCACAGCGTTCGAAAGATCTGATCATTGAACCGGTCCATTAGTTGAGCCAGATAGCCAGAGATCCTTGCCAGCTTACGGGATGAATGAATCACGGATAGATGCCGGCGCGGAGGTTTCCTGGGGCGCGCCGTCCAGAACGGGTATATGTGCTCCACAAAGTCTGTTATTGACATAAAGCCGATACATGTGTATAGCGTCCGAAAGCAACTGAGAGCACTTTGGTCGGCCATCAGTCCAGGCGGCCACAAGTTGTGATAATTTGCATTCAGCGAATGAGGAATGTTCAAATTTGCGGCGAAGTTTAAGCGCTATTTTGAAGTACTTATTTCGAAGCACGTAAAGTACTTGCGCGAAAGGATGCTCCTGGAAAGAGGCAAAAGCGCATAGAGCTGGCAATCGTATATTTCTGTGGCCACGACGGGGGCCGGCTGAATCCGTACGCAATGAAGAGAAACGAGATGAGTAGCCAAAGGTCGGTGAGGTATTCCAGCAAGAAGACAGGTAGTATAGCGACATAGCTGTGCTATATTAGGTCTCTCAGCCTGAGACCGAACAGAAAGAGAAAGTTGTTACGTGTCAAAGATGAACTAAGAAACGACCCCAAAAGGAACTGTACAGAAGTTAACAAGTTAACATTAAAAGTTGATGAGTTTGACACTGAACGACCGGTTCGAGAAAAAACATCACAGAGAACACAACGAGTATGCTAGGAGAGCCTAGAATAGTGATGGTCAGACAGTCGTCGGATATCAACAACGTGTTGGAGAAGATTCAACTTAACACCACAGTAAATTAAACCCAGCTATTTCAGGGCTGGACATCGCGGAAAAATGTGGATATATTGGGATTTCGTCGTGAGTAAGCCTCAGTAAGAAGGGGTCTTTTTGGGCAGTGGAAAGTTGGTCGCAGGTGGACACGGTCACTCGAAGAAGGGAGGGGAAAGTTCCTTTGAAACTCCGACTGAGAACAACTGTGCCTGACAGATCGCTACACTTTAGTAATTTGTTGGGAAAGACCAGGATTGCAGTCATAAAACGGATTCGCATTCTGTTTTACGTCCTGTGACGAGACGTATAACCATGTCATGGTGCCTGTAAGCAACCGTTGAATGATTGCTCTTGAGTCTTGAGTCTTGAATCAGGACTTCGGACTTACTTCCTACCAGGGTCAAAAAGAGTCGCACTTCCACTTGAGTAATACAGTCCAATTGTATCACCAACCTCGACCTTGTAGTTCAACATTCAATCCCGAATTCTCGAACACTACGCCACCAGATGGAAGGAATGCATGGGTTGTTCCCTCGAAGACGGGCTAGACTCAAAACTACAACGCTAGCGAATCGGAATGCGTTGCGCGAAGGGCGTAGTTACACTTTCCTCCGATGTATTGACGCATTGTGCGTGCCCAATGTCCTTTTCTGTTGCGCCGCGGCTTTGATGAGCTTTTCGCCCCATCTGGCTATCTGCCGTGAGCCCCTCTCAGTCCTTCTTTCTATGTAGGTGCCATCGACAACGGCATGGATACTCAAACATCTTCAACAAGGAGGGGTAAACTTTCGTCACGATGGACCGGATCCCAGATCAACGTCAGGTGGACA
Source organism: Armillaria ostoyae (assembly GCA_902506015.1). Lineage (NCBI taxonomy): Eukaryota > Fungi > Basidiomycota > Agaricomycetes > Agaricales > Physalacriaceae > Armillaria > Armillaria ostoyae. The sequence continues at coordinate 4,593,550 of LR732083.1, forward strand.
GGTAGCCGATTGGATGATACGACTTTGGTAATCATCGTCGACGGTCGAGAGCATTGGGTAGGCTCTTCTTCCAATGGCATGAGCGCAAAATTATTGTTCGAGGCTTGACTGGCCCTCCGATCTCATTGGTCGGTCCTGAGCATGCATATTACTGGTCGCCATAATTACGCTTCTATCACGGACACCGCGCGCACCCTGAAGAATTCGCGTCTTAGCTTAGAAAGCTTCCTGCGTCCACGATAACAAGGGGTTTGTGTACCTACGGCCATGGCGACTGGATCGTGTCTAGGTTGTCCATGAAGGACGCCCAAAAGTCAGGATCCATAAAGATGTTGGGATTGTTGGACAGATTGGCGCTACTCCACTCCGCGGGGGACGGAAAGGCACTCGTTTCGAAGCTGGCGGCAGGTTCGGACGGCGTGGTACTCGAGAGATCTGTGCGATCTCGGGGGCTAGGGTCCGATGACTGCCTCCTTCGTTCCCACAAACCCACTAATGTTGCTATAATATGCGCATACTTCGCAAGTATATGCTCAGGTCCCAATGCCAGTCGCGATAGCAGTTCCACCGTCATAGAAATTAGTCTATCGCACGCCACTCCCAGCGGGGCGCAGTTCAGTTGATGATTTGCAAAATTGGCCACTATAAGCCAGGTCGCCGCGAACGAGATGGTGGTGAATATGCCGTCGGGAACGGTATCCAGAAGGTTGGCGTCCACTGAGTGCACTATCGTGAGAACGGATTGCGCTGATTTGATGCTGTCCCGTCCTAGGCACATCGCGATGGAAGTGCCGTGGAACTGGGCACGTAACCAGGACTGGCCGGCAGTGGCGTTAGAGCTTGAGATAACCGTGCGCATCTCTCTGAGTGCGTGGTGTGTGACGAGTAAGCGAGATCCGTAGTACTGCAACAGAAGCATGTGGAATGCAAACGGGTCATGCTGGGACACGACTGGGATCGGCGGGGTCAATAATAATTTTGCCGGTTTCCATTCAAACTTACTGGGAAGAGGCGCCATGGGCGTGTACAGGCAATCCATGCGCGTCAGAACATCTTGAACTTCCACATAAAAGGATTCAATTTCGGCGCTCATAGGACCATTCAATGTAATTTTGTTGCCCTTTTCCGCGAGATCCATCAATTTTCCCTGGATATTGATTCTCAGGTCCATTTCTTGTTCAACTGACCCAACGGAGCCGGTACTCAGCACTCTATAGTCGAACGCTGACCGCGAGGACAGTGAGTCACGTCCGGTGCCAAGGCACAGCCTGTAAGAAAACAACCAATAAATAAATCCACATATGAACAAAAAAAAATCCAGACGCATATGACTTACATCGATTCCGTAGACGAAAGGAGAACCCACTATAAACAGAATAGCTTCATCAGCAATGCATCAGAATACTCGGTGAAGAGCCTATTCCTACCAGGCGAGACCTCTGGATGGCTTCTTCATAAACCTGAGAACCTACGAGACCCTGTTCTTGGAGTCCGACCGCATGCGCGGAAGCTTCTTTCAGCCGGAAATTCATGCCCATACTAATGGCCGAAGCAACTAGCAATCGGCTATCTTGTGCGGGGCAATACAATGGGGACCATAAAGTTAGAATGATAAGTGCACTGATCGATTCCAATGACGGAATAGGGTGAAAGAGCTTCTCGAGGAAAACACTCTCGGTTAATCGATATAATCTAGGGGATACGGAGGCCTGGGTTATAGGATCCAGATGCCTCGAAGCAACTGTACAGCGGACCAAGTCAAGAATTCCAGTTTGTTCTGATGTAGTTTGAAACTGAGACACCCAGCGCGTGTATCGTGTTTGGAAACTGACAAGAAATTTGGATATAAATAAAAGTAATTCCAAATGGGGCGGAACAACGTATATTTGTAGCAGCCACGTTATCTGTGTGCTGGTCAAAATACTGGATAAAGATTCATCGCTGGATTGATTGTTTGATGAACTGGAGCGAGCTTGGGCTGTCGTCGATTCTCTTTGGTTCGCTAGCTCTCTGATGGCTAGCATAGGTGCCGCAGTCCAGTCAAAGCACCCCGGTGCTGGCATAGGACCCATAAGACTTTGTGGGCCAGGGAGGAGGTCTTCTATTTTCAGCTCTCGCGCACTAGCCACAGGAGCGGGATATGGGGCCGCCCGAGATGTATCAGACGTTGATGTAGATGCTGCGGATGGATCCAAAGTTACTGGAAGGAGTATCGTAGACGTCGACGCGTTGTTAATCTTTGACTTGACATGGATGATGTTCGATGTCTCGAACGAACACTCAACATTGAGGACCTTGCAACGATGACAGCGTAATTGACCACGATAACCGGAGATACTGCTAATATCTTCGGGAAGTTCGCAGCGCGTTTTGTGTCGCCTGCAGGAAGCACAGGCTTGGCTGGCTTTACGCCGTTTGGGTTTTGGCGACGCGATATTTGGAACCGCACCAGCTTCTTCACCGGTACGTTTCATTGGGTGAGGAGTCTAGGCTAGAAGATTACTCTATCAAAGCCCAGGACCTATGAACATGTCGGTCAGAACATTACAACCGTAGAGTCAACGTTACTCGCGTTCAAGTCGAAAACAGAATGATGGAGAAATAGGGGCTGACGAATCGGCACGCAATGACGCAATTAGCCGGGAATTATCCTTGGCAGCGGAATATTCCGAGCGGAGATGAATCTTGCCGAAATCTGAACGCTTTCCCAGCTCGGCATGGAATTTCGAGGCATATCAGGTGGAGAAGCAGGCCATCATATAGTAATAGTAGAAGAGATCTGGGTGTGTTGGCAGGCACAAGTCTATTCTCTCGAGCAGCCATTGGCCCATGCCGCCCACTCGCAGGCCGCCGCCAGCGTTCCGTGATCGTACGTTTTCGTGATAGAAGCCTCGTCATCGCGGACCCTAGCCCCTAGAATTCTCGCAATATCTACCCTTTGAACGTAACTGAAGAGCTTAAAATACTGGTGGGCTGTAGGGGGGAACACAGCGGATTCAATGCCGCTGTAATGGGCGGGAAGGAGAGCAACAACGTCTTGCGGCAGAGTCATCGGGGCCCGAAAAGGCAATGGTTACGGTCATAATACCCAGGTCCGTGAATCATCCGACCTTTCTTTGTTGTCTCTCTTGACTTACTCAACCCGTCTCTCCTGACAAAGCTTTTTCTGTCCATCATTAATGGCCAGATATCCAGCAAGGTAGGCTCTTCTCTTTACCTCCATCTGCTGGTTCAGTTCTCCCCCTCTGTCCCGCTCCCACGAGGCTGACCAGTTCGTTTTTCTTGTCATGTCTCGCTACTCTAGGTCTGCCTCCTTCGTGATTACCCTCTTCGGTATCATCACCAATTCGGCGCTAGCTATACAAGTGTTGGCAGCCTCACGTTCAATCAAATGGGAGCCTGAGTTCGAGTGGGAGACGTCGAATGATACTTGGAGGGTGGACGGTGTCAAGGTCGTGTGGGGGCTGCTGCTGTCATACTTTGTTTCAGCTGCCACAGTGTGTGCGATAGGCTTCGTCGGCGTGGTCAAGGTGCGCTGTCATCGTTCTCCTAAATTTGATGCCAAATCACTCATCGTCGCCCCTGCACGACACTACAGAGCAAGCCTTCCTTTGTCAGGTTCTACCGCGATTACTCTATCGCCGATTTTTCCTTCTGCACGATCGTTACAGTTCTCGGCGCCTATGGGGCTTTTCGTAGCACCACCCGTACGGGTGTGTGTGAGGAGCTGTCTCGCCAGCCCGAGTTAATGCGTGATCTCGGCGAAATGGGACTCAGCCTGGAGAACTGCGAGCGATGGTTCGAGCGGGCCGTCATGGCTTTTGTGGCATGCATGGTTATTGTGATTGTTGCCCGAGTAAGCAGATCGATGTTTCTCTTCCATCTTTTCATCCGTTCTAACACCGCTACCTGGTACCCCAGTTGCATTTCCTGTTGGCGGTGTCGAACTATTACTCACACGTCTCGAGACACGCGAGTCAACGCAGTAGCGGTCTTCTGCCCACGTCACGGTCTCACTCCCGTACAGACTCGCTTCAGCGAGTGCTGCTTCTCCCGCGTTCAAATCCATCGTCGGATCCGGAGAGCATCACCGTATATGCCCCAGTATCATTAAAGAACCTCACGCCAGAGCTCCGCCAATCAGCAACTGAAGCATGGGTGCGGAGGACAGAATCGCATCGGCACACAAGGTCACAATCAAATACGGCCACGGGCAGAATAACTCTTCCCATTAAACCTAATGAAGGGTTGCTACCGCCGTATTACGACGATGTGAAGGCTTAAGCTTAGTATGGGCTTCCTTTTTGTTGAGTTGTCCATAAACGTATTCCACACATCTCGTTCGTTTGCATGCCTAGCGTCACATCGTCCTTCTATCTTCAAGTTACATTGCTATTTAGTTGTACAGTCTCGTCTATTTTCATGTTGTACAAGACATATTTTTCCGACTCGAAATACAGTCATATTATATATTTGGTTGAAACGCGATCGGATACACGGCCGAAGCAACACGATGTTGAAGCCGAGTGACTATTGGCTCGGAAGTAGGGAGCGTTAATGTCGTAACTTGCGACGGCGGCAGTAGAGTCGAGAGCGCCACAACGAGATACGAGATAGTGTATGACGCCACAAAGAAAGCTGCGAGGAATAAAAAGGGATAATTTAAATGACAAGGGGTTAGTGCAAAATGACAGACATGATGCATGATGATTGAACGGACTTGACGCCGATAAGTAATGAGGAGGACTTTTATTCAAGGAAAAAATATGGAAGGTCGCTAGGGAGAATGCCGAGTGAGGGTCGTCGGAACGACAAGCGACACGCCAGCAAGTCCAGATGCGCCAACATGCACCGCCGAATATCGAATATTGGGACAAGGGTAGGCAGAGGGTCCAGACATATACTAAATGCAGCTCGGCGAGTCGGGATTGGTATATAGAAAGCCGAGTCGGGAAATAAGACCGACGAAGAATATCAGCCAATTAATCGCAGGTAATCGATGATTGGACAAGCTGGTGGGAAGTGAAGGAACCAATCTGGACGCAGGGTACTTGGAAGCAGAAGAAATTTTCCAAGACCGGAATCTCGACTCTGACGGCAACGGGGCTTGCGTGTAGAGGAGGATCAAGGAAGTATTTGTAGTGGGCGTCAAGTGAGTTCATTTAGTAGTGAGTCCAGACGTCGACGGTAAAACTAACTCTTAGTGGTTCATCAGTATAGAATTGTATCAGTGTACGGATCTGAATCTTGCAGTGCCTGTGATAGCTTTGCTATAAAGTCCGGGAGCTACACGGCAGACATGTGGAATTACCCCCTCTGGCTCCTACAGGATGCGAGGTATAGACGGGTATAGACTTGTAATCACTTGAAATACGAATCGTCAGAGGCAGGTACAGCCAGGTCCAAACAGGCCGAGATCCAGTCGAGACTCCCACCTTCCTAAACCGGCCATCACCTGGTTGCCGGCCAATTTTTCAACTTGCATATTTCTACCATTTTTCTTTCCAAAGCCTTACGGAGGCATATATCTTGCACATATCCAACATTATATCTACCTTTTGTTCCCATTCCTCGTCCTCGTTGTCCTGTCGCCTTCACCGATAACTGGGTCAGTCGATGGCCCACTTACCCTTCCCCGCATTCGAGTCCTAGTACTGATGACGACCTCGCCGCCTTTCTTTACAGGCACTCGACCCACCGCGACCAACCCGACTTAGCGGGCAATCCGCCACCCACAACGGCAGCCTAATTCCACTGGACGAGTACGGCCTCGACCCCCAAAAACTGCCATGGCGCGCCCGAGATCGCCCTCTGCAGACCAATCAGACACGGTATCCCTGTTGAAGCGCCTCAAGACCCAGCATCCCAACAATGGCACGGCAGCAGAGGATCCAATTGCTGCCTTTGCGACAGATGTCTTCGACCATAGCCATATATCGAGGCTCCACAACGCCTACCTCGAGAGCACCCCGTTTCGCTATGCCATGGTCGAGAAGCTTTTCCAGGACGACCTCCTCAAGAATGTCAAGGACGAGTGTCTAAGCGAGCTCAGCTTCACAGAGAAGGAGACTGACATCTACAAGGTCCGGTTTGGTTTATTCACTATATGCCCCGCTTCTGTTAACATTCCCGTTACCCTGCAGGTAAATCAGACAGGCGACCTTGCTTCCCTCAATTACCTCACCTCCTCCCAAATATCCCTCCTGCCTAATCTCCTCAGGCTCCGCGATGCGCTCTACTCTTACGAATTTCGTTCTTTCCTCCGAACCGTCACCGGCTGCGGACCTCTGTCTGGCAAGAAACAGGACATGTCGGTCAATTCGTACACGAAAGGTTGCCATCTCCTCAATCATGACGATGTCATCGGCAGCCGACGCGTTTCCTATATTCTCTACATGCCCCTTCCTAATTACCAACTCTGGCAAAAGGACTGGGGAGGCGCCCTTGAGCTCTATCCCGTCAAGGAAGCTGCTGATGGTAACCTGGAACCCCTACCTGTACCAGCGAAAATGATCCCACCAAGCTGGAATCAGTTCATCTTTTTCGAGGTCCAGCCTGGGCGCAGCTTCCATTCTGTCGAAGAGGTAGTTGTAGGCGGAGAAGGCGAGGATGGCAGGGAGCGCTTGAGCATCAGCGGCTGGTTCCATGCTGCCCAGGAGGGCGAGGAAGGCTATGATCCCGAACGGTTGACTGCTGAGGGCAGGAGCTCACGAGAGCAGCTGGTTAGTGCCCTCGTCTACGGTTCTGTACATTGTTGATGTTCCCCATAGGCCTCTACTTCTACCGTTTTTAGACCCTATTCAGACACACCAACGTCCTCGCCGCTGCCTGACGGACTTCCTCAGCTAACGGACCAACCGTTATCCGAGGAACACATATCTTTCCTTAGTGAATATCTCAACCCCGTCTACCTACAGTCTCGCACCATGAAAGCTCTTGCCTCTCGTTTCGTCGAAGAGTCGTCGCTGGAGTTGCACTCTTTCCTTAAGAATGATCTTGCCGAGGCCCTCGAACCACGTCTACGGGATCTTGATGCGACGGACGGCCTTGGTCCCGAACGAATGGGCCGCGTCCCACCACACTCTGCTGGTATCAACCTCCCCGCGTCGTCGAACCCGACGACGCATATGCCCCATGGGGCGACCAATGGCAAAGCACCGCTCGTCTCCGAATCCAATAGCGCCTGGACCGTGCAAGGACCGCCGCACAAGTGGCGGTACTGCACCCTTCTTCCACCCTCCCCCTCTGCTCCTGTTACGTCTGTCACTCCGCTCTCCGCTCATCCCTCACCATCGGAGATTCTACGGGTGCTTCAGGATGAGTTGTTCCCGTCCCAGGCTTTGCGAGCATGGATGGCAAGCGTGACTAAACTTCTCCCGTTGAGACATAACGTCGAAGCGAGGCGGTTTAGGCCCGGGTTAGATTATACGCTCGCGACGAGCGAGGAAAATGAGGCTAGATTGGATGTGGTCCTTGGACTGACGCCCGAGGCATTGGAGAGTGAAGACGACGACATGAGAGGAAGGGTGGGGAAAGGGAGGGGAAAGGAGCTTCGTGGGTGGGCTGCCGGCCAATGGGGGGCTTGGGAGGTGATAATTTTTTCATTTCGTCAATTTTCTCGCTAATGAATGCCCTATCATAGTGCTACATGGCTCCACATAATGAAGAGGACGACCCGGCCGTGTACCGTGCCGGTACATACAAAAAGTCGGCTGTTCTTAATGGGACCGCCTGGACGGTAGACACAAGCGGCAATGGCAATGGCAACGGGAACGGGTCGACCAACGGTAACTCGGCCGCAGCAGCCAGCGGCAACGGAGGACACAGCCCTGCAGGCAGTAGTCCGAATGGGAAGCATAATAGCCCCGACCCGATGCCAATGGATGCCGACGAGAGTGGGCCCCCGGAGGACGAAGAGGACGATGACGAGGAAGATAGCACACTACTGACCGTGCAGCCCGGATTTAACCGCCTGCTACTGGTTTTGAGGGACGAACGTGTAATGCGGTTCGTCAAGTATGTGTCGGCTGCTGCGGACGGCTCACGATGGGATGTATGTGGCGAGTATGAGGTAGGGGTTGTTCAGGAGGAGGTGGAGGAGATGGAGGAAGCTCATTGATTGACTGATTTTTTCCCTTGCTTTCTTCGTCGGTTATATACTATTATATGTGTATTCCAGCTGCTCAGTCTATCTTTTAGGTTTCCACCGTCCATCTAGTTTTCTATGCTTGCATTATTTTATATCACTCCTCTCTGCAGACACTCTTTGTTGTTGTTTTTCCCATCTCACACAGTTCGTAATCTTGAGGGTCTCCGCCCACCGTCTGATTAGAAACGATGAATGAAATGATAGTGATCATTTGTGATATAGAATGATTCCATTCATCAGACCAAGAAAAGGACAATTTCGTATCTGCTTTTTGTTGCTCAGACACTACTAAGAACGTCTAGTGATCCGCCCTTGAACGAGCGCCGTGGACTACTTCATATGGACATTGCGGGATCGACCGACGGCGGGACAATGTTCTAAGATCTCTAGTCATGTGAACGAACACACTGTGCGAAATCATTCGTAGTTGTTGGTAGTTGGGATGAAAAGAGTCTGGGCCAGATTCAGATTAACGGGGATCTCCATAACTCCTCCGGGCCCTAATTCATTGCTGGCTCGTCCTATCCCCAGATCTTGGCATTCCGTGTTGGGCGGGTCGCTTGGCAAGTTCTCTTCATCAACAGCCGGCCACGAGTACTCGAAAAATTATGCTTTCCGCTTTCTGCATACCTGCTGGCTGCCACGTTGAATTAGCTTTGATTTAGAAGGCCAAGGGGGAAGGATCGGTCTAAGCCTAGAGCATGAGTTGCTAGGAGAAGCTCGAACGCTGAAGTACCCTTTGCGGTGTTACAAATTCGAGAAGTTCCAAGGCGAGGGCAGGGGGTTCATTTCTCCGGGTACAAAGCTCAGAATTGGTAGACAACAATGCCACATATGTTTGGGGCGGATCAAGAAGGAGATGAGGCCATAGTTCGTGTCCCTGGTTTTTGAGCTAAGCTTACTGTTTTGCTATTTATGGTCTCGGCGATCAGGATTAGTGAGTGGGAAGTATACCTATACGGGGCAGAGCTGGACAGAATGATGCGCGCGCCGGCCCTTCCTTGACTTGTAAGTACTTAGCAGGCGAACTTGAATCCAGGCCTATCTCGTGAGTGAAAGGAGACAGCTGTTGTTCTCCTTGGGATTGGAGAGCAGGAAGTACCTATACGGGGTAGCCTATAGCAAGCCGGTGTATACAACCTTCTTAGACCCGGATGTTCTAGCCGTTTAGTGTTTTTTCTGCGAAAGAATCCAGGCCGCTTAGGAAAGAGGAGAGACGTTCTTTTTTAATAAAGACTGTAGTGGATAAACGCACATCAGTTTTGTCATTTCCAAAACGATCTACTGCGAGCACGGCTCGGCGGGTTCTAGGACTCGGAAGCTGCCAAATCATTCCGTGTTATTTTTGCAATCATAAACATACAACTATTGCGCACCGTGCTCATGAAACCTGCTTGAAAGTAGTAACAAGAGTAATACCAATTCTCAATTTTCGTAATGGCGAAAGTTTAGTTCTGATGGTTGATCCTATACCCGCGCTATGTTTCGTCACTAATCCACCACCCTCAGACTGTATGCTGAACCCCGAATTTCGCACTTTCTTTCTGCCAATGCAAGACGTCCACCTTTACGTCCCCTCCTGACCGTCCGTACTCGGTGACATCGGGCGCGATGTCATCAGTTTCAAGCATGTGTCACAAACGGACGGTGCATGGCGATCCGGCGAAGGAGATGGATCATGAATAGTACACGGTCCAGAGGAGCGAGAAAAAAGCCAGTCCGTATAGAAGTAAGTTTCGATATCCCCAGAGGCCCAACGAAAGTTTACGCCTCAACCTTCGCTTCGGTTAAACGATGGCATACAGACAAGAGGTAGTGGCGGACGCGGCGGCTTCCACAAAGTTGTAGCATTGACAATCTTCGGCAGGAGGAAAGCATGTGCATCGTTCTTAACAAGCTTTGTCAAGTAGCTAGTTTCTTCGCTATTCGAACGAACTTGGCTTCGAAATGTCACGAGCAGAGGATCGATGCTGAGGGTCGGAGACAAAATGAAACGAAGTCACGAAAAGCTTGGGGACATTGCCTTCCAGCATCGGAAGGGTATTTTAGGAATTGATAAAAAGACTTCGACTGAGGCGAGAAAGAATGGTTATCATCACTGAACCTTCTCAGATGGACTTTGCGAAGTGTATGCGTAGGGTGGTTCTCCCTTGGCACTTTAATCGCGGTGATATCAAGACTCCAGATGTCTGCCTTTCATGTCATGACTCACGATGGAATTCACCCTCACTATGGAGATACTCCAACCGACGGAGAAGTTCGCTCATAATGATAATGATGGTGATGTATTCATCTCGGAATATGACCGATTTCATCTGGAAAAAGTGAGCAAAGTGGTCGCCAGAGGAAGATGATAAACAGAACCGCGTAGTACCAAGTCTGATCATGATCCTCCAGAACAGTATCTGACGGACTATTGATCAACACAAGGGATACATCCCCACAAACGCCTTGTGAGTACCGCAGTTAGATTTCAAGAAAGCCGCTTCCTCCGATGTTCTTGCCAACGGGTTTCCTTACCCGGCGTTGAGGATGTGTTCCACGAAGTAGATAGAGCGAGAGAGGAATATACATCCTTCATGACAATCCGGGGATTGTATCTTTTCAGATGGGATCCGTTGGTATCCAAGAAACACTGCCAAGATAAATCAGCAAGCTGAGCGAGTGCACAGCACTCTGGAGTCGAGTTGGAAGAGCATTTAGATTCTGCACTTTCGAGATCAAGTGTCTTGATTGCTCCTATCATCTGGGTACATTCGTCGTAGTTAGATACGAATGTTGGTTGTAACGCAGTCAATAGAAGTCCACTGAAGACCACACCCTTTGTAGACCTCTCCAAAGGATCCCTTCAAAAAAAGAAACGAAGGTTCCCAACGCAGCAGGAAAAAAATCTAGTTGCGCACCTAAGCTGTCCTGCTTGACATCTAGATCCTAGTAGTGGAGCACCGTAGCGAATCGCAGGATCCTCTCGCATAAGATTCACGGTCATCGCGCGAAGAGAATTGAACATGCCACCGTGTCCAGGTAAACACGGTCTATCGTTATAAATCGTCGATTCTTGGTGTAAGATATAGCGTTTAAGGTCGGACTCCCGACTGTTGAGCTCGATTATCTGATCCTAAATGAAGGTAATGGTGCTAGAAAATCTGAAAGTATCATGATAAAAAAAGCCAGAAAGAAGCTGTTATGTAAACCCGATCGGGAAATGCCGCTCTGGCAGCTCTGCACACGTACGTTGACTTCAAATGATTTTACGAGGCTCACTGACATCTGTGAAGCTTGAACAATATTGGAGAATTGATATTTTCTGCTAGGTCAGCTGGCTTGAACTGAGCTAGATCGTGAAGAACATTAATGGCAACAATCTTTTCGGATGGTCATCAATCATTCAAGTGTCCTCGCGTGAGTGTTCTTGTTGGTTACAGCTGGGATTATTCACACAGCCTTTCCATCTTAGTTATCATTAAGAAGGAGATGGAACGCTTTCCTTCCAGGACGACCAACAGGTTGAGTGTGAAAGCCGGTACGATGCAAGTTGGAGCACTGTATAAGAACGATGACTCATTTCCCCTTCCCTTTTGTTGGATGTTCCTTGACCTACGATGTTCACTCGGCCTATGCAGCCCAAAGCGCAACGCTTGGTGTCCAAACTGCGTCCACGTATCTACTAACCGTAGAAAGCGGTAAGAGTTTTCAACACAGTGACTGCTACCAACGTCTTGAATATTCCCTCCACAGAATATTCGCTGACACTGAATGTTCGAGCACACGAAGATGTCGGTTGTGTCAACATCCACGACTCATCCGGCATCGACAGGTAGCTTTATTTCTCTACCTTCTACCACTTCAGCTACCGACGCTGCTGCTTCTACTATCGTTTCATCCTCAGTTTTTGAGTCTGCGGGTTCAAGCTCGTCGCAGGCGACATTCTCTTCCTCTGACGCCATTCTGACATCACTCTTTATCACAGCAGCTCCTATTAACCCTGATGTGTCTTCTAGTGCAAGTACGTCTACATCACCATCTGCCTCTTCATATAAACCCTCGGCCGCCATCATCACCTCACTATCCTTGCACACAAACATTACGTCCTCGCATATCACGGTTACTTCAGATGCTATCACCTCTCCATTCATTGAAACTACATTACAAACATCGTTCTCTATTTCCGAGAGTATTGACTCCTCGCAAATCGAAGTGCCATCTGGTTTAACTGCCTCCGATACGCCTTCAGGCACAAGCCCTCCCACGTCGTCTCATACTACGTTTGTTTCAGAGACGACACCAACTACTACCCGCGTCTTCACGAGTCCTCGCAGTGGAGCCACGTCGCATACTGCCTCTTCGGATTCCTCGAGCATAAATCAGATCTCTAGAATAACATCCACTCCTTCAGCTACATACATTCAAAGTTATACTATTCAGGAGACAGGCGAAGGTACAACTCCCACTATCAACTCGCCATATACCGATTCAACTCCCAATACTTCCGGTCAGGAGAAACATAACAGCGTTTCCTCCAATACGGGAGCAAGCACACAATCTCCAATATCAGGCGCAGCAACGGACACCAACTCTGGGTCTTCTCGGTCAATTCAAGGGACACCTATACAAGGGCCGTATCAGCCCTCCGACGTTATTACTTCCCCACCTACCATGAACACCCCATCGCACTCTCAAACAAAACATTCCAATGTCGGACTCACCAGTCTTCCTCCCATTCCCGTCGATTCAACTACCTCAGCTTACCAGAATAGTAGTCTTACTGCGTTGGAATCAGAATCATCAACATCTGTACCTTTGTGCGTCCCTCTCTTTATCCATTGTGTCAAATGGCTAAATACGGCCGAACAGCGTAAGGTTACGCAATACCATGCAGGACGGTGGTTATACTATTTATACGACTACTTTCACATCGTTAAAGACCCTCTTCACGATAACGACCATAACTGCCTCACCGACTCCTACAACTGTGACAACATCCATACCATACTTGACCGAAACGGAAGTCATTACCACTACATTCGTGGCCCATGACCCAGCGGACGTTGTTACAGCTACTATCGTGGTCCCTGCGTCCAAAGCGGGTGGCGCTTTTCGGTATGTCTTTTCAAACACTGTGACTTATGTATCTCACTTTGGTCTCTCCAAGACTTTCGAAAGCCCAGATTGTCGGCATAATTGCGGGAGCCGTAGGCATTTTCGCTGTCCTAGCAGCCATCCTTATCTACCTCATCCTGCGAAAACGCAGGAGGAACTTTGCCCCCGTCCCTCCAAACAAAATACCTTGCCCTGAGTCTGATGCCGAAATGGGCGAAGATGATGGCCACAATTTCCGGCAGTCTATAGGTCAGGTTCCGGCCAGTACTTCTGGCAACGACTTCGTTGTTCTCCCTCCTTCAGGGCAGCTCCGCCGCAATACTCCGAGAGTTTCCAGCTCACCTTCCACGGTCAGCTACCAGCATCCATCACGTACGGAGACTATTGACTCGGCGAATGATTTGACGACTGCGTATACGCAGACTTCCTCTGTTGATAATATCAATCACTCCGATGAGGGACATAGCACAGAGTCGTCATCATATCTCACCACGCAGACTGTAGCTACTGAATCCCTTGCGTCTGAGTCGCCTGACTTGCCAGTGGATCCCCTCTCGAGGAGAATGTCCCAGTCTTCTCGAATGGCATATGAAAAAGAGATCGAGCGGTTACGACAAGAGGTTTTTTCCCAGGAAGATCGTATCAGGTACATGGATGAGCAGATGGAGCTCATGCACACTAGATCCCCACCACCCTCTTACCGCTCCTCGCGTAGGAGTGCCATGTCAACACAGACCTCTCGTTCTTCCCTATCACTGCCGCCGCCATTGCCTTCACGCGAGATTAGCCACTGATCCAGTCTCGTTGGATAGGAAGTTATTATTTTATTGCAAGCGAGTAAAATTTGCGACCATGTAGGACCTTGGTCTTATAGTGCACCAAACAACTTTACGGTCCTCGATAACTTTTTTCGCGACATCCTCGCTGTTTCGCTTCATCATATTCTTAATGAAACTATGGTGCATGATGGGGAAATTCGGAAATTTTGCAAGCACTTATACGAGAAGCTATCGTCTCACGATGCAATTCACTCTCGCTATCACACTCGCTACTATGGAGATACTCCAACCCACAGAGAAGTTTGTGCACACAATGATGGCGATGTCGGAACAAGATTGTCGCCAGAGGGAGGTGATAAACAGAACTGTGTATCGAGTCTTAACACGAACCTCCAGAACAGTACCTAGAGACCTTACATTATTATGTAGAACATTCAACGGATGGGAGAACTAGCTTCCAATCGGGAAATGCCGCTCGGCTTTAAAAGGGTCAATTTTGTCACTCACGTCCTGCTATTTTCTCTTGGGACACTGGCTCAAATTAACGCAGAACCGTGAGGAATATTGGCAACTATCATCTCGGACGTCCAACTGTTTGTTGTCAAACACATATTCCCTTGTAAGCACTTCCGTTAGTTACAGCTATAGATCCAAATCCACAGCTTTTCTAACTTAGTTATCATTGAAAAGGGACCAGGTGCTATCACTTTTTGACGCAACTTTGACGATCAACAACGGGTTGAATGTCAGAATCTTACGGCACGATCAACTTCAACGAGTGCTGCCTATAAGAATGAAGATTTCAACCCATATCACTCTCCTTCCGTTCATTAGATTTTTCTTTGGGTTTGCCCTCGAGTCCGCTCTCCTGGCATTTGATTGTAAGTTTGTGTAATCGTAGTTGAACAGATGCTCACGCAACTTTGGCAGTTCAAAGCGCAACGTTGACGTCCAAACTGCGTGTACATATCTGACCGGTTCATGGGATTAGAGGGAGCCAATTATTTCATCGTAGGAGAGTCTTTGCATAGCTGAAGAACACGTCGCAGAGGAAGTAAGAATACACTCATAATCATTGTCAAGTTACATGATCCTGATTCTTTTCCAGACAATTGATGAGGTTCGCCCCTGGTGTGATCATCTAGTGTTGATTTCAACCGCAATCTCAGAAGTTTGACGCCGGGTCGTGAAACTGGTGAACAGCCCTCGCAGCAGGATTTAGGATCGCAAGCAGTTACTGCGACTCAAACTTTTGATAATAACAGTTCGGGTCAAGGGTATCCATCTACTCTTACTCCCGCTTCCTCTAGCGAAGATATGCCTGGCGGCGCATCTGCGCCAGTACACGGCCGTAGCTCTACCCCCCAATCGACTCTACTCCCTTTCCATAAACCCGACCGTCACAGTTCAATATTGAATGGGACGCCTACCTCAACAAATCGGCCTTGTACCTCTTCGCCCGCGGGAGTAGCCAATGCGACTTCCAATGGCACAGGACCAACTGATCAACATGGTTCCGCGCCAACTGGAGTCACACATCCCCCAAGCACCCCGTCGCACTCTGAATCGGGACTATCCAAGGGCGCTGATGACGGGCCTACCAGTCTAACTCGAGCTCCCATTGACCCAACTACAGCGTCAGATCACCATGCTAGTAGTTCCGCTACAGCAGAATCGGATCCACCATTGATCCCTCTGTACGTTCTTTTCTTTGTTCATATTCATCAAAAGACTAAGTACCACTGAACAACGCCAGGCTAGTACACAATTCGGAGGACGTTGAATTAAGTACTTATACGACTACTTTCACATCATTGGAGACCTTCTTCGCGTTAACGACCATAACTACCTCGCCGCCTCCTACAACCATGACAACATCCACGCCATACTTAACCTCAACAGAGCTCATTACGAGTACTATTGTAGTCTCAGTAACGACCACTGCAAGAAGCACTTTTCGGTACGCCCTTTCATAACACCCCGTGCTACCCATATATCTCACCTTCCATAAGACCTTCGAAAGCCCAGATTGGCGGCATAGTTGCAGGAAGCCTAGGTCTTTTTGCTCTATTAGTAGCCGTCCTCATCTACCTCATCCGGCGAAAGTACAGACGGATGTACTCTGTCCACAACGCTACTCGCTCCTTTGAGTCTGACGCCGAAGTGGGCCCGGCGACTACGTGTTTGCAGACTTCCTCTGTTGATATAACCAATCGCTCCGATGGTGAACATCACGCAGGGTCATCATCATATCCCTCGACGCAGACCAGACTCGTACCAGACTCGCCTAACCTGCCAGTGGATCCCCTCTCGAGAAGAATGACTCAGTCTTCTCGAATGGCATATGAAGAAGAGATCGCGCGGTTACGACAAGAGGTTTTGTCTCAGACAAATCGTGTCAGGTACATGGATGAGCAGATGGAATTCTTGCACATTGGATCCCCACCACCATCTTACCGTTCACGTTCCTCACTTAGAAGTGCCATTTCAAGGATTTCTGGTTCTTCGCTGCCGCCATTACCTTCGCGGGAGATTAGCCACTGATGCAGCCTCGTTGGATAGAAGTTATTATCTTATTGTGAGCGAGCAAAATTTGCTACCATTGGGAGACCCGGTTCGGTTCATTATGCCGAGGCGGGAAATATACCATTCTTATTATTTCTTAACGTTATAAGTCATCGATGCCTGCAGAAAAAGCCTTGTCGGTCGTCTCATAAGACGTTGTGCAGCGGTCGAAGAGTCTGACACACAAGTTCGAGCCACCTTGCTGAGCGCGCCCGCCGAAAGAGTGTCAAGAGAGCGCAAAGAAGGTATATCAGCTTCAGAGAACCAATAGCCAGCGAAAGATACTCTGAGGAATGGTTGGAAAGCCTCTTACAACGAGTAGACATTGAAGCATATTAGCAGCATACATGGCTAGGGACGTTCAACGCGGCACGATGCACTCCTTCACAAGGTCTTTGCGAGAATAGTGACGGCGGCAGCTACAATCCAGAATGAATTAACTCTCAAACAACAGTAAAGTCGTTATCCACGCTCATCCCAGCCGGTCCTCGAAGTCATCCCGTGAAAAGATGGTCCGTTTCTTGGTCTGCTTTACCCGATCGTCTTTGAGCATCCTGATTTCAAAGTCAGAGGTAGCACCAGCGAAATATCAAAGCAAGCGCACCTAGCATCCACCCTAGCATCGTCACCCTCTACACCTACGATAGCTTGCGGCGTCTTTGCCTCAATAACCTACTCCCAATCAGCCAGTCCGTAATCCATGAAATGTAAACGTACATAATGGTTATCACAATGAGGACAGAATTCGTCGCTCTCCTCGTAATTCGCCATGTCCTTACGGAAAGCCTTCTTGCATTTTTTGCATATGAACGCCATCTCGGTCGTCCGCACCAGTGGATGCGTCTCGGATTCTGCGTGGCACTCGGCACAATCGAACCATTTCTTGCAGCAGGGCGCTCGAATGGAAACTTGAGCGTTTAGAACGTGTTTGCTGACGACGAGAGGTGTAAGACAGTAGATGCGCACTGGATGAAGGGCACTGACCACATCGTTAGAAGATGAGAACGGAAGGATGGTGGTGGTCACCGAACAAAGCGTGACTGCAAGCAAGGCTCAAGATGATCTACTGCGATTTGTTCTTATTATTTACATGAACGCAAGTACGTAAATCATGCATATGAGAGTGGGGTGCAAGAGACATGGTAGCATTGCAATGCATGCCTGTGAGATGGTACAAAGAACTGGCTATGTGTTTACTCTTGGTAAGGGTAAGCTAGCTTGGGGGCATCCTTGCGCCGCCACAACTTCTTCCTATAGATAATGAGATGGTTTAGAAATTGCCCACGAAACAAGTGCACAGTACTGACTTTTTCTTAGTAGGGAGATGCTCAGCAAAGATTTCAACACAATACTTGGCTTTGAATTCACGAATGAATCGAGGATCCCTGGGTAGCGTTAAGAGTTGAGTATATCTAATCATAAAAAGCGTACCAAAGTTCGCTAGCGATTCCCAAATCCTTGCAGCAGCGCATCAAGGCATTGCTTTTGCACGCTTCGGTAGCCGTGGGGACTCCATTGACGTCGAAATACTCCTGCTCGCCTCTAGCGATGGCGACAAGGCTGAATGAAGATGTTGAGAAAAACTTAACCCCCAGAAGAAGACACATGTACGCACCGTCCTTGACACACAAGTGCGTATTCTCGGCTGACAATTTTCGCGCTGACATTAGTTTCAGAACGAGGTGCCAAACCCCATGCACCAGGACCGAACGCCCTATTCAGAATACGCCGGTATTTGATTTCAGGGAGGTAAATAAGACCATCTGTTGGAATAGGAATGAGCAGGCGCGCAACAAAAAACGACAAACAAGTCACCTGGCTTGCATTCAATGTCGAGAGGATCCACGGGCGCAAGTAGGATATCGGCGGCTTCTTTAGGGAAAGCCTGCTGCGAAAGACCATAGTAACTCTTGGACCAATCAGTGTGGCCTTCCTTCTCGCCACCAAAGGGCACTGGACCGTCGTTCGGCTGTGGGATCTCGGCCTCCCCGTCTTCACTCGCAGTCGCAAAACCAGCGAACCTGGGAGTTCGCAGAGCAGTCCTTGGCAAGGCAAGCGACGGCCTGACACCCAGTCCTCGAAGTGAGCGTGACTGGTTAGCCAAAACGCTCCGGACGAGGCTGGCCATTGTGGTACTGTTGAGACAGAGTTTCTAATTTTGAAACCCAGGAAAACGCGGATTTCAGACCCTAACCCTATATCCGTCACGTGATACAGACGCGAAACCCTGAATTGGAGAAGTCAACAAATAGACGCCCACAAAGGCAGCGCTTTCGAGACAAATTTCAACTTATCAAATTCGCACTCAACCTCCACATTCGACCTCATGAAACATGGATGATCAGTTGACAAACATACGAACCCTTATACAAGACTCTCTGGACGATGCAAGTGCTCCCTTTCTGCTCCATTGACAGCTTGCTGACTTTTGAGTTTGATAGATTTTGTCCCCTCGTACGGCTTCTCCGAGTAAAACGACGGCCCTGCAGCGCCTAGAGTGTCAACTGTCGATCTGTGTGCAGAAGGAATCAGAAATCCTCGACTTTTTCGTGGCCTTACAGCACACTTTTGAGTGTAATAGTGGGTATCATGTTGGTTTGCTTCCTTCTTATCGGCTGACCTGTATACAGTACCACTCCGATTAATACCATGGATAGCAGAAGTTTCAGCTAAACTTCAAAACCTCTTAAATAGGGGATCACCTGAAGGTTCGGCATTTCTATCGTCTTACCCAGTTCGTTACCGATGACAAGAACAGATAGCGATAGCGTCCAAATATCACAACTGTTGGACCAGCTCTCACTTTCCTTGTCTCTTATTCAAGGCATTGTCATGTTGCACCCCTCCAGCAAAACGTATCTTGGTCGAAAATACCCCGTGGAGGTGTGTCGCCACTGGAGAGTTTGATGGCAATTAAATCTGACAGGCATTGAAAGATACTCATTGATCTGCTCTTGACTTCGCGCCATGCGCCTTGTCCATCTGATCCAAACACGTCCGGCTCTCTTCTTAAAACCCGAGAATCGCAGGCGCCACTGTCTTCCATTGTCATGGATGCTCTCCTTTGCATACTAGTGGACTCTTCTGCTGCTCTGCGCTCGTTTGAAGAGTGCAATGGAGTCCAGGCTATCGTCAAAATCCTCAAACGCGCTGGGACTCCTCGTGAAGTTAGGTATGTCATCTCCGCGTGGTCGCCGTCAGGTATTTGACATTTGACCATTAGAATGAAATGCTTGGAATTCTTGTACTTCTACCTGCTCGACGAGAGTCCCTCTGCAGAGACTGATGCTTTGAAGCATCCAACATTAGTGCCGCTCATTACCACCGCTCCGGCGACACCTGTTGCTTCGACGTCCTTGCGACCGAAAAAACCTTATATTAACGTGACGCCAACGCGTCCAATATCGCGTTACGGCTCATCCACTTACTCCTTCTCATCTGGTTCTGGGAGCGCGGTATCTACCTCACCATCTGGGTTCACAGCGGGCTCTGGAAGCACAACCCTCTCTGCGAGCTCCAGCACCTTCTCTTCAGGCCAAACATCCCGGTCGACGTCGGCCAGCTCTGCTAAATCATTTTCATCAACGTCGTCTGTAGCCTCAGCCTCGACTGCCGCGTCTTCTGTACAGTCATCTCCAACAAAGACGACGGCGGACCCTTTGCCTATATCAAAGCCGCTGGCTAACGCCCCTTCGCCGGTGTTCAGGCCGAAGTGTCTGCACATGTTGCAGCGGGACCTCGATTTCGTGCCCGAGAGCCCGCATAGGTCCACAGCGAGCTCTGTTGCAAACACGAGCCTCTTGCGACCTCAGCCCGGGAAAAGTGCGTCTCAATCAAGTACAAGATCCCGATTGGGATCAACCTTTGTTCTTGACACGAGCCCCAAGACGATGGGGGTTGAAGGAAAGGTTCGGACGACCGAGGAAAAGAAGGAAATCCTTGGTACGATGCTGGGGAATGTCGATGCGTTGGTTGAAGGCGTTCGGAAAGCGGGGGTTTGGGGGCTAGGTTAGGTTATGCGTCGATTAGATATACGTACCGCATTTGAGATACCCCTTCATCCGGAATAATTCATGGACAAGAAATCACTGAAGAGAAAAGTAAGAGCATTAACGTGATTATAAACACACTGTATGATTCCCGCCATGCACCCTACTGCCACACTTGTTCTACTTTTTCCCCGTAGCAACTTTTGTAATCGCAGCATCCATGAGCCCTTTCTCCTCTTCCTCCGTCAGATGCCCAGCATTCACCCTCGCCAGTGATGTCGCGCGCGACTTGACTTCATCATCAAGGTCTTCGAACTCGTCTTGTTTCACAGCGTATATCGAATACGAGTATACCCCCACGGCGAATGCACCCAAGACGAACCCCGTCAGAGCGTTGGGTATACGAAAGGGTTCGCGCGCGCGTTTGAGCCCGGGGGACATGGCCTGTGTTCGAACCTTGAGGAACTGGAGATACAAGCTGAGAGATGGAACGTACCCCAGCTTTGGGTCTGTATGATTTGGCGACTTTGCGCGGGTCAACGTATCGTTTTGACCAGCCTTCCATGGCTGAAGGTCGTGGCGGATAGGAATCAAAGAAACGGTTTGACAAATGGTAATAAAAAGTGAAAGAGTAAAGAGTGGATCTGAGTGTGACATGATACCATTTGCACATGACTCCATAGCTAAGTGGTTATAGCATGAGATTGCAGTTAAGAGTTCTACACTATAACTAATCTCGGGGTCGCGTGTTCGAGTCACGCTGGGGTCTCTTTTTTTTTGGTGACTGTTACTCGAGACTCAAGAGACAATCTTTTGTTTTCTCTGTTCTAAGTTCTAACTCTTGGCACAAACTGGACTTTTTAGCAATTGTTTCTGTTTACTACGGTTTACTAGGATAGGAGCCAGGAACCAAGTAAGTGAACTTACGATCACATATGTTGGCGGTGACCGGTCCAGTCCGATATCAGGGTGTAGGTTTAACTTTGCTTTCAGCTTGGCGTACCGCTAATTTAGCAAGAAATAGTTGGAGACTGCTCGTTACTTTTGGGTTTTTCAAACATCTTTGGTTGTGACAGAGGATCAAATCGATCAAACCACCGCATCCACAGCCCTGCGGCCACTGTGGAGGGTAGGACATCGCTTTGTCTGACTCGCATCTTGATGTGTCCGACCATGGCTCTCCCTCAAGATATACTGGTGTGGAATATTGATGAGCCTGTGGCTGTGCGAGCTGGCGCGATGTCCAGTTAGCCCGAGTCTTGCTGAGTAAAGGTTTAGAAAGAAAAAGAAAGTACTAGAAGAATATGAAAGGTATTTAAGTAGATAGTTTTCGTAGTTTTCTGTACTCGTTTGCCTTTTAGCAAACATGGACTGCTCGTTCCTAACTCGCTAGGCAAACGTGCCTGATCACACGGTGCGCGTGTTATCCAACAACTGGAAGAAATATTAAGCCATCTCCGCTTTGATTTCCCCTCGCTCAAGGCCTGCTCATTGACCCATCCCTCCTTTCTTCTTCCGAGCAGCAGGCTCCTTTTTGCGAAAATATGGATCCAGGATTCTCGTGGACCTCCAACGGATATCTGCCTCGAGCTCCGAAAAGTCCTCGTGGCGTCAAAGCATATGACGGCGTCGATCCGTTCTCTCATCTTGCACTTTGTTTGGTCTCCGAAAGAGAGCGGCACCGGCATCTTTCCGTCCCTACTGCAGCTCCTCCCTAACCTCCAAAGGCTCTCCATACACTTGGCACGGGGAAACGTTTCTATATTCAACGCTGACCCGTTTCCTTCGCCTCATTCGATTTCTAGTGTTCGAACTCTTACCTTGGAGAAGATAGGGTTCGACACTACCTCTCAACTATATTCCCTACTGGCCAGCTTTAATAACCTTGAGGACATCAGTATGGATGTAATTCGGATCGATGACACCAATGCCACAACCAATTTAGTACCAAGCCGTCAAAGTTGTTTCCCTTCCGCATTAGAACTCAATCTGGATGGGCCCGTCATAGAAACTCTGCTCTCCCCTCGCTCCACAGTATCCATGGCGAACCTCCGCGTTCTCACCATCTATGCAGACTCCGACCAGGACGTTAAAGCCACCTCGTCTATACTCTCGGCCAGCTCCTCTTTGCAGGTTTTAACACTACTCCTCCCGATCACAGAATCTCGTGAATCTCGTAAGTTGCGTCTTCTTTTGGCTCATTCACTGATGGTATATCCCTTCATAGACCTCATAGATTTAAGGCCCCTGAGCCAACTTCGCAGCATCTGCACCAGCCTCTACTTTGACAGTGAATGGACCTCCATTGATAAGATTCCATCTGATTGACGAGGGCCTTTTTCATGGGCGCACCCGTTCTTCAAGAGACTTCCTTCGTCCGTGGAAGACATCAATCTTGAGGTGGCTTTTTGCCCATACGATGCCTTCCTTTTGCCTCATTTTCGATCGGATTGGCAAGAGCTAGATCGTATTCTTGCTAACCATCCATGGAAAATTTCCGTACGACTCGAGATATATGTTGATTATCACTTCGAAGATCCTGGTATCGAAGACTACTGTTACCATGAGTGGTCCGAAAGGCCCGGTGATCTCCAAGAACATTTTCGAAATTTCTTGCATCATGAAGGCCTGCCCGAAACGAATAGGAAGGGATGCTTGCATTACGAAATTAGGAAAAGCGCGTTGGCTTCCTTCAATACTAATCTTGGCTAACGGATTTACATTTAGGACCGATGACATACTCCATCCGATGAAGGCACTTGTCCTTTTCGAACAGTGCATATTGTCACTGAACTTGATCAGGAGGTGCTATGTCCGAGAAGATTTTGATAATATTCCAAAATGTTTTGACGGTGACTTCATTAGTACATTACACTCATAGAAGATACAATAGTATCTAAGTATCACGGAATCAAAACCAAACCGAAGCTTTGAAAACTCTAATTGGCCGAAGTTGAGCTCTGAATTCATTTTCTGATCAAGGTAGGTTTCTTGGAGACAATTCACGAACGAAGACAAAAGAAAACATAGCGATATCTTGACGAGAATTTTAACTTTTCGAGCTTCATGCAGCACATATATTAAATTAAGTCAGGTTCAACTTCAGTTCAACGAACGACTTGCGTGGCTGCGTGCCACGCACCACGCAGAATTTCTAGTGCCCTGTTTGTGTAGGTAAAATTTCTCGGTGCGCTCCAGCCAAGCCATGATAGCGGTCAAGATAAGTGGCTCGTCCGTCTTCACATCCTCGCTTGACCCCGTAAATCGAGAGACGCCCAACTCGACTAATATGGAATCTTTCGCTGAAAGCACGGGTAGAGGCTTTCCTGTCAGCACATAGTCTGCCAGATTCGGTTTGAGGACATCCTCAAATTGCTCTACAGATGGTCAGGACCCGGATCCTGGCAAGATAGAAAAGGTGTACTTAATTTGGCCAGACGCCCAACGTCGAGTACGCTGAGAACCTTCCAGATACCCGAATCAGGCAACGGCGGCTCCAGCTTGATGAGGTCATTCGCGTCTCCTGGTTCAAAGTCGTCACCACAAAACACCTTTATATACCGATTTAGCACTGTGTGTGGGCACTTAAATCCGGTTACTATCAAAAGTTCCACCAAGGTAGCAGTGAGGCGGAATCTAAGAGTCACAATGGTAAGAAAAAGTAATGGGACATGGTAGGATCATCACATGCCTTCCCCTTGTCCACACAAAGACGCGCTCCAAGAAATCTGAGAGTTTGTTATGTAACCCGGGTGGTGCGAACTTCTTGATATATCTGGCTTGTATATCAGCATTCTCAAAAGCGCCAATTTCCGAATGTCGATAGAAATCGGCGCCGGGCTTCAGCAAGCTCGATGCAGGGTGTTCCACCATCACCTGGATGTTAGTACCTGTCCCTGATAGGGACAAGAACCAGTTCTTATCGGCGAGGATATCACGGCAATCTTGCATAAGTGGCCTCATGAGAGATCGACGCATATTGGGTGAGGAAGCTGACCGGAATGCATTAAGCGCTTGCAGAATGGGACCTTGCACGTCGTCAATGATACAAGAGAATGTGCGTGTATCCGATTCCGGATTATGGGGTGGGAATTGGTTATGAAGGCGGTTTCGGATACTGTTGAGACGCTCTAATAACTCTCGGTCCAAGTATCCATCGGTCGCACGGTCAAGCTTTTGTACAACATCAACAAAGATGTCCTTCCCGATTATATCGCTTGGGTGGACTTGGATCTTGACCCATGCTAATCTCAGATCCTTCTCGGAGATAGTCGCTAGCATGGATGCGTGTAGAAAGTAATCGAAGACGATCATGCGGGACAACAGGAGTTTTTTGTATTGTCGGTGCGCTATGTCTTCGTTGACTTTGAAATCCTTTTCGGAGACAGCATCTGCCTTGAAGGCATTGGCTGCCTGAATGCGTTCAACGATGAACTGGAAATCTCTGGAACCCAATCGGGCAGTATCTCGGTTGCCAACGAAGTATACGCCCCAACGGCGTACCAATCCTTCCAAAAGGAATCGTGTCTTGCCGGAGCCCGTCGTGTTGACAAGCATTCTACAACGAGTTTGATCAAAATACGGTCAATTGTGGTCATAGCGTGTTGACTTACAAGCATCTACCGTGAACGAATAGCGGCTCTAAGAGTCCATCGAACACGCCGGCATCGTAACTTCCAAGCTCGTGCAAGAGTAAGCTTGGCCACCCGGCGACCTGGGGCAGACGGAGCTCTTTGAAGAAACTATTATCGTCACTGTCGTCCTGTCCCACTCCCTTCCATAACGAGAAATCTTTTTGACCGAGGATAACTTGGAAGATTACGTCGCGGTAACTCGACAAGTAGTCTCGGATGCTGTTCGACATTGCATGATCATCCTGTTCTTTGACATGAGGAGAACCCAATTCTTCTACGCCATCTACGCCATCATTGATATAATTAGTGTGAAAGCATTGTCTAAAGAGAATTTGAGCGATTACATTTGTAGATTAGGTCCTCCCTGTTTGAATAACATTAAAATGGGTAAAGCGAAATTAAACGTGAACAGACCATTTCGGATCGTCCTCACTGCTAACGGCAGCGACATGATCATATATGTCAGAAGTACTGAGACAAGGATGTCGTCGCAAACTGAACTTTGCTATGGGGTTGTATGGCCAGTCCGGGTGGGAGGATTTGTATTGGAAGGCTGTAGCTCTCACCACTAGTGCGACATCGTCTAGCACTTCCTCGGACATTTGACCGTTTTTTAGACGGTCACGAATTCTAGATATGGTGTCGCATTCCTGTACGAGTTGCCGAATTCCCATCGAGTGTGCCGATTCTTGGACAGCGACGGATGAAGCAGGATCCGTTTTGGCATGCTTTGGAGAGGGCTGATCGGTGACTGTGAGACTGGCCTCTCGCTTCTTCGAGGGATTCTGGTCGTTTTCCATCACGAATGGAGGGCAGAATGGTAGCGACTCTGAGCTGACAGTGAGAGCAATGGGAGATGATGCAAAAAATATATGGGCGAACAGAAAGCAAAGTCCCAAGGCGTAGCGGGGTGGTAAGGCGACCAACTCTCTGATGAGTCAGCCGTCAGCGAATCACAAGGTCGAATATTTTTGAAATATATACAGGTGAAAATCCAAAAGTAAATGTGAGACGGCTCGACCTCCAACTCAGCTGGCGAAGGTAAAATATCATGTTGCCATACTTTCCTAAAGTAGATGGCAGTGCTAGATGTCGAAGAGATATACATATAACGATGGTGCCGGGAATTCGGCGACGCAGATAGATTTTTGTGGGCAGATACGATGAGTGTAAGGACGAATGCCGAATGTCAGTGAAAACTATAGGATGCAGGAGGCGCCAAAGGATGTGGTAGTTTGCGGTGCGCGCGAGGAGAGCCTGAGGATCATGGGAGCATCACTGAACATTTCGAACTACCCGTTAGCAGTCAACTGTCCCTCCGCTCCTCCGAGGATCCTCAAAGAACAATGATCGCTGGTCGACCACACCGCCTCCAAGAGCCCCCGTCGACCAAGTGCCAAGGATAGAAGAAGGACAGAAGCTCACCGGCTCCTCCAGTGACCAGCTGCATGTATCACAGCCTGAAGCGCGGCTCAGATCGTCCATAACCCGACACGTCATAGTTCGTGTGATGGACGCCCTATTATTCCTGCCGTCGTTGAAGTTTCTCGTCTATTGGGTCAAACGCCAGTGGATCAGGAACAGGATGCCTGATCGTGAACTGAGAACCAAAAAAACGCCACTGACGTGATGGAGAACTAGCGCAACGATGTCCTCGTCTTTTGCGCCCTGTAAGCAAGTGGGCCGTATTTTTCCTATCCGCGCGTTTCGAGCCCTAGGGCAGGGGGAACGGAGGTGCTTGTAGCGTTTCTATGGGAAGGGCCGGGACCATGGGGGGTGAGAAAGGATGCTGGTACGTTTAGTGGCAGCTTTAGCCCAGAAGCTAAACTTGGAATATAAGAAGGCTTCGTACTCCTCCTGAAGCATTCAGAGAAAGGAGAGTAAGTAGACCTGGAGATACCTTGTCAGGCAAGGTGATCGCAGCGAACGTTTGCTATTGAATCGCAAAGGGAGTGTAGCTTCAAGATTCACTAGAAACTCACCGAGCTCGGCGGATAGCCACGCCCTAGTAAAATTCCCTCCGGGATACGGTGCTATCCTTGCTAGTCTCCTAGACAGAGGTCAATATCACTTTTAGGTTTGTCGGCGTAAAGTCATCTTGTGAATGATGCGTAGAAAGCGACCCATAATTCAGTTGTATATGAGGCTGATACGGCATCTTGATCAGAGACGGAAATAAATCCAGGTGCACGTCTCATCCTGTTACGCTGTCGAGCATTGATAAGGCAGAAGTCAAACCATTACTATAGGGTCTAATAAAACAGCATCTACAGTGCCATACACAATCTAAGGTGTAGCACGTCCAGGCCACCTACAACACACCATGAGCTTCGTATACTGCAAACTACGAGGAAGGACAAACCTTGGATATAAGGAGCACTCTCTCACTGTGTACCTGTTCGCGAGCCACGCAAGGAATCGCTTAACACAGGACATCAATATCGGGTATTGAATGCAAGACCACAGATCAAACATACCTCGACCCCCAATCCATACCCGCCATGCTCGCAAGTCCCATACTTACGCTGATCAGTGAACCAGTAATATGTTGCTGAATCAATTCCTTCGCGTTTATATGCCGCCAGCAACTCCTCCATATCAGAAATCCTCATCGAGCCGCCCACGATCTCACCGACGTTCGGCATCAGCAAATCACAGCTCTCTGTGTACACAGTTTTCGCGCCCTCTTCGGCTGGTAGCTTCTTCATATAGAACGCCTTGAGCTCAGCCGGGAATGAGTGCAAGAATACTGGCGTCCCAATGATGTCCGTCATCTGCCTCTCCGCAGCCTCCGCGATATCATCTCCAACGACATGGTCCACCATCTTTGCCTGGCCCGACTCATCGAGGATGACATTCCCCTCTGCATCTTCCGCTGCGTGCTTGATTCCATGTTCGACAAGCCATGCGATAGCATCGAAGTACGACATGCGCTTGAACGGCCGTTCCGGAGCCTTGAATCCGGGGTTGAGTTGCTGAATGAGGCCTGCTGAGACGGGGTTGGCCAAGAGCTGATCAACCGTTTCGCAGATGATTGTCTCGATGTGATCCATGAGATCGTCAAAGCTGATGAACGCGAGCTCCGCCTCAAGATGGGTGTACTCGCTCAGATGCCTTCTTGTGTGGCTGTTCTCAGCTCTGAAACTTTCTTGGACGCAGAATACGTCCCCGAGACTGGGCAGACATGTCTCGAGGTATAGTTGAGAGCTTTGTGTGAGGTAGGCTGGCTGGCCATAGTAGTTTAAACTGAAAAGGGTGGCACCGCCCTCGACTTGCGTCTGCACAAGACATGGCGGGGTTACTTCGAGTAGGTGATGGTTGACCAGAGAGTCGCGGAAGGCGCTGAGTAAGTACGCGCGGAGCCGAAGAACAGATGAGGCGGTCTCTCCTCTAATGACCAAATGACGGAGATCAGCTTGAATGGATGGGTCGGATTTCTGATAGCAAAATTAGAGGTTATAGCAACAGATGAAAAATTAAATATACCTCGTTTAAGCGGTTGGTAAACGCATCGTCAGCTCCAGGAGCAGCTCCCACGACTTTCCAGTAGTCGACGATGAGTTCATGTCCTCCCGGTGCTGTCTTTCCTTCTGGGACGACTTGCAAGGTACCGACAAGCTCTATTGATGACTCCAGTGTCAGAGTCAATGCATCGTATGTTTGACTCTGCAATATAATCAATAATTTTTCACACACAACAGCCAGAAATGTACGCACGACCACACCCGAAAGAACTGTCTGTAGATATCCAGTTCCATCTCTGAGGACCACGAATATGATACCTTTTTGGGATCGCAGTCGGTGAACCCATCCAAATACACGGACGCGTTGAGAGCGTAGATCAGATAACTGGGATATCTTTGCCTGATCACGCGAGTCGAATGAGACATAAACAAAGAGTAAACCGTAAGCAGCCGACCTTCTTAGCCGAAGGCAAAGATGCGTCCTCCGTCAGAACGATCTTCTTGCTCTCCTCGAGCAACTTCTCCCGCTTCTCCTGCTCATCACCCTGCGCCTTTGCTTTTTGCTCCGCAAGTTCCTCCTGCTTTTTGCGTTTTTTCTCTAAACCATCAGCAGTCTTTTTGGCCTTTTTCAGCGAGGACTGGGTGGGTTCCTCGTATGTCCCCAATGAGTCTTTTCGAGTCAGAAAGCCGTCTGACGAGCCGTGCGTAAAAAGAGCAAAAGCCAGCGACTGATAAGGCTGATCTGGAGTGCCCTTCCCTGTGGTATCAGAACCTGTGGATTCGTCGATATGTATGGGAGCCATGGGGGTCTGTATAACGCGACAATACGCGTAGGTAAAGGTATCAAGTCAAGATGCGAAATAATGACTCGAGTGAATGATTTTACTTATTATGGAAGGATAGATAAATAAATCACCCGAGGTCGGTCCGATGTCGCAACGTAGGGAAAACGTATCCTTAATTAGTTCTGGAATATAATGCATTTCTGCGATTGTACAGATAACAAATATAAAGTACAGTAAGTAGATATATGAAGTCCGAGGCCCCCTTAACGAGTTTTAAAGATTCGCTAATACTCCGCGGGCGGATAGTCTATGTAACCCTTCTTTTCTGCTTCCATGTCCCTACCATGCCCATACAATGTAGTAATATCCAACTTTCCATCCAAGGGCTTTCCATACTGTAACCGCTTAGCGAAATCTGGGTGTGCAATCCACGGAAGACCGAAGAACACGCCTGCGACCTTGCCCTGCTCAATATAACGAGCAGCCTCCTCACCCGTGAAACCAGCATTCGCAAATGCCTTCACGTTTTTCAAGAGAGGCGCATATGTGGCGACGATGTCGTGTTTAGTAGCGCGGGGGCTGCCGTCGATGATTGCATCAAAGTACTCCGTCCACCGTACCAAAGTGACATAAGCGACTTTCAGCTTGTCAAGTTCGTTGATGAAGTAAGTGAACGTGTCGATAGTCTCCTTCAGCGGCATCCTGTAATTTATGAGTGAGAACACCGTGCTGGACTCGGAGCTTCATGAAAGCCACGTACCCTTGATCATTGTATCCACCAGCAGGACTGAGTTTAATGGCCACACGATCTGCACCCCAGACATCAACGAGGATCTTGACAACTTCAAGACCGAACCGGGAGCGGTTTTCGATGCTGCCACCCCATTCATCTGTACGATGATTGGAAGTATTATCGAGGAACTGATGGATGATATATCCATTGGCTCCGTGTATTTCTACACCATCAAAGCCGGCTTCTTTCGCATTGAGGGCTGCCTGCTTCCACGCCGGTAGAAGCTTGCGCGGATCGTCGATGACGGTCGGAGTAACATAGCCAGGCTGTCCGGGAAGGAACCTGAACTTCCCACCTCGGGCGGATATGGCAGAGGGGGCATAAACGGGCTACAGCAACCAGTCAGTATTATAAGATGCGTAGCATATATACATCACCGGCGTACCTGTCCAGATGCAATCTGTTCTGGGGCGTCTGGATGGCTAACGCGTCCAACTGGATAAACAAATCAACACGACTATGTCAAGTATGCACCAAACACGACTAACGATGCCAAAGCTAGAAATAGACCAGTCAGGAGACGTATACCAATATGAATAGAGCCTATGTACCTGCGCATATATCAGGGATCCCTCAGCATGTACAGCATCGGTTATCTTTGTCCACTCCAGGACTTGTTCTTTCGACCATATGCCAGGGGCGTTCTGCCACTCCGATCTAATACGGCAGAATTAATATAAACATCTCCACCGCTTATAAATGTACGTACCCTTGCTGGCTGATAAGTATGCCTTCGGCGACGATAAGCCCAGCACCGCCCGCCGCGCGTTGCCTGTAGTACTCGACATTGATCTCGTTGGGGACATTGGTGGGGACGGAGCGGTTACGCGTCAGGGCAGACATGAACACCCTATTCTTAAGGGTAAGAGGTCCAAGTTGTAGGGGCTGAAAAAGAGCTTGTAAGTTGGTAGGCGCTGACATCGTAGTCGTAGTTGAGAAATATGAGGGGTGTTTGAAAGTAATGAATGCATCGTAGGGCTAGCCCTTTTATAGCCTGGAATGTTACTAGATCAAATTGGGTTCGAATTAACTAGAAACGCTTGTAAGTTGTAGCCACTCACGCGTACTATCACCAAAGGGTCGTTCGATGAAAAGTCCGACCGCGGATATGGTCAGCATGGGGTACATCGTATTTGAACCCAACTCGAAGACTTCGCCGAGGCTCGCATATCGAAAGCAATCTAGCCGGAACTTATTCATCGTCGCGGATACTCCATCCTCGAGTGGGGGCCCATGACGTCACCCACAAATATATCGGCTGTCGAGACTTTTTGGGCCGTTCAACCGCGAGCCGTCAATATATTGTCGAGAATATTCCTCCCAGACGCAAGAGTCATCGGTCTTTGACGGCAAGATTGAGGAAATTAGAGATGAGTGACAGATACTATCGATCAAATCAGAGCAATCCCGAGTCGGAACGACTCTTCGAAACTTCCTTCCTTCCTCCCTTCGACGGGAATTGAGCTGCAGTGTGGTGTTTGCATACAGCTTGACATGGGCGCTTTCGTGGATGAGGAAAGAAGGCTCAGAATTGGTCATAAACCGTGTCTTGGGGACTTCAAGCGTGCGAAAGGGAGGAGGAGGAGGGGTTTTTATCGTCCGAGATCACCGAAATAGCCATGAACCAGCCACAGATGTGTCTTCAACTCCCTACACCCTGCTTTAATATAGATAGCGGGAACCCACCGGAGCGAGAGTTAGCGTCCGTTGTGCGGGAGGTTCTCATGTCACGCTCTCGTAACACAGTAGCAGAAACAGAAAAGAGCAAGCCAGCAATGATAAACTTCACGACGCCCGTCGGAACGTGGCACAACGATAGATACACCCTTTCGCCACCCGAGACTCTCACTAATGAGGAATCCATAAAGAATTGAAGAAGAGGCGAGCAAATAAGACGATTCTAGGGGACTCGGCGGGAATTCGTTCGTACTTTGCGAATGAATTTGGATGGGCCTCCTATATAGTTAATGTATGCTCGCAATGACCAAGTTTAATTCGCTTTCTTCTCTCGCGTAAAACACATGCAACCGTCAAGCTGTATGAACAGTTGTAAGCGTACCTTGGGAAACGACATGCTTACTGCTCAACCGGATCTTCATTGAGCTTGGCTGCATCTTCGGTAGCTGCCAAAGCAACATCAAAACCGTCTTTCAAACTCTCCCAGTCCTCCATTCCGATGCTTATTCTTATCTACAACACCATCATTGAAATGCTGATAACGCTGAAGAAGATTACTCACCAAGGCGTGTTCCACTCCATTCTCTTCCGCCCATTGGAGCTTTGAGTGGAACGACATCTCCGTAAAAGGAACAGCCAGCGTGAAGATTGTACCGAAGGTGATGCCCTTATAGCACGGCAGAACATCGTAAAACACTTTCGCAATTGCCAGAGAAGTGAAGGAAATCGACAGCAGACCACCGTATCCCGGCCTCGTCCCAGATTCTTTGTTAAGGTACCGCTCATAGATGTCGCGTGTCTGGTATTTGGGGTACAACACCTGCTTGATAAAGGAACCCTGGGGCTTTTGTGACCGCGCGTAGAGGTAATCAGCCACAGCTTCAGCGTTCTTGTCCACAATCGCGATGCGTTGCTTAATATCCCGCGTGTTCGCTTCCAAGCAGATGGCGTCCTCGCCAAAATACGTGTCCTGATATGTCTCTTCCATGTGTGCCTTGAACGCTGGGTAGTATGGGGACGTAGGGTTTAGGAGAAGGCTGATTGCAACAATGAGCACAAAAAAAGATCGCAATTCAATGCACTCACCCCCCACCCATGACATTTGCAAGTCCGCTGATGATCTTGGTGAAGCTACAGACAACGATGTCCGCGTATGGGAGCAATTGAACGTTGATGAGATTGCCAACAGTTTCGTCGATGATCAAGGGGAAGTGATATTGGTCAGCGAGCTCCCGCAGACGAACAACGTCAGGAGACTGGAGCATAGGGTTGGTGGGGAAGTCTATGTAGAGCGCAGCGAGTGGTGGCTGCTCAGGATTTTTTGCCTGCTCAGAGGCAAGGCGAGCCTCAAGGTCGGCGATAGATCCGCTTCCGATAACGTAGTGTCCAGCTCCCCATCCTTCGATAAGATTATGAGAGTGGGAATACAAAACGCTGCTCGATCTCGTCAGAGATAAAAAGACTTCAAAGGAAGGAAAGACATACTTGAACGCGGCGCTCTTCAACCCCTTGGGACGCGTATCCAGAATCATGAGATGGAGGTGCCAGACAGCATTCATGCCACTGGCATATAGGTAGACGTCATCCGACGATACGCCTGGCACGCCCCGTATGTTGGCCGACCCATCGCCCAAATCTCCGGCAAATAGTCTACGGAGGGCGCTTTTGGCCTCCGATCCAGATTCTATGGGTCTATGGACTTTGTAGTACTCTTGGTCGCGCCAATTCACAGTCTTGAGGGGTATAACGAAGGTGCTGGTATCAATCAGCTCTTCAGGTATGCACTCGAGGCACAGCTCCGCGAAACGAGCCGGTATCCCTGACCCAGTGTACATCATGAACTGAGATGCCTCTGTGAGGGCGGATGAAGGAAAGAATACGGCAAAGACCTCCGGAAACTCAGAGACGTCTACGCCGCTCTTGTAGGGAATTTCGAAACGGCATGCACGAGGTTCTCCAGGTTTCTCTGCATGCTTTTTCACATACAACACGCATTCTTCGACAGATTTACGCGAAAATGATAGAGCGCATTCTTCTCCTTCGACGCCGTGAATTTGAGAACAGATCTTCCAAAGCTAAGGGCGCAGAATGCGATTCAGATGCAGCACTCATTCTTAATGACCCTATAACGCACCGCTTTCACGTAGTCGTGGATCTTTTGTCGAGGATACCCTGCCTTGAGTGAAGTCGTGACTCTTTCCTCCCCTTCTACGAAACCAACGATATCCTGCCAGGTGGGCAACGAGCAGACAATTGTATGTGGAACGTTGGGTGGGATCGCATCTCCTAATGGTGTTGGCTGAATTCCTCCAATCATCAGTGTGGTGTACGAACGAAGAGTTTAGAGTGCGAAAATGCGGAAGCCAAGCAGTGCTCAGGTCTGACTCGGAGAACCGGAGCTTTATCCGTCTATGGCGGCTAATGATTGAGGTGATATCGGAATTCAGGAATTCGGATAGACGTACCAAGCTTAGCGCCCCGACGCCTTCAGACGGTTATCACAAGACTGAGCCTTGACACGCAACGCGACTTGCATCTCGCGTGCATAGAGACGCTGGTTGGGTAGGTTTCCTTGGTCGTACGGTCTATCTGTGAAATGGAAACGAAATGAAAATGGAATGGCGGTCCTTTGAAACGTGGAATACTAGCGTCACACTGGCAAAACGAGGAAGAGGGGGGAAGGAAGGTGGAGGTCCCAATGTTCGAGAATGGCAATAATTTTTTTCGTCATAATTGTAATGCAGTAAGTAATAACAAAAATAGCATCTCTTTCTTCATCCACCATCATGTCTTCAGCTTCCTCTGCTACAAGCAGTAGTGGCTCTAGCTCTAAAAGCCCCAGTCCAGCACCATCCTCTCCTCCCCTCAAACGAAAACGCGCTGTCAGCGTTTCCAGCGATGAAGACGAAGACGAAGACGGGCCATCTCCCGACGACCCCGTTCTTTCCCATGCCGAAAAACGTCGACAGAAAAAGAAGGAAAAGTCAGAAAAGGACCAGCCCTCTACAACTAAAAAACCCAAACTTGATGTCTCTGGGAAGCGACAGAACTCGATATGGGTCGGGAACTTGTCATACAAGACGACTTCAGATGCTCTGCGGACATTCTTTGAAGGCGTTGGAGAGATCACGCGCATACATATGCCCACGAAGCCGTCGGCGAAACCTGGGGTGAAGGGAGAGAATCGGGGGTGCGTGTATATGCCGTCTTTCTATCCGTCGTTTTGACCGAATTGTTTTATAGCTTTGCTTACGTCGATTTTGCGACTCCCGAAGCAAAAACTGCTGCCATTGGTCTATCCGAAAGGCATTTAATAGGAAGAAAACTATTAATTAAGGACGGTGCGCATGTATTCACTTTGCTACTTGGGCAACCACTGAGTTATCTTTTTCCAGGTGACGATTTTGCAGGAAGACCATCTGTTCCCGCTGTAGAAGACACCAAACTGTTAGTTGGCGGCAAAACACATTCAAAATCAGCACAGAAAATTTTGCGTGCACAGAAGCAACCTCCAGCGCCTACACTATTCCTGGGAAATTTGGGATTCGATACTACCAATGATTCCATTCGCCAATTATTCGAGGGTCATCGGGGCCTGAAGGAAAAAGATAAAGCGGAGGTCGAGGCGCAAGAAGCAAAGGATCCGTGGATACGAAAAATACGTATGGGCACATTCGAGGACAGCGGTGCATGTAAAGGGTAATGTCCATCCCTCAGTGGGCCATATCAGCTTTCATGCTCATCAGTACTCCAGATTTGCATTCGTCGACTTCTCGAGTATCGAAAACGCCACCGCCGCGTTGATCAACATCAAGAACCATCATATGAACGGCCGAGATCTCGTCGTTGAGTACGCGTCGGCGGACGCTGTACGGCGTGGCGCGTCAAAACCGAAAGATCCTGATGTGCGAGAAAAGCGGAAACGGCCCTTTGACAAGTCGCATAAGAAGCGGGAGCCGAATCGGGAACCCAAGCGCGTCAAGGACGTTGGGGTGGAGGACGATGGCGTGGAAGAAAGAGATGATGATTCTCATTCGGTGCCGAAACGCAATAAATTTGAGGGTAGCGAGAGACGAGGTGGGACGGGTCCTGCTAATTATCGCAGTCGGCCTAGACCTGGCGCTGCGCTGGCCCAAGCCCAGCGACAATCCGCTGCCATCCTCCCGTCCTCAAGTTCCGCCAAGAAAATCACATTTTAAAGCTACAGTCTTTGACCTCAATCAGAACGCTGTTTAGCACCCATAACTCGGAAAATACGTACATCATGCGTCGACTGCACATGAAACGAAGCGTGTAGGTTTAGCCACTTTTGCAGCCCCATCGTGATTCGAACTTCTCCGTCAAAACGGCGAGTACGAAGGGGCGCGTTTCTTGCGATCAGTGCCCTGCACTCCTGGCAGGTGTCTGATTCGCTCCGGTCAAACTGCAAGGGCAACGACAGGAAAAGAGAAGATACATTGACGCTTTCTTCTGACCCCAGCACAATCCGTCGGCTTTACCATTAAAAGGAATGCCGCCCCATTTTGCTGTGGTTAAATGTCCATGTCAAAGTTTTTTTTATAGTTATTCACCCATTTTCCACGGTTTTTGCCTGCTCCGAAATCGCCGCTTGACAGGAGTGCTGAGCACTTTCGTACTCGCCAACGCGATTAGCGCCCTTACACTCTAAATTTAATAGCGAACAGCCATGGCCGCTATAGTATCTGTCATATTTTACGTATCTCGCATAGCGCTGACCGGCAACCACTTTGAAAGAACACGGCGACTTGAGTCAGTGATCGGAACTTTCGATATACTCCAGATAGCACCTCAAATACGGTTGCGGTGCCAGACTACGGCGATAGAGGCGGACCCAACTCAAACGCTTCTTCCACAGCGAACATCTCTCGTATGCGTGATGAAGCAAGTTTGATCAACCTCATATTTACTTATCCGCTGAGTAGCGACGGTTTGCCCACTTTTGGAGTGCGGTCTTTACTGGAATCTGAGAGAATGATGCGCAAGCTTTAGCCCACGACGAACTCCTGAGTAGCTATAGAGACCCAGCAGAAAGCCATGTTTCAACGACGTGCCTCGTAACATAGTGAAAGCATAGACTAGAACCAGTCCCTCCCAACACTTGATGACACTTTGATCGAGTTTGGTCGAGTTTCAAAAGGACTGGTTCGAGCCTAGTGAAGGCATCAAGACAAAGGTGATAATATAGGTGTCGTTTTATCAACATGATAGAGCAGGTAAAGTAGCCTGTAGAAGACCCGATGTACTAAATGTGCTATATGTTTCAACGTGCTGGTAAGTTCGATAGAGGTGTAGTCCTGATTCCTTGAGCCAAAAAAATAAAGTAGTTAACTGCATTCTATAGCAGAATACCCCTGAAAGAATTGTGAGAATTGTTATAAAATGTCAGGTACATGATATAACGACTCACAGGTCGTACGAAAGTCCAATAATGAAGTGTAAGCCAGACACGCGAATAGGCCACTTCCATGTAGACGAACATGTAAAGCCATCTGCGCTTGTAGACATTCAAGGAGTGTGCATCCAGAAATTCTGGGTATCGCTTTTGGAGGGAATGTATAAGATCTGGTGTCCAATTTTCTTCAAGGCGCCTAGCAAGGAATGACTACAATGAAAAGAGGCGCGAATAAAATAGTTCATACCTTGCCCATTCACGCAGACATCGGCAATAATCTATGATAGACGTCAAATATATATCACGGGGATGTCATAACTTACGTGGAGCGTAATCCTCGCAGCTATCAAGAGAAAAGCGACCTCGAAGAACTGTGTGAAACTGGTGGGCAAGCCAAGTAGCACTGGGAGGTATGGTGTGGGGCCAATGGTATTTGCGGATGAAATCGTCGCCTCTGGTAATGCTAAATGAACAAAGAACGACGTGCAACCCGACCAAAGAAACATTCGTACTGGTATGAGGTGAACGTGGCATCGGGATAGCACGTAGCAGAAAGAACGACAGCAGCATTGCGATCCTTCAATGCCCAGTCAACTGTCTTTATGAAGGTCGGCATGTATTCTACTCCAACAGCCTGACGAACAAACGTCAGAGCATGGACCGCTGATTGAGGGGGACGAACCTCGATCATCTCTAAAGCAATGCATGCATCGAAGGCTTTTTCAAAATCAGGAGGCATCTTCCGGTAATCCATTAAGTGTATTCGAATCTGGGACTCAAATCCCGCCTTTCTTACGCGCTCCTCAGCCAATGTCTTTTGTTCTAACGATAGCGTCAAGGAATCCACCGTA
Source organism: Armillaria ostoyae (assembly GCA_902506015.1). NCBI lineage: Eukaryota > Fungi > Basidiomycota > Agaricomycetes > Agaricales > Physalacriaceae > Armillaria > Armillaria ostoyae. Next base: position 4,631,749 of record LR732083.1, read on the forward strand.
CATCCCATCTTCGCTGCCTTTAAAAGATCAAAAATGAACACGCAGTATCATCCCTCGAGTAATGATTCGCACCGCAATAGCAAGACTTCCCCATCCACTGCCTATTTCCAACAGACGGTGCCCTGGACGAAGTCTCGCCTTTTTAAGGACGTGGTCAATCTTGCGCTCTTGCGCTTGCTCAAGGTCGCCGTAAGCTCTTTGTCCGGTAAGATCACCACGCACGCCGCCTTCTTTGTCTCCCCAGATAGGACAAGAATATTGCATTTCTTGACTGAGGAATGCCTAATGATCGATTAATACAGAAAACTCGAGAAAACAGTTGTGCTCGCCTTGTATAGCTCATTTGAGGCATCATATCCTGCGACCTAGAGAACTGTCCTCAGTTTGTGTGTACAACCCAAGAAAAGCTCGTACATTGAGTATAGATTGACGGTATCCATGACTCAAAAATCGATGTACGATAACATCTAGAACGAGTTTTATATTGTAGCTCAAGGACCAGACTCCGCCCATATGAGGATAGTTGTCGACATAGATCTGAAGGTTAAAATGTAGCATTCTCCCCAGGAAATATGTGTAAACCTCACATTCAAAACGTCCTTCATGGAAGGTGAGCTTATTTCGCCGTTCATGTAGGCCTCAGAAACTATAACATACCGTAAGGACGCGTAACAGGCATGCAAAAAGTGAGATACAAACATCCAACATCATAGGAGCAATATACGCGAACCCAAAACGTTTCGTCGTGAACCGTGAGTAGGCCATGACGAGAGGATCGGGAAGTCTGGCTGTAGGCACCGAATTTCCTGGAAGTCCCATTGCAGTCAACAATTTCTATCAGCCCCTCCTGGACGCCTTTGTCGAGAACTGCCATGATGGTCGACCTGGCTGTTGAGCAGAGCGCTTAGCGTAAGGCATATCTGCCAAATTTAGTGTCCAAGCAACATACCGTACGCGACGAAAGTCGACCAGAGCCATCCTTTCTGAACAACGGAAAAAGATGGCATGGGAAGGGCGGCGTACGACGACATTGTATACCACAAAGCCGGCTACAGGCAAGCGACCGTGCTCTCTACACGTTGTCAGACTGCCAAACGAAGGGGTATCCTGAGTTAACCAGGACACGTCAACGCGTCTAGGAGGCTACTAGAATAACGAATGACAGGACCCTGATGAGAACAGGGAAGCGAACGACTCTGCCATTGGCTGTTCACTCATCAACTTGTTCTGCGGCAATATGTGTGCCGACCGGTGCCGGAGAATTCAGCATGATTTTTTCATGCTGTTATTACGGCTAGTGTCGACGTGGCCATCATGATCAGTCTGAGAAGTTGACCTCGGATAGGCCTTATGTATGTAAGCTTGATCGTTGTGTCACCAGAGTGTACTAGGACAAGGTCGCCGCGCTCAACAAGCCTAACAACTCGGACCTTTGTTGGCCTTAGCATTTACTTGACGATCTTTAAAGCTTGTTGCAACACTGCACTGTTAGCACTGATACTGCTCTAAAGCTGCCGATGCCGCCTTATCACCTCCAACAACCAAACATGTCACGGATTCGAAGTGTCTCTGCCATCAGACCTCATCGCAATCCTCGTCGTAGTACTGCAGGGAACTGTAGCACCGTTCTTACGAACCTGAAGCAAGGATGAGTGAATCATTGCATGCGTGGGAGGTATGTAGACACCTGCGCGCGAGACGAGCCCCCTTCTCAGGCGGGAGAAGGGGTGAACTGAGGATGGAAGGCATATCATGATCATCATGCTAGTAACCAGGACACTCATCGCAGAGGTACTTAAACACGGTTTCCCTCTGGAAACGGCGTACGATCCGTGCCCGTCATCTCTCGACTGCAAATGGCCACAGTACGGGACCTTGACACCCAATTCCTGGCCGATTCCTTCTACATTACTCTCTTCGATATTCTACAAGGACTAGTATTCTCTCTTTTACTCCTTGTCTTCTTGACAGCCCTCTTTTCTCCTGCCGTCAAGCGGTCCAAAACTTGGTTCATCTTCATGGGGAGCGTCATCGAGTGGTGCGCCTCATATCTCATTCTTATCGGCCAACAAATCGGCCACCCGCCGCCCGCCGCCCTTTGTGCATTTCAATCAGCAGCGATTTATTCGTCCAATCCATTGTGCGTTATATGGATCGTCGATCTGTTGGCCTTTTTGTGACCAATTTGTCTGCCTAACAGTGTCACTAGTGCTGCATTTGCTCTAGTTTTCGAGGTCTGTGTTCAGAGTACTCTCATTTTATCTGCTTAACTTATGCTGGCACTTCCTTATATTGCAGTTGTTCATCAAGCTGAAAGCTGCCCTTAACCGAACTGGGCCGATGAGTGTAAAATGGTCATGGGGTGTCAGTGCTCACACCTTTCAATTCGTTATGGTTTAATGTCGGAGATCTTGCAGCTTGTAGTGTTCCCTGTCTTCGTCTATGTGATAGTATTCATATGGGTTATCGCCGTGAGTTAAACCGGCATTGTCCTAACGTGTTCTTAGTTTTATTAGGTTGGAATTTCGCATCCTAATCTGGTAGAACGCGACGGTACAAATATGTTCTGCCACATAACTGTGTCTGAAGAAATTGGTCTGGCTCAACCGTGGGTCTCTAGTCTGAGTTTACACATCAGTGTCACTCAATCTGGCAACCTTGAAATATAGCTTCGTCATAAGTGCCACAGTGACGCTACTCGCGGAAATTCTCGTCGTTGTATTTTCCGGTAGGATTTTGCTCCAGCATTCTTCACCCTAATGAACGTCGTTGTAGTCTGGACCAACATAATTCTCTTTAACCACAAGAGAAAGACGGGAGAGTTTCTTTCGGAGAATTCGTCGCCATTTTCTATGTCAGCATTCATTCGAAGAAATGCGCTCATGACAGCGCTTACAGTGGCGGGAATTATGTAAGTCCTGCGATTAACAGGTTTAGGGCCCTTCTCCTCCATTAACATGTCAGGTCGAAATAGATTTGCGATAACGTCCTTTGTGGAGTCCTCGGACCCCAACTTCCCAGCATGGAATTTAGGATTGACCGCGAGTACGTCAACTCATGTTCAACGTACGCAAAGTCAGAGAAACTGACTGTCTATGTTAGTGCCAATCTGCGTCTTTCTACTATTTGGAACTCGAATGGTGAGAACCTTTTTATGCTCAAAGAATGCTCATGACCACATCTTCAGGATCTTCTTCGAGTTTGGTTTTGCCTGGGTACTCCGCCTGGTCATAGAACGGAAATTTCTTCTGTCTAGACAGCTCCTTTCATGCTTCGACTTTAAATTAGTTTGATTTCGAGTCGGAAGGGGTGTTGCATCCGACTGGACCTTTGTTCTGCAATTGGTTTGCTTCTGCATTGATCTGTACCTTTTGGTGTTATAATTATTTGCATCTACATCTGATGTACTTTCGGCTGATAGAAACACACTTCTAGACAGTTCTGGTGGTCATGCCAGCGTCCACCTCGAGTTCTTGGAAAGACGGGGGCCTCCGAGTCGTTGGGAGGTAATTCATTCTTCGAGAGAAGTGAACTAGGGGCATAGTAACAGGCATCTCATCTCATCATTACCATAAGGCATGCTGGACACAAGATTGGCAGATGTGGTTGCATCATCATGTAACCACGCTTAGACAACTCGGGCGTCCAGTTCTCTTCAAGACGTCTGACAAACGGTGAACAGCGATTCCCACATCTGCGGTCATTCAATTTCAAGATATCAAGGTGAGGATAAAGCACTTTACAGACCTTGCCCATTCACGCAGGCATCGACAATAATAGAAGATACGACAGGGTGAGTCGGGAGGTTGGTAAGCATAAAGAAAGCGACACCTACCGCGATAGCAAGACTTCCCCATCCACTCCCTATCTCTAACAGACGGTGTCCAGGCCGAAGCCTCGCCTTTTTCAGAATGTGTCCGATCTTGCGTTCCTGCGCACGCTCAAGATCTCTATACGTTCTTCGTCCGGTCAGATCACCGCGAACACCGCCTTCTTCGTCACCCCAGATGGGACACGAGTATTGCATCTCCTGACTGAGGAATGCCTGCCTTTTGGTGAATACAGGAAGTATGCGAGAACGGTTGTGTTCACCTTGTAGAGCTCGTTCGAGGCATCGTAGCCTGCAACCTGGAGACAAGAGAATTAGCTCGTGCTATGATATGGGAAAAGTCATACATTGAAGATTGATTGACGAAAGTCATGGCTTAAGAAACGATGAATGATGACGTATAGAATGGATTTAAGCCTGTAGTAGATCAAGGATCATACCGAGCTCAGATGAGGATAATTGTCGACACAGATGAATGACTATACACGATCCCAAAACGTTTCGTCGTGAACGAAGAGAGGTCATTGTCGGTCCGGAGAAGTCTAGCCATATGTATCAATTTTCATTCAGTCCCGTTGTGGCAATCTGTAATTTCTATGAGCCCATCCTTAACCTCCCTGTCGATGACTGCAACGATAAATGACCGGGGCCAGCAAACGAAGCGGTCAGTGTCAAGGTTGATAACATACCCATCTGACCAGCACACTGAAAGCAGCCAACGTAAACCAGAATCGTCATTTCTGGATGGCAGTAGGCAAAGGACGGAATATAAAGTGCGGCGTACGACGAGTTCCAGAAGAAGGTTTTGCGTTGACCATGTGTATGTGTATGACTCGTAGCGACTGGGCTGTCGTCCACGTTCACTAGATAATTCAATGTGGGTCTGAAGACGGGATTCTGTCGGTCTTACTGGTTGATCGGTGCTGTCGGTCACTGACACTGCATGGTGGTTTTAATAAGGCCAAAATATTGAAATCAAATGTTATTTATTTTTAGCAATGTGTTAACCTAAGATATCTAAGAAATAGTCAAAATATATTTTCAAGATTCACGAGTTTTGAGACAATCTTCCCAAATATGGAAAAGATATTTATGGTTTCCCAAATTTATCCAGGCTCAAATATGATTAAAAAGAATATCTTTCAAATTCTATATTTTAAGCTCGATTATCGAGACCGTCATGCGGTGTGAAGCAGAACCTGCGAATTGGTCAAAAAACGAACAGAACAAAACTTCCCACAACTGTTGGCGGTGTTCCATTTCATAAATATGCAGCCATTAAGGTTTCCCGGAAGCTGTACGTTGATGATGAGTCGATGATCTGCTGCGAAAGGCTCCGGGCCGCGTTCGCCGCATTGAAGTTGATTGAACCGCACATGGCTTGCCATGGCTGTGGCAAATCTTCTGATCCTACAGATCTCAATGTTCAGTTCGTGATGTCACCTCACGACGATTCTCTGCCGTTCACTGGCTCGCTTCGATCGTTGCTGCATGAGCTGAAAACAATATTGATAGCGCCGAATGTTCTCGAATGTTGCGCATACCTGATGGCCTCACTGGCAGGCTCTTTTTTTTTTTTTTGAATCCATTTTGGCATGCTATTTACCGTTATCCTACACGCAAGCGTATGGTGGGATTATGCTACTTGGGTACGTCTCGTCTTTTTCTCGTTCCTCGTGCCTTTGCATATTAACAAACGAGCTTCTCTGAGCTCAATGCGAACTGCGTCGCGACCGCCTTCCCGTTTGCCTCGGCTATGGGGTGATAAGGTGGTGGTTCTTTCGCCTTCTCTCCCTCACTGTGCACCCGGTGGTTCCGTCTCCTTGAACGCTTTATTCTCCAGTGTCTTCTTCGGCAATATCAACATCAGGGAAGGTTCCGAATGTTGGCTCAAAGCGGCGCGTGCTGTTGAGGTATTGGACCAGGTGGGGGATGTTCTCTCGTCGTGCTAAGATGTGTTTGGTGGTCACTGCTGTTCCTTGGGCACCTATAGATCTCTGTAGCATCTCTCGTTCGTTCTGGTATGCTGGGCAACGTATGAGATAGTGGTGGACTGATTCATTTGGGTATGAACATTTCGGGCATGCAGGGGATTCGACTCGTTGGATGTTGAAGAGGTGACGGTTGAGCCCGATGTGTCCGGTTCGCAGCTGCACCATTATACTGGTAATTTTGCGTGGCATGGAAGTGGCCAGCTTCCTATACCGGCGTGCAGCTCGCTGAGCAGTTGCTGAATCAACATGTCGGAACCTGGAGTACCGGGGTGACTTCCTCCAGGCCTGGTCAGCTTGACGTTTCTGCTTTGCGTAGAACTCTCAGAGTAACGATGATTTGTTGTAGGGGATTGGTTTTCGTAGTGGCGCAGGAAGTTTCCGCAGCTCACTATCATCGCCTCGGGCTGCCGTTTTCGCTTCTTCATCCGCCGCTTCGTTCCCTGCAATGCCTTGATGTCCGGGTACCCATCGAATTTTAATGGAGATGTCGGGATGCTGTCTCAGTACCATGTCAATGCGTTTGTGGAATAGATCGAAGATGTGGTGTGATGTCGCAGGTCGTGAGAGGGTCGTTGCCTGAATAGCAGATGTGTTGTCGATGCTGAACGTTGCCGTTCGGACATTTCTCATGCCTCGGAGTGGTTCCGTGCATAGTGTTAGCGCCAGACCTTCGCCGTCATATACTTCGTGCTTCCTCGCTGATCCTACCCTCAACCGTAGTGTCTTCACTCTTCTTCCTCCCCGAAATACCACTGCCGCTGCGCCTATGCCACCGTCGATGCCAGATCCGTCTCCGTATGCCTTCACGTCACTGTTGTCCATCCTCTCCATTGCCATCGCCTCCTCCATTGATTCTGCTATCTCGATCTTGATTTTTGACTTCCAGTGTGGCGGGAATCGCACTGCCTTGATTGTTTCTGTCTTGTCCGGTTGGATGTTGAAGTCCCTTGTCAGCTCGTGCAGTGGTGATCGGTGTTTTCTGACATATCTGTTTGCTGCTCGACGTATGGGTCTGTATAGTGGGTGTCCTGGAGGTAGGCATGCCATGCGTGCAAGCGCTCGGTGCCGATACACTTCTACCTGTCCTTGCATGGGGAGTAGGTTAGCATGTATGTCTAGGACATCTGCTGCCGTTGTTTGCATGCCCCCCGTTATGAGAATGGCTGCCTTCCTCTGGATGGAGGACAGACAGTTCACCGTGCGAATACTGCTTTTCCCATCTTTTCTCTTCTTCTTCATTCTTCTCTGTGGGTTTAGAAATACGTCAGCAGCATATAGACTTCGTGGTATTGCAATGGAAATATAGGTTAGCCGCATGCTTTCCCTGGTGACTCCTGAGCTCATGCGTGCGAGCCGCCGGAATTGAGTTATCCAGTCGTCAGCCTTCTTTATGGCAGCTGTCCCCTGCTCCTTCCACCGCAGTCCTGCATCTATGTAGACTCCAAGGAACTTTGCGACTGGTTTTGGTGATATGAGGTGCTGTCCGATCTGGATTGGTGATCCCATATCTGGTTCTCGGCGCCTGGTGTCATTTCCTAGTTGGGAGGTTGTCTCTCGTGTTTTTGGCGTAAAATCAACGAGTTGGAACTTTGCGATCCCATATTCGCAGTTGTGTTCCCTTGCCCATTCGAGGATGCCACCGTCCCGCTCCATTACGTCCTTGATCTTTTGGTGTGTCTCGATGAATGTCTTACCATATACCAGGATGGCCTTGTCATCAATGAATAGGTATCCTTCTTCATCCTTCCTGAGTCGCTTTAATGCACTTGAGTTGTAGATGACATAGAGAATCTGTGAGAGGGGGTCGCCCTGATCTAAGCCATTAGCTATATCAAAGATGATGGACTTGAAGTCGTCGAATGTGAGAACAGTTTTACGTCCTCCGAGTCTCCTTTGTAGCCATTCTGTGTATGGGGCGGGTATTCCCAGTGTCAGCATTTCATGCACAAGCATATCAACATCTACACTTGGGAATGCCCCTTTCACATCGAGAAATAGGACTGTTACAACTTGTCCTTTGCGCCATGCATCTTTGATGGTCGAGACTAGAAGATGAATAGAGTCGGTCGTGCAGCGCCCTGGGCGTCCCCCAAAGTGCCTGTCTGGGAGCAGTCCCATGAATTCGCACCAAGTGACGAGGTCCTGATTGAGAGTAGCATGCAGGCCTCTGCCCCATCCATCGGACAGGATGATGGGTCGATGGGCATTGGGGTCCTCATAGTCTGGTTTCCCTGGCTTCCGTAGGATGATCGTGTTTGTTGCACTGAATGTTTCGGGGTATTCCTTGAGAGTAAATGTTGCCCGATATATAGGTCCTATATGTGGGGCAAGGAGGTCAGCGCATCGAGAGAGCACGCAGTTTGGTACTGTGCCCGGCTTTGTGGCCTTGAGGGGTTTCATTCTTCTGTATGCACGCTCTATCTGTTCATCTGTAATCAGACGGAACTCCCATGCTGGCGGTGGGTAGCAGGGATCATCCGGTACCGCCGATATAGGTGGTTTGGGAGGGAAGAAGGTGGACCGAAATACATTACCTTTCTCTTCGTTCTCTTGTATTCTACGAGCTGGTTGTCCCTGAGTCTTGACAACAAGGTCTGGGACCCTTGCTCGCCCTCCATCCGATGTTGGCTGTGATATGAAGCTGCATATTTCCCATATACTTCTGCTTCCGGCATTTTCTAGCCAATCTATCCAGCAGGTAGTCTTCGCTTTTTCTATGGCCTCGGCATATATGTTGCGCAATTGTTTCCGCTCCTCATGTACTGGGTGGTCGGGGAATGTCCTAAACTCGTATGCCTTTCTCTGCACCCTGCACAGACACTTGCGTAGAACCGTCAGTTCTGGTGTCCACCAGCGTTTAGCGTATGGACTGGGCTTGGTCCATGGGACGTATTTGTCGATGACTTCTTGTACGATGTTGTTGAGATCACCCAGCATCCTGTACATCTGTTCGTTGTCCTCGATTTCGGATGGCGGAGGGAGTGTGTTGAGTCTTTCTTTGAGAGTGTCATAGAACTTCTGCCATTCAACCTTGCGGAAGTTTCTACGGGGCTCAAAGTCGCTGCGTGGGGGTGATATGTCGATAGTGGATATGATAGGGAAGTGGTCGGTTCGTGGTGGTTGCGCCGCATGGTCTACAGTACATCTGATGAATGCCGGCAGTAGTTCGTCGGAGCAGAAAATGTTGTCTACTCGGGTATAGTTGCCTGTGGAGAAGGCACGAAGCGTTGGGATGAAAGCGGGGAGCGGCATCTTCAGATGGTGGCGGCCAACAAGCTGTAGCAGGCGACCGGCCCTTCGTAATGCTGCATCTGTGAATAAATGCGAATTGCGTGGCTCGTCCCACAATGGATGGTGAGCATTCCAGTCTCCCACGCATATGAAGCGGTAGGGTAGCCCTCGTTCATCCCGTCTCTGTGCTGTGAACCTCGTTAATACGGTATCGACGAGCTCCCATGTTTCTGTAGAGTCGCCATCACTGTATATATTTACAATGATAAGCGACTCCGTTGGGGTTCGCACAGTGATGGCTACGGCATCTTGGGTTGCCAGAGGGATGCTAGACCATGCGTTAGTAGAGATAGATCGGTTGATTAGAGTCAGGGCTCTCGTATGAGAGGGGTCCTCCTCATGGTTGGACGGGTATACTGTTATCCATCCCTGCGTTGCCCTTGACTTGCCCTGTTTGCTGATGTAGGGCTCCTGTATCATGATGATGTCGTCGTCCATTTTGATTTGGTGTAGGAGGCCTGAGTGGGCGAGTAGCGATTTGTTGACGTTGAGTTGGTATAGTTTGAGCCTTGTCGTGTTACCTGTAGTGTTAGTATCGGGTTCGGTACTCATAGGTCAATGGACGGTGTTGGGGATACTTGTTCAACTCTCGTTTTGCCGTTAACCTCCTCGGCGGATGGTTCATCATCCTCTGCTGCTGGTGTTCTGTCTGCTGATGTCGCGCTGGCTGACCGTTGGCTCCTCGCCAGGAATTGATTGAGCGACGGTTGGTGATACTTGCTGGGTCCCACTAGTGGTGTTAGGTTGGGGTTCGGTTGTCTGGTCTTGGTTTGCTTGGTGCTGCCCCCATCCCTTCGTCCCCGAGTTGGGTGAGATGAAACCATAAGACTGCCCAAGGACGTTGCTGTAGCGCCGCCTTGGGAGTTTGTTCGTTCTGCACCGTCTTTGTCTCCCTTGCGTGGGCGTGCATTCTCATCTCGTTTTTGTACATCATTGGTAGTCCACGTAGTAGGGTCCTCAGTAACGAAATATTTATATTTTGACTCGGGGTGTCGACTGCGTAAAACATCTGTAGCTCTAAGAAAGGAGGGACAAGAGTTACGGTCAACGGCTCCATGGCCCGTAGTTTTACAGTTCACGCAGTGGAACTTTTTGCGATCCGTGACGGTACAGTCTCTCGTTGCATGACCGCCTGCACACCGTCCACATTTTGTAGTGTTCGGGCACGTCTTTGCGTCGTGGTCCCGTGGTAGTATTGAACATTTTACGCACCTGGATGCATCTGGCAGCTCCTTCTTTGCCTGGAGCTCTTTGCCCTCGATGATAATGCCTCCTCGGATTGCTTTGTTTGCTTGTTCCCGTGAGTCAAAGCCCACCACTAGGTGCGCCTCTCGTTGTCCTTGTTGGTGATGTTCCACTGGCTTGAGGAATCGTACACTGCGTATCGTCCCGGTAGTGAGTTCGCTGCTGGTCTCGATGTTGCGCCACGTATCCTCGTTCTCGATGTCAATCGTTGTGGGCGCGAATGGGACAATCACGTTGTTCAGCTGCAGGCTGACACTAGTCTCTTCACCCACAGCTTGCGCTATGTTTTCTAAGGCTACAGGCTCTCGCAGCCATTTGGCAGCCTTGTCGGAGTTGAGGGTGTAGATTACGCCTCCATTGGCGAGTTTACGTGCTCCGACGACGGAGATGTCGTCTGGCACCATATGGAGTGTGTCACCGGTGATTGTCGTGGCTATGGATAGGGCGTCGTTGACTTCTTTCACTAGCTCTTTTTCGCTACGTCTGGCCATTGCAGCCATCGCGTCCTCTGTCGTAGGTTTGACAATGACGCGACGGTTTGCCAGCTTTGCCTTTGCAATGACGTCGGAATGGCGTGGGTCGCCGGTGAATGGGTTGGCTTTGGCGGTAACGTTGGCATAGGAGAGCGGGGAGGATTGGGATTGGGATTGGGTTGGGGTGGGGACTGGTGCGGGGTGGGGCTTGGCGCTGCGGAGGTCTTCCACTATGGACTGAAGTGACAGGACGTTTTGCTTGAGTTCTCGGAGCTGCTCGTTGGCCGCATTGTCGCTGGTGTCTTGGGTTTCCGCCGTTGTTTTGAGTGTGTTTGCTGTCATCTGTAAAGATTTAAAATTGTCGTTCATCAGGTTAGCAAGCGCCATCGCGTCTTGGGCTGCCTTGTACTCCTCGAGGTCCATCCACGCTTCCAAGATGTCGACTGCATTGGCCACGGTGCGGTGTTGCTTCGTCGTTAGGTTCTTCGCTGGTTTCAACTCGTTCTTCCACATGTGCCGTAGCACAACCATGACATCGAATACGGCACTCACAGCAGTACCTTCTATCTCCACTGCTTTGCCGTAGTCTTTCACTATGCTCTCCGCCGCCGCTTCTAGCTTCTTCGTGTGCCTCTGCTTTGCTTCCATCGTTTTTGATGCTGTCATTTTGAAGCTCGTGTCGCAGAGCTCGTCTGGTGGTTCCGGGGTTCCGGTCATTGTTTTGTATGTTGTCTTGCTGGTAGGTAAGAGAATACAAGCAGTATATACGCGTATCTATCCTCGTAGCGCCCTCCTGATTCCCTTCGAGCGGTGCTAGTGGACCGTGGGAAAAATCTAGGTGGTGGCGGTAACGGATCAAGAGGCGTCCCTGGCAGGCTCTTGGATCCGTGCAGCTGTTTATTTGATCTTATAAAACCCCACTGGAACTCCCGATTGGCACTAGCACAACGCTGTGCACAAAACTTAGCATACCACTCAAATCACTGTCAGCAAGGCTCCGGTCGTTGGAGAAGAGCGACATGGTCTCTGGGAGAATCTCCTCTATGAATAGGTCAACGGTTGATGATAATCGCATGCGTTTATGAGGCCACGCTCGTGATCATTAGATGATTCTGGGTACGAGACGAGTTCTTCCCGTGGGAGGCAGCATCATGATCTCTTCACGGACGAATTGAAGATGTTCTTAAAACCGTATTTGTCCTAACTTTCTTTCGTGGAACAACCTGCCGTCCACTTCCCTTGTTTCTCGACTGCAATGGTTGCAGTACAGGGATCTGACAACAGTTTCTTGGCCGACTCCTTCTATGTCACCCTCTTTGATATCCTACAAGGACTACTTTTTTTGCTTCTGGCGCTTGTCTTCTTGACGGCTATATTTTCTTCTACCGTCAACCGCTCCAAAACGTGGTTTATGTTCATGGGCAGCATTATAGAGTGGTGTGCCTCGTATCTCATAGTTATCGGTCAACAGACTGGCAATGGTCCACCGGTCGGCCTTTGTATATTCCAAGCAGCCACCATTTACTCGTCCAATCCATTGTGCGTGCACGTCGTCCTTCTGTCTTGTTTTATTTGGGGTTGATGACTTTTCTAGTGTCACCAGTGCCGCACTTGCGCTAACATTTGAGGTGTGTAGTCATCAGATTCCTTCGCGACTCATCACCTTCAATACCATTTACTATCATTTCCAGTTGTTTGTCAAGTTAAAAGCTGCAACAAACCGAACTGGACCAATGAGTGGAAATTGGACATGGGGCGTCAGTATTCTGGTGCCTAATCTTTCTTCGTGCTCATATCTGGGAAATTTGCAGCTAGTGTCGTTCCCACCCTTGATATACCTAATCGTATTCGTCTGGGTCCTAGTCGTAAGCACAAATGTCATTTTCCTGCCGGTCTAAGCTAATAATTTCTAGATCGGAATTGAACACCCAAGACTAGTGGAGCGCGACGATTCTCACATGTTCTGTCATATCAAGGTGGCGGAGGAAATTGGTTTGGCCCAACCGTAGGCTCCGGTGCACATCCGTCCCATTTCATTGACTAAGCCATACTCTCTGCAGTTTCATCGTCAGCGCCACTGTGACTCTGCTAGTGGAGATTCTCATTGTCATATTTTCTGGTATGGAGCCGGCCACTCCTTTACTTCGCGTCTTATTGGCTATTGCTCTCAGTATGGAACAATGTGATTCTTTTTAACCATAAGCGCAAGACAGGCGTACTCCTTTCGGAGAATTCCTCGCCATTCTCACTGTCGGCGTTCATTCGACGAAATGCGCTAATGACGGCACTGACAGTAGTGGGAATCATGTAAGCTCAGTTCTCATCAGGTTGTTGCCTGTTCGACAAGTTCATGTGGGGCGGTGCAGATTGGCAACAACATCCTTTGTACAGCCCTCACAGCATAACTTTCCAGTCTGGAACTTAGGCTTAACGGTAAGTACGTTACTCAACCGCTCCTCTTTTCAAGGCCTGATCTAATTATGCAATGATCGTAGTGCCGATATGCGTTTTTCTATTATTCGGAACTCGAATGGTGAAAATCTAGTAGCCCGTCGGCTGTCCTATATTTGAGAGAAGCTAATCCTCTTCTTTAGGACCTCATACGAGTATGGTTTTGCCTTGGCACTAGACCTGGTCAAAGAACAGACATATCCTCAGTTTGAGCTTCGTGGCTTTGATACATATGATATGAGATTCTATTTGTTTCTGTGCTGGACCTTTCTCACGCAGGTAGCGTGTGTACGTTCCTTACTTTCAGCATACTTTATACTATTTTTATCCATCCTAATGTCGGTCCTTCACCATCGTTATAGTCAGTGTCAATTAAGCCATTCGAGTCACTACGAAACGACAAGGGGCTTTCACGCAAGATATCGGAGGTGGGTGATATTGCTGATGATTTTGCACGATCTAAATCTTGGGGCGATATGCGCTCTTGCCAACCGAACTACTGTCCTCGCATATGCATCAGGTCTCGAACAAGAAACTATTATCTACCACTCTGTACCACCATGTAGAGTGTGCCGACTAATAGGGAGGCATAGGTTATTCTACGTTCACTCGTTTAATTTATCCTTGATTACGATGCCGACGACTGGGGCGCCTCTGAGCGGGCTACAGGAAGCACGGTTCAAGCACCATCAACTCTGGTTTGGGATTAAGAATGACTTCCCCGTTGGCGGTACAACTAAGCGGTGTCAGAGGTGACAGTATGGGCTTTGCGGACACACACACGACCCCCTCGGGCTATTATGACCTAACACCGTCCTGGACTTCACGCTTCAACCCTCATTCCAGTTTACCCCTATGCGCTTTATCAAACGGACACGGCGCGCATTTTTTTCAACAGTCCTACATGTACAGGTCAAGGTCCTCTGAAAACCCCCTTGGTATTCGTAGCAAACACGTCAAATTGAACTAGTCGCGTGCACATCTATACGTTGAGGAAAGAGCTCTCCGCTGCCCCTCCTTGGCGACCGATGCTTTTTCATTTTCAGTAGTAATCATCATGATAGAGATGTTTACCAGGCGACGCGTCGCCGACCCTCTAAAATTCGAACCTCTTCTTCTTTTCTATCTAGGATAATATTTCCTGATCTCTGAGTCGTCAGGTCATCACGGCCATGCAGACCGTGCGACTAGTGACTAATGCTTTCCCATATCCGTGCGATGGATGCGCTATATCCTGACGTGATATATTTCGAATAGATATCGGAGATATATCGTGGCACAATAACATCCTAGAACAGTTATCCAGCAGGCACGAGTCAAATAAATACTTATTGGTGTTCATGGATGCTCCTCCCACGATTTCCGAAATGATATGTGAAGATCATCCATGTTCCTTGGCAAATGCATGAGAACGGGGCAGTATTCGCAGGCAGGTCAGCACCTAAGTTCTATTCTCCAGCGTGACATGTATTTCGGTATGAGAGACGGTTGGACTTCGAACCATTAAAAGAAGATGGTGCAGGTATCTTCCTAAGCTCATTGCTGAGACTGCTGAAGCTTGTTGTGTTACTAGACCTCCTACTATACAACTGACATCTGGTCAAATTAATTCATTCCGGAATGTGAAGACGAACCTTGGCGAGACCTGGAAATCCAGAGTACCAGAATATTTTCAATCGCGTCGTATCGTAGAACAAAGACACAATGTATCAGATAGCGTTGACATGTAGTGAAAAGGGTAAAAGAGAACGTAGTTGTCCGACAACGGAAAGATGTCTAAGAAATGTTACCAGGGAAAGGGGAGTAATGACTGGATGTATAAATAATAACTACTTTCCAAAATCACGAAAGTGATGCTGGGTATTTGGGGGATCTCACATACTGCAGCAAAAGAAATTCAACTGCATTCGATAGCAGAGTATCCCTGAATGAATCATCAGGCATCCGCCCCATAAAATTATATCATAACCTACCGGGCGTGCGAAGGTCCACGTATGAAGTGTAAGCCAGACACGCGAGTAGGCAACTTCCATGTAAACGAACATGTACAGCCACCGACGCTTGTACACGTTTAGAGCATGAGCGTCTGCAAATTCCGGGTATCGCTCTTGGAGAGACACGATCAACTCGGGCGTCCAGTTCTCTTCAAGGCGCCTGATAAACGGTGAACACCATATCGAGCTAAGGATAAAACACTTCGCAAACCTTGCCCATTCACGCAGGCATCGACAATAATCTACGATAAATATTCAGACAGAGATCGAATCCACAGGAGTATACGACTCACGTGGAGCATAATCTTCGACACTCTCGAGGGAAAAGCGTCCACGAAGCACTGTGTGAAACTGTTGTGCTAGCCAAGTAGCACTTGGAGGAATCGTGTGCGGCCAATGGTATTTTCTGATAAAATCATCACCCCTTATGATGCAGATGAGAAAGGAACGTCCCAACAAAGACCCTGCTTACTGGTATGGCGTGAACGTCGTGTCAGGATAACACGTCGCCGAAAGAACAACAGCAGAGTTCCGATCTTTCAGTGCCCAGTCGATGATTTTGATATATGTTGGCATGTATTCGACCCCGACGGCCTACAGATCGAAGTGAGTGTACATCACCTACACACCCGGAAGAAACACACCTCGAGCATCTCAAGACTGACACATGCATCGAACGCCTTTTCGAAACTTGGAGGCATGTTTCTGTAATCCATCAGGTGTATTCGAATTTGGGACTCGAACCCTGCTTTTCTGATCCGCTCTTCTGCCAGAGTTTTTTGCTCGATCGACAGCGTCAGGGAGTCGACAGTGCACCCCATCTCTGCAGCCTAGAAGATACAACAGGGTGAGTCGGGAGGTTGGTAAGCATAAAGAAAGCGACACCTACCGCGATAGCAAGACTTCCCCATCCACTCCCTATCTCTAACAGACGGTGTCCAGGCCGAAGCCTCGCCTTTTTCAGAATGTGTCCGATCTTGCGTTCCTGCGCACGCTCAAGATCTCTATACGTTCTTCGTCCGGTCAGATCACCGCGAACACCGCCTTCTTCGTCACCCCAGATGGGACACGAGTATTGCATCTCCTGACTGAGGAATGCCTGCCTTTTGGTGAATACAGGAAGTATGCGAGAACGGTTGTGTTCACCTTGTAGAGCTCGTTCGAGGCATCGTAGCCTGCAACCTGGAGACAAGAGAATTAGCTCGTGCTATGATATGGGAAAAGTCATACATTGAAGATTGATTGACGAAAGTCATGGCTTAAGAAACGATGAATGATGACGTCTAGAATGGATTTAAGCTTGTAGGTCAAGGACCATACCGAGCTCAGATGAGGATAATTG
Organism: Armillaria ostoyae; assembly: GCA_902506015.1. NCBI lineage: Eukaryota > Fungi > Basidiomycota > Agaricomycetes > Agaricales > Physalacriaceae > Armillaria > Armillaria ostoyae. The sequence continues at coordinate 4,648,368 of LR732083.1, forward strand.
TCAACGTAGATCTGGTAAGAAAACATAAATCACAGTCCGCGAGGGAGAAACGCATTGACTCACGTTCAAAACATCCTTCATGGAGGGGGAGCTTATTTCCCCGTTCATGTAGGCTTCGGAGACTAGAAAGAGCTGTCAGCACGCATACTATGTAAAGGAACGAGTACACGAACATCCGACGTCATACGAAAGGTATATACGAACCCAAAACGTTTCGTCGTGAATCATAAGTAACCCCTCCCGTGAGCTTGTGGAGCTTTTACTACAAGTTCCAAATTTGCCAGCGGAGCCATTGCAGTCAACAATTTCTATGAGCCCTTCTTTGACGCCCTTTTTGAGGGCTGCAATGATACTCGACCGGGCTTCCAGACGGGCAGGCTTAGCGCCGAGGACAGTGAGTAAACTGTGAAGCTCACCAAAAGCAACGAAAGTAGACCAACACCATCCTTTCTGAATAGCGGAAAAGGATGGCATAGACACTGCGGCGTACGATTTAGATGCAGACATTGTTCATCTACAAATAGTGAGAATTGTGTGGGTGGTTGATATACGATATGTTGGACCTGCCCGTCATGCACGTTCCCACCGTACCGCCAGTGAGGGTGAACTTGACTGCTGTAGGGGACAGCGTCCTGGCAGTCAGTGAAAAGGTACCGTTGAGAATCCGGAATGGGAAACGTATACAAAGGGCGAACCGGAAGGAACCTTTTCTCGGCCAAGTGTTCCATCATGCACTGGTGGCAGTGACTTCTTCACGCGTGCGCGTGAGATTCCGTATACTGTTGATGTTCGTACCTTGCGAAAATGGCCATCAGGGGCGATTTGTCAATGTTTGGCCATGGTCATTCTTCTTCTCCTGCCAGCAAATAAGTTTAAAATCAGTGTCGAACTGCTGTGACTCTTGGTATTCCAGACCGTATCACTACCACCCACCTTTTTCAGTGAATGACACGGGCCAAGCGCGGACGCAGTTGTAACTAGTTGCTTTTCGATCAGAAGCAACTGGCAGATCCAGACTAAACTTGAATGCATTGGCGCTCAGCTCTAGCGCTCTACGTTCAGCGTAACTCCGGTGTAACTCCTATGATCTCACGCGCCTCTGTTTCTGTCGAATCTGTCTTTCAGCAAGTTTTCTAGGTTGAAATTGTTGAATGTATAACCTACGCGAGCGGGTTACTAAGATCCAACTTGTGCTATCACACATTTCTGGCTGTGCTTGAGATATGACTAGGAATCAATGTACTATTCTGAGCCCAGCCGAGTCTTCCCCGTGGACATGGCGGTTATATCATGATCATCATGGTTGGTTTCCCAGAAATGCACATAAGTGCCCCACGACTTATCTTTCCTTCGTGGAACAACTCACGATCCGCTTTCGTCGTCTCTCGACTAGGTATGGTTTCAGTGCCGGCCCCGGAAACCAATTTTTTGGCCAATTCCTTCTATATTACTCTCTTCAATATTTTGCAAGGGCTGGTCTTCTTGCTTTTAGTGCTTGTCTTCTTGACAGCTCGATTTTCATCCACCGTAAATCGATCAAAGACCTGGTTTATGTTCATGGGCAGCATCATAGAGTGGTGTGCCTCATATCTCATTATTATCGGTCAACAAACTGGCGACGGACCATCCATCGGCCTTTGTACATTTCAAGCCGCTGTAATCTATTCATCCAATCCATTGTGCGTCCACTTTGCCTTTCCATGTCCAAGCTCATTGTTCTGTAGTGTCACCAGTGCCGCCCTCTCGCTGACGTTCGAGGTTCGTTATCGAACTACACGTTTTAGATCACTCACCAACTACCCCCCAGCTGTTTGTCAAACTGAACGCTGTCTTGAACCAGACGGGGCCACCAAGTAAAGAATGGACGTGGGGCGTCAGTACTGCATCATATATCCCTTTTCTACTACATCTTAAACCAAATATTGTGCAGCTCGTACTATTCCCTCCCTTGATCTATTTGATGGTTTTCATCTGGGTAATTGCTGTGAGTTTCATTATTGTCGATTTTCCAGCTTCGTCTTATTCTTAACAGGTCGGAATCGGGCACCCGAACCTAGTGGAACGTGACGATCTCAGCATGTTCTGTCATATAAAGGTATCGGAGGACATTGGATTGGCTCAACCGTAAGTCGATGATCGACATTCAGTCACATTTGCAATCTGAACAAATCTTATGCCACAGCTTTGTCGTCAGCGCCACAGTGACTCTGCTCGTGGAAATTCTCATCGCGATATTCTCTGGTATAATTCAGTATACTATTAAATCCGCATCTCATCGAACATCGTTATCAGTTTGGAACAACGTAATTCTTGTAGGCTATAAAAGAAAGACAGGAGAATTTATTTCGGAAAACGACTCGCCATTCCGCATGTCGGTGTTCATACGGAGAACCGCACTGGTTACAGCGCTCACGATTTTGGGAATCATGTAAATTGAACTCCTTTTTCAATTCTTCCCCATTATTAACATACAAGATTGAACTTCAGAATGGCAATTACGTCCTTCGTACAGCCCCCGCAACACAACTCCCCTGCATGGAATATAAGTTTGACGGCAAGTGCGTTACTCAAAGGATCCACTATTGGATATCGTACTAAGCTTTTCACAACGATAGTGCCCATCTGCACTTTCTTACTCTTTGGGACACGAATGGTAAAGACGCATGTTCGGTTTTTCAAAGGATGATTATAATTATATCTTTAGGACCTCATTCGAGTCTGGTTTTGCTTGGGAACTCCACCAGGTCGGACAGCAGAAATCTCCTCTGTCTAAATGGGAAGCATTATTCTTTCTGATTTTCGTTGATTCCGGACCACTGACGCTTTTCTTGTATTCCGTATTTAATGACCGTTCACCCGAATGGTGTTTTCCACTACGATTCTATATTTATATCCGTTCAGATGCATGTGGGCTAGTCACCATAGTATATCGACTGGGTATGTAGGGTTATCATCTCAAACAGCAATCGAGTCTATGTTCGTTCAGCACAGCTACTCTCTACTCTATAGCTAGACGCAGCTATAGTATCAGTCATTTCTCCGTTCTCTAAGACTCGAAAAGCAGCTGCTGGCATCTGGGAGCTTAATTCAGAGCCTAGAGTCTTCATCCTTGAAGAAATTACGACCGGTGTCATATTTATACGGACTCGAGAAATTAATTTCAAGTGAAATGACCAGTATCGATGTCTCTTCAACTTGACTGTTGACTGAGGTGTATTAACGTAGGTGGCCAATCGATACAGTCCTCCAGTCTTGCACAACCCCGCTCATTCAAAAATGCCAACGACTCCTTTCTCACGGCTGCTTATCCTTGTACGATCAAGGACTATACCCCATGTCTTCACCCGTGTTGCAACATGCAGGACACCGATCCAGACCATCATCATCATCATCCGTTGGAAGACGACTACGTTGCGACTACGACTAATTTTGACTCACCACGAGCGTGATATATGAATTTGAGTGTGCCTGTCAGGACCGATCGACCAATCAGAATGTTCAATCAAGTAGTATGTTGTCATTTGTGTAGAAGTTGGGAAGGAAGCGCTTCTGTGTTTGGAAGGAAACTGACTGATTAGTCGATATCATCAACGGGTTATATGAAACACAGGTGTCGTCGCGGTCCCGACGACCAATAAAATCACCTTCCTTCCTTCCACGAAGCATATATCACATCTTAACCTGGATGTCAGCGAAGATCTTGCGATTGTTGCTTCACGGATAATTATGCTGAACCAATGTGTTGGCGATTCTCGAAATCTGCCGTGATCTTAACTCTTCGATACGAGACACCAATAATCCTGCTGCTATTTATTCGACATCGGACCCAAAAGACCGTTGTAACCCGTATTGACTAGCCTGGCAAGTCATATCCTCGAAAATGCTGAATTTCTGAGTGGAAGACGCGGATGGCTTCTTATAGCGTCTTGACTCTGTCGGGCCAGCGCATCATAACAGCCTGGTGAACCTGGATTTGATCGACGTCACACTATGGGTCTGCTTCGTCCGGCGCAGATGAAAATGAAAGTTTATCATTATTACGTCCCGCTCACACTTTAGAACATCAATGCATCAAGTGCGGCGGAATCAGATGGCCAGATCCATTTCCTCCGCAAGAACCACCTTTCTCAATACTCTCGGTCCTAGCTCACCCTCTTGCAGGCCATTCGTTTTCTCAATCCATGGAATCCTCTCCTTATCCGGCTGAGGCCATGTCCATAGCTTCGTATACTCCGTCTCCTTCTCCAAGAGCACATCAATGACTTTCTCCCCAAGGTTCGGCAGGAATTTGAACATATGGCCGCTCCCACCACTCACGACGAACAAGCTTTTGCTATACCCTGGTACGTAATCAATGAGGAAGTTGTTGTCAAGGCTATCGCAGTACCAGCACAGGCGGGTGCTCGCGACCGTCGCCTTTTCGGCGATGTCGGGGAAGAGCTTGCCTAGCGTGTCCTTGATCAGCTCAACTGCGACAAGTGGTACCCGCGTCTCCTTGATCTCAGTGTACTTGGTCTTGGGCACGGAGATGCGCAGGCCAGGTTCAGATGGATGATCCGCGAAGTTGGTGTACTGTGTGTTGATTAGCATAGTCTTTGATGCGCCACATTGCACACATACCTTCAAACCGCGATATCCGACTTTAAGTAGCCCATCCTCAGTGATTGGAAAGCCATACACGTTACCGATCGGGCTGGCCCCGTTAAGGCCCCATGCCCAAACGAGGAAGTTCTCCGGAGAATACTTCGACCAGAGCTCGGGTTCCTGCTCTTTAGGAGGGAACTGATAGAGCAGGACAGACCCAGCAGTGGTCTCGAGACGATCGATGGTCTCTGGGAGGAGCGACGGCGTCCAGCCTCCTGCTGCGACAATGATAAGATCACCGGTGTGAACGACGCCATCCTTCGTCTTGACGCCCGTAGCCTTCTTCTCACCATCCTTATCCTCCTTGATGATTTCGACGACCTTGCCTTTCTCTGGACTAAGAATGAACTTGACGCCTGCTTTACCAGCGAGATACTGCACAACTCTCAGTAAATGTGCACGGAAATTTCAAACTGACATACCTTCGCATACGCACAAGCCTTATCGGCTCTGGTAAATCCGCCATTCAAATCCAGTATTCCATCTCCGTTCCAATTGACCGCGCGCACTCTCCTGCTTTCTCCTCCTAGATCACCACCCTCTGATAGGATATGTGCGTGACTTTTTTGCTCTGGTGTGAGCGTCGCCAGGCTGTCCAGGTCGAACTTGCTGAGTGGTGAGGATTCCGTTGAAGGGAGACGAAGGACGCCAGACAGATACAACAGTTGTGTATTTGGGGTCAGCGAAGGTGGAAGGTCTTCAGCAGGTGTCGCCGCGATATCTTTGTTCCACTGGAACCATTCTTCCCTTGCTGCGAAGGCGAGATGCTGGTACTCTGTTTCTTTGCCGTCTAGGGAGGCGGTTATTTGAATGAATAGTAGACAGCTAGCAAAGCACTTACACCAGCAACGAAAGACCTTGTTCACATCGGCCGATGGGGCATCGCACCCTTTCGATGGCGCGTACCCGTTCTCTTCATAAGGCTGATAGTCGAGCACAGTAACGTCGACTCCAGAACGAGCAAGGTGAAGGCTAGTGCTCAGTCCAGCAACGGCGCCCCCGACGATGATAACTTTCTTGTCTTGCAGAGAGGCCATTGGAATTTGGGGTGGGTGATTGTCATTTCAATGCCCATTTTAAAGTCGAGTTATCTTTCGAGGAGCTGGTTGCAGGCAGAGCGGCACGGAACCTCGGATGTTGCCGAGTGGCGACGATTTGCGTCTTTTCTGGTTCATTTTCGTCCTTGTTTTACCCCTCTCCTTTGCTTTCTTCCATCTACCAACGGCCTAACGGAATGAACCTGTGCTGTAAGAGAAAGGCCCGTTGTTAACGACCACATAGCAGGCGACTTCTTATCTCAAAGTGAAGGGTCTAATATCGTCTATCTCTGCTCATTTTACGCTTTGTGTCAATATCTTGCATCATCTTCCAATTCTCTTTGCCGCCGGGTCTTCGGAACTGTCCAGGAACATCCTTTTATCTTTTCTCCGATAAACTTATCTCGGCCGATACTTGTTTTATCAATGATCACTTCTGTTGTCCTCCTACTTTGAAACTTTGAGGTCCTACTACCATGTCGCAGCGGAAAAAGGTCCTCGGTATCGGTTCACCTCGCTTTGCTACTAAAGAGTTTACTGCTCTCAAAGAAGTATCGGATGTTCATTGGTTCGTACCCGATGACCATCCTCAGGTGATCCGTGAGGTCAAGAGACTATGCGAAGAGCAAGGTCCATTCGACGCGGCCTATGTGTTATTTGGGACGGCGAAGTACGGGCCCTTCACTGAAGAGATGCTCAGACCTCTCTTTCCTGGGTGCGGATTATTCGCATCTGGCGGGGCGGGATACGATGACATCCCTACTGAGTTCTTAGCAGAGAACGGTATGCGTGATCAGCCCTTTGACGCATTGGAACTTGCATCTGACCTTGCTCCTAGGTGCCTATGCTGCTAATACCCCCACCGCAGTAACCAACGCAACCGCTGACATGGCTCTCTTCCTCACTCTTGCCGTCCTGCGGAATACCTCCCAAGTTGAAGCCAATTGTCGAGCCGGCAGATGGCGCGACGGGTTGGAGCTGAACGAAGATCCTTTTGGGAAGATATTTGGGATATTTGGCATGGGCAAGATCGCGAAGGCTACTGCAAAGAAGGTCCAGGGCACCGGGATGAAGGTGATCTATCATAGCCGGACCAAACTGAGCGATGAGGAGGAGAAGAGTCTGGATGTCTCTTACGTTACCGAAGACGAGCTCCTCACCTCTTCCGATGTTCTCAGCTTGCACTGTCCACTCACGCCCGAAACGAGACAGTGGTTTAACGCGGAGCGTATAACAAAATTGAAAAATGGCGCGTTCTTTGTTAATGTTCGGCCTTTTATCCCTCTTTCTCTTGTTTAGATATTGACGTCCCATACAGACCGCTCGTGGTGCTATTGTCGATGAGGCTGCCCTCATCCAAGCCCTTGAAAGTGGGAAAATCAAACGCGCCGGCCTTGACGTGTTCGTTGGTGAACCCAAACCCGATCCGTGGTTCCTCCAGTCCGACAAAGTGACCATCCAACCACATTGGGGTGCATTCACTACGGTAAGGGAATACCCTTCCGTATTGTTTTGATTCTCACAGCTCGCACGCAGGGAACAATATATGTTGGCGAATGCCAAGTTTTAGATAACGTACGAACGTTCCTTGAGACCGGCCGACCTAGGTATCCAGTAAATAAGCCTAAGGGAAAAGAAGTATAGACCTGTAGAAATAAACTCGAATGTAAAGATAGTCATGAAGGCAAACGTCTTTCTTCCGGCCTTAACAAGCTCTCACCCTCAAGCTCGCGTGAGATATGAGGTCTATCGTTTTCTCAGGGAGATTTCATTGGTCGACGTGTTATTGCGCGTAGATTATTACAGCTTTGCTTTGACTGGCGCCTTCGCCTCCTGCACATCGTTAACAAGTGTACCAATACCGTGCCCAACCCAGACCGAAATGTTGTCGCCATCCTTGAGATACAAGGGTGGTTTGCGGACAAATCCAACACCAGCAGGTGTACCTGTCAAGATAATCGAGCCCGGCTCTAGCGTAGTGCCTTGGGACAGATGAGCAATCGTCTGCCTGACATTGAAGATTTGATCACTAAAAATGACAGTGTGTTACTAAGGGGGAGGGAATTATAAGGCAAATAGTTACGCGGTTGTTCCATTTTGCACGAGTGTTCCATTCAGAACAGACTTGAGAGGCACTGCCTGAGGGTCAGGGATTGCGGATGCCGAGACCAGACAAGGTCCCAAAGGATTTGTGTTGTCTAAAAGGCATGAGCATAGAGCTAACGGCAAAGACAATCAGGCAATGAACGTACCAAAGCTTTTGGAGAATCCCCATTGCGACACGATCATTTGGTGTTTTCGGAAAGATACCTATAATATGATATAGTAAAAAAACAAGGAGGAAGACCGGAAGAAAGGGTATACTAACATCATTCGCTCCAGTGTAAGCAAGGACATAATCCAGAGCATCCTCCTCCGAGACGTCCTTCGCAGGCTTTCCAATCACAATAGTAAACTCGACTTCATAGTCTGACTGGTGCTCCTTCGGGGGTTGAACTGCCGATGGGATGACGATGGGCGCCAGAGGTCCGATGAGAGAGTTGACGGGCTTGTAGAACAAAACCGGGTACCTAAAGCACGTCACAAGGTCACTACGGCGAAACTACCTCGGGCAACGTTCAGGCTCACACTGGTTTAGCCATCTTCGCCTCGAGCTTTTATGCAGAAGTTAGCCCAAGCGTCGAAGGAAAGTAGGCAACTAACAGCGTGATCCGAATAATTCAGCCCCAGGCATCGGACCACCTTGACTTCCTCTGCAGCCAGAGGTGTCAAGAGTTGTTTCACGGTAAGTAGGTTCTTCGAAACCTGAGCGGCAGGGTCCAACGCGGAACCGATGATTTCATACGCCTTGATAGTCTTGCCTTCGTGGGCCGCCAAGCCCACTGGAGTGCATTAGCCAACGAATATGTGCCGAGAAAGGACGACGACGCACCATCCAAGGAAGCATCTACAGGCTCACCAATGTGCACACGTGAAGTCTCAAGGGCTACGAATCGAATCAAACGTGTCCATTGCTAGAAAGAAGAGCCGTCAAGGCAGGGTGTCTAAACGTTTACCAGCGAGCTCACTGTCTTGATGGGTGCCATCTCAAATGTTGAAAGACCGGGGGGGAAGAGTTTCTCAGATGCCCGCAGTTGAGAAAGGTTGGAAAGGCGTGATTTCGCCACGAATCACGGCTTTATGTATCTATCATTGGTCCGGGCCGGTTTGGCGGAGCACCTGAGGAGGACGGGTATTCCGTCGGAAGTAACCAATGGAAGCAAGGAAGGAAGTATGTAGTTTTTATTAGTCGTCGGTGGACCGCATGATATGTACGGTAGACAATTATCGTAGCAAAAATTACATTAGATCAGAACGTATCCCGTTCCAGCTCCATCTGTCTGCATTCCTCAATTAACTTTCGCAACTCGCCTACTCCGGATGTGTCTTCCTGTTCCATTGGCGGCACTTCGTACTCCCAAGATAAATCTTCATCCTCTTCTTCATCCTCGTCCTCGTCCTCTTCATCCTCGTCTTCTTCTTCGGCAGGCAAGTCACCCAGCACTCCTCCAGTACAATCCTCCAATCTAACACCAGCTCTGTAACACATATCCCACCACCTCTCCCACCGCTTGAGTCCATCTTCAAGCTCATCTATATACCCATACTCATTGGGCGGAGCACTCTCAGGCCCCCCATTTTTCTCCAACACCGTCAGGACATTCGGGCTCAGGACCCGCACCCTGGCAAGTTTCGGGAAGTTGGCCTTATCCAACACAGCGGTAAAGTTAGCGTCGTTTGCACGCCGAATCATTGAGTCGAGTAGAGCTAGTTGAGACACTCCGTCTTTCTTCACGGCAGTGAACGCCAATGACAAGCCGTGCAGACCAACATCGCGAACATTATCATGCATCATCTGGCCCTCGATACGCCAGTCCGCGTTAAAACAGACTGTTTCAAGGCTCGGGCAGCGTTGGAGGACTAGATCCATCGCAATAGGATGCGAACAGGTCACATCAAGGAGAGTGAGTTTGCTGCCATGCACGTCCAAGACAGGCAGAATGTCGGATTGGAAAGTGTTAAGTGACAGGACTCGAAGCGATGGCAGGGTCCAATTCAGGGTCTGTTCAAGGAACTGCGCGGTATTTCCGTACAAGGAAAGCTGGGTGAGGCGCGGTAGGGAGAGAACAATGGATTCTGCTGCCCCAAGTGGCGGATTATCTTCATCATCGAGGCCCTTGAGCGACCTGAAGGAGAAATGTGCCGAAGTGAGGAGAGGAAGAGATGATAACATCCAGATCAGCTTGGGGAGGCTTGAAACTGGGATGTTAAGATTAAGGGTATGGATCGTGCGCCTTACATAGGTGCTGATGGTATCTGCGACAGGCATAAATGCGCTGCTGCTGGCGGGAAACGACATGACCATGATTTCGAGGTTAGGACAGTGCCGGATGATGGTCGATAGTGCATCTGCCGATTCCGGACTAAGAACGGCGTCCGAGTAAGAGGTAAGGTGGAGACGCTTGGTCCACCATCCTGGAGAAGGATCTGACTTGTTAGAGTCGAGGATTGCACACAGACCGGCGAGTTTCGACGGTCCGTTGAAGAAAAGGCAGTGGAAGAAGAGTTCGTAGCCGACACGGTGGAATGTCTTGCAGGTCAAGATAATGCTCTTCTTCGTAGAGTAACTGCGTCGCTGGAGGGCATTTAGAGCCTCACCAGGACTCCGTAGGGACCATGAACCAAAGGTATTCCTGAACCACACGCTGCCTGCCATCGATGTCGGCAGCACATGATGAAAAAGAACGTCCTCGTCGGCGGCCAAAGTGAATATTGCTGACAATATTTCAGAAGGAAGAGATTCCATCTATAATACGCATTCTAAGTAGAATGTCAACGCAGAGTATTGCTTCATACCTTGGCCGGGGAGGAGCGGGAAGAGGGTGACCGTAAAAAGTCAACGTGCAAACCTAACTCAACACGCGTGTGTGGCGTGGGAAGTATACAGCCGGCGGCATTTTCTTTCCCGGCCGTTTTTTCTGTATACGACTCTGCAGCTGCTCATGCTAAGGCGTCTCTCCTCCATCGTACGCCGTCAGGGCCTGGTGAACAGACGCTACAACTCCACAGAAGTCTCGCGTGTTGCTCGCATAGGAAAGCTTCCAGAGGGATACGATCTCGTTCAAGTCCTTCGCGCAAGCAAAGCCATTCTGTCACCCATTGAGCAGATAGTCCCCGGCCAAGATCATGTCCTTCTACGCTTTTTCGACCAAGACCTCGCCAGGCGCTTTTTGCTCACCAAGTCCAATCCGTATGTGAAGGATTGCGAGTACGATCGCCCAGTACCACTCGTCTCGGCGAAAATGGCAGCCTATTGCGGTCTGGGGGCCCAACGCAAAGTCAGGCTTACTGCGGCGACGCCTTTAACCGTGGAGACTGCCCGTGCTGCCCTCTCAGCTCATGAGGACCCCACAGTGACAGACATCCGAATTCACAACGGCACTGCATTCATCGACTTTGCAGATATAAATAGTGCTATCAAGGTTCGATATTCTTCTGCTTGTGATAGTATTGCACACTCTCATGCATGCAGGTCGTCAATTCTCCTGATGTAACAGGTCTTGTCGATGCAAAGTTTGAATACTTCGAGACGGCCAAGCAATTCAGAACACCAGACTTCGTTTCAAGACCGCTTGAAATTAGACTTGCCGGGAAGAGGACAGTTGTTATCAGTGATATTCAAGACGTTGCCAAGGCGGAGGAAGCCGTATGGTCAACTGTCGGGTCCAAGACGAGCGAGAGGGTACTGGATTCCCAGATCGTTTCGGAGCAGAAAGTGAGTCAACATCGACTCTCAACAGCTTGGCATGACCTCGTTTCTAGGCTATGGTTCTCGCGTTCTCCACGGCAAGGTTTGCCAATGAATTCAGAAGAAAATTTAGTCCCAAAGGTTTCCAAGTCAATGTGACTATGGTCAAGACGCACTTGTACAGGCCGGAGGTTACAGCCATTGGTATGGGCGCGAGTCGAACTTTGCAAATTCGCGGGGACGGGAGCCAAAACCTAGCGCAGTTTGGCCAGTTTGGTTCGGTACTACAGGCCGTCCAGAAGTAAGTCCATTTCATTTCTCCCGTCCACGTGAAATAACAAATTTTCTCCAGAGACGATGTAACTGAAATCACATACAAGAGCTTCTGGGACTCCATGAACGCCCTGCTCCAGCTTGAGTCTGGCAATCATGGTTTGACTGGATTTGACGGCGTGTCAGTATCCTTCTCAAAGACAGAACCCGTCACCATCGCGCCCCCCCGGTTGCCTCCATCATCTGAACCATCTCCGTCAGCAGGCGGCTTAAACTTTGTTGAAAAGGCGAAGTCGCTGGCTTCGGAGGCATTACCGCAGGAAGTTTGAAGAGTTCCTTAGGTAGGAAGGGTTCAAAAGTGCAAGAGATCTTGAATTTTAGGATTCTCGTCTATTCATCATGGATTAAATACATTGGATGTATTTCTCCGGTATCACACTCCTCTCTAAAATGACAATGCACTGCAGTCGATCTTCCTCAGACTGCTTGGGATTAAACATCAAACACTTAGAGAATAGCTTTGACGGGGTTCGTGATATCAATTAGATATTTTCAAGTCAAGGTCACGAACAACAGCACCGCGGCGACTGTAAGTTGCGTGGGCAAAGCTTATGATTATAATTATACAACTTCATGTCTTCGACGGCAGCGCGGCCAACTCCTCTGCTTTGGCAAGGAATTCCTTCCCTTGGGCTGAACGAGTGGGTTCCGTCTGTGGTGGTAGCGTAGGAGGTGCGATGGTCACGGGCTCCGTGTTCGCTATGTATATCGAGGCGCCGTCGAGTCCAGTGACGCCATGAGTTCCGGACTCGAGCTGGAGAAGAGCGTTCATGGCATCATGGAAAGACTTGAACGTGACTTCTGTGATGTCGCCGCTAAGATAACGATTTAAGAAACTGGTTTATGTAGGAAGTGGGAAGGGCCGCTTACTTTTTGGAAACCTTCATCACTGGTCCAAATTGCTTGAGCTGTGCTGCATTCCTAATCTTCCTACTTGAGCGAATGTACAACGTTCGACTTCCACCGAGTTCTATGATGGAGATGGCTGATTTGTCTAGATCCAGTTTTTGCCAGTTGACTCGGACGCCAAGAGCTTCGGTAGAAGGGGTAAATTTCTTCTTAAAATCCAATGCGGCTTGGGCAGTAGCAAATCGCAAAACGATAGACTAGGAAAAGTTAATTTGAGTAAAACAATAGAACGAAGTTGACTCACGTTTTGGGATTCAACAACCTCCGAGTCCAGCACCATGGGTTCCGACTTCGAACCGATAGTAGACCATATAGCCTGCTCAACTTCAGGTATGTCTTTAATGCCGCTAACAACAACGGCAGATCTCCCTCCATACACAATCTCCCTGCGTACGCGCACAAACGGGGGGTAATTGTAGCTTCGGGAATTGTTGAAATAGTCGATGATGGTGTCTTGTAGAAGTCCCACCTTCGGCTTGCCCACAGCCTATCATGATGAGCATAGTCAGACGCATTGAAAAGTACCAAGAAACAAAAGGAAAGACCTTAATGGCAGAGCGTATATCCGCAAATTCCAGAAAGGCGGTAGCCTTGCCCAGCGGCTCCTTCTTCACTATTTCCGTATGTGCCATCGCATCCCAACAGTCAGCAAAGGCCTCATTCACCGAATCCATCGTAGTAGAAATGGGCAGGTTCAATATCCGTATTTTCCGGAAAGCACCCAGGCCAATATGAGCGGCGATTTTTGCCGACAGAGGTGGTGTTGGGCCCTCGTAGGTGAAGGCTTCGCCATGTTTGGATTTCGCATCGACAACGCGAGCCGCGCTATTGACGTCTGGAAACCATACGAGGAGATGGTCCTTGCTCGGTATTGCTTTCTCGACGGGTATTGCTTTCGCGTTGAAGAGCGTTTTCTGGATGTCGTACCCTTCGGTAAGATTACCTATTCGTACCAAGCGAGAGAGGGTAGGAACATTCTCTGCTGCCGCTGAAGTCGATAGCGAGCGATGCAGGGCATGACGCCGGAGAGCAAAGGAGCAAGGCCTAAACATGTACAAGTACCAGGACAGTGAAAAAATGGCTGGTGGTCCCACGCCACAAACGCGTTCCCAAAGCGGCTTTTCAAATTCTCTCCTGCTGCCTTCCATCACAATATCGCTAGCAGAGAACCTAGGTCGACTCCCAAGTATTTCTGTAACGAAGCTGTTTCTGCGATGGATTTGCGAGCCCCGGTTAGTTTTGTATGACAATCAGTTACCACCAGCGAGTCTTTTCGAACATAGTTTTTGACTGAGGGTTACACCGATTACGGACTGCCAAGTTGTGCTTCGAACTGAATAGAATTACCCACGATTCTCGCTCCAGCACTTTCATCTTATGGGTTTCATTTTCCATTGGTATTACAGGGATAGTTTTGTAACATGCTTTGCCCCTTGCAAGCGCTAGCAATATTTCCTCTATCATTATAAATTAGATCTGAGCTGTCTCCGCGTCGGAATATATTCATGTCAGACTCTGTCTGATCCATGGTAGCGGAAATGATTACAGACGCGTCGGAAATCGCCCGAATTGGCCCGATGACGCCTTATTCATAATAAATTCGAATGGCGCCAAGTAAGACCTTCCTTGCTTCCTTACCACCACCATGGCTCTGCAACCTTCCCTTCGTCCTCTCATCATCGCCGGTCGTCCTGACGCACCTCACACCTTAGATATCTTCTGTGAGTAACATCACCACATCACCATGCCTCATGTCCTGACCATCGCCCAGTGGACTATGTTTGTCCCTTCAGGTACTTTCCCCCCCTGTTGCTCACCTAACGACTCATCCCTGACAATTGACTCGCAGCGCCAAATTGGCCCTGACCATCGACGCTGTCCTCAAGCCTCTGTTCGGACCTGGCGGGAAATACGATGGCAAAGTGAAAGCTATCTTTCGTCCTCAAGTCCAACCATGGCACGGCAGCTCTACATTCACCCATGAGGCTGGGTTAGCGGTGAGTCATTGTTGGCACATTCATCACGCCAGGAGGCAGTAAAGGACAGTGCGCGCACTGGTATCGGCACCTTCTTGGATCGGAAGGACTGTTCCTCAGAACAGGACCTGGAAAATGCTCTATAAGGCCTGTCTTGCAATTTCGGTCATTTTTGTCCGATTTGGACTCAGGCTTGTCACCAACAATTCGGTGTCGGCCCCCCGCCGTACCTCCCGCCAAGGGGTGGGGGTCTTCAATTGTCAAAGGTAAAATACCTGTCGGAGCTTCGATCAGGGTTAGAGGGTCAATTTGGCCAATATTTGTTCGAACTGAGCTCAGGCCGCATCGGGTATTATCTGGGTTCTTAAAGAACTCTCCTTTACTGCCTCCTTCCGGTGTCTACACTACTGTCCGATGTCATCCTTTCTCATCGGGGTTCTCAGGTTGCACGCGCATCTCCCGACTCATTCTGGACGTTTTCTCTCGCGGTGAGTTGTCCTTCATATAACCGAGGTCATATGGGCAAAGCACGCCATACTCCATTTGGCTGGGTCTTTGTCCTTCCAAACTTCTTGATAGATTCAACATAACTCATTCGTTCGCAGCTTTTCAAACATCAAGGCGAATACTTCGACATTCCGACCTCCACGCTCACTCCACTTCAAATTCGCGAAAAACTCGCTAGGCTCGCGGATGAAGTTATTCAGTCGAAGAGTGTCACGGACGAATTCAAAGACTTGCTCTCGCTCAAGTCAAGCCCGAATGGAGGTGTCGCTGTAACCGATGATTTGAAGTACACCAGTACGTTTGACTGCCTTATTTCCCCACAACTTATCTCATCCAGCCCCGATATAACAGTCAAGTTCTCGAGGCAAAATAGTATTCACGTCTCTCCAACGGTTCTTTGGGACGGCCTCGTTGCGAGTGAAATCTCGAGCAGTTGGGGAGAGAAGGAGTGGACCCAATTTTTAGCGGCAAAGGTAAATGTATGAGAGGTGTACCATACTACACAAAGAAAGTGGAATATTGTACAATAGTGAAATCGCGAATTAGATAAGTTAGAAGGAAGAATGTCCATGTATTATTATGCTAGTCTCGACGTCGTAAATCGTGATATTCATATTCGTATTCATATTTCCACTGGCTCGTTAGGTTCTTCTCCGATGACGCCTGTATATCCAAATCGCTTCTTAACGTTCGAGCTCATTGCGGTGGCCACAGTCTTGGGACCGCCCTGCATGTAGCCCATCGTCATTTTGCTACCCAGTGCATCAAAATCCAGTCTTGCGCCGATTTTTAGAGTGTCTGATTTCCACACTCGCTGGTAGATATGCGACTCGGTGAATGGCATGATGTTATGCGGGGAAGGCTCCGATGTTTGTCCACCAGAGGAGGTTTTGACCCAGACCCGTATTCGATGGGATGCCCCAACGGGTAGGGATTTTAATGGAACGGTGCTTCAGGTAGTCATAATGAACAAGACGGCCATCGACGAAAAAGTGACACTCACTAGATACAGAATGTCACCTCCCTCGGATCGCACTCAAGTTTTAGCCTTAGGTCTTCGAAAAGGACAGCTCCTACCCCGCAACACTCATATTCCATGGAATAATCATACACGCCTTCACCAATGCGATGCCATCTAGAGCAGAACGATCAAAATGATTTTCAGCGCTCGTCGCGCAGTCACCGCAGTACGGACTCACCGAATGATAAATTGAACCTTGGCCCTCCCAACGGCCGCATCATACACCTGAGAACTAGCGAGCACCCGTCTTAGTCGGGCCATCGACAAATCGGCAATGCACGAGAAATCCGGATCTTTCCCTATCCATAGGTCGTCCTCCCCGAATAGGCGATGGCAGAATTCGTTGACCCGTAGCCAGACGCGATATGAGAAGAGCGTACCGACGGGGAGGCTTGTTTTACCAGGAACAAGGCTGTGGAGAGGTATGAGCACACGTTGTCCCGGCGTGAGATACGATACGCACAAGACGGTGAAATTTAGTTGTCGGGGATCTACGCTGAGTTTGAGTGTTACGGGTTCACCGAGGGAACGTGATATTTTGTTGACTTTGAGGGAGAGGGTCAAGGTGTATTTTCCTGGTGTTGGGGTTCCATGGGCGGGGTCAACCCTAAGTGTGTGTCAGGATGATATCGGTGGGCCAAGTAAAGAGATTGCTGACGATATGACGAATTGCATTGGGGCTGAGCCGTCGTAGACGTTGTAGGTGTATTCGTATCGTTCGTGAGCATGTCGTGTAGTGCGGCGTGTAGCGGAGGGTCTATCACCAAGGCTTGATGATGATAAGCTATTGGTCAGCGATACAAAAGGTTTCTGCAATACGAAAGGTACGGCATACCTTAAGCTTCGGTTATTCTTGCGGAGATTGTCGACGGACAGAGAGCGACTGAATGTGCTCGAGCCTGTTGTAGTGGTGTTACTGTGATAGGATTGATTCCAAGTGAGCTCGATGGCGCAGCTGGATTCTGATAGATGTTGGCTCACCTTCGAGTTATCGCGACGTAGTCCGGTGCTGGATCGAAAACGGGACGCTCGAAGTCGGGGTAGGACATTTTGTTGACAGTCTGAGGAAGGAGGACGGTGGGATCCGTAAGACAGCCGTGAACGTGCGGTATGTATGTTAAACTAAGCGCTTTGAACCCATAGCTCTGGGCTCCCCGGATCACGCATCAGACCCCTTATGGTACGTCTGGATAGCTCGTTCCGTGTGGGATACGAGTCGCCTGATCAAACAATTGTTCGCTGATGAAGTTCCCCTTGATAGATTGTATCGGAACGCACGTTAATAGATTGCGGACCGTGCCCTAAGGGTGTCATACAGTCTCTTAGGAACGATGCCAATACGTGGTTTGTCGCCTCTCAGCATGGCCCTCTCCTCCCTAGTGAGTTCGCGGACATAGAACCCCATCTTCGGCCTACACATGTGCACTCTCCAGATTCGATCCATCTTGGAATCATTGATAGCAACCCTCCAATCGCCTGCAGCCTGACAGTATTCCTTCAGCTTACACAAGATCCTGAACCCACGATCAAAAACGTCCTCGATGGCCCATGGCAGTTGCGCTTCCGTTGCCCATCTTCCAATAAGCTCGTTCACTTGAGCCATACCCAAGAATCGGCTTTCTGACAGAATCTCTTGCTTTCTGAATCCGAGAAATATGATCGGGATACCGAGCAAATGACAACGAACTCGCCACTTCTTCAAATCCTCTGCCAACTTCCTGATACGATGATCAGAGATGTGTGGACATCACTGTACATATAGACTTACTGAGGTTCGCGGCCATCTTTTTTGCATCTAAGCTCAATATAACGGTTAGGCTGCCCGTTGCGGCCATCTACAGAGTCAGTCAATGGCTAGAATGTTAAAATCTCCGAATGATGATCACACCTTGGACACAATGTATCTCTCCAGAGGTTAGGATCTGTAATCCGCCCAGAGTACGGGTTATCACCGTATTGAAGTCATTGACACCAGCGGGATCTTTCGGGGTAGAATACCCTTCGAGCATAGTTGGATCATACAGCTGGGTTGCAACTCTTCGAAAACCGTAGCCCCTGCAAACAATGTCAATTGAGATCGCAAAAATCTTAGTCAACAGCCTGACAAACCCAACGTAGCTCTCTGTAGTGCTTCGCTTTCTGACGTTATAAATAGCATCCTGTCAGCCAATGAATAGGTTTGAAACTTGTCACATACCGCTTCCAGGCATGGGCCTCTAAATATAGTTTCCCACTGATGTAAGATACATTGAATTGGCCTACACCGCGTATGAGCCTCAAGCCAAGTTTGAATTGCACAGCCAGTCACGAAGAAAACTGCACACGTACTTGGATAAGCTTCGCTTGTCGCTATAACATCGGACTTCAACCAGCTGTGACGATTCCCATGCTCTAGGCAAGCTTCCAGCATATGGTCAACTCTAACAGCCTCGTGAAGCCTGTAAGGATCTTGGGCGGCGTAGAGCTTGGCGCCAATAGCAAAGTTTCTCCCAGGCGCCGGCCACCGGAACCGTCGCAAAAGCGTGTTATCGTACTTCACAACAGAGTGATCCAGACGCGAATAGCATGCAACATGCGTTGCAGGTCCTAAGAAGACATTCGGTACATGCTCCACTGCTGGTACGAGTTGGAAGTCCCATCTCCTTGAGTCGGCGTGTGAACTTGGACTTGAATAGAATCGGAATCGACAGCGAAGGTATTCATGAAATGGACAAACGCGCGTCCCTCGTCGAGCAGACGGCTGAATCATATGAAAGGAAGGTCGGTTGGTCCTCAAAAAGAGCCAGCGCACATCGAAGCCTGATGCTGAACGCAGCAGCTCGGTGGACGTCGTGGTCAAAAAAGCACGAAAATTGTGATAACGTAAGCACACTTGTCCACGAACTTGGCCCGACGCCGATAACTGAAACAAGTATATAGGTATTGTATACGTGCAGACTTCGGCAACATTGCCTTTCGTAACAGGACGTCTGTACCTTGACGGTTTTAAATTTTATAGGAACAAACGCCAAACAGTTTTAAAACAAACGCAGGCCTACCAGAGATGATTAATGAAACTTCGGGGCTCGTTCCAACAGAGTCGATTCGTAACGTGGAATTTCTTAGCAAGCTTTCAAGCTGAAGCTTGAAGGCTTGGAATTCTGGAAGATTGAAGGCGCGCCGACCTGTTATCAGTTATCTTCCGATAATCACAGCACTCGCAATGATCCTTTAAGCTTTAATGCTGATGCACAAGGATGCATTGATGGCCTGGATTCTCTCCCACATCGATACCTGTGACTGCGGAATGACGAGCCCCAGATCCAATCATTTTCATCCTGTATACGTGGTATGTTTACATTGGCATTCGTCTTCTTCGCGCTAATCGTGCCCGATTTTTGAATGCACGTATATTTAATGCAGGGAAGCAATCGACATCCTGTGCACTCTCCTTCCGACACGGAGTTTGCCATAATCGTGACTTTGCTGTTCTTCTTTACGCGCTGAAGAAACCTTAGCAACCTGATGTCATTTTCAGCTGTCATTTCATTCATCTTATCATTATGCCAGAACAACGGTCGACCAGAAGCTATCTGCGGCAAGCTACAGTCGCACGAATGAACCAGAAGTAAGTAGTATTGGAAAAACTAACTCAAGGTTCAGAAACAGCTCCTTTGGCTGTGATGGCAATCGTTCAATCAACTAGCTGTCTCTTGTATGTGGATGGAGAGCGGTCCTCAGGTGAGTACTCTGCCAGGGCATTGCGTCCGACTGAACCTGAACCTCTGATGTGAATGGATTAACGCTGAAGTCCCATTTCCTTGTTCTCTAAAGTGGCCAACAAGGCCCAGTAGTGGCGACACAGATTACAAACAACCGTTTAAGACGTCTAGCTGACAAATGCCTGCTTGCTCTATGCGCCGATTGATAGTCGCTGTCAGATCTGGCCTGAAAGAGGCGCTGAATCAACATATGCAGCGTTGGCGGAGGTGACAACTCGAAAAGGGCTGGATTCGTATTAAAAGTCGACGTTTCCATTGTAAGTTGTAAGTACGGTTATCTGACTGACGACATTTCGCAGACATGTTTATACCGTTATTAATGACCTGTTGAATAAATAGTCTCGTATCGTCCCGTGCTAGCCTGGAGGCTAGAATGTAATAACAGCATAAACCGGAAGCTCTTGGGTTGTCTGGCAGGATGTGGGTTGTACCTCTCTATACTAGACTGCACTGTAAAATCCATTACTGACATGTTTTTGAGATGCGCAAGCCGGCAATATTTTTTTGACATCCAATGCTCCGACTCGCAGTGCAAAGTATTCAATCGTTATGCCGCCGGCTGCTAGACAGCATCGCTTTTCACAGGCACAGTGTACACAATGCACGCCGCAATGATTCGCCTCAGAATCTGTCGATCTATAATTCGTAAAATATTTTCTGAAGGCAACAGTCACTTTTCATTCGTCAACAATGTACGTTATCTCTTCTAGATGGGCGATCCAGCTGCCAGTACTATCTTCGTCGAACCAATGACGAGCCTCCAATACCACGTGGGAAATGGAGAGTTACCACAATCGACGATGACTAAGGCGGCAGCTCAGATTTGCCGATGGGCAGTGATTGCACTGCAACGTTATTTATAGGATGAGGTTTCTCCACCTGTCTGTCTCTCGCCCTCACTTGCAACCATCAGCACCATGAAGCGATCTCGGGACACAAAAGCCTTACCCACTGAAGACGGCGTCGAGAGCTC
Organism: Armillaria ostoyae; assembly: GCA_902506015.1. Classification (NCBI taxonomy): domain Eukaryota; kingdom Fungi; phylum Basidiomycota; class Agaricomycetes; order Agaricales; family Physalacriaceae; genus Armillaria; species Armillaria ostoyae. The sequence goes on from LR732083.1 coordinate 4,669,317, forward strand.
ATCTCGGTCGCGCTCAAAACGCTCCAAAGTCCAGGCATGCTCGTCGTGTCGCAAACATAAAACGCGCTGTGAAGTTCTCGATTTGGAACGGAGCGTCGTGCGATGCCATCGATGCAATGTTCTAAAACTGGAGTGCTCCTACGAGGGCATGGATAAATCCGTTTTTGCTCCAGAGCCTTCGGTAGCGAAATCGTCGCCGGGGTCCAGCGCGGAGGGCCCGACGATACAGTCGGCGTATGATTTAGGAGTGGCCAGTAGACTTCTTAATAGCGGAACGACCTCTGGCAGTCCCAGTACTATAGCCGACTCGCCTCTCGCTACAGGTAGCGACGTAGACAAGGAATTTCCGAACCCTGACAATATGTGGTCTTTTGTACCCCACCGTCTTGACTGGTGCGCGCCTTTGATGGCAATGCAGGAGTTAGCAAGGCAGCCCCAGGAAGATAAATTCCATACGTCTGCGATGAATGACCATTCACTCTCCAGTATCCTCTCCCAAGCAGAAATTGATCATCTCATCACTTTGTATGTTCTATCTTCTTTTTCTGTCTTTTCCGAGACGAATAATTTCTCTCCACAGATTTTCTGTTAATTACACTCCCTGGCTCAACTTTTCGTTAACTCGAGAAGGTACAACGCCTTTCCTGGACCTCGTCTGCTGCACAGTGGCATCGCGTTACCTTGATGCTTCTACACGAGACCTCGTAGCGCCACGACTTCAAAGATTGGCCGAGGATACGATCGCCCACATGATTTTCAATCCCGAATTGTTTGAGTCTCAAGAAACTATAAAGGGTCTTATCATTCTGTCGCTGTGGACGCCTATATGCGGCCCGTCGAAAGGCGGCGGCCGCGATGGTCGGATGCTGATTAGTATGGCTGTCAGCATGGCTTTAAATCTTGGATTAAGCGACGCATCTGCAACGGCAATCAGCATTCGAGAAAAATTACCATACGACCAAGCAGCTTTGGATGAGGCCACGAACAAGGCGAGACTAGTAAGTGCTCCTTCGAAGGGAAAGGGCCTCTATTAACCCTTCCATAGTGGGTTACCCTCTCGATCACCGAATCAATGTGAGTCCAGCCCAGTAGCTGTCTCGATTTTCCGGTTCAAACTACCATGCAGGCTATGTATTGGCACGCGACGTACACCTCAATCTCGTCGTTCGCCCTCTGACATGTCGATTTTCCCGATATTATCTCCGTCGAATACATCAGAAGGCCGCGACTTACGGATACGGCTGCTCGCGGAAATTTACAATGCAACAGAACAAGGGATGGCGGTAGAATTTGCTACTCGTGAAGACATGGAAGCTTGGTACAACGGAGTATCAAATTCACTGGCATTGATGGATAGGCTCTATAGACTGATCCTACCACTCTCGGGTAAATACTTCCCTTTTGAATTTATGATAAAATAGAACTTACCGTTTTCTAGTGGTCCTAAGTCATGAGAAATTCTACTACCACATGCTTCTCCTCCTCCTCCAAGGTGTTCGGCTATTGGTCTTGTACCATGCTATCCAACTAGCACGTCGGGCCGTCCTCGATGCTGATGGTGGAGTCAGCCTGTTCTGGTTTTTAGAAGTCAAACCTCATGGTCTTAACATCGTCACGATCTGGGGGAAAGAGTGCCTTTCCATGGGAGAGGCTCTTCTTGTATCACTGCTGCAGGCTGAGAAGACTTTGCTTCCCACAACACCTGACATCACCTTCATGATGATGGCGTTTGCTGGTGCTCTGATTGTGGGGGTCAAATTTCTTATGGTGGATAAGGTTGGAATAGAGCTTCTCGGGTCGGGCGACGCCTTGCTCGAGCAGAGTTACCAGCTCCTTTCGCAGGTAGCCTTTTCACAGGACCATGCAGCTCAACGGTGTTCAGCGTTGCTACAGGCGTTTCACGCCTCTTGGATAAAGAGGCAGAAAAAAGAGCTCAATCTTTTGGGCCCCTTGTCAGCGTTTCATCAGTCTGGAACGCACTTCCCTACTTCGGGTGTGGCGACGGAAGAGGATGGGGTAGAGGCTCCGGATCCTGCGATGTTTCAGGATATTCAGTTTTGGTCTACTTTATTCGGAGGAGACTCGAGTGCGGACTCGTTTTATCCTCAGAGTAATATGCGTGAGACATATAACTAATGTCGACCCGCAGCAGTGTTGTTGTATTCGTAGTTGTGTAGCCTTAGATAATCTCAAATTTTCAAGACTCGGATTGGCGGGAAATTCGGCCTCGAACAATCTGTACTCTGGAGCGGAGTCGGAGAAAGTAAGGGAAGACAGCACGCATATCAGCAGACCATGAACTTGGAAGAATGCTAGTGTTTTAATTATTATAAATGGTAAAGAAGAAGGGTAAATCTAGTTGGACAGTCATACGCTGGAGGCCTCCGTCAGTTTGTATTGTTCCCCTGCTACAATCGAATCCTTGGTGATGTACTTGCCAGGCCAGAACGGCATGTACACGCCGATGGAAAGAAGGAGAGGCAGCGAATCGAGGCAGTAGAAAAAGACTGGGCAAAGGCAATAAGTACTGCTGCGATTCAATTGAAGAAGAGCCGCTTACCTTCGTGGGTGCGAACGTAGCTTCCGCGATCAGAGGCTCCTTCAACAAGACGGTATATGGTGCGGATCTACGCCAAGTTAGAGCAGGAAAAAGTGCAGTACGGAGCGGAGCTTACGATGATCAGAAATGAAGATACATAGAGCAGCCACAAAGCCTTCCACCAGTATTCACCTCCGGTAGTGATGCGAGCCTTCTTGACTTTCCAGTGGGTCCATAACATCATCAAGGTGAATATATAGTACGAAATAGACTGAAGGATCAGGCCGGCAAGAAATATATTTTTCCCGAGTGTTGCGCGGTCTGGGTTGATGATCAGAGCAGCTCCTCCAGCCTAAATAAAAAGCTGATTAGAGTTGTTGGATATTAGAAAGTAAAGTGTTAATCGCACCTGGACGATGAAGGTGATGATGTCGCTGCATATGAATATCATAGAGACGCGTGTGGGCGTCAATATACAGAACCTAGCTCCGAGGCAATGGACGACGAGGCGGCCATAGACGATGTAGTTAAAAGCCAGGAACGCGGCCGGGGCGCACACGATGAGGACGTTTTGCGTGGCGAGAAGGGCTTTGGAGTTTTGATTTTCCACGGAGGAGACAAGGACGATTTTGACGAAGAAGCCTATGCCGCTGACTGGGAAAGGAAATATTAGTCGGGGATGGAGTTGGAAGTATGAGGAAGGTGCTAACCTACTGCGCCGATAGGAAGACAGAGGCCCCACCAGTTGCGGTATTGGCAGATACGGAAAAATAGAACGAGGGCGAATAAGACGTAGACTATGCCGACGACAGCCGCTGGGACTTTGCCGGGAATTTCTCCATAGACAATCTCTGTTCGCGTTGGCGCTTGGGAAGAGTTGGCTAAGAGGAGGTTTGAGTATAATGTATAGGATACTAAAACATGTGCATGTACCATTTTCAGCTGTGTCTCTGGCCATGTATAAAATCACTGTCGCGGCCAAGTCCATGCTTGCAGAGACACGTTTGGTAAAGGACATCAAAACGGGGGGAGTTGTGAACGAGAGGGTCCATGTCTTTCGTCCTTATATACCGCAAATGTCGAATAGAAATTGCAGAAACCTGAAGTGCTCCGTCGGAGATGATATTAGGATGATGTAGACAGTGGATGTTTAAGACCATCTCCGTCGGAGGAAACTTCGATCAGTTGCGATCACGTCCTGATAAGGCAGGAGGCAGGAGAGTACAGCCACTTCCCAGGTCCTCGTTATTTCACACCTGCGTCGACCAGTGCTATCGTCCGTTGGGGCCTGTTGATTGCCAAGCTATCGTGCATGCCTACAGATGCACTGCCCGTTCGTGTCGTCGTTCGTTTGCCCTACAACAGGCCCGAGAATCCGCCTAGCGACCCACCACGAGTACGTGGACCACAGGGATGACTGTCTTCGTTGGCTTTGATCCAGGTTTAGATAGAATGGACTCCAGAGAAAGCGGACATTTTGTGGAAAGTGATTGAGCGGTCACGGACGACTGATAATGGAGGAACAGACTGTGAGCTCTCCTGTTTTTTTTTCTGCCGTGATGGTCCTGAATGTGCCCCAGGGAAGGGATTGGCTGCTCACCTTGAAGTTCCGTTGCCGTACCTCTTGTATCGAGTTCATGCCAGATTCCAAGAGGAGCTCAGAGGGCTGCACAACATACCTGGCGTCGTGAGTCCTGCACCAGGCAAAGCAGGAGAGGAATTTCCCTTCACTGAGCCGCCCTCCATGGCCGCACGGGCGGCCAGCAGGTTGGCCAGCAGTTCTCGACTCTCCGGCTCTTCTGGACGCAATTCGACACCACTGGGGATCCGTGCACGCCTCAGCTCGCTAGGCCACAATTCTCCTCGGCCGAAAAAGGCATCGTCATCATCCACACTCACGTTACAAAGCACTGCGAAGCCTCAGGTCCCTGTTCGTCCCCCGTCGCTGTCGTCATCGGAAAGTACGGACTCGGAAGATGAAGATGTGCTGAAGGAAGAGGAGGCCGACCGGCAGGCGGAGGAGCAAGAAGCTCTCGATAGAAAGCTCAAGGACCTCCAGAGGATGATGACAAATGACGCCTTGGGACTGGTCAGTGTCGGAAAGAAGAATGGACAGACCATAGACCGTGGCCGTATGGAAATGGTGTCGCCCATGTCCGTTGGCAGCCTGCGACGTGATACCTATTCGAGTCGAAGCGCTAGCCAGAGTCTGTCGAGTGCGAGTTCGCCACAGGGATCAATTCCGGACATCCCCTCTCCGCCTTCCGAATCCCAGCCGCATTCACCAATCAGTCGACATATGTCGCCGAGTAAATCATCCAGTCCGCCCGCTCTGTCACCCCGCAGTGCCATTGGGCAACGTTACGGGCATCTTGTTCGTCGTACCGCCAGCGATGGAAGTAACGGTGGTTCTGAAGCTTCCAGCTTCAGTGATATTAGTGGTCAGTGTTCCTGCCTTTAACAGTCGTTTGTACTGAGCTGCTGCTAGATGCAAGTTTGTCGGCTTCTGCTCTAGAGAGCGCCTTGCTTTCGAATATCCGCGGCACCGGTTCTCGGTTGTGAGTTCCTGAACGCCATACACGCTACTCTCTCACTCAAAATCTCCTTAGTTCTAATTTTGCTAAGAGTCGGTTTGGAGGTAGAAGCAATGGTGTCCCTCATTAAATCGTGTATTCTACAAATCAAATGGTACTGTATCACTACTGTAAATATACGCGTTCACGGTGACGCGTCTCTAGGTCGGGTCCCTCTACAATTTAAAGTGGATACCACAATTTTGGTGTTGTTGCCAGCTATGTATCGGTGGAAGGGAAGACGACAAGCCGCGCATAATCAAGATGCTTACACGATTACAGAGTCGGGCGCTATGGCTAACGTGCAGTGTACAGGACAACCTCAATTGTGGCACTCACCCATACCACCCATATACACCTTCTGGACCTTGAACGAGACCGGTTCGCGGTACGGATATGCAAATCCAGTGAAACAAGCTCAATCATACAACGACTAGCCGACGATGATTGGAGAGAGGGAGCAACATCAAGAGCATACTCGCCATTTCAACCTAGCCAGGCGCCGACGAAACAAAAAGAAAGTCACCGAGGTGCGCGATTCAAGACTTATTGACTTAGTGTGGGCCGCACGAAACGTACAACGATTGCGTGCAGCCTACCCAAGCGTACGTTACATTCACTGCCATTTCGTCGGAAGGACACTCGGCGTTCGGAAGGGGCTGAAGAGGGTCGAGGAGGCGGCTGATAACGGCGAGGACGATCACTGCGCTGGTCCGTAGAGATGTCAGTATTGTATGGCATGCATCACATCCTCTACCTTTTAAGAGGGTAGGAAGACGGTCGCGGGAAGGAAGAGCTGCCGCTTTGCTTCTGGCGGTGAGATGCTTTGCTCGACGTTTGGGCCAGTTTCGATGGTGCTGATGACTGGACGAAGGAACGGGACCGGGCCGGAAAACAACCTCATAACGCTTACATAGGCGGGCCTGGCCCACATAGGCTCAGCCTGGCTGATGGTTAGGCTCCCACGCGTCAATAATTTCTTCTCCTATAAATACCACCATGACCACGATCAAGACGGCGAATACTGGCGAGATGCTGGGCTCGAGGGAGTACAAATACACTCAAGAGATTTCACAAATGGTATGTGTTCTCGGTCTCTTATACAACAGTTTACTGAACTCAATAATAGATGTTTGTCTTCGGCGAAGTGCAGGAGCCTAACATGGATACCGTGAACCTCGTCGAGGATATCATTCGGGAACAGTTAATTGAGCTGGCGAGTCTTTCGTTCTCCTTACACTCAACGTTCTGACATGCTTCTTCAGATCGTACAAGCCCGAGCACTCGCTGTACGACGTGGAGCGCGTTACTTGACATCTGAGGACCTCATCTTTCTAATTCGTCACGACCGCGGAAAAGTCAACCGAATCCGAACATACCTTTCCTGGAAAGATGTCCGGAGACACGCTAAGGATTCTGATGGTGTCGAAGTCGAGACCTTGGAAGATGGTGCTGATGGTGCGTCGTCCTCTGCTAGTGGTGCTAGCACGTCCTTACTGTAGATGAAGATAAACTTGCTGCAAAGGCACAGAAGATTACTATCAAACTGCCTTGGGAAATCACGACGATATATTCGGAAGTCCTTAAGCAGAGCGGACACCAATCAGACGATGAAGAAGACGAGGATGACATCGAAGCTCATGAAGCCTCTATGCAGCTTCTCAAGGCAAGTAGGGTTTTGTTATGTATCTGCACTATTGACCATTCCCTAGGAAGCCGACGACGCTACTCGTCAAATGACCAGAGAGGAGTACCAGCACTACTCTGACTGTCGACAGGCCTCATTTACACGTCGCAAAGGCAGGCATTCCGATTTCCCCACACCGTCTTCGGTGATTAATACTCTCCCCAGTCAAACGCTTCCGCGAGTTCCTCAACCTTCCACCGCACCTCGATCTGAAAGCGAACGACGATACAGTCGATATCGTCGGTTTCCTTGCTTTCGAAATGGTTCGTTCCCTCACCCTGGCTGGTCTCTCTGTTAAAAAGTCGCTGGAAGAGGCCTCTCTGCTCGACGAGTACACGTCGCCTGTCATGGGCAAGCGGACGACAACATCTTTAGGCGGCTCCGCGGAGAAACGCAGAAGGGAGCGCGACGAATACACACTTCCCGTCAACTCGCTATTCCTACCTCCACCGGAGGCACGGATAGCTATACAGCCAGAGCACATCCAGGATGCTTTCTCGAGAATGCAAGGCGACTGGTCACACCGTCGAGCCGCTGGCATGCACAACTGGAGAGGCGGTCTTGTTCGAACCAGAGTTACTCTCATCTAAGCGCATTTTTTTCCTGCCAATTTCTGTATTCGAGCACCCACTGTACACCACCACGCACTTATCACCTTGCTTGACAAGGGTCACCCAAAAACTGAAATCTCAACACGTACAAACATGATTATGTCGATCTCTTTGTAATTAAGAAGGCTGCTTAATTAAATGGAAAGTGCGGAGGGCGAGCCGCAAGGAGCAACACAGTACAACTGTAACTAGGTGAACTCTGATTGAATGGAAGCAGAGGTGGAATTGGGCCCTGGAATTGTCTTGTCATCGTCTCCGCTGTCTTCCCTTTTCCGAAGATCTATCGTCGTCGTTCGTCAGCCTCCGTAGCGGTAGCGCCGTGACCCACCAGAGGGACGTGTATTCGTATCGAGGTTACAGTGTAGTTACCTAAGGTCTCTCCAGGTCCATTTCCCGCGCTTATTCAGCCAGAGAGATCACGTGCACAAGGACTCGGACGTCCCGAAACGACGTGCCTCGCTCTTTCTTCTTCTACGCTTTGCACCGGGCTACAGCCGACCTAAATTTAGGACTTTCTTCAAGGTGATTCTGTTTCCCAAGGTGTCCAGGATTTGTAACATGGCTAAAGCTATCCCCCTTGACAATGGCATGGACATTAGGTTCCCTTGTTACCGCGTCGGTACGATTTCAATAGGAAGTCGGTCGACTCTGGATGATTGCAAGATGCCAGACCCGAAAGATGTTGTATTCATCGTTGAACTGGTATCGTTCATGCTGACTGCGATGCCGGTTATCCAGAGCTTGCCCCCTGGGAATGGTAACGACAATCAGACATGTGCCTTGGTAATCTGGTGCTTCCTTTTCCTCCGCTCAGTGCTACGGCTGGAGGATTTTTGGGGGTTTCGTCCTAAGGTGGGGTGATATATCGTAGCAAATACCCACTCAGTTATGTCGGTCTCTCTGGTCCAATGCCGAGCATTGATCCAGGTGGGTGAGCATCGGTGTCATTCCATTTCTAGACCGGCGTGACGCTCGAATGGGACGGGTACTCTGGAGACTACATACTTTTCCGTCCATTCAATAGGTATCGGGATGTACTTCATTGAGCATCTGGATTTCTGCTGGCAGGTGTTCGGCGGGACCGGACATCATCCTCATCCACCTATGTGCAGTGTCTAGGCGCAAGTCAGGGATACTGGCAGGAGGAAGGTATTTATTGCGCCAACTGCTGCGATATTGAAACTGGATGCCGAGGCGTTCACTGCGGTGACATAAAATCCCAATATAACCCTTCGCCAGTTATTGATCACCATTGCCGATCGGTTGGATTGGGAGCTGCAGCACCAGAGTCTGAGCATGGTTGTGGGGGCCTATAACATCCCATTCATCGGTACTAGTACCACGACTTTCACTGTCTCTATAAGAACATATGCAATTAGGTTCTTTCATTCAATATCCCGCGAATATCTCCTACAATGAATGACTGGCTTTCAAAAAATATCCCATTATTGATTTAATAAGCTATTTGAAGATGAGGCACTACTTATCTTTGACAACCGCCAAAGCAAGGTATCGAAGTCGTCAACCGACGACCGCTAGTAACTTAGTAAGTTACAGCTTGGGAAAGGATGGTCATGCGTCGTTTTCAAGTTGTCTTCACGTGATGTCAGCCGTCGAACAATATGAACATTCGAAATTCAAAATTCGATTCTGTCAGATTAAAGATCGCATAGTAGTCCATCTAGGGCCCTACGCTCGTCCGCAGAAAATTTCAGATTTTCCCATTCGACTGCAGAATCTTCGCTTATCAGAATCCAGACCTGAAGGCCCAAAATGCTCAAACTCTTCCTACTTGCCGTAATGCCAGTACAGCCTTCATTCGCCCTGAGTCCCTGAAAAAAAAGATTCTTGGCCAACCTCCTTCAGGTTTTCGACCGCCTTTGGCATCGCAGTCGCTCATCCTCGGACCGGATATGTACGTGGAAGGAAGGGTCTTAGAAAAGACTAATCTCGGAGCTGAGGTGAGCTTCAAGGAAGCGAAGAAGGAAGTACAGGAAACAGGAGAGCAGCAAGGCAGTGTTGGCTTCGCCTCTCTCGCCCCAGAAGCCATGCAGACACCCCAAGAGAGTGCGTATCGTTCTTCGTGATTTTGTTCCGAAGCCCATGGTTTTGTATTACAGGCGGAACTGACAACAAGGCTGATGAAGTGACCAATATTCTTGGAGGAAAAACGGAACCAAACATTAACAACGTTGTGGAGGAGACTGATCTCGATGGAAATGATAGAAGAATGCAACAAACAAAACACTCTTCCGAGACAAGCAAAGCTAAGAGACTCTTTGGTTTAAGCAGACCACAGACAGCGACAAGAAAAGGTGCCGGATCTTTCAGAATGCGTGGATCGCCAACGCTGAAGGTAGTTGACAGGAAACGATCCCTCGAACTATGAAGAACGGTTCGCAGAAGATGCCCAGTATGAAGAGACCGGCTCAAATGCAAGGGTGTGGCGGGTGTACCAAGAAGAAAGCGCTATCCATGATGGCAACATGGTAGAAGAAGCTCGGGATCACGTTGACGTTCTACTGGTTTTTGTCAGCTGCTTGTTGCTATCCCTATTACCATTACCGTGACTGACGTTGTGTAGGCTGGTCTGTTCTCTGCAGTCGTCACAACTTTCATCGTGCAGACTTCCCAGAACTTGCAAACGAACTATTCTCAAGTTTCCGCATCCCTCCTCCTTGAATTGGTTCTCATCCAGTATTCCATTGCCAACGGAACAACCCCACCCTCTATTTCCGTTGCTTCCCTCAATCCCAGCCTTACCTTCACACCTTCTATGACCGACGTCTGGGTTAATGCCCTCTGGTTCACAAGCCTTTTTCTCAGCCTGACTACCGCCTTGGTGGGTGTGCTTGTCAAGCAGTGGTTTCACTACTATGTCGCCCTTCCTTCCGGGACTGTTCGCGAGCGCTGCTTCGTGCGACAGTACCGATACACTGGCATACAGAAGTGGAAGGTTCCGATCATCATAGGGTTGCTACCTGTCCTCATGCATCTGGCTCTAGCAATTTTCTTTGCTGGATTGGTGCTCTTCCTTCACCCGCTTCAAGCACAACTTTCATGGTTTATAGGGATCGGGACCGTTTCAGTATACATCGCTTACACTGTCGCCACCATTCTTCCGATGTTTGATCCCTTATGCCCTTATCACACACCCCTATGCGATTTTCTCTATGTGTTGCCCGGCCATCTATCCAGTTTTCTGGCTAGAAGCGGCTATGCTGTCATCGATGCACTGCAGCGTACGCGCATATCTTTCCTGCGTAGGTGCGGATGGCAATGCGATGGTTACTATCCGGACTATCGGGCACCTAAAGTCATCATTTCTTTGCGTAGTCAGGAAGTAGAGTCAGTGAAGCAGATGGCGACTAGGCTCTCAGTCGAGGCTTTACACTGGCTATGCACTATATCCTCCAACCCTGCAGTCGGAAGTATCACTGTTCAAGCCTTTGGCGGCCTTCCCTTAGCATCAACGGAATTGATCGACGAGATCTTTACAGACGAGGGAGGCCTCAGAGTAAGAGTTACGTCGGCTGCTCACAAATTGCTCAAGGACTCTCTCAGCGAAACTGCCGATGCTCGCCAAATGCCGTTACCAGGGATGGAACTGAGAGTGGATCGTCTTCTTCGCTCTCAGAGTGTTTTCCCTTACTACTGGCCAAAGACTCCCACAGGAATCAAAGTGAAATATGTTGACGTCCTTGCCACTCAACCACATAGACACCTCAGTAATCCTCCGCTATCAGATAACACACACGATACCTTGAAGCCCAGAGTTTTTTTTCGATATACCATCCTAGCAAACCTGGCCTTTCCACCACTAGTTTGGAAATCCTTGATCGAATCAGCGAATAAAGATGGCGCCTTTGCACCGCTCGCTAATATTCACACATTTGACCAATACCCAGTATCTTTATGTTGCGCTGTTCTGCGAGCTTACGGTCGTCGCGGAAACCACCCGAGGCAAGACTTCGATTCCCTAGCGATTGTGGATTTCGAGACCGCGGCCTCTCAACTTTCTCACAGCATAATAACCGACAGTGTCATCTCCATGATATCGGCCGAGTTTGATCCCTTCCCAGAACATTCCACATCGGTACGGGCCGCTGGTGCTGCTGTTCTCTTTCTCCTTCATCAGCTTGCTCTACTCCCGCCCGATGCAAGTCCAGAGGAAGCCCACCTGACGCGAGTCCAAGACTGGCCTCAGGAACTCCGAGGTAACAGCGACGTCTTCGATCGCGTTGAGGGGTTGATAATTAGGGCTGCCAAGGGTCAGGGTTCACGGCAAAGCGACAAGCACTTGGCGTTCCTCGTGAACGCATACGAGTTTGCAGTCAAGGCAGATCCTTCACGTTGCTCGCTCGAGGTCGTCCAGTGGTTGTGCGATACGATGCTCTCAAGGCAGTGGGGTAATGGGCAATGGTATACCTTGAACACAGTTTGTGAATTGGTTGGCCTTTGTCTACAGTCGCGCGAACCTTCGGTGCTTGAGATCTTTTATCAAGTGCGGTTCCTTGAAACCCTTGCACGTCGTGGGGACTTGGTTAGATTTGGGTTTGGTTCTTGTTGGAGCGGAGTGGTTGCCCAGTATATCGCCGTACTCTCCGAGGCGCAAGGTGGCAGTTCAAGTGTTGACGCCCTTACTCTGAAAAAGCATGTTGATGATCTTCACCGACCTGAAAATCTTCTAGTTGCATGCTTCCTCCTGAAGTCAGGGTACCGCAAAGACGCTCTCCTGTCGCTCGCATGCCTTAGGTCCTCGGATCTTGTTTGGGGAGACTGCCGTCGTCGATTGCAAGAGCTAGCAAATGGTGACAAGCATTACTTTGGTGATGCGGATCATGCGGACGCCGGAGAATGCAAGAAGCATATACACAAGACTGCGGTTGTACTCGAGCAGTATTTCTCTAGACATGCGTCCGAGGAGGAACAAGCATTGGTCCGTAATCCTGGTTTCTCCATACGAAGAATTTCCTGACAAGACTCTTAAGATGACAGGCACACAAGACAACCATCATCAGTCTCGCTTGCTTCGCGTAACAAAACTATTCTCTTCATTGCACCGCCACCATCAAAAGGTTGAAGAAGAGTGGCCGATGGGCCATGTCTAGGAGGGCTTCATGGGCTTCAAAGTGACGCCATGCTTAACACTTTTAGTAGGTGAAGCTACGTAGTTGTACGCATCATTCCTATCAATGCAGATCATGGATGCGCGGGATACTCGTTGGCCGAAAATTGGCCGAAAACTCGCATTACTTTGCCACCTCTTTCCAATAATGGTTACCAGAATAGACGGACCTGTGCGATGTCTTCTACGCGAAACCCCCAAGGTCACCATCGAGCTGCTGGCATGCACAACTGGAGAGGCGGTCTTGTGCGAACCAGAGTTACTCTCATCTATGCTCCTTCCAATTTCTGTACACTACCACGCACTTATTATATATGTATGCTCTTTAATCGAGCCCTAGATTTACATTGCTTTGTTTTTATGTACTACTACTACTCCAGCACCTAGAACAGCAACGAGGCTGCGACGTCGATGTTCCCACCAGCGGCATCCAAGGTGCTTATTGCGACTTCTCTTGTCACACCGAGATCCATAATGGTCCTTATATACTCCTCTGAGTGACGAGACGTCGATGCAGAAGCATGGGGTGGTGTTGACCGAGGTGCTCCTCCCAATGCATTTCCACCCCCGGGGAACCGAGCGGCAGGCTGACTCTGACTGGAGGAGCCAGAACCTGACGCAGAAGACGTTGAGGGTACACTCTCTGGTATTTCGCCATCCCTGGCTTTGTCCGGAAGCTCATGCTCGGACAAGAAGGTCACTTCGCGCCCTTGTATCCGGAGTACGTTCTTCTCCAAGTCGATGCAGGCTTGGTGGGCTTTTAGCATGTCCAAGCCAAAAAGCAGGTCGACGCCTTGTCCCTAGAAACACGTGTAAGCATCTTGAATCGTAGTGCGAATGCGAAAAGGACGTGCCTCCATGACTTGGAAGGAACAAGGAAGAAACAGGTCAGCTAGCTTGAGCTGGGTACTGTGTATCCGTCCCAAGATTTTGGCGGTACCGACACCTTGGGCTATTCCCGAATAACGGCTGTCGAGAAGACGCATGATACTGTCGGGGGGAAGCTGAGTTAGTCTCTTTCTAGTGTCGCGTTCCAGCGAACGTAAAATACGAACTTGCAGGCTTCCGCACATTGCGGGCTCACTAGTACGCAGCCTGTCAGCAATACGGAATCAGATACATTCAATGAGAGACTCACTGATGGTGAATTGTGCGCCGCTGTCGACAAAGGCTTTCACTTTATGACCGTTTACTTCCACCGGGATGCTGTTGAGCTGTTAAGCAAGAGCCACACATGGACAGGTGTACACCACCCACTAGAGCATCGTGACCCTCCCAAAGCTCTCTGGCGAATACTCCAGAGCGTGGGCCATATTCTCCAAGATGGCTTGCTGCCTGATAGCCTCCTCGATCTTCCGTTGGGCCTCAACATCGAAAGGATCCGCGTTCAGGCTGGCGATTTCCCGCTGTTGTGCCAGCTCGGCCTCGTATTGTCGTTCTTTCGTCGACCGTAGGAGCTCGGAGAAGCGAGCGGGCTCATGCTCTACTGCGTGTGCAAGCTCGGGTTGGGTCTGTCCTGTCATTGAGTGACCACGACACGACATCAAGGTGGCGGGCGTACCTCTCTGAGCTCACGCATGAGAGTAGGATCTCCAAGCAGTTGTAATCGCATCATCTCGTCGTCCTGAGGTACGGCTCTACGGTTCGGTCAGTGAGACAACAAAGTCAGAGTGGATAGACGTACGCTCCGGCAGGATTAGCCACCGTGCGGCGCAACAGCAGCATAGCTTTATCCGTCACGCCCAGCTGTTGTATCGTGGCCTTGGGATCATTGAGATGCCGCCCTTCGTGTGATATGTGCTGCTCTGATACTGGGATTCCCGACTAGGTTGGTCGTTAGTAAACAGTGACGAGACGAGGCAGCCGACGCACCTCGGCCTCGAGCAGTGCCATCACGTTTTCCAACTCCATATTTGGGTCGATTTCAACAATGAAGGAATGGCCAAGGTCGTTGACGAATGTGAGCTCCATGGTGATATAGTAGTGGTAAGGACTGAGAGTTACAGTTTGACACAGCACATTCAGATTAGGTATAAAAGAAGTTGTTTCAAACCAAACTCAGCACGCGCTGTGCCTCAATCGCGTAACTGACAAGCCGGAAGGGCGTCGAAAGTGCTGGAATGATACATAGCTGGCTGTGGTTGTTGATGATCTGAATGCAACACGCCTCGTAATGGGCAAAGCCGCGAGGGTATGGTAGCCTACTGTCATGTCTATACCTCTACTCGTGTTTGGATGCTCTTATACTGTTCAACTCTATGGAATGTATAACTCTCTGATAAATTTCTACATATCTTTTGTGATTTTGCTTGCGTTTTCGTTGTGTAATATCTCTACCTACGGAAAGAAGGGGGACAAAGGGGCACAGGCTCGGGATTAATAGTTGAGTCGTATCCTGATAGAGCTTCCTACAACAAATAAGAGATAGTTTGCCAAAGATGGAGTGCCGCTTACCGTAAAGACTTGTCTCGAACGAAAACCGTCACCCGTAAGCCTGTTGCATCTAAAGAAAAATCGTTCATTAGTATAGTAAGAAAGAAACCAAAGAACTCCCCTGCCAAGATGAGCTATTGAGCGAATCCTCGACGCCACGTAACGTTGAGAACCTCTAAGCAAAGCAACATTAAAACGAAAGTAAACAAGTAAGGAGTGGATATACTCTTACCCCGTTTAGCCTATCATCAGTGTTGAACGCTAGTGGTATAATTGACTAAGACAATAATGAGCGCTTGGGAAATTCTAAGGGCAAGGAATGGCTTGTTAGCGAACACGGAGGCAACGAAGCAGGGCTACGCACTTGAGAGATGTCGATCAGTATTTCAACCACACAAGGGGTTCCATCACATTGTAATAAGCGAGAGGCGTTGGCGTGTCGAAGGGCCTAGTCCGAGCCTGCATCCGTATCGTTGAGTGTCTTTGATAGAGCCAGAAATCCTAACGAATAAAGAGTTAGTTTGCGAATAATAAAATGTCCCACTTACCTCAGAGAACCATTCAAAACGAAAGCCGTGAACCGCGAGATTGCGACTAAAAACAGTGTCCGGTTAATCAGTGAATTAAGAATGAAACCAAAGAATTTACTTGCCTAGTAGGGTGTTCGAGTCGTTGGGCTAATCCTTGCCGCCACGTAAGCTTGAGAATCTCTAAACAACACTATAACACAAATCAATAGGCGAGGAAAAGAGGATGAGCTCACCGAACCACCAGCGAAGTCGACCCCATCGTCGTGGTGACTAGTAACATCAGAAATCAAATCGATGAGTAGAATGAGAATCCTGGCCACACGAGGTGTCTGAGTAGTAGTACATGAAAGCAAAGCAAGGTAAATCTAGAGCTCGCTTAATGAGCGTACATATATAATAAGTGCGTGATGGTGTACAGTGAGTGCTCGAATACAGAAATTAGGAGAAAATTGCGCTTAGATGAGAGTAACTCTGGTTCGAACAAGACCGCCTCTCCAGTTGTGCATGCCAGCGGCTCGGTGGTGTGACCAGTCGCCTTGCATTCGCGAGAAGGCATCCTGAATGTGCTCTGGCTGTATAGCTATCCGTGCCTCCGGTGGAGGTAGGAATAGCGAGTTGACGGGGAGCGTGTATTCGTCGCGCTCCTCCTCCTCCTCCCTCCTGCGCTTCTCTGCGGAGCCGCCTAAAGATGTTGCCTTCCGCTTGCCCATGACAGGCGACGTGTACTCGTCGAGTAGAGAGGCCTCTTCCAGCGACTTTTTGACAGAGAGACCAGCCAGGGTGAGTGAACGAACCATTTCGAAAGCAAGGAAACCGACGATATCGACTGTGTCGTCGTTCGCTTTCAGATCGAGGTGCGGTGGAAGGTTGAGGAACTCGCGGAAACGTTTGGCTGGGAAGTGTATTAATGAATGAAGACGGTGTAAGAAAGATGGAATGCCTGCCTTTGCGATATGTAAATGAAGCCTGTCGACAGTCAGAATAGTGTTGATACTCCTCTCTGGTCATTTGACGAGTGGCATCATCGGCTTCCTGAGGAATGGTCAGCAGGACAGATACATAACAAAACCCTACTTGCCTTCAGACGCTGTATAGACGCTTCATGAGCTTCAATGTCATCCTCATCTTCTTCGTCGTCCGACTGGTGTCCGCTCTGCTTAAGGACCTCTGAATATATTGTCGTAATTTCCCAAGGCAGTTTAATAGTGATCTTCTGTGCCTTTGCAGCAAGTTTATCTTCATCCACAGTAAGGACTCGCCAATAGCAGTAGCAGAAAACGACGTACCATCAGCACCATCTTCCAGAGTCTCGACTTCAACACCACCTCCCCCATCGCCGCCAGAGTCCTTAGCATGCTTACGGACATCTTTCCAGGAAAGGTATGTTCGAAGTCGGTTGACCTTGCCGCGGTCGTGACGAATTAGAAAGATGAGGTCCTCGGCTGTTAAGTAACGCGCTCCACGTCGTACAGCGAGTGCTCGGGCTTGTACGATCTGAAGAGGTATGTCAAGACATTGGGTGTAAGGAGAACGAAAGGCTCACCAGTTCAATTAACTGTCCTCGAACGATATCCTCAACGAGGTTCACGGTATCCATGTTAGGCTCCTGCACTTCGCCGAAGACAAACATCTATCATTAAATTGAGCGAACTGCTGTATGAGAGACCGAGAACACATACCATTTGTGAAATCTCTTGGGTGTATTTGTACTCCCTCGAGCCCAGCATCTCGCCAGTATTCGCCCTCTTGATCGTGGTCATGGTCGTACATACAAGAGCAGGAATTGTTGACGCGTGTGGGCGCCTGACCTCTGGTTATGTAAGCGTTATGAGGTTGCTTTCCGGCCCGGTCCCATTCCTTCCTCCAGTCATGAGCACCATCGAAACTGGCGCAAATGTACGTCTAGCAAACCACCCCACCGCCAGAAGCAAAGCGGTAGCTGTTTCTTCCCTCTCGCCAGGTGCCCTGATTATCTCCGTCGAATCATTGGCGACCGTCCTTCTACCCTCTGAAAAGGGCAGAAGATGTGACGCCTGCCATACAATACCGACGTCTCTACGGAGGTGCTCAGGATGCGCGTCGTTCTACTATTGTGATGCCTCATGTATGGTGTAGTAAGAATGAACGTGGTGGCATCATCCGATTGATTACTTTCAGGCCAGTCCTTACATTGGACAACGTTCCACAAGCGAATGTGCAAGCATTTCAACAGATATACGACTTCGCCTTCTTTTCAAGCCCTTGCTGCTCATGAGAAGATGGATGCGCTTTTACTGTCTCATCTAGCTGTCCTCCTACCTTCTCACGAAGTCCGAGAAGAAGGCAGTTCTGCCTTGGCTGTGTTCATGTCTTTACTGCCGGGTCCCGTAGAGGTTACGGCCCCGTCGATATGCCCCAGCGGAGCCTCCCCTTCATCTGAAACCCTACAATTTATCTTCTCACGATTCGGAAACAATAATTTTGCGATGCATTCCCATTTCAATACCTTTGGCCACGGAATTTTCCCCCTCGGTAGTCGATTATTCAATCATTCTTGCATACCCAACGCTGCGGCGAAGTACATCATCTCCCCATCACAGCCACCAAAAATGGATGTCATCGCCCTCAGAAAAATCAACCCAGGAGAAGAAGTGTGTATATTTACTTCCATACGCCGACATCAGCTTACCGTTTGTACGAAGATATGTCTAACATACGCAGATCCCGCACTTCTACAGTCGCGGCAGCAAATTTTTGAGCTGACCTACGGATTTAAATGCCGTTGCTCGTCATGCGTTTTTGTCGAAAGAATCGGTCGCATTCCCGAGCCGCCCAGTAATCCGGATGGCATTGCGTGGGTTGTAAAAAAATTGGGCGAGTTCGTGCCTGCTTCAAGTCACGAACTGTTCAATGGGACCAAACTACTTCCGGACGGGATACTCTGTGTCTTGCATGAATCTTTCCTCTCCAAAATCTCGGAAACATTTAGCAATACTTCTCATGATGGCCCATATGACTTGGCCCTCGACGTCGGTGAAACTATACTACAGATCTATCAACTCATCTACCCAGAGAACTATCCTCAGATCGGTAGGCTTTAGATTGCGCCCTGTACCTATTTCCTTGGTTCTGATTAAACCATGTCAGGACTACATCTGTTGGAAATGGCGAAAACTGGATGGAATCACTCCGTCAGTACAGGATCATCCAATGTAGAGCTGCCACGGAAATACCTCAAACAGGCACGCCAGATACTTCTGATTATTGGCACAGAGGGCGATGGTGGTGGTCCCTTGGAAGAGATCCAGGCTCTCCAAGGTCTCTTGAATACTCAATAAGTACGGGCCAAGTACCGGGGCTTTGGGAGCGCAATTATATAGGGTTTGTCACCTGGCGTATAAGACTGCACGTGTACTTGAATAAGCGCGGGAGTTCGAAGCCGACATCCTGATCACACAAAGTAGTTTAGTCCGAGGAGGAGAACAAAAGAGGGTTTGCACTTCCCGTGTGTCAGTGACCCGTAAATTTTACACAATGCTCCGGGACCGAACACATATTCAGGCTTGGTAATACAGTCAAACCCCCACCCAAGCTGCGACCTCTTAGCACTATCATAGAAAGTGAACAAGGCTGAAGACATAAGACATAAGACAAATACTATCGGGATGGCCCGTGATCCCAGGATATAATTCGATAATTCGAACTTGGCAGAGACTTAAAGCTGACTCCACTAATGCGATGAGAACGGTCATGAGGAACCTCAGTACCAAGTAGACAGACCCTCGAATTTCTTGATAGATAACCGATCTCAATTCGACAAGACGAGGACCGTAAATGCAATACTACTCAGGATGTGATGCCGGCCGATACTCAATTCTATCTAGGGTGCCAGGACGACAGGGTAAAGGGTAAAGAAAGAATCAATGATAAGAACACTGGACACCAAGTTACTTCCGCCCTGCCCTCCGTTTCTCCTTGGCTTTCTCTCTCTCCATAAACTTTTCCTCCGCTCTCTCGCCCTCAATAGACCCGTAAACACGCCGCATGCTTTCGTTGTACGCCCGATCTTTATCTTTCTGCTTCTGTTGCTGCACGCCAGCAAGGAATTTGGCGTCCTTTCGAAGCTCCCGAATGGCGCCCTTCCTCTCCTTCTTATACTGATTCCGTAATTTCGCAGCCTCGTTCCGCTCGTGATCAGGATCTTGATGGCGAAGATAAGAGGATGACGACGTCTCGAACTTGGGAATATAGGTAGGTATAGGAATAGGCTTGTGAGCCTGCAGCTGCAGAGGCTGTCGTGCTTGACGCGCAAACTTCAAGAGCCTCTTGGTACTATCTGATACGGCTTTTAAGCGTGTCTATAATGAGAGAATGAGTAATCCGGAGCTTATACTAGATTGTCACCCTCACCTCGAGAGCTTCGCTGAGCCCGGTTTGTTTTAATATGTGTTTCAGGATGGTGGAAATAGGTTCGTATAGTTCCACGAACCCCTCTAAGCCCTTGTACATTTCCGCGAACCGCGCCACGAGATCCAGTGCAACACTGAGAAGACCAAATTTTGTCCCTTCATTGGCAGAACCTGTTACCAGGACTTCCAATAAGTCGACCTTCTGGCTCGGAGGGGATCCAGTATCATATTCGACCGTGAAGGAGCCAGATAGCTCAGATCTGAAGTCTGGTGAGGGGAAAGACCCCGGGAGAGCAGATGCATCCTCATAGCTATTTGGGGCTAGATGTAAAACTGCATTGGTAACGAAATTGACCGCTTCCGGGACCAGACGTTTAGATAACTTTTCAAACTGCAAAAATAACGAGCAGAGGAAAAGTCCACTGGCGATATCGGCGAGTGAACGGACTCGCGCCAGGCCTAGGTACGCTCCCATGAGCACTCGCGTAGGTGATACGACCGCATGGTTCAAGTCACTTGTCGACCAAGCAACGCCGATAATGCGCAGCAGGGATAACTCTGGAAGACCAGGCCATGTTTTGGCCTCGAGGTTCAGTGCTCCACGAGACAGACCTCGATTGAGATTCTTGTCCATAAGAGTAAGCTTTTTGACGAAGAACTCCGCTGATTGTACGGGATATGCTTTGGTCAACGCGAAGAGGTGTGGTAAGAGAACGGAGAGATGAGTAAGGCGGGGGGTCGGAGGAGAGCAAAGATAAAGGACATGATCGATAAGTACACCTGCCAGGGTCTGAAAGAAAGTGAGCGTAAGCTAGACTATAATAAGTACAAGGCGTACTTGAAGCTTAAATTTGTTCTCAGGTGCCAAACTGGTGTGGTGTAGTGCCCGGATTCGCTGGACAACAGTCGAGACGTCCTTGTCGTCAATACCATTCACGATATCCAGGAACTCGGCATGTGTCGACGGGCAATCGAAGGTATAGGGTAGCTCCTTGGATTTGGACCCCAGCGCAACCTTTTTTGTGTTAGGTTTTGTCGTCAGATCTTCATGGTCAGATATGTCGCCTAACGGCCGTCCTTCATCGTCGCCACTCTCCTCATCTTCCTGGCTATCTTCGTCATCTTCCTCGCCGCTTTCTTTTTCGGACCCCAAATTGTTATCGTCAGCTCGACGATCACCTAACCCAACACCGATGCCCGCCCATTCTTCATCTTCGTCGACGAGATCGTCATCGAGATCGTCTGCTTCTCTTCTCCTCTTTCCCTTCTTTGGCACGTCTTCACCTTCGCTGTCACTATCAAGCCCTAGCATTCGTTTTTGCCGCCGGCGCTCTGCCCTTTCTAAGGTCTCCTTCTCCTCCAGCGCTAATTCTTCCTCTGTCTTTGTTCGGTCCTTGGGCTTCGCTCGTTTGTCAAACGCAAGTTCGCGAACTCGTTGGTCGTAATCAAGATCTTGTGTTTCGAGACCGTCTAGCGGATCAGTGGGAGGCGAGGCTTCTTTTGCAGGAGGGTCTTTCGATGTTTCGGCCGCAGAGTTGGAGGTCGAAGCGACTGGAGCAAATAACAAGTCTCGTAGCGAATCAAAAGCCTCGTCCAGTTCGTGTCTGACATTGTCTTCTTTCTCTCGCTCCATTTGCCTTAGAAGCTGTATTAACCAAATTAGCCTCTGCAATTGCGACGTATGCCTTGAAACACAAACCTTATGTTCCTTGCTTTTGGCCATGACCTCTGCCATAACTTCGGCTTTCGACTTCTTCCTTGCAGGCTAAATTCAAGAAGTCAGACTTTCACACCACGGCATCATTAACTATTTCACATACCTCCCCGTCCTCTTCCTCCTCTTCTTCGTCGCCAAATCCTCCGAAGTGAGCTTTTTGGACGACCTCGCGGTCAATTTGACCTACACATTGTCAATCTCGACAGAAAGCGAAGACAAATTGAGTTAACCTTGCTCCTCTTCTTCGTCATCTAAGCCCATCTCCACGTCATCAAAATCGTCGAGTTTTGACAGGCTCTGTCCATAGTGCGTAAGCTCGCCCTCGTCTTCCAAATTGAACGCGGCCCCCCGCGACGCTCGTTGCCGTTCTTTCGTGAACCGCTCCAGCATCCTATCCTCTAAGCTCATGGATGGATCGTTCTCGCCGAAACGACGATCCACAATGCCCCCCGCTCGGTCTTTCTCTTGAAATTCTTTGAGCAAGGTTTTCTTACGCTATTGTATCATATTTTTGAGAAACAAGGTTAGATACGGTTCGAGTACGACGCACCTGCTCCAGCCCCGCCATCTTGCTTTGCGCAGGCTTCCCAATGACACCTTTAAGCTTACGACCACCAACATCGTGCTTCAGCTTCGTGACTTTGGTGTCGAAAGGATTCAGCTTCTGATGAATTTCAGCAAGTTTACTTTCGCGCTTCGCCTTGTCATTTGCTTGATTTGTAGACCGCTTGCGTTTAGTACCCTGAGGCTTCCCGGTGACACCTGCTTGGGAAAGAGCGGATTTCAGTTGGGAAAGCTGAGACCCTTTTGCCATGCTAGATGGGAACTTCGAAAAAAATAGTGACTGTGACACCAGGGTCACATCGCCCTTCAATATTCAATATCGGTCCGATACTCCGGAGATCCAAAAAAAACCAGCGATCTCAGCCCTAGTTTGACTTTGGTGTCCAGTCATGGTTAATCTATCTATGCTATCTTTCAACTTCAGGGAGAAAGACTTCCAAGAAACCGTGATCTTCCCACAATCAAACAGATACTTGGCTGTGCCTTCAAGATGATGATGTACATTGTCGACTACTCACATCGTAACGTTTCACTTCTGACATTAAATATATGGATAGTGCGAGAACGAACGGCTCAGGCAGTGTCATTCGTGAGAATGCCTTGAAAAGAATGGCAGGCTTGGCCGGCATTCTCGGGGGGAGGCCTGCCGGTTTGGTTTCAAAATCTATCACGAAGAACCTAGTCTGGGAGCCTGTGCTATCTGGGAGACGTGAACAAAAATAGCTAGCAAATGTGAGCACATACTGGTGGCTGTTACGTTTCTTGGAAGAAGGATGAACTAAAAAGCCTACGATAGCGGAAATTATATATTGATCCAGCTGAATCGCCTAGTGCCATGTAGTTCGAAACCTACGCAGACGTGAGTAACTGCTCTAGGGTGTTAAAGAGCATTGGCCGTCAACATTCACATGCTCGAAATTAAACGACGGGTAGGGTCGTTCCCGACGGCGATGTTTACCAGTAGATCCTCAGGGCTTAGGGGTCCCACCAGAGACGATCGAAACGGTACCGGTATACGGAGATAAGAACAAGACAGCGTCGCATCATAAACAGCGTTGGACACCTAAAATCGGCGGGAGCGATCTTGTACATGTGATGGTACGTCGCTGGAGTTCCGTATCGCGGTAATTGGAGGAACTTACTCGTAGAGGTAGTATCTCTAGCACTGCCTTCATGATAGCGTTTCTTAGATAATATCGCGGTAGTTTTCCCTTCATATACGTCGCGACCATAAGAATGTGTACCCTGAATGACGGTTGCATATGGAGGATTGGTCAATAGATCTTTCGTAGGGGTTCTGGACAGGTTACCTATCTCAGTTCGCCGTGCCCGAGACGGGAAAAATGTCAAAGTCATGATCCATCAGCTTTCGATCTTGGGAAAGATCGTCATCGACAGATTCCAAAGGCGGGTCAACTGAGAATTGTACGGTCGGGAACGGGAAACGGGGCGGCAGGCAATATACCCAGGGGGGAGAAGGCGATGAAATCAAGGATCGTACAGATGACGCATTTCGGGTGCAAAATATTGCTGGCGTATCCTCATGAAAAATCAAGGATCTATGTACGTCAAGGCGTAAGTAATTACATGCCAGAATAATGCGGCAGCGCCACGCACTATCTGAGGCACTCACCATATGAATTTTGTTAGTGACATGAGTCGGCGTCGAACTCCGAGGCCGGATGATGAGATGGCAATGCAGTAGTACTGAATTCACGTCTACTAGGATCAGTGTAGTGCGACAGAAGGGAAGAGAAGAAGGCGCCGCACCATCATTCGAATAAGCCAATAACTATAGTCGTTTAAAGAATAAATACGGGGGTGGCAGTGTTGACATAACGATACCAGTTGACGGAAAGTATGAAGAAGTATCGGCAGACGTGTTGCCACCCTAGTTTCAGTTGTAGATGGACACGCCCAACTCTTCGACAAGGGGTGGCGAAGTTCTGGTACGCCTTGGTTGTAAGGAGTAATTGTCATCATTTGAACAGGATCATCAAAGCGCTTACTACTCCGGACAGAGTTGCGGCATCTCATTGGTCAATGAGGATCTGCTCAGTTGTCGCTATGATGAAACTCTTCAGCAGAGGAAGGGGTGGCGAGCCAATGAGCAAAAGCAACCTAAACAGCAGACCGGACCGCAGAGGAACGGAAGACTGGTAAATCCTTACACAATTTGATATGAAACGCGCTAGCATGTGTCAACAGCTGCGTCTCGGAGTTTATACTCTCTCTTGTTGGTTGTGCAGCACTTATTGCAAGAAAGGATAGATCCATCGCCTCGCAGAAGTAATTACGGCCACTGAATAGATCAATGGACAGCAAAAGGACCTGCGTATGATAATTGCCTGGGTAGTAGGCTAGAAGCAATAGAAAGGACATAATGAACAGAACCCTGGTGTAGGGAGCCGAGTCGACCAATAAGTAGTAGTCAATATAATGGTGATATGTCGTATAAATTTGATGATAAGCCAGTTGACCGTTGGCCGCTAGTCCGTCAGCCAGAGACGTCTCGGAAGCCAGAGAATTTGTCAAGAACGCGCATTAGGATCAATTCGCAGAGAGCAAAAAATTTGCGTCGCAGTTACTGGACTTCTGGCTGAAACGTAACAAGGAAGAGTTGGGGGCCGGATCGGAAGTGAGATCAATTAACCAGTCAATTTACTGGGGTTAGGGTTCAGAGGCGCGAACGAAACACATGACGTGATCGAGGTATGACGAGAGCGGCCGCTGTGACGCAGACCCCTTTATAGGCCTCTACTCCTCACGTTAGCCGATGCGATGGTATATAACTCAACCGCCAAATTTCTGCTGCCATCTAACGATGTTACGCGTGAAAATTCTCTAACCAATTTATCCAACATGGAGTCGATAGCCTCCATCCATGCTACCGCCCTCGAAATTTGCTACACGATATATGGAGAACTCAACTTGTCTTCGGATGCCATCGATCGATTTTACGAGTCAAGCGCCAGTGAGTCGTGTTCTCTATTGCTATGTGGTCGCTGCTAACAGATTGACAGTGTAAGAAACGTGTTCTGACATGTTGAATACGCTGACGTTCCTCCCAATATCTAGATATGAAAACCCTGTACTCACGGCAACATCACGTTCCGTTATCTTCGATATCTTCAAGCTGGGCAGGCGCCTACATTCTGTTGACATTCCCCAGCCACTTGCAGTGTTCTATACGCTTCTTCGCCTAAAACCGCCAGAAGACGGGAGTAACCCCTTGTTGAAAGCCCTGCGCGTGTGGAACGAAGTCGGAGATATCAGCGAACACGAGAGCTTTGGTGAGCAATGAAATCATTCTCAGGCATGGACCATCATTAACAAATTGTATAGATGGACATAGAAAGGCTGTTATAGAGCATACCCTTAACATTCTTGTTCTTCCAAGCATCCACATCGATTCATACAAACACGCCCCATTTCACCGTTCTGCCCTGTCCACCGATTCGCTAGTTTCCCGTTCGTCATACAATTACCACCCTGCTTCTCCATCATTGCCTATTCCTGGAACGTCATTATCTCTTCCCTCACCTTTCCACTTTAAACTTCATGTCATAACACGACTCTCTTTTAACGAACAAGGTCACATTACCAACCATCGAGATTACTGGGACGTGAAGGATTTGATGGGTCTATTACCAGGAGCATCTCTGGCGCACTGGATCCTCAGCCGACTAGCTGCGAAGGGTCTCTCGTACAATTCCAGGTTCTTGACGAGAATCTCGGCGCATCCTCATCTCCACGACTCAGAGCCTCCCACGAATCATAACGGTGCTGCTGCCGAGAACCGCGATCTGGTGAACGGTCCAATGGCCTATGTCAAGTCTGCCAAGCAGACGTATGGTCATTGACCCACTCGCTCCGACAAGCCATCTCCTCATTCAAGAACCATATGCTTTTGTCTCGATTGGGAGAGTGTTTTGGGTGTGACGAGTTTCGGTGAATTGTGGCGCCACACCGAGGTCATAGGGCGTTGTGGGGGAACTCGAGATGTGCGGGGTCCGGGAAACATCGAGATAAGGCCGGCGGTGTCTTTACCAGAGGGACCCCTGACGAACTATCGAGAGTAGACATTTACACCGTTCTGCATGCCGTACTCGCCTACATGACCGAAGTCTGAAGAATCGCTGGTATGGACGGCTGTATAAGAATTTGTAAGTATGTAGCTGTATCCTAAAGTCTTCCTGAGAGCAATGGTATTCTTGTGCCACTACGCATTTCGGTATTCGATGGACTTATAGAGGCCCTGTCGTATGATAAACGCCTATGCTCTCAAGACTAAGGTGACCAAAAGCGGTAGCAAACCCGTTTCACCAAGATCGATTGTGCTAGGACGCAGACGGTTAGACGTCAACTAGCCACGAGGAGTCTATCTCTATCTATACGACCATACAAGTATCTCCTTGCTCAAAGGAGCCCCCATGTAGATCCCATACTGCTGGTGACCAGTCCACACGGAATTCCTATTATTATCCCTAACCTGGGTACAAGGTCCGCCTTCACTCATGAAATTTTCAAGCCGCCCAAGCTAAGTCAAGAGACCGTCACTCTCACCTGATGCTTCTCAATGTGGTGCCTTGTCCCTACTATACAACGAGGTCCAGAAACGCCCATTTCATTCCCATGTGGTTCCCATTTTCGCTTTTCACCCTCATGCTCAAGGATCCTGTTAACAGCAACCTGAAACTAAGATAATAAATCTCAGTCATCCTCTTCGCCTTTCGGAAATCATAATGCACTTGCGGACCGACGCCACACCAAGAAGACGCCTGTGTTTATCTACTCATTCACATGCCACGCAACCTGAAAGTAGTAGTTCGCGCGCGTCATTCGCTGTTTTGTTATGCAGCCGAAGTTGGTGGGTGCCTGAAGTACGCCGCCCCGCTTGTATACTGCTAACTTTGCAATGAATTGAACTTTCAGGGCACCAAGTCTTATGCCAGCACACTCCTCGGATTTCGAAGTCGAATTTTCACCATTGAAACGATTCTAACCCAATGAGATGCCGAGAGCTCAGGTGAGATTCATACGAACCCTGTGACGGTCCGCATTTCTCCATGAACCTGACTTCGCTGCGCCTAGAATCGAGGCTTCTATGCCACAGGATGACACGGTCAATATTACTTACCGCCCTCCTTCAACTACTTTAGAAGAAGACAAGGATTTTGGTTCTCGCCCCGGTCGGTACTTTCGCCCGAACCTCTTTACATGCATGTGTGTGCATTGAGCCGGGCCATGGATCCACGAGCTTGGCCTGCAAAAATTACCGCCTTTTTCACGGGCCCCCTACGACCCTCGCAGATACACGGTTTGAAGAGGCTGTGCGACGGTGCTATTTTCGTACCAGTATCCAAACCCTCAACAAGGTGCGTATTCTCAGCCTTCTGCCGTGAACGTCGGATAGACCCCACTATACAGGCAAAGCCCGGGAGAACGTTTAGTATCAAGACTGTACTAAATAGCCGTGGTATAGGCAGTGAAGCTCTTCCGTTCGACAAGTGCTGCCCCCGACCGGTCCAACGTAAGTGACGAGTGTGTCATTTGAACGTCCAATTATAGGTTTAAAGTCTGAGATTTAGATTCAGCTACCAGCGCGACATCTCAATGAGTGATTGATTTTACGAAATTACTCTCGTGAGCGATTACGCTGTGTCCACACCTATTCAGTGTACGTACTTCTCATCGCTGTGCTATTTGTTTCCCCTCGGTGAAACGGACATGGCAAAAGTCAGGGACCGTCAATGCTTTGAATGCGAACCAGAGCTTCTTATTCCTGTTCCCGCTCTACAAATTCTGGTATACAAATTGCACCTATCTCTTTTCGCTAGGATGCATGCAGGATTCATGATATGGTTCTGTTGTCTGAGGAGTCCATTAACAGTCTGAACGCCATTCCAGGTGCTGGGGAATTCCTGGACCCTAAACTTAGAACCTGCGTGAAAACATATCTTCCGTTGCTGCTCCAACCTTCGTCATATAATTGGGGTTTCGGCGCTACTGGTATCTTGGAAGCGAGTCACATATTAAGCCACTGCTAACAAGTACACTGACGGCGCTTCCACTGGTATTGGAGACGTTTATAGCTGCCGGTATACATTATGCAGATTGCTGCAAGATCTTGCATGTGTGTAAGTACGACAGCAGTTAGTAATGGTTGTATGCAACCCTAGCGCCTATGCAAATACACGCTAAGAGAATTGCATCCGATATAGCCGATATATTGGGACGCTAATAACAGGGACTGAGGGCACAAAGGTTCTTGTGAATGTCTCAATTATTGTCGCCATGGCCCTTCCATTCTTCTCAGAAAACAATAGCTTCTATAGATAGTCGAACAACTCGGTCTTCTCTTCAAGCGCTTTCGTTAAATCGGTTGAATGCCTTATTGGGGACATAGGTGGAACGTGCTCTATAGAATATCTAGAAATGGAAGTTCGCCTTTCCAATACCCGCCGATTATCTTTGGACTTTACCGATCGTGATCCAAGCCCCCGCAGTCCGTCAGTAGTCCGTCCCCCCTTGCCACAGGCAATTTGGAAATAGTGTCAATTCCGACTTGAATTAGTTGCATGAGTGGCGACGTTATCATACGGTATATGTAGATTATTATTGCATCCAGCGGCTGCTCCAAGCCTCCTCTCAGTTATGTATTTTGTACGTACATAAACCCGCATTCTTCAAAATGTTTCGCACGTTTCCACTCAAGCGCCCCATGTCAAAAACATGTGCTGAGAACAAACAGGACTCGCATAAATTAACGACGATCGCGCTGGCAGTCTCCGGCAGGCCATTTGTAACCAAATAATTACGGGTACCTTCATTTTCCCTTTCGAAATCGTTCCCCCACTTCAAGATCCAGGAGAATGGCGACCATGGTCGCTTAAGTTACCGTTACAAACGACGTGCTAGACCGAGATCCCCTAGACCTTCAGAAGCGCTGAGAAGACCTATCTTCGGATTGTTCCCCTCCCATATTTCTGCGAGTCAACGAGGTTAAACAAGGCAAATACAAATGCTAAAGAAGTGTCGATAAGGAAGGTATCGGGATCCCGCGAACGGCGTCGACATGCGTTCAAGGATGCTGCCAATATGGTCTAGAGCCGTATCGCCTTGCGCATCTCAAAGCGCTACGGGGATTGTAATGTCCAAGGATCCCAAAAGGTAGTGCTGTGAGAATGTTCTACAGCAGTCTACAGCCCCCAGGCGACTAGACCCCCGGAACTTGTTGATACCTGTATGACATCATAACATAGGCCAGCTGTAGGATTCTTCAGGGAAGCACCAAGGTTAATGAATTTCGCGTTGAAAAGAAAAAGAAGAAAGGTCATCAGGAGTGGACACACGCGAGAAATGCCGACATATATGAACATCTGGATGTCTTTTGTTTTTCCGGACAAATTGGGAGTTATAATTCATGGTTCGGGCCTGGTGACCTTAGGTCCCTAGCGACCCTGCGGTGAGACATGCCCCTACGTCGAGTTTGAGGGAGGGTATCTATAGGAAGTAACTCACAATGTGTAATCGCGACTAGACCTTTTGCGTTTATGAGGGCCCCCGTCTTGACAGCTGAAGTAGACGCATATTTGTAGAGCGGATCTAGGTAAGTAAGTGGGCAACGTCCAGTCGTGCCCGTCGCCGACCATGAGAATCCATGGCCAATGTAATAAGTACGTGTGTCATTTCCGTCTAAAAGGGATGGATGATACATTCACAGCACCACTTATCGTATATAAAGGGGTCTTTCCCGCGGCACAATACTCGGGGTCCGGGTGCTGTGAACTGGCTTGGGGAGTGAGGATGTCCCATTGGGAAACCTTACGAGCTCCATAGCGCAGCTGAAATACGACGTCGGGGGACAAGTTTAACCTGTGAATTTCCTTTCTTTAATTTGAAGCCCGATATCCAACATCTGTGAGATTTTTTTTTACCATGGGAAAAGACAGGTGGGGAATTTGGGCCTTACAGCGGTTATCGAGATGAAAGGAAGTAGAACAGGAGTCAGTCGTCATACATGATCATTGTTCAAATCGCTGTACATGCCGCATCCGCCGGCTTCGAAAACGTGGTTATAGCAATCAGGATGTGAACACTCTAGTATACCTATAATAAGCACGTCGTCTGCCACCATCGGACAGATGATGCACGCCTGCGATTGGGATTTTCAGGAAGCGATCATGATGGATGTCGAAGAGGAGGAAGATGATGGCGTAGGTAATCAAGTCAAAATACCGACACTTCCCGCTCCCGATTCGCTGTCCTCTTCTTCACTTTGTTTCATCACCTTGTTTTCTTATAATCTGCGCGACTCGGATGTCGTGTGGTTACAAATTGTGACGTTTCGACGCTATGTAAGTCCGACAAGGTCCGCATGGCTCGAATTCGCGATATTTCTCAGGAGATATTTTTTTTCACCAGGAACTCTCATTGCGCGGGTCGTCACCAGATTGCGAGCCTGCGGTTCTTCAGCATCCGAGGATTCGGTGCCGTCTAACTCCCTGGGGGACTAGACGAAGCAATGCGCATCACATTGTGCCCCTGGCGCATCAGATTTCCACCCAAGCGGTCGAATATCTATCATTCTGCTATACGTAGAGATCCAGAGATCGACAACGTTATTTTCCAAAGGTTCAAAGCTGTGCGTACGTGCCGCCGGCGTCTTCTTCAGTTGACGGCTTTGGCTTACCCTGGTGTCCAGGCCTTTGATTTTATTATTGGTTTTTACATACTCTGTTGAGTGACAGCGGATTTGCTCTCTTACTCCGGATTCCGCGCCCCCTATCCCGCCCCTTCATACCAAAACTAGTGCATGCGCCAGGGTAGACTGCATGCGATCGACGTCGATCGAAAATCCGTTTACCAAACGACTTCTAGACAACCAGCAGTGCCCCTCTCCGACTCACCCGCTGCTTTCGCACGTAAAGACGACACACGCCGAGCTCCCGCTGCACCTGATAAACCTTCCCGGAGAAATTTATCGCGATATATCGAAAAGTTCCCACCAACCTTATGAGCTCGGTACCCATGCACATGGCGCATCAGGGCGACGCGAATTCAGTACGCACGCGTCCAATTGCGACATCCTAAACCCAAATTAAACGCACTGGACTGTAGAATTGTTTTGCCAGGCTCGCGCGACGTGCTTGGACCCCAATCACCCCGTCCCGTATCCCCAGTCCGACTGGTACTCCTCTGTTTGCGTGTTTGATCCAGGGTCGAGCATCCTTGTGAGTCAGTCCCTATGTCCGAGGAGAGCGATACACACCGTACGCTAGGACTCGGGCTCCCCCCCGATGTCCCTGAAATGCATTCATTCCCCAAACTAGATCTCTCTTGTCAACCTTGTGAGTCTCCCAAGTGCCGGTACGCTGTGCCGTCCCTCCCTGACAGTTTAACGTTGTGATTAATTTGCGCGGAGCAGGTGCCTTACCGTGAACTTTACCCATGATCAAAGCCTTCGACGGGATCAATCATGGCAGGCAGTTTCGATTACTTGCATTCGAAAATCGGCAATTGACGGTTCTAAGCACTTGAATACTTTTTACTCTGCGGAGAGAGGTTAGTAGCGAAATCACTCACCACCGCCACCGTGATATCTAACCTTCTTTCGCAAGGAGAACCATTTCAGAGAAACGAGTGAATCAACATACGATCGTCTATCAGATCGGTTGTCTGATTGAACACGATCGAGGAGTGCGACTCCAGCCGGTGTGATCAATATTTCATTGTAGGAGGGCGGCGATAACGGCACTTATCACTGATTGGCGGCCAAGTTCGAACCTCGAATATGCGAGATGCTTCTGGCCTGGTGGCAGGGGGTTGAAGCTACGCAACGACGGCATTTTCAACTTGCGAGGCCCGCGCCGCCATCTAGAGAGAGGGGCGGGAGGCGGGATCGCTGTGGTACTCGTGAAGCAATTTGTAACTGTTGGCAGAACTATTCTGGCTATGGGTATGTCCTCCTCCTGTTCTCTGCAAGAGGTCGAACGTTGACAGCTGAGACTGATCACGTTTGCCAGTGATTTCACATGTTGTCCAGTGTCCGCGAGTCGTATTTCGTTCTCGTCATGTTACTGTATAGTAGTGTGGCTGCATCCCTGGCCCATATCGTGACGGGTGGGGACAGATCTACACACAGCCACAGTTCAACGCGACCTCTTCGAACAAGCCCCTCACGACAACATAATCTCGGCTGTCTTATCATCATCTCAAAACCCGGAAAATATCCGTGTGGCGTTATACTCCTCTATCTTATCACCAAGTGCTCCCGGGACGCTTCTTCGCACCCGTACAATTTCATCATAGCGCAGATGGTTCCTTCCCAATGCTAGTGGTGGGCTTAGGCTTGGGAGGGCGAGGTATCGCGTTTTGGATTTGCAGGGCCGCGCACGGACCATCTGATCATGATCAACCCCGTAAATCATCCCTTTGTCCCCCTCGTTGCTAAGCCTGATCCACTCACTTCGAGTTCATTGTGGGTTGCCGCCGGGAGCGGTTCCTTGTCCGTTGTCCTCCTCGACGCCCTCGAGCAAGTCAGTCTCGCAGTTCGCGTGACGCGTCATCTGGTGATGATGATGATGATGATGGAGAAATGGAACCGCGACCCACGAGATTCAGCCGCGATTGAGATCTAATACCCTTACGCCACACAGCAGTGCGTCGCCGTTCTGTTGGAAGAACCTCGTCGAGTTCTCCATTATGTCTCGCGAAGCCGTCCCCCTCGCTCGCATCACTATGCGAGCGAGATCTCTTTCGCCGTTCGGTGGATCTCAAGGGATTCTTACGTGTATCGGGCTAGCGTACCCTCATTTTTCGGTCTATTTCCCCATGTTCATCCCTCACCGATCTAAGTACGCCAGCATGGTCGGGGTGGTTCGATAAGACTTGGCTCCTTTCTCCCTCCACGTTTCAGCCTCAGAGAGCTTCCATTGCCAAAACGCTCATAGGGATATATCTCCATCGATCCATTTGTCCTTACGTTTTTGGCATTCGTATCCTCCCTCGCGATATCCCAAGGCATGATTTCCAATACCACCACCACACGCTGGATATTACGTCTGGCGACGAATGAGCGGATACACCCAAACCGAAGCGCTTTCGTTCACAGCGCCTATATGGACGCCTGTGGGTGTCCTTCTCTGCCCCCTATCTCCTGGGCTGTGATCCCACGGAAGTATTTTTTTCTTGATGATCTCATGTAACCACTTGGGAAGCTCGGCAATCCAAATACACGGACTGCACTTGTATGTCTTAATTAAACGAACACGGACAACGGGGCTTTCTCCGCCCTTGTGGCTTTTACGCCCACATAAAGTGCACCTCTGCTTCCCGTAGAACGCGGCTCTTCGAATTATGCACCACGGCTGCCGGTACTTATCTGGTATCGGTACCTCGCCGAGGGTGCGAGATCTGAAAGGAGGAGCGAGACCACATGACCTATTAGTCACGTTTAATCTTTCTCCATGCACTGCCTCCCCGCCCGATTGATTACAAGGGCGGAGGCAAAATCCTTGTGTGATCGTGATGCGATCGTGTATGCGGGCGCTCGAATCCGAGTCGGGAGGGATAATATTATCGGGGCGTAGCCCATTGCTTCTCTTGTATCTTGTATGCGTATCCGACTCGGATGGCGGGAGGGGGAGTGAGACTGTAGCGTCCTTCCGAGAGATGACCGACAGGTGAGACTCCAGCGTCTTTCCGGGGGTCTGGAGATGAGAATCGACCTGGGCAATGACTTCGACGTATATCCCCGTAACGAGTGGATGGAGAAAGTTCGAGGGCAAGATTACGAGACTCCAGCGGGTAACTGTACAGAGGAACAATATAATACCGGCGGGACATCCAGACAAAGCAACAATGCGATACCGCCGGGTGGTACTAGGCGCCCCAACTTAAGCGTTTGAGTTTCCCGCGCTTGAAACGTGCTAGCGTCGGGAGGAAAAGAGGGGGGACATGCGGATTTCATTTAGTCCGTCTCATTGGGAGAACTCGACAAGTGAACATTACGATCCCGATTCCCATCGGGCATCGTAACCTCGTGCACTGCACATCCTGATCAATCGAGGGAGGGGTCCCATCGGCGATGAAGGTTGCTATTCGAGACGGTAAAGAGGAGGGACTCGAGCAGATGAAGTCGGAGGAGGGGTACCTGTCTCGTTGTCGTGGTCGGGGTTATTTGTTTCCTTGTTGTAAAATGGAGCAATGGTAGAGCAAATATTATCAGCGGGAGTCCGAAAACGCTTTGTTGGAATGCGAGGCTAATAAAACTAATTGGAAGGTAGAAACGGGTATGTGTTTTTTGGGGGAGGGTACCTATCTTGTTGTCGTGGGAGAATGGGGATTGGAGCACAGGTGTACCGTGTCCTGGGGTTATTGTATTCCCTGCTGTGTACGAGAACGAAATGGAGGGACGTTCCAACTGGTTATTTGCGTGCATAGAAGAGAAGGGAGGAGGAGAGGTAAGTGTGACTGGCAGAACAAATATTAGGACCGAAGTCGAGCGACCGAGAAGGAGCCTAGAGAGGACTGCAAACGCTTTGCTTTGTTCGAATTCTAAACGGGTATGTGTTGGGGAGGGTACCTGTCTCGTTGTCGTGGGAGAATGGGGATTGGGAGCGTGGCCGGGGTCATTTATTTCCCTGCTGTGTACGAGAAAGAAATGGAGGAAGGGAAATTGACGTTCTAACCGGTTATGTAAAAGAGAAACATTGCATTTGAGAATAAGTTGCGACTTGATATTTTATTAGGACCGCAAGCGGGGGATGGAGTCGAAAACGCTCTGTTCGAATTCGAAACGGGTATGTGAGGGATACCTGTCTCGTTGTCGTGGGAGAATGGGGATTGATTTCCCTGCTGTGTACGAGAAAGAAATGGAGGAACGGAAATTGACGTTCCAACCGGTTGTTTGCGTGTAGAAGAGAAGGGAGGAGGAGAGGTTCTCTGCATGTAAGTGTGAGCAGTTCCGAAGTCCAGAGACCGAGAAGGAGCCTAGAGAGGACTTTGTTCGAATGCGAAACGGGTATGTGAGGGATACCTGTCTCGTTGTCGTGGGAGTATTTCCCTGCTGTGTACGAGAACGAAATGGAGGAACGGAAATTGACGTTCCAACCGGTTGTTTGCGTGTAGAAGAGAAGGGAGGAGGAGATGTAAGTGCGACTGACCAAGTGAATATTATTAGTTATTAGGTCCGAAGTCGAGAGACCGAGAAGCAGCCTAGAGAGGACTGCAAAACGCTTTGCTTTGTTCGAATTCGAAACGGGTATGTGTTGTTGGATGGAGGGTGTACCTGTCTCATGAAAAACATTGTCGTGTGTGAGAATAAGTAGGACGGCTTGCGGGAGAAATCAAGAGCCCGAGAGGAAGCTTTGTTCAAATTTTGAAACGGGTAAGTTTTGTCAGGGAAGGTACCTACCTGTCTCACGAGCGAACTCAATTAAATTCTCACTCATGTGCCGAGGTTTGATAAGTATTCGGGATTGGATGCGAAACGGAGGGAAGGAAGAGAGAAAAACACGGCGAAATGAAGAAGAGAAGAGGGTTTCTCTGCATGTGGTTAGGTGCCTGTAGGGCTCGTACGCATATTATTAGAGCAAACGTTCGCGGGTGGTTAGTATCCGAAGAGAATCCTCATCCTGCGCGCATGAGCATAGAAGAGATAATCGTCCGTAGGTCGATCGATCGATACCATTCTGAGTGTCGGCAAAAAAATAATGATCACAGTTCAAAAACGATATCGACTTCTGCGGTGCGATAACGTGTGGGGGTTGTGGTGTCGTAAAGGTGGCTGAGTCCCTTTCATTAACGAGTAAAGCCGTATATCGCAACCTCGGAGACGCACGCCGAGCATGTACATAGCCTCTGGCGGGAGAAGGACGCGGGAGTTGAATGTTGAACGTGAGTTTCAAGTGGAGGACCTGCACGCGTCAGTTCCAGGTTGACGTGCGATTATCGTCATCGTAAACTTGCCACAGAGAAGAGAACGACCCTGGTCGGACACGAACATTCCCTAATCCTTCATAGAGATTAGATACGCTACCTATACGCCGAGTGGCTTTGTTGAAAAAGTACTAATGCATGGGGCGGCGCTGGGAAATGAATAGACTCGACGAGGCCCTCTTCCGAGCCCGCATAACATAAGTGCGAGGCGAATAAGGGCTGGGTTGCACGGAATTTGTAGTCGGGCAGACGTCACAATAGGGTGTTTATAAACCTTGCTTAAAAGTCATGCACATTTCATCTAGTAGTACACGGGACGTAGGGCATTTTGGAAGGAATGGGGGTTCTAATAGATAATGGTACAAAAAAACAACAGACACCGCCAGAAGAAGGGAAAGAGGAGAATAAATAGATAAGATAGATAGCGAAATAGATAGCGTGAAGTGTTTAAGCGGAGACGACCTCTGGGGGGAGGGTGTAGTCGGCGTAGTGGGCAAAGTCGACGTTGGGGAGGCGGATGGGGGCGGGGAGGGTGAATGTGAGGGGAGGGGATGGGGGTAGGTCGTTGGTGAGGGGGAGGGATACGTCGACGAAGTTGAAGAGGACGAGTAGATGGAGACTATTAGGATCAAGTTAGAATGGGAATACAACTGGGATGAGTTCAACTTACGTGAGTCATCCCATTCCTGGGATTCGCGACGAGGCAAGAGCTGAGGGCTCCGACTCTGCTCCTTCTTTGGGGAGAGCGGTTTCTTCTGGGGTGCACCCCCGGCGGCGGCTTTACGTGCCTTGTTGCCTGCTCTGAGCTCGTCAAAGCGGAGAGGCCTGGGACGGAGGTGTGTGCGCTCGTAGAGACCGCACTTGTTGCAGACGATCTTGCCGGGGTTGAGGGTGGAGCGGCGCCAGGAGGGGGGCTCTGTGGTGTGGCAGTTGAAGCAGCGGCGGCGGAGGTACTGCGTCTCCTTGGAGGCGGCGTCGTCGGTGTGCTGGACGGGCAGGCCGGTGTGGGGGGAGAGGGTGTAGGAGGGCGGGGGCGGGGAGGGGAAGGGCTGGTAGAACTGGTGGTGATGCGGGTGGTGGTGGTGGTGCGGGGGGAGGTGCATCGGGGGGAGGGTGTGCTCGAGCTTGATGGGCTCGGCAGAGTAGTCGGCGCGCACGTACGGGAAAGTGGCGCGGCGGACTACAGCGGGGTGGTGGTCATCGTAGAGCTCCTGGAGGAGGGAGCCACCGCCGCCCTCGTATGATTGGTGGGACGGGTACGCGGAGAAGAAGGGGTCCTCCCTCGGCGAGGGCGTGCGGGGAGTAGACGCGTAGGAAGGAAAGACAAGCTGTTGTGAATCCATGACAAGTGGATGTTGACTGGCATTGGAATTCGATACAAGACCCGCTTTTCTATCCCTTGACTGCAGTAAGGGTCCCCCTGCAAATGGGGATATCCACATCGGGCTGGATCTCACCGCTCCCCTGGGTCTGGCCCCGGAACACCGCCAGCGTGCAACACAGGCGCTTGCCGAACAACGTTCCCATCGCAGACAGCAAACAGAGCCAAATACGGGGTACGTAATGGACACCGACTCGGACAGCCATCGCCATGTCCCTCCAATTTGCTCCCGTTACGAGAATACTGCTCGTCCTCCTGGGTGCGAGTACCCTGCTTGTGTCCCTCTTCGATATCGGCCCGTCGCTCGCGCTCCCCCCGACCCGCGCACAGCCGTACCGCGCCCTCACCCATGCGGTCTTCCTCCCGGACTCGCCGTCGCTGCTCCTGGCGCTGCTCATCCTCGTGCAGACCGCCCCGACGCTCGAGCGGAGGCTGTCGTCGCGTCATCTCGCCGCGCTGCTCCTGCTCATCGCGCCCCTCGGCCCCGTGGCACTGACCGCGGCGTGCGTGTACACCCATGCGCTGCTCGTGCCCCCGTCGTACACGTACTCGCTGGGCTTTGTGACACTCACCCCGCATGCCCCGACGTGGGTTCTGCTGGTTTTGCTCGCCCTGCTTACGTCCCCCGTGCTTGCCGTCCTCGGCGTGCTCGGCGCGGTGCTCTACCGCTCCCCGCTCCTGCCCCTCCCGCTTAAGCGCTTCCGCCCCCCGCTCCCGTTCGCGCCTGAGACACCCAGTGTCCCACGCTCAAGGCGCGCGTTCCCTGCCCCGAGCCCCAGTCCGGTGCCTACCACCAGTACGATGCGCGAGTGGGTCACGCAGCTTACGCCGGCGACTCCAGGTGTACGGGCCCCGCCAGAGGAGGAGATTACCCAGGTGACGAATATGTTTCCGGATTTGCCTAGAGAGGCGGTTATCGGTGCTCTCCAGCGTAGTCCTAATGTTACCGCAGCCGTAGACACTTTGCTTAGTGGTAGCTAGCGTAGTGAATTCAACAATGCTTCTACATCTTTTGCTGCACCCTTCTTCCTACGTTTCTCGTCTTTGCGCCGCCGTCTCTCTTCCTTGGTCTCTCCTTCATGTTTCCTTTTCTTCTTTCCCTTTTTTGCCTCTTCCCGTCTCTGTGCAATAATAAAGTCCCTCATCGGGTCTTCTGGATCGATGTCCTTGCCCAAATCTTCTTCCTCTTCCTCCTCTTGCTCATTCACAACCTCCTCTGGCCTCGCATTAAACTGCTCCCCCTCCAGCTCCCTCCACTCCCCGTCCTCCCCCTTCTCCCTCGGCGCCTTGTAATCCCTCACATGATCCACCCTAAGCGTCTTCCCCAGCACCTTGGCCCCGTTCAAGTTGTCCACAGCCAACACCGTCGACCTCTGGTCCTCGTACATGAGGAACCCAAACCCCCGCTGCTTCCCCGTCGCCTTGTCCCGCGGCAAATTCACATTCGCCACCTCGCCGTACTGCGAGAATATAGTAATCACGTCCCCTTCTGTAAGCTCGTAGTTGAGACCTCCGACGTAGATGTACGCAGAGTCTTTGTACGTGTCGTGCCATGAGCCAGCTACGCCTAGCCGCAGCTCTGCTTCGTTTATAGCATTGATTTCCCGCACGACGCTGCAAAGCGAGTCAGCATAAAACGATTAAACAACAATTTCAGCCTACTTCATGGTCAAAGTCAAATCGATCGAGCAAAACCTTCCCACGGTCCAACTTTTCTTTTTCAGACACCATCATGAGCACACCAAAATTCACGCTCCCTCCGATCCACGACACCCCCGAGTCTCCCTGGGGCCCACCCCCACTGTCCTCCCTCCCCTCCTCGCTGACCGACGTCCCCTACGCGCCGTACTCCAAATCCGACAAGCTCGGGCGCTTCGCGGACTGGAACGCCTCGCCGCTCCCTGCGGCGCCCCAGCAGCAGACGAAGCGCACCCAGGCCTACGGCACGGGCACCGCCAGTGCGTTTGCGTATTTCCATGCAGAGGACGAGGCGAGCTTCTCGCTGGTGGATAACACGGCGGGGAAGAGCGCGGTTGTTGGGCGGGGACGCGGTGGGGCGAGGGGTGGTGCGAGAGGTGGTGCGGGCAGGGGAGGGAGGGGCGGGCAAGTCCAGCAAGGCAGGGGAGGCGCCCAGGGACGGGGCGGGGGACGCAGGAACTGGCGTGATTGGGAGAAGAATAATCGGTCGAGGGAGAGTAGTGTTGTGATCAGTCCGAATTGGGATTTGAAAGAGGAGATTGAGTTCCATAGGCTTGCGAAGCTGAGGTTGGACGTTGATGAGCCTGAGGATATGTTCGTTCTTTTTTTAATTATGTTATTCTTTCTGATTCCTTTGCAGCGACTCGTATGGCCGTCTGTACGAATACGATAAATCATACGATAGGATAACGACCAAGAGCGAACGGCCTCTGCAGATCCTAGACAGGCTCAAGTACAACCCCACGACGTCCGACGACCCCGTGATCCAATCCCTGCACGCCAAGCAGTCCCCCGACTCTGTGCGGATCTACACGACGGACACGATCCTCTCCGTGCTTATGTGCGCCACGCGCTCCGTCTACCCCTGGGACATCGTCATCCTCCGCACCAAAAACGCCCTCTTCCTCGACAAGCGCGACGGCGGCCCCTTCGACACCGTCACCGTCAACGAAAACGCCACCGACCCGCCCTCCGCCGAAGGCCAGACCCTCAACACCCCGCTCAACCTGAGCCTCGAAGCGACATTTATCAACCAGAATTTCGGCTTCCAGTGCGTGGATGAGCGGAAGCACGTGGACCTGGGCCACCCGAACCCGTTTCACCCCCCGGAGGAGAGGGAGCCGCTCGCGTCGTGCGGGTATAGGTATAGGGAGTTCGATCTGGGGATCAACGAGGAGGAGGACGTGAAGATCGTGGTGCGCACCGAGGTGGACGCTGTCCTCCCTGGTGGGGGCGGGTACGCGACGATCCGCGCGCTGAACGAGTACGAGCCCAAAGCGTGCGGGGCCCCCGACTGGCGCACGAAGCTCGACAGCCAGCGCGGCGCGGTCGTCGCCACGGAGATGAAGAACAACTCCGCCAAGCTCGCGCGGTGGGCCGTCCAAGCGCTCCTCGCGGGCTCGGAGGTGCTGAAGGTGGGGTACGTGAGCCGGGTGAGCGCGCGGGATAATACGCGGCATGTGGTGCTGAGCACGGCGGGGATGCGGCCGGGGGAGTTTGCGGGGCAGCTGAATGTGGGGGTGAGTAATGGGTGGGGGGTGGTGAGGTGTGTGGCGGATGTGTGTTTGGCGCTGGGGGAGGGGAAGTATGTGTTGGTGAGGGATCCGAATAAGCCGGTGGTGAGGTTGTATGGGGTGCCGATGGGGACGTTTATGGGTGAGGAGGAGGAGGAGGGGGATGTCCCTGCGGAGGAGGCGTAAAAGGACACTGGTTTCTTCGATGGCGTTTGTCCCAAAAGCTGCATATATTTTCTTGTAGAAATACATCTGGTACCTTTCTTCTAAATCCACAGCAATACTTTCAACTTGAATTTATTCAAATTGACCGCGCACGCGTTTCGATGGCATTTGTCCCTTCAGCCAGATTGTGTGGGTTTACAGCCAGGGTGCAATTTTAATATATCCTTCTAGTTCTTTTCTTAAGAATAAAAGATGTTCTCATTCACAGAACGCCTGTCAGTGTTTGGCGTCTACGAATATTTCTCAGAAAAGATAGCGTACCTAGAACACGGCTCCTTTTCCCCAGATCTCGCAAGTCTTCGAATTCTGTATCAGAATCTTCCAATTTATTTGGAGGGACGTTGAATTCCCGAAACCGCGTGGTGAATCTCTTTCTTTCACCTGTTCAATATTGTAGATTTTACATAACAAATTGCAAGTAGGTGGTTTCTGTGTACCTAGAGAGCGCTCGCGGGTCCTTTTGCTCCCTACCTGCCAGATCTTTCTGATTCGAATGTGTGGTATGTACATGGCGGGACCGGTGGAGCCTAAATTCCACGACGGGCTCGCTTATGTAGTGCGGCTTGACTGTAACCCTCACTCTAGGTGCCTTCGTGGGAGATCTACTATACTTGTGATCAGAATTTCGCGACTCGGTACCGCTCGACCCTACTCTCGCTCAGGCTCTACCTTCGGTGCCGCGATATGTCCCGACTTTTTCCCGCCCGACCCCGTATCCCCGAACAGCTCCCGCGTGAGTGCCCGACATTTCTCGCCCGACATGGACTTGAGGTCGGGACCTATGGGTTGCACCTGTCACTGTCAAGTCCGAATCGTAAATTAATTACATGGATATTACTCCGAATTTGACTAGGAAATCCGAAATACAATGTTGATCTACGTCATTGGATACACCCGAGTACTTGTCCCGGGATGGTTCGAGAGCGCGAGCGCGGCAGGCAAAAAAAAGGTTCGAACTAGGCAAAGTAACCAACTCTTCCCCCACAGCCTAACGTGTTTGAGGGTGGTGATAACATTAGGCGTTTGGTAGGACCAACCAAGCACAGCCGCCCCACAATCGAACAAGCTTTTTTACGAGTTGGTCGTTTTTTTCTCATGGGTTTTGTTTGAGTAGTGAAACGATGGAGGTCAGTGTTCAAAGGCGGGATGTCGCGATGTTGCAGTATCTTTGTGCGAGTTTCCATGGATAAGGTACGTACGTGAATCTTTGATCTATTGAAGGTCGGTGATATAGATCCCGTGCAAAGAACAACGGATAGATACAAGAATACAAGAATAATCGCGGTCCCTCGGAGTCGGAATTGGGGCAAGGTTTGCTTTGAATTTGGTACAAGTGGACGCAGCACAGATGAACCGAAGCTTAACTACTTCGATTCGCGCCCGTGGTGTTTTTAGTTACCGGAGCGGTTGTGGCAAGTGGCAAGCGAGGGTGTGCCATTGTGATTGGTCCCTTACCCTGAGAATCCCGACACGCCCATTAAGCTCATGACTATTTCAACACACTGGCACTGCCTCTCATAGAAAGCGCTGGAGCTATCACCGTTCCAGTAAGTACATGATCATTTAAAATACAGCAGTTGGTGGGTGGCGTTTTGGAAGTGAGAGCAGAAGACCGTCGTAGCATGTGGATTCAAGCGCCTTACTCTTTGATTCGCGCCCATAGCGGGTATTTTAGAACCACTCACGAGAATTGGTACTGAGCGCCATCACTAAGCCTAGTACGCAGTATACGTGTTGATATAGATCTCGTGTGGGTGAAAAAAAGGAAAGGTGAATGAGTGGGTTCCGACTCGGAGTAGTAACCATGACGTGTAAGTAAGTTCATTTGGGAGCGAGAGCTTCCGCAGACGATACATATCATAGCATAATAGATCGAAGCCTTTGATTTTGAGATGATTTTAGTTACCGGACCGACGTACTCACGAGAAGGTTGTATACTAGAACGCGTAGGTATCGCAGCCAAGCCGTTGTGCCCGTGATGGTTTCTTTTAGTTACCAAAGCGCTGTGTAGAAACTATCAATTCTGTGTAAATAAATGGAAGATCCTTTGAATTAGACATTTTGAAATACCATAGCCACACACGAAGAAGCCTGCTGGATATGCCAGTTCCTTCGTCTTTCCTTCAAACGGATTAGTTCTGGGATACCAAAGCGCTGTGTAGAAACTAACACTTCTACGTAAATAAATGGAAGACTCTTTGAACTAGACATTTTGAAATACCATAGCCACACACGAAGAAGCCTGCTAGATATGCCAGTTCCCTCATCCTTGCTTCAAACGGATCAGTTTTGGGGGCATATCTAGGAACCCTTGACGAAGCGCGGACTGATCAATGTAAATGTAGGGACGTCGTAGTTTACTTCCGGTCTAAAATCAAGTCACAGGTTCTTGGGAGAGCTGATTAGACGTAAAAGACTACCAGCACTTTGAATGGCAGAAGCGAATGCACAGCAGATAGAAGAAGAAGTGCCCACAAAGCGGTGCAGGTATCGTTATAATAAAATGCGAACGCTATAAAATTCGGACTTTAGCCTCCCTGAGAAGCCATGATCGAAAATCAAGTTCATGGACTTAACGCTTCGATGATCAGAGAGACTCGACTTCTACACCGCCCCTCATAGAAAGAGGTGTTAACGTGCATCACCGAGGCCACCGTGTATTGAAATTACAGTACGCGTTCAAGCAAAAGTAGACAATTTCTATTGATACCGAGAGGACGCGTCGAGT
Organism: Armillaria ostoyae; assembly: GCA_902506015.1. Classification (NCBI taxonomy): domain Eukaryota; kingdom Fungi; phylum Basidiomycota; class Agaricomycetes; order Agaricales; family Physalacriaceae; genus Armillaria; species Armillaria ostoyae. The sequence goes on from LR732083.1 coordinate 4,712,977, forward strand.
CCCGCGTGGTGAGTGAAACAGATTTACCGTTGGGGGTGATGCGTATCACGGAGCGAGCTATCCCATCTCCCCACTTTTTCCGGGCCTCCAATCCGATTTTAGTCTGGCGAATGAAACTGATTGCAATGTGTTCAACAGACTTTGTGTGTGTATCGTGCCGGGATGAGATAGGCACCTCGTGGTGAAACTGATTGAGCGATGTTCATTGCCTGCAGAAGCGAATGCGTTTGTGGAAAGGTTGGAGAGTGTGTGAGTTAGTCATAGCCACAGTGGAAGCCTGCCAGACGAACTCTCGTGCCACAAAGCGGTGCATTAATGAGTTCTCAGGCTTTGTTACCTTCGGACAGATGTGATCCGGCCCATCAGTGTATCTAAGAGCCTCGAGTCTATGTACTAGGATTTGAGTCAGGTTATTGATGAAAGAAGTGATAGTAGCATAGAGAGACATACGGTGCTAATATCTCCTTCCCAAAGTCCTGGTACGAGATCAAGGACTTGTACGTGTCTGTCAAACGAACTGTCTTGCCGGTCCGCCTCGCTCCGAGAACCGAGAAAGACGACACTGCCTAAAATCAAGTGTAGCGTTTTGACCGGAGGTACTTCCTTCGGAGCTGATGTGCGAGGGCGTAGACTTGCCCGGCGTGAGATTGAGTTTAATAATGAAACTGATTTCATGGATTCAATGTAGACTTTGAGAGTCAGCCTAGGGGAGACTACTGTTTGAGGGTTTGTACCGGAGGCTCTTGCTTCGGAGTTCAACGTTGATGTTCGAGAGCATAGACTTGAGGTTAATGAAACTTGATTCCAGGGGTTCGATGTAGACTACTGTGTCTTGCAATTGAATGACGATAGGTGCGACGGACCGGAATCGTAGGACCCAGGAAATGATATGTGAATCATTAGCGCCTCGTGTTGGGTGAAACAGGTCAAGGAGCGGAAAATCCCCACGCGGATTAATTATGGTTCGTAGTAGGACTTGAGATACGGAAGCAAAAGGTACCGGTTCGTGAGAAACTGTATGTATCTCAGGAAGCGGCGCCGCGCTGTAAAGAAGACGCGGGGAGGTGTAGGATCACGATAACCCAGCCAACAAGATGAACGTTGGACGTAGTTCGCCTGCCGAGGTGATCTTAGTTGCCGACTCGAGAGTACTATGATGATCAATGCTGTGCAAGTTGCTCTGAGTGAAACAGATTTATCAGTAAGTCAACGTTTACTTGCGGGGTTAAGATGAAAAAACGGAGCGAACTAATTCTCCTATAGCAAATGTGTTCCTTTGTTTGATGAAGGAGGTCTGACGGGGATCTGGGGGCTGGGGGCTGGACCGCACTGAAATTATTTGTTCGTCGTCATAAATTCGTGGAGACGTAGGTGAACCGGTGTTCGTCATCATTGAGCAGAAAGACATCAATTGGGGAAAGATAAGCTATTGCGGTGTTGTTTGAGATTGGAAGAGGCCGCCCAGACTGTGGGAGTTGGTTAATTTAAGAGATGATTGTGTCAGTCGATGGGCTAACGTTACGATATTATAGCCGTATATCCGAGCCGTATAGAACTTCGGGCGACAATCCCGTGCTGTGAGGGCCGCGTATAAGGAGAATTGTCGATCTTGAAGCGCCTCGAGGCTAGGATCACTATTGGGTGTAATGATAATGTGATTCTATCATCAAGATCACGCGTACGGGTGCAGGATTAGAGGTATAGAGATGTAGACTCAGTAACAGAAGAAGCGAAGCGAAATTCGAAGTCCCCCTTCGGTTGTACGTACGCCCAATAATTCAAGGCACGTTACTGATATGTTTGTGTACCTGTATTACCCGGAAAATGGATTTGAGACGGGCTCCATTATGGATCAAAACAGGACGGTTATTGTTAACCATGGCAACAAGGTGTTTAGAAGACCATGGGGTTTCTAGATGGAAGGAAGAGCAAGTGTTTACTTGCGAGTTTTGTTTCAGGACTTGGCGGGTGCCAGAAAACGGAGGCAAACGTGATACCACTTCCCGCTGTGTGACCAGGTGGTACCTAGTCCATTTCTGGATCGCAGCTTGTGCCAATGTGGACGCTCAACGTTGGATCTTCGGGCTCGGGGACGGTGCCTTGTGGGATTTACATTGCAGAGGGCAGCGGCGCCGTTGTTCCTTCATAAGAAACGCCATAGCCAATATGGACACTATGCAGGTTCGGGCTACTATGGGTCGAATTCAAATGGGTTAAACACCTGACATGACTGGTGAGACGTTGTTGTCATAACCACCGTGGGTATGTTGGTAGGGGTTATTCCTTCGGCGCGCACGGTAAGCATAGGCCGACTGGGTCAGAAGGCGGGATGGAGAAGGGGACATTTCATAGTACGGTGCAGTGCTTTGTTGATGGTTGATGGCACGGCGCCGAGAACGGTAAGCCGGAGCCCGAGTTAAGTATTGAGGGTTTCATTGGGGCCTAGGTCAGGCATTGGTCGGTAGATCATGAGAAATCGGTACCGCTTGCAGTAGTTTGGTATTATGGATCGACTTGGGATATTTGTATGGGCCGTAAGCTATCAGGGCAGTTGAGACTCTTGGAAATTGTAATTGGGGCTCGACATCCTCGTGCTACTGAACCATATTCTGGCCATGCGCGTTGAGTTGAGAAGTCATTACAATATACACAGACTGACACTGGAAAGCGGCGTTGATTTTCGATCGTAGTAGGGGCGTCGCTCGAATGCCCGTTACGATCATGATCGTGCCACCAAGGATGCCTGCTTAAATGAATGGCTTTGATGAGTCCGGAATTATCAGAGCCCGATTGTTTGGAACGGATATGAGAAACTCGAAGTCAAAATCTAATCGATGAAACGGGGTAGGGGAAGAGGGGAAGAGAAGAAGCAACGCAGGAGGGGGTAACGGGGGTCCGGGACGGGGATAGATATCGAGACATTTGATAGATGATTGACAAAGACATGCTAGTGTATGCCGACGCGTCGCGAGGAATGGGTCTTCTATGTGCAGCGAGCTAGCATACAAATGGGGAGCGTTCTTTGAATGGAGGAGAATGGCCTTGAGGGGACTGTCAGTCATATGTTATTCCATTTACACTGTCGAATACCCTGTTTTGGTCTGGGCTGTCAGCGCCGGGGCCAATTAGAGGCGGGGACAGTACCAGATCGAGGTACCAAAGAATTCCCACTGGGTTCTTGTTGAAAGACCGTACTGCGAAGAGCAGGGAGAAGTGAAACGCGAACTGACGGAGAAGACGTATAAGTGTGCGCTGGGAGTGCAGGTTAACTGTTTCCGTAAAAAGGAAATCAGCAATCAAAGAAGCAAGGTCAACTTTAGTTTAGTCCGAGAGTAGAGATAGAACGGAATCGCAGCCGTACGTGTATTATTACCGTGGTGCTGAATTCATATTGACTGCGAACGATAAGGCACACACTTTGTTCCCATGGGCGCGGGTCGTTCGGGATGTTCCACATTGAACGCTCAGCGAGGTTCAAAGTTCCTCCACAAATATAAATATACCATCCGAGTCGCAGAACCTCACTTCGGGGCCGGAGGTCATGGGTCAACTGCGACTCTAGTAGGAGCTATAACTTCAGAACTTTGCGGTGTTCTAGCCCTGCTCCAAGTTGACGAAGAACGCCCATAAATTTGACAGTTGAACGAGAATAGAACTGGAACTCCCAAGTTTTCCCAAGGTGAACTGTCTGACCGTTTTCCGGGCCAAGGAGAAAAGACGGGCTTCTATCTCCTGTTCACGTGAATCGCGCCGAAAGATGAAACGGATAGCATGAGAAAATGCAGGGCGCTGAAGAAAGGTGGGTGGGTACGTTGCTACCATAGAATAACGCAGAGAGAGTTATCAAAATGGGCTACAAGGCTTGGGACGTTTATAAGCCAAGGAAAATGGACTTTGAAGTGGGACGGCCGAATGACGTACGTCAGGTGAGGAGTTTGCCTATATTTGTACACGCCACCTGTTTCCAAAGAAAGGGCGGAAAGAAGGCTATGTTTCAAATTTGGTTAGACGTCGCACTCTCGACACCGTCTACCGACTACTACCCGACTGCTCGCTCAAGCGGGGAAGGGCCCACGCGGTTGCTCAAGGTGCGAAATACACCTTGGGGCACTGTGATCTGTTACTGAACGTATGGATTAGCTCAACTGCGATAGCAGGTTACGGCACGGCCCCTACCTACATTTTTCTCCTTCTGCGATACTCTTATCTTTAGATTCTTCACTACACTCGTCTTTCATTTAATACCTTTCTTGCGTTGAAATGCATTCCAGGTATGGTGGCCTCGTCATACGGAGAAGGCTCGGACTAATAGGTGGCTAAACAGGGAAGCGAACATTCTCGGTCGACAGGACAGTGACTGCGTGAATCCCAACCCAGCCAATACGATCACTGACCGACTTAATACGCTTCTCAATTCTTCTGGAGCTGGTTATCATCTGCAGCTTTGCGCTGGAGCAGAGTACTTGTTGCAATCTCCTATTCTTTTTGCTGCCCCCCAGCAGGAGATAAGCACGGTCGGCTATCCTACTGGAGATGAGCGCGCCACCCTTGTTGTCAATGGACCGGTCTTCAATGGAACAGGCCACACTACCGCTATAGATGGGAGCTGTGCCAATTGTACAGGCATCAAGATCAAGAACATCCAGGTATGTCGTCCGCTTTATTGCAGAAATTATTAATAATGATTTCGAAGATCAATGGTACTCGTCTCGGAGCCACACCGACTTCTGGAGGGGCCAATATTGAGATCGGTGGAGCTAATACAGATCAAGTCGTCGAATATGTCCGATCGTATGATCCTCGAAGCTGGTCATGTCTTCATATAGCGGAGGGTGGCTTACAATGTAAGAACGCTACGGTGAGTCTTCCATCTGATACGATGTGTCGGCGGGCACCTGATGCGAACACCCAGATCCAAAATAACGATATCGGTCCCTGTGGCAGCGATTTATTCCAACAATGGGCGGATGGTATCAGTGTAGCTTGCGCCAATAGTGTCGTCCGTAACAACATGGTGATGAATCCCACGGACGGTGGGATCGTTCTCTTTGGATCTCCTGGCACCCAGGTGTACAATAATACGATCTGGGTTGTAAACGTGAGTATTTCATGAAATGAGCCTAGCAACTAATGCTGAGGTCTGACAGCAAACACTTCTTGGGGGTATCAACATGGTGGACTACGATCCTTGGAGTGGCGACTATACTGGGACAGTCATTCATAACAACACTATGCTTGGCGGCTTTGCTACGGACAAACCAGAAGGCAGTGATACTAAGGGCGCGAATGTTGACGACGCTACCATGAAGTAGGTTGTTCACATTTTTCATCAATATAGGTCTTGACCTGTATATTTTAGGATTGGTGTAGCTATCGGGCCTCGGACGTGGTTTGGAGCCCGGTATGGCACTAATCTCAGTCGTTCGGGGACGGTCTACGACAACAGGTTCTCCGGAGCGTTCAGCTATGCTATCGCCATCACATCAGCCACCAATTTCACAGTTCAGAACAACGTCTTATTTGGGAATACGTCCTTCATTGGCGCTGTTGGACCGAACTGCACTATTACCGAGGCTGACATCCCGACTCCCGCCCCGTTCGTGATAGACAGGAATCTCACCTCAGACATGTCTACCCAGTCCGATTTCCAGAACATCACCGACGGGGACTCTATTACTTGCGTGGCTCCTCCGGATGGCGGTGACTATTGGCCGTATGGCGGAAACCCCGAGAGCAGCTCTGGTTCATCGGGTAGCGGCGGCAGTACAAACAGCAACAGCAGCGGTGGTGGTGGTGGTACATCCACAGGAGCCAAGGCGGGCATCGCTATTGGCGTGGTAGCTGGTGTCATCGCGATTGCCCTGGGTGCTTGGTTCGTTCGCAAGTGGGCCATTAAACGTGCCGAGTCGCAGCGTTTGTTCAACTCCACGCGCAAGTCGCGGTATCTCAAGAATTTCTAATACTCATCGTATCTTCATCTGGACATTGGATCATACCCGCCACGAATTTACTGATCACAACCATTTCATCGGACATTGCTAGGTACATACAGTCTATATTTTATTCTCACGAGATAGAGCAGCCTGTTGTTTAACCGTTGCTTCATATATTCCGACAAAGTACTATTTATCATGTACAGTAGTAATATTATCTTCCACGCAAGCGCTCAGTCGAAAAGTCCTTCCTGGCAATTTGAAACTGCAGCCGAACCTCGGCCCTTGCCGAGGCAATTATTGAAGTCACGTGTGACCTCTCCGTCATCCCAGTCCTTCGCAGTCCTCTATTGTCCGGTTTGTCTCGTTAGGACAACTCCGAGGGCAAACACTCGCCACATCTATTCTCCTTTTATTCTCCTACTACCATCTCTTTCATCAAACTTTAGGTTCTGCCTGTCGATGAATATGGAAAGGCCAAAGAGGTATTTATACATAACCCTTTTCACTACTACTGCTCATTTACGTTTGACGTCCGTATAGTTATCTGGGGGTTACAGCACCAATATCGACACATGAATCCAATGACCGAGAAAAAGAGGTCACTATCACTCTCATGGAGGAGCTGCGTCGGCAAAATACATTCGAGTCAGCAGAGGAAGCGGCAACGAGGTGAGTGAAGAGTTCTTCGTTTTCAATGTTCTCCTGGCGCCTTGCAGCTTTCTCCATTTTTTCGCTTTCCTGAGAGGACCTCGGTTAAATCGCCTTTTTCCACCCGTTCCACTCGTCTTCTACGTTGCGCACCTTTTTCCAACCTGACTACAATCCGGAATGACGGCCATTTTTGTGTCGGACCGAACTCGTTTTTTCTTCTTCATCTAAGATGCGATTCTAATGGCTCGATACTAAAACTCGGATTTTTATCTGCTTAGGGAACTTGTTCTGGGACGTGTAGATGCTCTCGTAAAAAAATTCGTTCGAAATGTTTCGTTGAAACGAGGTCTATCCGAAGCTGCGGCCAACGCTGCTGGTGGCAAGATTTTCACTTTTGGATCATATCGATTAGGCGTCCATGGACCTGGTACTGATATTGATACGTTGTGCGTCGTACCCAAGCATGTTTCGCGAGAAGACTTCTTTGAGGCGTTCGAGCCTATGCTCAAGGAGATGGAGGGTGCCACCGAAGTAGCGGTGCGTGGCCTTGTCTTATTGTGGCGTTTCATGACTTGAAAGTCGAGGCAGGGAATACCAGAAGCGTATGTACCCATCATAACAGCGAACATCTCTGGGATACCTGTGGATTTCTTGATGGCACGCCTGGCTCTATCCTCAATACCAGACGACCTCCCACTGCAGGACGATAATCTATTGCGAAATCTAGATGAGCGATGTGTGCGAAGTCTGAACGGTGTGTGATGATCTCTTTGGATATGACAGTGCTGTGACAAGGAATACCAGGTTCGCGGGTTGTGAATGAAGTTCTTCGACTAGTTCCTGATGTAGAGGTGTTCCGGAATGCTCTACGCTGCATAAAGCTCTGGGCAACGCGTGCGTCAATGTTCAGCCGGGTTCTCACCTGGGTTATCTGAGTCGCCTTCTAGGGAGAGCAATTTACTCGAACGTCAATGGATTCTTTGGTGGTGTTGCCTGGGCGATATTAGTCGCTCGAATATGTCAGCTGTATCCTAACGCCGTGGCTGGCGCTATTGTCAGCCGCTTTTTCATCATCATGTTCCAATGGTGGGGGGATCGATCACTTGAATTAAGTTTCCTTGCTAAATTAGATTCTTCGCCAGGACCTGGCCACAACCCGTACTCCTCAAGCAGATAGAAGAGGGTCCGTTGCAAGTAAAAGTATGGAATCCCAAGGTAAGCGCTTGAACTCTAATCCTATCTGTACTATCTGCATTGCTAACTGCTCTATAGCTCTACCCCGCCGATCGAGCACACCGTATGCCTATAATCACACCTGCTTACCCTGCCATGTGCGCTACCCATAACGTGACACAATCCACTCAGATGATTACAACTGAAGAATTCAAACGAGGTGTGATATTTTCCTCGTACTTTTTACACCGCTGATAGACTCTTCCCAGCCTCCGAAATCGTCGACAGAGTTTTTGTTGGAACTGCTTCTTGGTCCGAGCTGTTTGCCAAGCATGACTTCTTCCACAAGTATAGGTATTATCTACAGGTCATCGCATCTACTGGCGACGCAGAATTGCAGATCAAATGGTGAGGCAAGACATTTGCCGTCGTTCTCTTTCCTAAATTTAGTCACTTCTAGGGCCGGGACTGTTGAATCTCGAATAAGACAACTGGTCATGAAATTGGAGTATGTTGATTCACTAATCTTGGCACATCCTTTCATCAAGGGCTTCGACCGAGTCTCGTATTGCCTTTCGGACGACGAAATGCATATGGTTGCTCAAGGCGATATTTCGGATGCGATTGCTAAGCGGACAAAGCAAGATATCGAGGGCAAAGATGGCTGTAGTGTCGTATACTCGACTACCTTCTACATAGGACTGGCAATTGAACCGAAACAACGTGAGTAGTATTGATCGATGTCGTCGACCTCACTAACGTATATTTTCAAGCTGGCCTCGTTGGTCCCCGACGACTAGATATATCATATCCGACAACCGAATTTACGAAGCTTGTCAAGATGTGGGAAAAGTACGACGATCTTACCATGGGTATTGTTGTCCGACATATCAAAAGGTTTGTCACTCCAGGGTCGTAGGTATAATTGCACAGTTCATTCATTACCCCTCCACAGCTCCGGTCTCCCCGATGATGTCTTTGACCCTGGTGAACGCCAGCCGAAGTCAGCCCAAAAACGATCCAAGGTATGTCACTCCATTTTCACCCCAGAAACCTACCACTTATTTGGTTAACTCGCACACTTCCAGGGTCCAGGCAAGTCGAGCCATACTTCACCTGACATGCCGAACAAGAAAATCAGAACGTTGGTTTCTCAAAATATTTCTTTTTGTGCGTTATATCGAGATGCATTGACTGTCTCCCGCAGGTCGTCCCATCCACCTCCAACCGACGCGCCGCTGAAGTCTAGTTCAAATGGAACACCTATGAATCTGACATCCAGTGTGGGACCTTCAGCAACGCTATATACTCCAAAAGAAACGACGCCTCGTGTGCCCTTTGGTGAAAGCGTGGCCGTTGCCATGGGTGCCACATAACACTTGGATCAAGGCAGCCCCGACAAGAAAAGTCGTCCTCAGGCAACTTAGACCCATCCATCGCGCCTTGACGGCTTGGTTTATTCATCGGTGCTACATTTCTTTCACAGGGGCCGTCACCGCCAGTAGAACCTGATTCGCCCTCTTGTCTGACCCTGCGTACACACGGTAACGGTCTCCTTGAGCGTTTGTCGATATTGTCCTTTCTTAAATAAGTGCTTCTTTCACACAAGAACTTGCTACCTGACCTAGTCTCGTTATCTGGTATCTGTTATTTGTATGGCTTCCGTCCTCGTTACTTTTCGAGACATAACTTGTATTTTATATCAATATCTCTATAAATGCTGTGCACATGCATTGCCGGACGAAAGACAACGATATCTATCTTTGTCTTTGGGCTATTCGAGTGTCCTCCTTTGTCGCCGTCTATTTCGCCGTCTTTTGTCCTCGCCACAGTACGGTACGGACCGAAAGTAAAAACTTCTCCTTCCTTTGTTTCAAGGGGAGCTAGGAACGTACATCCTTTTGGTACGTCGTAAGCTGCAGCTCCAAAAACGAAGTATTGGAGTTAAGTAAATGCCTAACAGATTAACATCATGGCAGTGCTCAGGCGTCTGCTCACTTTGCGAGCAGTGAAACGAAAGCCGATAGATACGTCGCTGGTAGATCTGAACCCGTACTAGCAATTAAGTTGAAACCGGATTGGGAAGGAGATCTAGAGCCGGAGGTTTATAATTGGTGGGTAATTTAATCGTCCACTCCCCCGGATACCCCTGCGTCACAAAAGCCGTGTATGGTGAAAATCAATGCTTACTTATCTTGGTGAGGTGAGTCGAGCAGGCATTACGGCAGCGATATAGCACAGGCAGGAACACCAGGGAGCACCGTGACATTGGCGAATACGTCAAAGCGTGCACCGAGCATTATGCCAATGAACGCTAGGAGAAGAACCATAAACTCACGTCGACTAAGCAGTAGGGGCCTTGGTCTTCAAACTTGAGTTCCTGTTGTCAAACCGGGAAGAAACAGAGATCGATCGAGGCTTCCGTTATTAGGTTCAGCCCAATTGCAATTGTTCAACGGTAATATTCGATGATTTCCTTCGCTTGAAAATGAACAGGGCCAAGGCTGGCAATTGGCGTGAATATGTATTGTGCTCTAATCGTACCGGCCAATATACAGACGGGGAAGCATACTGGGGTATGGTTTAAACGGAGAAAAGTGAAACGGAGCTGCTAGGAGCCCTCAGTTGAACACGGTATCCCGCTCGGGCAATTTTTGGTATCGAGGGGGAAGACGTCAAGGGCCGGCTCCCGGTTAGCTACTACTAGTTAGCATTCCCATTTATCCCAAGTCCTAGTCGTGGTTCCGGTGGCAAGGAACTAAGAGACACTGCGCACGGTTCGACTAGGAAGCGTCTACACATCGAGCCCAGTCTGCGTATGCACCAATCTATTCATAGCTCCCGCCAGATACCTCATCGAGAGCCCACGCCTGCGCCAATCGCGTCCGGCATATCGTCCACACTTTCTCTTTTAAGTACGCGCAGGTCTTGCCTGAATAAGACGATGATAAGGCACTCTGTGGTCCCTGATGTTATACCGTCCTTCACGGGTAAAAAGAAGATTAAAAGTTCCGACGTCAGAAGTGGCGCCGACGAACGGTTCGCATGCTACTGTAAGAAACGGGTCCGTCCCTGATGATCCTACACGATTGATGCTGGGTATGTATGCCATCCTGAGGCCTGAGAGTCCGAGAGCAACCAGATTCAAGTTGCGAGCCAATACATTAATGAAACAGGATTGCACAATTTACATCCGCGGACCAGACATCGCCTCCGATTGCAGCTGCCAAAGAAGAAGCATGAAGATCATTCTCAGTAAGTAAACTCGTGCACAATTTCAAACCACGTCGTGGAGGGTAGCAGAATTAAATGACCCACTCGTAAATGCAAAGATGGGGGTGGGGTCAGTCAAATTGTGGGCATGCGTAATAGCCTAAAATCTTCTCATTGTCACCGGAAGTAATACACGGTATGAAAAAATATGACAGCTATACAAATGTCCTTTCTCAGCAAGAATATAAAGCGGCTTCCACTGTTTAGAGCGAATAGAATACGGAAGAGAGATCCCAGATCCAAGTTCCAACATCACGGAAACATCCATGTCAAAAGGACCCTGTTAAACGAATGTCCTTGATGGAGGCTCCAACGTACACTGTAAAAGTGCCCGAAGGTTTCACCCATGATTGACTCGGAACGTCCCATATACTGAATGATACAGTCAACAATGAAACATCTCGGTATGACGACACCTCACCTCATTTCCTTCTGGGAGATGGTCATGCTAACGGTACTTGTCTGCCCCACTGCCAAAACAACTTCGTCGAAGCCCCTTAGCACCTTCTGAGGTTCGCCGGCACTATCGGGTAAACCGAGGTACATCTGGGGGATCTCGGTCCCGTCAAAAGCCCCGGTGTTGGCAATATTGAATGATATCACTTTAGAACTTCCAGAGGAAGTAATGGAAAGGGACGAGTATGAGAAGGTTGTAAACGACAAACCAAAGCCAAATTCGAATTGAGGCGTAATTCCCTGTTCATTCATGTAGCGATAATCGAGGAGCAGCTTCTCGTCGTACGTGATCTAAAGAAGACAGTCATGAGTTGTGCAAAAATGAAAAGCACAAGGGACATGGACATACGGTGGGAAAGCCCAGACTATTGTATACAATTTCGGTGCCATACGCGTCTTCGTCCTATCAAGTACACGCATCAGTGCCTTGTGAAAAGAAGTGTATGTCATGGCTCACAGATGCGATGGAGAAGGGAAGCCGTCCACTAGGATTAACTTCTCCCCATATAATATCAACGATACTAGGTCCGGTCTGTTCACCGGGAGCGCCAGCATATATCACTGCCGATACATTTACGTGCGTACTCCAGTCCATATAGACAGGTCCAACGGAATGAACAACCACAACAGTATTGTTACAGACGGCTGCAACAGCTTTAACCTTAAGATAAAAAGCGCAATTAGAACAAGCCAAAGTAAGATCGCCACCTCTGGACTTACGAGACTGCCACCCTTGTACCAGAGGTCCAAATCATTTCTATCGCCCATATTGCCCACCACAATGTCATAAGCTCCGAGTTCGCCACTCATCCTACATCAACCCGAGATGAACGACAATCCTACATACGAGAAAATAGAACTAACGCATTTACAAATACAATGGCCAGATCCTTGCCAATCGCGGCTGCGGGACCAGCGGATAAATCATTGGACAAGGACGAAGTTATGGTTGCCGTGTTACCAACAAATTCGGTAATAGCGTCAATTGGCGGAACGATGTATTGCAAAGAGTTGGTACCGGAGCCCCAGCTTTGAATGCACTTTAGGTTAGAAAACCTTCTAAGTATAGGCACGTACCCAACACTCATCGTCCCGTCGTTACACTCCCCTAGGCCATTACAGTTCAGGTTTGGCATCTTGGCATCCTGACCAACTATAGCGATAGTCTTGATCCTCTCTTGGGCCACAGGAAGGCCTCTTACAGTCACCCCCGAAACAGACCCTCGACACACGATCAGCACATCAACATATAGTAGCACGCAGCACTGCCTAAACATACCAGTTGTAGTAGTTCGGTTGTTTTTAAGCAAGACGGCAGAAGCGGCCCCAATTTCTCTTGTCAAAGCAGTATGAGCTTCTGACCGAACTGAGATGCCCAGGTTCAAGTTCCCAGACCCGTCAGGCTCTTGAGCGTTGAAATTGATGGCTGGGTAGTCCTGGACTCAGGAAGTTTGAGTCTACGGCAGGAACAAACGGCTTCGACCAACTCACGGAATCTTGGCCGAGATGAAGGAAGGAAGCGAGTACTCGGACGACCATTTCATTGAGTGTCTGGCGGCGAAAAATTTAGTTAATACGGACATATTAGACTGGAGAGGGAAAAGCTTCACGGTGACGGAAACATCTCCGTTGTTCACTGCGCTCTTCAGGCCTCCATTGCCGTACACGCCGCCACCTAATGTGCAAGTAAACTATAAGTTTAGAAGGTATCCCCGGTTAAGGGTACGAGCATATTAATAATTACCTATCACGATGTAGTCTCCTGGTTGTTCCATGTCTAGTCCGGCGTTCGCATTATCACTGGCGGAGTCATGCGTGGCCCCCCAATCCGATACAACGTAACCTGTGATGCTACGCTTGAGGCCACAGGAAACGCCCCGGATGGTTCGGGGCACCTACCTTGGAATCCACCCTGTCTTAACAACCCATTTGAGCCGATAAGCGCCTCATTGTGACAAGACGATGTTTGGTTGAACCGATTATACGCGCACATAACGGAAGCAACATCAGCCTGGAAAATGTTCTCTGTTCAAAAGCATATGGAAGTAGTGGATTGAGGCACATACATCGATGCTCCGCATAAAAGGCCACCAGTATATTTCATGGAGCGTCCTGTCGTCCACATCCGCGCTCAGACCGTACCTGGAATTCACGTTCATAGGAAGTCATGCCAGAAAAAGGAAGGACATGCCTGAGAAAAAAGTGTCATGAGAAGCAGGACGGAACGTGAAAATTACATTACCCATACCTCCAATGTTCTTGATTATTGGCTATGAAATGCTTCGCGCAGGCCTGAACACCCACGCTCTGGACGCCGACTATTGTTTCATATGCAAATTCACCGCTCAGGTAAGGATCAGGGCCGGCGCTAGAAATCAGGACGGCATTCTTCAGGACGCGCAGCGCTATTAATACAAGAGTAGAGGATATCACCTCTCCCATCCCCGCCCAGCTTTGGGATTTCTCATCTGAAATTTCGTAAGTCATACTTGAGATAACACGGCGACAAGATGTTTGCTCTCACAATATCCATAGCCGGACCGAGAAAGACGCTGCGGTGCGTTAATAAGGGTCGGCGAAAATGTGGGAAAGCTTATTCTTACTGAACGCCCTTGGCTCTGAATTCTTCGGCGAGTGCCACGCCTCTTGCTCGCATCAGACGACGGCTAAACGTGCTTGCGGCATTAATACCCGTTGGGAATCCTGTGACCTCCTTGACAAGCCGTAGGCCAGCGGGACCATCGTTAAAACATATAGGCGGGATAGTAAGGGTCGTCGATGATAGCGTTATGGAACGACTGGGGGGTGTAATGTTTCCAACACACCGACCTATAATACAAATTCAAAGTCAAAAGGGGAACCTCCAAGGAGTGACGAAAACTGAATTAAAACGCACTGCCGAATTGCCCTACGCCAATCACCAACCCTAGCTTTTCGTCCAGTGTCAACTGTTGGACGGTCTCATTCGCGAGAGAATAGGCTTCTGCCCAGGAGCCTGGACGTTCGGTTATGAGAAAAAAAAATAGAACACGGAGATGAGGATGCGATAAGTACGTTGGGTGAATGCCTGGACGCCGCGAACGATTAGCCAGCACAGTAGGCACAACACGCGCAGGGCTGAGGATGAACGTGGCCACACCATCGATAGCGTTGGCAAAAGGGAGAACAGCACACGACTCAAAGAAGCGCTCCATCATGATAGGCTACAGCAATATATGAGGTTCAATATTATTGCCACCTGGCTTACTGATGGAAGGCAGTCTCCCATGGCCACCTGTGCATGTGGGCCGGTGCCAACCATCAGAACAAAGGATAATGACTTTGGGACAGGGCATGGCGCCAGAGCCTTATGACTGGATAGCAGACACTGAGAGGAAGAATGGGATCTGCGACCCTGCCAATATCCACATGGCGAACTGCCAAGAACGGCCCTTGACTTACCACCACGACGGTCCGGATATTGAACCTGCCTCTCCAAGACTCTGCTTGTGTTTCTTCTCCGTTTTCTTTTTGCTTGGCTCGTCACGTCAGTAGAATAAACTGGCGACAGTCAGTAATGGAACAACTGTACGGCACTGCCTCGCGGTATTTGGGTTGCTCAGACGTTTTCATGGAAATACTGCACGACGTTTACACGTATTGTCCTTTGAAATCGCATTCAAGAATCCACGGCCCCAGTGTCCCATTTCCGGCATTTGCGGTTCGTGTGCACGTAAAAACGCCACGGAGTCTTTGAGCTTGCTGGTCATCATGTTCTACGTCATTTCCAAGTCGGCGGACATCCCAGTTTCATTCTGACGCTATTCTTGACATTGATACGCCCCCGGTTGACTTGCGACGGACGTGCCATTCTTGTCTCTGGGGATCCAGTATTCTTGTAACACCCCAGTGGAGCGAGGATCAAACTCGATGCAATACCGGTGCAATCGGTACTGTTCAATTGAATGCATACTCGGCATTTGGGCTTCCCTTCTGAGAGCTTATCCCGTTCCGTGAGACGTCGGATTTGAACAACGTGTCGTAGCGGAGGGATGATCATTAACGTCGGTGATGTCTATGCAACGACGGAAGTTTGCATGTTGGAAGCGATTGTTCGACGGAAGGTTATACGTGCTGGACAGAGAAGCAAGGACAGGAACTTAAGTAGAACGAGAAACTGTCGGTAACGCTATACATGTCGTATTTTACAAGACTATTTGCTACACATTATATGGTATATGTACCACTACAGGTCACCCACCAGCTTCTGCAACTCCTGCAGCTCTTTCTCCTTCTCAATCAAGATATTTCTCAGCCGCTCCTGCTCTGCTACAATCTTCTTTTTCGCCTGTTCGAGTCGGTCCGCCTCTTCCTTCTCCATCTCCTGGCTGAATTCGGGCGTCTCCGTCAGCTTGGTATCTTCCAGCGACTGAGGGTATGCGATATGGAAGGGAACTGGTTTTCTCTTGGTCTTTTGGAGGGGCGTCGGGGGATGGGCGGTGAGGGTGTTTAAGAAGCTGTTGAAAGGTTCGTTGAAGACGATTTCGTCGTACTGCCAGGAGTGCACTGGACCGGCTTTGATGGCGACGTCCATAGAGGGAATTTCCGGTTCCCCTGGACCAGCCCATGGGTGGAGTTTGAGGTGGTGGTAAACGGAGGCGGCTTTTTCACCCGAGTCGGCGATGTAGGTTATACGAATGAGAATGTCGAATTCACCCCATCTGGGATTTCGTTAGTTGAGATATGGATGGAAATGAGATATAGAAACGCACCCCGTCTCTGTCACTTCGAATGGAGGCTTGTCAACGACTGTTTGCATCTTTAGATTAGACGAGAAAGTCAAAACATAGATGCAAGACGGACCTCTGCTTGGATTATTATATGTATCGTGCAACTTGAAGTTGACGCGCTTTATGAAATAGCTAAGATCGTCTGCACCACCGACGATATCTGAATCCGTAGCAGATGCAGCGCTACGGACGGCGACTGTCCAGCGATGAGTGTGTTCATGGCGGCTAGGGTCCAACGCCGCTCGTTCCTCTGGGGTCAAAAGCGTCGCGGTGTTTCCGTATATTATTGGCCTGAAGATGCTGAGACCCTAACAACGATTCTGTGAGCAAAGTGAAAGAGAACAGAAAGAAGAAAACGCACTCTAACGCGAACGCGGTCGGCCATGGCGAAAAGGGTGCAAGCCAGGCCTCGGCTCTTTCCCTTTCGGTCGACCGCAAAACCAAACTCCGACATTGCCCGCTACCTGCCTCCTCCTCACCATCAACCACCACCATGGGTATCATTGACGGACTTGTATACCGTAAGACCTCATTATCTGCTTCTCTGTGGGAAATGTATCGATTTATTTGGACTTGTAGGCAAATACGATATCATTGACAAGCAGAAGTTCTGGCAGGTGCGTTGTCGTCCTATGGTGGCTGTTCCTGCGAGCTCATGTTTTTCTGATAGGCTGATACAAGAGCTGTGCACTTCCGTGCTCCCGGCAGGGCAGTCAAGCTCCGTTAGTTGTTTGTGGATATACGCCCGGAGGATTCAAAGATGACGATTACTCTATATAGGTCTGTTCTACGGAACCTTCGCCTTCACCGCTGCGTACGCTGTTTATGGAGTAACTTCCTTGATTCTTGTGCGTTCCATGTCGTGTCGTTGATTCGTGGGTGAACTGACACCCATTTAGGGCAAGAAGTAAATGCACGTCGTGGTGTCCCATAAAGCTACCTTCCAATACGAATCAAACTTAAGCGCTAGCATTCAATGTAATGGATGCTCTCTCCTAAATGTCCATCCACTTTCTTGTTCAACTTCTGAGAACTCGAATTATGTTCCAGGTGACTGAGGTCTGGCCTTGGAACCAATACCGCGGAGGAGGCCGGCGTTGGGCGACATGTCCTGCCAATGATGCGGGTTCTTCCTTGCCGGGGTACATCCTCCGAAGTGGAAGGTTCTATCTTGTAAGGCGAGATGAGGCCCAGTCAACCAGAGTCATAGCACATCCTGGCTTCGATCTATGCAGTACTGTCACATGAAGCTGACGGCGTGCAGGCAGCTAGCTTGGACTCCTGATAGGCCAGGTTCTGGAATGTATGTTTTAGCAACAGTCCTCACTGTTCTTTAGAAGAAGATAAGGAGTGTCAAATCTCCATACCGGATATGCCAGTGATGCATCCTTGTCTTTACGGCCGTCTAGATGTCCATCCAGGGGTCCAGCGCCCTTTGGTCTAGACAAAGTTTCTTGTTTCCAAAAGGAAAGGTACACAGTTGTATGGAAGGAACTAAATTTTTCTGACGCTGGTTGATGATCATCGGGGGGACCCAATGTCACCAGCGCTGAGCGCTGGGGGTTCTACGCTGGACCTGTTCAGAGTGCTTCCATTTTCATTGTGACGAACTCTAATCGCCCATATCTTAGGACACCGGTTTTGGGGCGTGATAAATTGTGCACTCCACGCTCTATGGGCGTTGACCCAGAGTAATGGATGGAGCAAGGTTTGAGATTGGCGCCGAGGGTGGGGTACCGAAGCGAAGAGTCTGAGTTGGAGGCATTGGGAATTCGACGAGGCCACTGCCGTCAACATTACGAGCTGTTCACAAGGATTCGGAAGGGCAGACGTACCGATGCCACAGTCCCCGGGAGTAACATTCGCGAAGAAGGTTGTTGACGGTGATAGAGATTCGGTGTTTCACAACGCGCGAATCACGGGGTCGTATTCAGGCTGCACGCTGAAGGGGCGTGAGAGCTGACGCTCCGGGGAACGAAAAAAGTTTGAACGCGCCGTAGATACCATTTTATAGCCCTGTCGATTCCGTATTATTCACAAAGACAGCGATGTTGATGAACAACGAGAACCCCCGCCTCAACTTATGACTACAATGGGAAGGAGCACTAATAAGTACAAATAACGCGTCTCCAGTTTCCTCATTCACGTACCGCCAGCCGCCACGCCTTTATCCACTACTAAGACCTACGAATGCACTGGAGCCGACTGTCATGAGCTACGGAGCTCCTCAATCATTTCCTCCTCTCGCCGATGTTCTCAAGACCATCTCAGCAGATTTTCATACTGAATTTCTCAAGTGGATGAGAGGATGCGCTGCGCAGAATGATAGGCAGGCCAGTCTCACTGGCATAGAAGCTGTGATAACGCGGCTGTTGGATACCATTCCACCTTGCGGGTCTGTGTCGACCGCGGAAGCCGCCCGGAAAATGGCACCAGTCCCTACTGTTTTGGAGTCTATCGGAGAGGTGCTGGGTATTGACAATTGGAGGGAGCCCCCATTCGTGTGGATGGTGGTATCAGGGCTGCTTCGCCTCATGACCGTGATGGAGTCGTGGAAGAAGGAGGCACAGGAGGCAGCCTCTCTGCAGACGAAGGCCTTTGACCGCATTGTGGATATCCTGCAGAATATCGGAGGGACGTTTGTGAAGGGCATTCCGCAGAATGAACAGCGTACTCAGCTTAGAGAGATGTTTGAAGAGTGCAGACACGTCATGCATGGTACGTCCCGCCTTCGCCCTCGTGTTCGTTGCGGCTAATTTAGGTCTAGAATTAATGGAGGCTCAAACGCTGTCGTACCCTATCTATGTTCGAATAATGCAGAAGCCAAGATTGCTGAAACCGGGAGGCTTGACAGTGAGGATCGATTATTGTAGTCTTATAACCCTCTCATTTCCTTTCAGGATCACGACGAAAAGAGTACATGCCGTTTGCAAACTTCTTCCGATACCCTCTACTTTGTGATCACATTGCTTGAGATTTGGACTTCTTTCATGTTGCGATCAACACAGCTACAATGGTTTCTACATGATTTCGGACAACGACTTGCCCAGGAAGTACGGTCATGTTTCGATTACTGCATGTCCGCACTTTGCAATCTTGAGCCTGCAGTGCGTTCTAAGGGACTCGTCAGAATCATGGCCCTGATACCCTCGTTGCGCTCTCTTTCAGAGAATGAGCTGTATCACTGGCATTATATTCTTCTCCGTTTTCGATTACTTCAAGAACCCAACCCGGACTGGGAACATATTGATCGATATCTTTCAAAGGAATTGGCGTCGAACTCCTTCGTTGCGCCATCCAAGGCAGATTTCCGCGAGATTGTCGGGCTATTGGAATCAGGACCGTGGCCCAAGTCTGTAGAGGTATTTCGTTACGTTACGCTACTGAAGATCTATCTAATCATCTTCATAGGAATGGGCATTTGTCCTCTTCAATTCATGTTTTCCTCATATAGAGCGAAACATTTTGCGTTCCTTACCAGCTGCCATCGACTTAGGAAGCGAGCGCAATGAGGTCGCTCAACGGATGCTCGAAGCCCCGCCTACCATAGCCACAGCTCCTCTTACTCAGCAGCAACATAATGAGGATCACTGGAGAAAGCTGCTGCGAACAGCTACTGAAGGGATTATGCTACCGGAAACTCTTGATTGGATGGATGATGATGACAATATGAGCGACCGGCGGTATATTCAGCGAGCCATCGACGATATTGTAGGACGCTATTCAAGGTTCGCCACTGTACATATGGTTTGAAGAGTGGCTAATCCATGCCAGTTAGGCCTCTTGAGGATACTCTTACATCATACCGGCTGTCTGTCATCGATCAGCTGCAAGCGTTCTGCGCTTTCCTGCGTCCTGACGTTCGGTTGTCAACTGTTCCTCTTTGCGTGGCTTTGACGCAGTCGACGCTTGACGGAAAGCCAGAGGAGATCACAACGGAGGTACGGAAGCGAGCCTTCAAAGTCATTACCGACCTAGTCAAATTTCATTCCTTCGGTGATGTTGAAGACCTTACCGCCGCTCGACAAATGATCTTTTCTGGCATGACGGATACGGATAGAGGAGTCAGGCTGGTCGCCGGGTTTGTGCTCCTTGTCTTGAACAGATTTCAGAATGCTCATTGTGATTTAGCCGGGCGTTGCAGAATTTTGTTCTCTCCATTGCCCGTATGAAACGAGACGCGTCTCGGGCTCTAGCAACGCTATTTTCTCAACTGAACGATTTAGCGGATGGTATGAAGCTCCCTACCAAGGATACAATCATCATTAGTGTCGGTGCTACAGGAAGGTATGTTTATTATTCGAGGAGACAACAATTTTCCGTGATCGAACCACTTCATCATCAGGACAAAAGACAAAGAAGTTCTCGGACATGTTCTCTTTTTCTTGCTTGCACAATTGGGGCGGTCAAACCCGATGCTCAAAGCAGAAGCATCTACTCATGTAATCTTTCCGTACCTTTCCGCTCTTTCTGGTGTTAATCGGCCCCTTCATTAGATCATCTCTCTGACTAAGTATCACAAAAAAGCGACTCCTTATCCTCTGTTTATTCCCTATATGGATCGAATTGCGCCGTATCTCGTCCTCCGTATTAGCACGCAACCCAGTCTTTTGACGGAAGCTTGTCGGTTGATGATGGTCCAACCCCGGCATTTGATACAACTTTCATTGCGCTACACCCTTCCCGTCATATTCGCAAAATGTGATCAAAAACTATTAGAGGACATTGCAAAGCAGCTGGAATCAAAACCAGCCACTCTTTTGATCAATGACTGTCATCGGGTTCTCGCGCATATCTACCTGCTGGATCAACCAGATCAAACCAACAAGGCTCTCACATTCGTGACCGATGTTTTGACGGCGGCGGCTCAAGCAGATACGATCGATATCCAAAGCTTGGTGAAAGGGTTTGTCGTCCCCGTTCTTGCCGACTTGGTCATTGTGTTGGGTGATGAAAACCCGGACGTCGCAGCGAAGGTAAATTTGGACTACATTTGATGATAGTTCCTGCAGCTCATTTATCCATCCGTGTCAGGCTGTTCCTGCTCTTAAGAGGGTGTCCAAGTCACTGATTCCTCCGAGTGTCGCGGGGCGATCACAGACGATACCAGATATCGGAGCCTTCCTCAAGCAGTACATGCTGGGCTTGATTACGCATATCAATGAGATGCTGCAAGAGGTGCATGGGAAGATTCCGATGTCCGCGAAGCAAAAGATCCTCCGGAGTCTCGGTGCTGTAGTGTCTTTGATCGGCTCTCCCATAAGTACGGTCGCACCCCAGGTTGGCCGAGCAACATTCTTTATCACTTTATTATGCTTAGAGGTCATTGCAGATAATGGCGACCTTCCAGACCATGGTGAATGTCGCCGACCTGTCTGAAATGACCCTCAGTAGCTGGCGAATGTTCCTGATGACGTTGGATCCTAAGGACGTCGGTCCTTACGTTGGGACAACAAGCGCAACTATTACCACATCTTGGCCCACGCTCACGTCCGCAAGTCGACACATTGCCATCAGTTCGTTGGAGTATATGATTAACGACATAGGCAATCAACTTGGCCAATATCTTGATGACATCGTGGATCTATCTGCTATTTCAAGGTTGAAACCCCTTCAAGATCGGCTGACCGTGATACGGGGTACGTGGTCTCCGAAGGAGCATCTCTGCAAAATTTTGGCGCGCGCTTTGCCCGATAATCAAACAATGGCTGTTCAGACCCTTGTGGAGCTCAAGGCGTTCATGCTATCGGAGAACCAAGCTCTTATTCGGGAACTTGCGTCTGGCGACACATTTGATCCTATGGTCGGTCAGATTTTGACAACCCTGCTTTCCGCCGCTTGTCGTGACGGAGATGGCGCTGAGGCGATACGTTCTCTCGCGTTCGAATGCATAGGTATTTTGGGAGCTGTAGATCCTGACAGATGCGAAATCGCTGTCAACGACACGAGAATGATCGTCCTCAGCAATTATACCGACGACGACGAATCCGTTATGTTTGCTTTACACTTGATCACTGATCTCCTTGTTGGCACGTTCCGCTCCACCAGCGATATCAAATACCAGGGACATTTGGCCTATAGTATTCAGGAACTTTTGCGGTTCTGTAGGTTTACTCCGTCCCTCGTCTCCGTGGGCAATCAATCTGTACCAATGAAGGTTCGAACGAAGTGGAACAATCTGCCTAAGCACGTTCTTGAAACCGTCACCCCACTCTTAGAAGCTCGTTTCACCTTGCAAGAAGTCCCTACGCCGGAATTTCGGCACCCTATCTATAACGATCAGCCAACGTATCGTGAATGGATACAACTTTGGACTACGTATCTTATCACTCGAGCTTCGGGTCCCGTTGCGAAGATCATATTTGGCGTTTTCAGGCCTGCAGTGCGCAACAAGGACGTCGTTGTTGCCCACCATCTCCTTCCGCATCTGGTTCTCAATGTCCTCGTTTCAAGCGACGAGGTTGGATGCGAGAATATACGTGCAGAGTTGATTGCTGTTTTAGAAGACCAAGTTAACCCGCAGAGTACTTCCTTGGCAGATAAGAGACTGCTCAGTGCCCAAGTAAGCGAAAATCGTTGCATTGACTACACTGTATTGACGACGCAATGAAGGCCGTTTTTATGCTCTTGGATCATCTCAATAAATGGCTAAGAAGGGTTCGGCATGATATGGGAACCAAGAAAGGAGAGACGAAACGCTCCCGCGGAGTCACCGTCGGAACGGATGAACAGCTTTCACAAGTCGACTCCATCTTGACTAGCATCGACCAGAGTCTAATGGCCAGAGCAGCCTTCCAATGCAGAGCATATGCACGCTCTCTGATGAGCTTCGAACGTCAAATTGTTAATCTCCGAGAACGTTCTTTGAATCATCATGATTTGCCGGTCTACTACGACAGACTTCACGAAATCTATGCAAACCTAGACGAGCCAGATGGCATGGAGGGCGTGTCTACGTTGATATTGTCGCCGTCTTTGGAACATCAGATCCGACAGCATGAAAGTACGGGCAGATGGACTGCCGCTCAGAGTTGCTGGGAACTTCGTCTTCAACAGTCTCCAGATAACGTCGACTTTCATCTAGGTCTGTTGCGTTGCCTGCGTAACCTAGGGCATTATGGTAGCTCCTCTAATCCCTTTTCTCAATAAATGATACTCATAGTCTTCATAGATACACTGCGCACTCATGTCCTTGGAGTACTTACTCGTAACCCGGCCTGCGCCTCTGCTCTTGCGGGCTTTCAAGTCGAAAGTGCATGGATGGTTGGCGATTGGGCTGATGTTCAAAATATCGTCAGTCAGAGTACACAGCAAAATCCCGAGCTCGTGCTAGCTAGGGTTCTACTTGCAATCAGAAGTGGGGACAACGCTGCCATAAACCAAACTCTATCGGCGGCTCGTTCCATCCTGGGAGCTCCGATAGCAGCTGCAGGGGCGAAGGGATATAAGCGATCATATGAGGATATCCTCAGTTTACATCTCCTATACGAGCTTGGATCGGTGCACAATATCATGGGACAAGCGATTACAGGGTCCTTACGCCAATCACAAACGAAGAACGCGCTGGCCGAACTATCTGATTTGTTCTCAGCTAGACTGGAATCGACACTTCCGACGTTTCGCACCCGTGAGCCCATCCTCAGCATGCGGAGGACCGCCTTTCGTTTGTTGTATGTATCCATCTCCACGATTGGCAAGCACTGACCCGTTGTTGTAGTCCAGAGTCCAACGAAGCGACACGCGAAATCCACCGAACGTGGCT
This sequence comes from Armillaria ostoyae, assembly GCA_902506015.1. Lineage (NCBI taxonomy): Eukaryota > Fungi > Basidiomycota > Agaricomycetes > Agaricales > Physalacriaceae > Armillaria > Armillaria ostoyae. Next base: position 4,736,997 of record LR732083.1, read on the forward strand.
GGCGAGTGCGAAGTTCGCAAGGAAAGCATGTCAATGGCAGACTGCTTTCAGCGCTATGCTTCAGGCGAAGCAGGGGAAGACCAAAGATTACTTCATGCAAAGCGCCAAGCTGACGAAGGCTAACGGAGAACCATTAGCAGCACTGCACGAATTGGAAAGTTCTATGAAGTTGCTGAGCTTGATGGAAGACGATTCGCAAGTCCTAGACCTGACCGTAGATAACAATGCAGAGACCAACATGATTAAGGCGAAGGTACGGATCACTGATGTCGTCATTCACATAAAACCTGACTGTTGAGATACTCATAGGCCCGTGTTCTACGAGCTCGCTGGATGAACGAGTCTGAACGTTATGAAGCAGCGTCCATTCTTAGCATGTTCAAGGGGGCTGCGAATCTATCTTCAACGTGATATCTTTATTTCCTCTAATCCTCGCTTAATCTGATGTGACTTTGTACAGATGGGAGAATGCACATTTCTATCTCGGACAGTTCCAAGATGATAGCTACAAAAACTTGACGCGAGAAGATCAGAGGAATCGGTAAGCATAAACCTTGACTCTATCCTGTGGATGCGCTTATTTCGTGTTACGCAGGGGGTTGAAAATGAATGTTAACACCGTCCGCTCTTATGCGAGGGCCATAAGACATGGCTCCAAATATGTCTATCAGACTGTTCCTCGACTACTGACACTTTGGCTGGATTTAGGCGACGATGAGAGCTTGAGGAAGACGGAGAGCTTTAAAACAATCAGTGAAACCGTCAGAATTGCTACTGAGCAGACACCAGTGTACCAGGTCAATTTCCCCATTGTATGGCATCTTGATGGGACTGATAAAATCTCATAGTGGTACACCGCGTTTCCTCAAATAGTTTCTAGGATCGGTCATTCCAATGAGAATGTTTTAAAGCTACTCTCGAACCTCATATCCAAAGTCTTGGAAGCATACCCCCAACAAGCGCTCTGGCAGTTTATCTCCGTAACGAAATCTAAGAAGACCGAGAGGGAGCGGAGAGGCAAAAAGATTGTGGATAAAATTCGGGTAAGTTTGACTTAAAGAAATCTCCTGCGGGATCCTGATCCAAAGTATGACAGAATAAACCCAGCACTCATCGTCGCGTTTGTGACCTGCTCAACCAATGCGTCGCCATGACGGACGAACTTCTTGCTCTATGTGAATACCCCATCGACGATAACCCGCGCAAATCATTGAGCATGAGCCGAACGTTCCCGAGCCTTGCTAAGCTTGGACATTCGGACTTGATCATACCTTTGCAAGAGTCTTTGACAGCTAACATACCCCCCGTGTCGATCACTAATTCAAACTTCAATCCTTTCCCTGTAGATGCGCCTACGTTCACAGGTGTGAACAATTGCTTGGACTTTATAATCACGATCTAACCTTCCGATAGAGTTCTATGACAACATTGAAGTGATGAGCTCTTTGGCCAAACCACGGAAAATAACCATCCGCGGTAGCAACGGTCAAATCTATATGTTTCTCGGGAAGCCAAAAGATGACCTGCGGAAGGATGCTCGTCTTATGGACTTCAACGCTATCATCAACAAGCTCCTCAAGGCTAACTCGGAATCCCGACGAAGGCAGCTCCGTAGGTGTTTACATTTCCACGTGAACCCCGAAGCTAAGGTTTTTCAGATATCCGAACGTATGGGGTTGTGACACTAAATGAAGAGTGCGGATTCATTCAATGGGTGCCTAATACGATTCCCATGAGGCCAATTCTTGTCAAGGCGTATGAAGCGAGACAAATCAAGAGTTGGGTGGGTAAATCGTTTTCACCCCAATGCCTTACTGACTGTATCAATGCTTCAGCCCGCAGACATCACTGGCATTGCCGCTAAAATTAAGGCCGCCCCAGACAAAGAGGCCGTAGAGATATTCAAGGCGAGGATTTTGTGCCTGTAAGCGCAGTACAACCTTCTAGTTTTGAAAAAAAAAAAAAAAGTTGACCCTAATGCAGCTATCCACCCGTTTTCCATGAGTGGTTCATTGAAACTTTCCCTGAACCCTCGGCGTGGCTCACAAGCCGTCTCACGTATGGGCGTACTGCAGCTGTGATGTCGATGGTTGGCTTTATTTTAGGGTAAGAGACACTATATCCTCCTTGAGAGTGTGTTTCTGAAGGAGGTATCTTTTAGACTAGGAGATCGGCACTTGGAGAACATCCTGATGGACATCAACACAGGAGATGTCGTGCACGTCGACTTCAACTGCCTCTTTGAGAAGGGCAAAAAGCTCGAAACGCCAGAACGGGTGCCATTCAGACTCACCCAGAATATGCTGGATGGTCTTGGCGTCACAGGAGTAGAAGGTACGTCCTTTTCAATGAAGGAAACCAGCCAGCTGATTTGGGATAGGGGTTTTCCGTGCGGCGTGCGATGTGACGCTTGGCTTACTACGAGACAACAAGGATTCACTGATGACTGTCCTTGACGCGTTCGTCCATGATCCTCTCGTTGAATGGGAAGACGAGAAACGCAAGAGGGTGAAACGAATCTACGCGCCTTTCTGATCCTCTCTGACTTTCAATCAACAGGAACGCAGCAAAACCCGGAACCAAGTCAAGGGCCAAGTCAACCTTCGCGATTTAGCCCAAGGTGCGCTCGGTCTCATCGAGAGGAAGCTTCGCGGGGTATACTCGACGAGTAAAGAGAAGCCGGCTCATCAGAAAGAGATTTCGACGAGTAATCTTGTTCAGATGATTATACAGGAAGCTACGGATGAGGCGAATCTAGTGAGTGGTTCATTGTCGGTTCATGCCAAGTGTCTGAACTCTTGTAGGCGAAAATGTATCAAGGCTGGTGCTCATGGCAATGAAGATTCAAGCATGATGATATATTACACGATAAAATGTATCTATAACAGACACCTACTGTATTTTACGACGATATACTGCTTCGACTCCTGTATGTAACATCTAGTTCGACTTGCTTTGTTCAATCAACATCCTTTCCTCCGTGGGAGCCTGTCCTCCCAAGTGGGCGTGCTCGGCGTCAGGAATAAGAATGGCATATGTATTACTGGGTTTCTACACAAGGTTCGCTATTTCTGAAATGCAAATTCGTTACAACGTCATCACTCCAAAAGGAAATAGCTTTGCAATTGACCATCACCACCACCGCTCAAGTACCCAGGGCAGGGCAGAGTACCCACGGCTAACTTCTTTTGTGACCATATCAGGGACACGTCTCTTTCTGCCTGTCGTTTTTCCGTTTCTTTTCGGCAGCAACACTCGACGACAAGGCGACAAACAATAAAGCAACTCATTGTTCACCCAGCTTGGCAACTGTTACGTCTGACGAATATTTACTCTCGACCACCACCGCAATTCGATTCTCGATACTACCATGGCTCCAGTCTTACGATCCACTAAATCGCCTACTAAATCGACATCCTCTGGCGGGAACAGTCCTGCCACTACGCCTACCTCTACGCCGCGTAAAACCCCGCAATGCGCTCAATGTGGGCGTCCCAGAGCGGGCCACCCTCGCCAAGGCTGTCCATACGCAACAAAGGACGACGGCCCTCTCGAAGAGACCAATATCACCGATGCCCTAGGTTCCATGAAAATCCAAACGTCTCCCCCGCGCGACGACGTCCCAGACACCGCAGGTCCTTGGGAGCTGGAAGACTTCAAAGCTGCGGTTCGCCAGAGGCGCCGGCGCGAATCTGCGCAACGGGCAACCATCGTTCCCTCCGAAAGCATCGCCTCCATATCCACGTCTTCGAGCGAGATTCTTAATATGCTGTTGCATGACATGGACATCGAGGATGACGATGATGGGTTCAGGAAGACGGTTGTCAGGTGGCAGGACGCACTCAGCACGCCGAAAGCTAAACCGCGGAAGAGTAGAACCAAAGAGAGGACCATGCCATGTACCTTTCCGGGGACAGCTCCGTCAGTCGCAAGCGCCGTCCCTCATCCAACCGTTCCGGAGCCACCAGCCACCCCAAAGCCGGCGAAGGCGGAGAACGAGAAGCCCGTACTCGATCCATCTGCCGTCGACGTTCCGCCTTCCCCCACTCCTTCCCCAAAACCTCTTACCCGCAGCATGTCTTCCCTCCAACGCAGCACTTTCATCGACAGCCTCAACAGCCGCTACAAACAAACCACCGCATACCTCCTTCCCAAATCTGACATCACCGAAATTGAAGCTGCCGCGTTGAAACACGGCTTACACACGCGGAGAGTCACTTCTGTAGAGTCGGAGAATGAAGAGCAGGTCCTTGTTGTGGGACAGGACCCAGCGGATACACAGAAGTTTTACGCGACGATTGAAGGACAGGCTAAGCTGCTGGCCGATAGTGCTGAGTCAGGGACTGATAGCAGACGAAGCAGCGGCTTGAAAGCAGTAGCAGGTGCAGCAGTTGTCGGGGCCGTTGCGACATTCACTGGTTTGGCGTTTGCTTGATCTTTTGGCATTGATGGTACTTGAACTTATGGGTCGTATCTTGGGGAATATTATGTCACTTCTACATTAATATGCCATTCTTATTCCTGACGTCATGCACATGAGCGGGAGTTGGTCTTAAATGCAGTTTCTACCAATATTTCTCCTCAGTTGGACCAAAGTGAGAGTGCATGTTGCTTGTCATCGTGATCATCAGATGATGCTAGATAAGGCGAACTGACAAGACAAAGGACGGAAGAACAACAATGCTCATTGCCGGCTTCCATTCGCGTGATCGGCTTTGTTGGACGTTACCGAGCCTGAGACAGTAACTTGGACCGCGACCACCACCATGAGTTCCTTCATGGAGCTTAATGTGCTTTTCCTCAACACCGCAAATCGTGATTTCGACACCAGACGGCTGCCTGGTATCCCAAGAGTGGACCTAGCGGTGAACGCTAACATGTGTATTGACGACCTCCGCTTCCGTGTTGCTGAATTGGTCAGAAAGGCATTCAAATTTAAAGTCGACCCACAGACTTTGAAATTCTACAAGGTTTATATGTATATTCGTTTCAATTCCCAGGCTAAAGTCATTCAGTTAAAAAACAAGGTCTTTGCCGAAGACGTGTTTGCGTCGACCGAGGAGCCCAAGGATACAGATATGGTTAGGCTCGTGTCAGTGAGCCTGCTACGAAAAGTCTTTGATATCAACGACGTCGGTGAAGACGCTGTCGACCTCGTTGTCCGCGGAACAGAACGAGAGGAGGGAGTGAAAAATCCTGATTGCTGATACCAGCGACAATTTCAAGGACTCGGAGAAACTGGAGAGAGCCGGCGCGCAGTTTTTTCAGCTTGAAGATAATTGCTTGAGTAAAGAGCGTGTCTTTATTTAACTTCAGGGGCGTCGTTGCGCTGGGGAAGTGGGGCGGAACAAAAATGCCATTATCATCGTCCGAGAACATTGCAGTCATTTGATAATGCATAGTTGAATTCAGTGATTGTTTTTGGCCGCTTCCGTGTTAGCCTATCCTCCAGAATCGTATCTGGTGCGATGCGGCCGCAAGTTTGCCTGGTAGAGTAATACTAATAGCAAGATGATGATGAGAATTATGTTCATACGAAATTGGCGTCTTGGGTTACCGACATGAATTTCATAGTAGATAATTGGTAGCTGACGGGTTGCTACTTCAATCCAGCTGATTTTATCAAAGCCTGCGCTTGAGATTCGAAAGGTAAAGGAAAGCTGTGAACCAGAAAACTAAAAACAATTCGTAAGACTATCTTGACTAGAGGTAGCACTACGCTCGATGATACCACTGTTTGCAATCAACAGCTTTGGAAAAGGACAGCGTGAGGTGAAGGCATTCCAGTTTTGTGCAAGATAGCGACCAGGATAGATACTATCGAAAATATATCAACATGCGGATGGCCCAGCGATAACGAACTACATGCTTACCGTCTTCCCAAACCAAATGCAGCTACGGGTTCAGGTGCAAGTTCCTTCCCGTCCTCTGGCACGATTAGATAAACATCAGAGGATTTAGGTAGTCTTTTACACCGTGACGAATGGCCCTACATCGAGTATTCATTAATCATATTTGAACAAATACTTTAGTGGTACTCACCCCCAAGTGTTTACAATGACTGTCGACTCTAAGAAACGGATAAGATGAGGAAGAAGAATAGGCACGAGCGGGCGTAGCTCATCCGTGGGTACTCGACTGGAGCGTCGAAGGGGCTTTCTTACGAGCAGTAGTCCCTGAAGGCAGAGGGATAGGTCCACGCTGGCCCAGGAATTAGGCAGAAACTGTAAGAAACGCTAGCAGCAGATTCAAGAACACCAAGGGGAAAACGTCCGACGATGCTTAGGCGTAACGCATGCATATGGCTCAAGTGCTCCAGAATCATAGGGAGGGTACTTTTCTTTCTCTTCGTGTTTGCTGGAAAGAGATCAGGTGAGAAAAGATGATATGTGAATCGGTTTGGGTACGTCGCCTTGTACAGAACTTCAATTTTCTTGAGTCTATTCTAATTTATGCCGACTAGGCGCAGTAATGAAATGGTCGAATAAAGCTAGTTGCGAGTCATTGCAGCCTGACAATACGTGAATCGGGCAGTAAGGCGAGTTTCACTGGAGAGTGTCCAATCGGTTGGTTGAGCGAGGCGGTTCCAAACTCGAAATCATTCTTGAACATTCTAGTTCCAGCGTTCACAGATGCCGACTCGAGGACGAGTAAGAGCGTAATTGTCGATCGGTTCGACGGTACGAAACTCCGAACTAGCCCTGTTTCTTTCCTCTTTTGAGCCTCGTGCCCAACTCGTGCCTTTAACATTCGACATGTGCGACATGTTCGACCAGGTTCGAACGCTGCCATCTCTAGCAGCTGTTCGCTCTTGTGCCATACTAACGGTTCATGACCGTATCATTCCTTCTCCCATCAGGTTCTCTAAAAGCTTTTTCTGCGGTCGACTAACACTGTATCTTGCGCTATCAGCATATTTTTCGAACGATAAATGAATAGTACGACTACTATAGTACGTCAACGCCGGCGCGCACTTAAAACTTTAAGTAGCCCTCATACGGCTCATCCTTAGCCAATGTTACTGCCAAAAGCTCTACTCGGCGTCTTATGTGCTCTGGGTCTATATGAATGTCGTATCAAATCTAGGACTACGCTTGCACGATGTACCTTCGGCTCAACTATGAGGTGGGATGCATTGTATTCATGCGCATGGTCTACTGGGAAAGTCATCTATGCATTCGGCTGCCGTCACTGTGAGGCCTCGCCAATGTCAAGCACGACATCTGTCTGCTGAAGCTTGAAGGAGCGGATAAACGACGTCCACGGCAATACAATGTCAAGCTTCTTGAAAGTCATGCCGAATCGCGCCTAGTGCAATCTCCGTCACTGCATTCGTCCTACTGTAAGTGGCCCGTTATCCGTAAATATCTTGTGTATGCTAAGTAGTCTCCTTCCTTTGTAGATACCCTCACCATTGATAAGTCTTCCTTGGCAAGATATATCAATTCCGGTCCCGGAAATCAAGCTGAAGTCCTGCGGGTCAAGTTAGCTCGTCGCTTGGACCAGTCTAGCGGACCAGAAACGATTTGTAATTTTGTTATGGTGCGCCTTTAAGGTGCACCCTAATAACGCATTGCTGTCCTCGGGGTCCCCTCCAGTCGTCGTCATCGTCAAATTTTCCGATTTCACTGGCAGACCTTGACAGCGTCCAATGCAAGGACAAATGGTAACGCGTCGACGTCTTGTCCCACGCATGTATGGACACTTATAATAATGTTGTCCCAGCTATCACGCAGGTAGCTATAGGCGTATATTACGCGGATAGGCCAGCTGTCGCCGATATGACTATTTCTCTGACGAAGTTGTCCTTGTCCTCTTCCTTCAATGACTACGGATCGAGTACGTGACAGTGGCCTAGCGGATTCGCTACCGGAACGTATAAGAAGCTTGCAGGCATGCAAATGACGGTACGGGTATCCTTCCATCAATGTAAACCTGTGTCTCTCGCGGACTGCTGCCAGCTATTTGCGGAGGGCTGTTCCACAACCTTCGCATTCTCTGCACAGCAATGGGTTGTTTATCATGATGATTCAATATCACCAACACCATGTTCTGATATCTCTTCTGTCCTGGGAAAATTTCCATGGTCACTGATCTTCCTCGGCAAGGCACCATGATTTCTCGCAAGCATTTGCAGAAAGTCTAGCAGTGGCTGTCTCGTTATCGTCGCCGACACGGTATCATTGTCGATAACAAGCTGAGATTTGCATTCCAAAGTTACGGGGATTTCGCATATCACGACCGAATATCACTGTGCAGTGCCCGCTGACAATCACAGTAAAGCCTTTTGTTCTTGTCTCATCCATTTCACTGCACTAGCACCGGTTCTTTGTCGTAAGGATATCTTTTTGGAAATAAGAACATTCTCGGACCTACAATAGCAATTAGAGTCCCTGTTAGGACCCGTTGGGAGATGTGGTGCCTAACCAGGCCAAGGTAGCGCACTTGGAGATACTGAGTTTTTCGGTTATGACAACCGAAGAATAACAGTTGGTGGCGGATCTTTATCGGGAAGTATCAAAGCACTGCATCATAGCACGTGGTCCTCAAGATGGACTTGGACCAGCACTATAGCTACGTCTCTCCCCGACTCTTCCACCATTAGTGTGCCTCCGTCCACGATGGATGCACCCCGATACTATGTAGAACAAGACGACAAGATTAAAGGTGGAGGCGACGAACTCCCAACCTACGACGACCTCGCAGCACAGAATGGTCCTAATTCCAGGCATGCTTTCACTGTGGCTCGACGACGCCTCTGGTGACTGACTGTATTTTCTACCAGGTTTGGTCGATGGAGGGGATGGGTCGAGAAGCGGTATGTCATGAATGCCTGTTCCATTCAGGTCCTAAAGGCTGTTATTCAGAGCTGCTGAGCGCTATATGGATGTTACCCCGGAGGAACGCGCAAGAAGACGTGAACGTGGGTGGGGAAACGAAGAAATGGTGCGTCTACTGATGAGCCTTCCTACCCTATTATCGTCCTAATGACGATGTATCTTCTCCAGGAAGAGGCCGAGTCCCAGTCAAGCAGTCTTCTAAGTGTTCCTCCCATCATTCAAGAACCGCCAACTCCAACAGCAAATACATATCTTCATATTCAGACCGAAGGCTTAAACATGTGTATGCCGCCTCCAGAAACGCCACGGTTAAATTCACCATTACCACCCTTACCCGCTATCAGCACAAGACTGCGCCCAACGCATTTAAAGATGAATAATTTCGGGTCGCGGTTTCTTCCTCATGCAACAGCTCCCATCCGTTGTCTACTCCCCATCCTCTCTGGAAAGTTGTTGCTCATCGGTCATGATGAAGGTCTTTCCGTTCTGGATATGTACCCCCAAGAGTGGTCAGAAACAGATGCGGGAATTACGATCAAAGGTCCCGAGGAGGCTGTATCGAGGGCGATATGGCTTGGTGAAGGGTTTGGCACTTTTAACCTTCCGAAATCAATGGAAATTTGATATGTTGTTACAGCGTCCACCAATTATCTCTGCTCGAGATAGAGCAGACAGGAGAAGGAACAACTCAAGGCGTAGTCCTTGCTCTCGTTGGGCCCGATCCTAATTCACCGACCTCGAAAGATGTAGAATCCCTCAGAACACTTCGCATGTACAATTTGTCTAGCTTAACCAGCCTTGCAAAGTGGGCGATAGCCCAGAAGGTACTGTGTGCCTTGATCGTAATATAACATGTTGATTGACTTTACTTCTCTTCACAGGGCAAACGACCGCTTGACTTGTCGAGACCATCAAATTGGGTTGCACAGCAGTCACCAGTAAAAAAGCACCGTCCGCGAAGTAGTATAGCACGCGGGCTAAAATCATGGATCGAAGCACCCAATAGTCACCCTGTTGAGCCACATACATCTTCATACCACAATCTGTTGTCTCCTGCTTCGATGATCGGCACCTCGAATGTTGGAAGTCGGCCGGGAAGTCGCTCACCGTCACCCAATCGACAAGGTTCAGATGAGTCAACGTGGGACGTCGTCGATGACCTGCCACTCCGATGGGCAACCGATTTTGTTCCTCTAGCATCTAGTGGCTCCCGTCTAGCCAACTCAAGTGTCATTTCTTACGCTCTATGGAATCATAGTGAACGAAATTCTGGTGGAAGAATGCTGGCAGTAGCCACCAAGACAAATATACTACTGTACGAGACGCCCAAAGGGGAGCGAGCTTTCCGTTTTGTCAAGGTCGGTTATTTGCTTACCTATCTCCGACTTTGAGTAGTGACGTCGCTTTTTAGGACTTCTACACTCCTCTGACACCAAGGAGCATTACCTTTTTCCAGCAAGTTGTGCATGACGTAGGGCGGAGTCCGTCCGACACTGGATCATCTTCCCGCTTTCACCATGCACACAGGAGGTCGTCCGATAGCAGTAGTAGCGCACGAGGCGAACGCGCACTTACCCCTCCCAGTACACTCCTAAGCTATGGTACACATCTCAGCATCTTTGTTGTTTTTGACAAGAAGGCTGGCTGGATCCGCCTGGCTGATTCTGCTGTCGGAGAGGTGGAGCTCTACGACGATGGCGCGGGATCCTTTCATTCACGCGAACTCAGCAGTTCGCTCAACTCACGCAGGTCTCGTTATTCTCTGGACGTCAGCTCCGCATTGGGTAAATGGATACCCCCTGTACAATGCGAGATACCCCTCCCTTCTCAGTCGAGGTACCCCTTGACCAAGAATGTACACCTGTTGACTCGTGGTAAGCAGACCCACATTCTACCTTGCCCGGTACCTACAGGTGCCTCAACATCATATCCACCGTTACGTGTGATTATCTGGAAGTCGCAGCCAACGAGTGTGACGCCGAGGGTATGTTCGTACGATGATGGCGATCCATCGTCAAGATTTCTTCAACTGATCGCTCTCGGTGAACACGGGGTGGAGGTACAGGAGATATCATTAACCTTCCTAAACAAAGGCAAAGGAAAGGCCCGGGCTGATGACATCGTCGTCTATGGCGAGGATGACGTTGGAGGTGATACGGGTTTCCTCTGTGTCGGCGGGCACTGGGATCAACCACTTTATCCGCCGTATCATCCACTCAACCGAACGTCCAGTACCGCGAGTGATATCTCGGCAGAGTCTGTCAATAGCATGGAATCAGGGGAACTCCTGGCGAGGATGAGGATGGACCAAGGGCTGTATGGCTGGTGCCGCAAAGGTCTGGAGGATTGGAGAGTCTTCTGGTTGGGCGGCTCGATCGTAGACGACGACGATGATTCTGACACAGACTATTGAAAGTGGGTATAATCTCATCAAAATTTAAACAACGCTGCTGTGTATCTAATAATCATCTCATGCATATTCATCACTGGACAACACTAGTTATTCATTATAGGTTGAAATGTAAAGGTAGCCTATGGACTGTTGTAATTGATGTCGACAATTATATAAATAGATATACAAACTGTTAGATTCCCAAGAACAGTATCCAAACCGATCTTCCATAGGTAAAAAGAAATCCACAGTCATGAACGTGATATATGACAAGTGTCCGATGTAATGCGGTAAGGTAAGTCCATGATGGCAACGTGATAAAACAGACAAAACAAAACTGTTAGGATATTACCCACAGCTCCCTACGAGCCCGGATGAGAGGGGTACGATCTTCGCGTTGGCACAGATGGTTCCCCGGCCGCAGACGGAGACAGATTTGCTGGTTCAGATCCCGTGGACAACTTTTGTGACCTCCCAGGTGACTGTTGTGGTTTCCGGATGACCACGAATGACCGCTGAGGAGCTGAAGTTGACACAGGTGGAAGAACTGGCGGCGCCTCTTCGTCTGGAGGTTTTGCTGTAGAAGTTGTACCTTCACTACTATGCGGTCGATGCCGCCGCAAGTGATACCACGGTTTCTTTTTTGGTACATCAGTATCTGACCCATCATCATCGTCGACTGGGTTAGGGTTTGAGTGCCTGAGATTGAACGCTGTAGGCGGTGGTGTGGGGTCTCTGACTGGTCTTATTGCAGGTCCCGTAGGATATGATGGACCTGCTTGGCTAACTCCCCCGGCGTGCTCGATGATTGCCGTTTGCGATTTTGTTCGAACGTGGAAGGGAGGCATAGCTCCAGGTGGTAGAGACCCAGTCCGTGCGTGATACTCTTGTTGTTGCCGTATAGCTGTGTTCGCAGACAAAGAAGGTGTGTCCTCTTCATCTGAGTGCCGCTTCAATGATGCGGAACTCGTGGGCTGCGATACCTGTTGAGCGATAGACGGGAATGTCTGCGTTGAACCTGCATTGATTGTAGAGCTCGCGGCGATTGCATAAGGAGAATCGATATGAGCACGCCCGCCGCCCACGCGCGAGAAACCTGAGGAGGTGGGAGGAGGAGCTTTCGTCGGGGTATCGGTAACGGGAATGTATCCGGAAGGTTTTGTCTGGAATGGCTGCCATGCCCCCATGATGTAGCCATTTTCGTCATCGCTCTCCTCTCGATAGGGTCTGAGCGCGTGTTCTGGTTTCAATACAGAGGGTGGAGGGCCTGAACTGACAGATCCCTTTCCGCCAACTGGAGTCCCCAGAGAGCCAGGGGGTAGATATGACGATATATCCGAATCGCGCTTGTGAACATGCTTGGTGTCGACATTATCGTATCTCGGCCGTACCTTCCCACTTTGAGGCCTCTTGTCGTCCGAGCGGCGAGGTCTTCGTCGCTTCCTTGATCCACAGCACCCTGCTAAGCCACATGCCCCAAGAAGACCGCTATCGACGATGTGACTGCTTCGCTCAAAGCCCACCATACCGACGATTCGAACCAGGGCTTCCACGAGCTTGACGACAAGCATGAGGAATAGCGCCAGATATACAAGGGCCAATATGACCAAGACGCCATAGGCTACCCAACCACCGGCACCGGCACCAATCGAAAGCTAAAATACAATTAATATGAGGTCGATGAGGTGATCGGCGCGCTAAACTCACAGCAGGAGTCAAAATAAGCAACAAGACGGCAACTACAATCCTTCCAACACAGAACAAGAAGCTGATCAGCCCCATGCTGGCGCCATTTCCCCAGGGTAACCATATACTCGTCACGAGTGCCGATACAACTTCCACGACGAGGATAACAATGGCCTGCGCAGTGCCGCTGTTTTGACCCGCGCCGATAGTTAGGCCAAACGCAACGTTCGTCGCAAAAAATAGACCGGCGAACATTTGGGAACCATGCCGGTAGTGGTTATACAATGGACCTAGGGATAGTAAAGTCCTGGTTTCATCATAAAGTTTGCTCGTCGTTGTCATCCGTACCCGGATCACTAATATTGTAGGTATCAAAACGGAAAGGACGGCAAACGAAAATCCTGCTAAAACAATGGATGCCATGGAGGCCCTTGATCGAGGCAACGTCATCTGATAAACAGAGAATATCGTAACGGGAAGATGGAACAGGATGAGTATCCGGACGAGATTGCCATGGAGAACACTGCCGTGGAAAGAACTCAAGCTCGTTCGAAACCTCCACCAAGGTTTACGAGAGGATATTCCAGTGGCCCCGGTAGACCCAAGGGTGTATCGAGATGGTGGTCTGATTATCCCTAACGCATCCTTGCCATTCAGTGACCGGTTCTCCTCTGCAGTGGCATTGGCAACAGCACTACTGTCCAGCATATCTTTGCTGCCAAATGCTGGACTCCGGGTACCGCCAAGATGTTTCATCCCGGAGTGGGATGATCCCATGGCTCCGCCTAAGAATCTGGCGAGATAGTCAATAAACCATAAGAGAGCTGAAAGCGCCACGATAGCCGCGGCAATGCCGAGGAAAAGAATGAGACAGATCCCAAAAAGATCTTGTGGACGTACGCCCACCGAGTAGGCGAACGCCTCCATGCCAGTACTAGCATTTGCCGGCAACGTGAAGAGTACGTTCGGGATGGAGGAATCGATATACAGGTCATTGGAAGAATTCGACATCTGAGTCTGGAAGGAGGAAGGGGGATCATATGACGCCGTCGACAATGGATCCCAATGGTGATCAGGACCGGAAGTAAGTGTTATATCTAATGTTCCGTTAACCATCATATGCCGCAAACGACAAAAATAGACTGACTGTAAGATAGGGTAGCCCAAGCCGTCTGAGTCAAGAGAGGATCTAAGAACGATAAGGAGGTCACGATAAGCAAAAACAATACTACAGAAGCACGCAGACTGCAAAGAAAACTCCGAGATATTGGCATAATGACATATATGGATGCTTCTCTCGCAGTAGTTTTGCCTTGGCAATACTGAAAACTATCACGAGATAAGGTGCTTTCACGATGCATGCGGGGGCCAGGAGGAGGGGTAACCGATACCACAGAAGAAACAAAAACTTACATACGAAAGCTGGCCATTGCACGGCGACCATGGCCAGGACGGAGCACCATTGTGTATGGAAGATGATATCCCGCATGGAGGGAGTGCCTGGAATGTATGAGTCAAAATGGATAGCGAAAAGTAACTGGAACGCACTGAATCTCAATAGGGCAGGCGATGTTGCGAAGCGCTCTCCACTCATTGCACTAGCCAATATAAAACCGGCACTTTGGACTCGCTCCCATAAACCCTTTCCTGGCCTGCTGATACCGCGGTTCCAAGCAGAAACAATCCTAGCTATCCCAACGACAACCCAATACGCAATAGCCAAAGCAACGGACCCCCAGAATATGGCCACGGCCGCGCCGTAGGGCTCGTTGTCGGTGGGATCCAAGGGAGTAGTCTCGACCTCGATACACAACATTTCGTTGCTGAAAGTGTCTACGGCCCTCAAGCGAGTAGTGAGAGTAGTGAGAGAGCGACCGGATCCCCATGGTATCTGAGCTGACAAGGCGAATGGACCTGCGGGAATTGGGCAGTAGTAGTCGTCGTTGGTGTCATTCGCAACGGAGAGTTCCGAGTCTGGAGGGTGGATATTCGTGCACAAGTACGAGCTACTAGACCATGCACTCAAAGTCAGAATGGAAGTCGATGTAAAGAGGGTGGCTGCAACGGCCCAAAGTAAGCGCACGTTTTTGTGGATGAAAGAAAATGTGCGCACCAAGGTTCAAACTCGAGTCGGAGCGGCCTATGATTTCCACGGGAGTCTCGCCAATGACGACAAGATCGAGGTAGTTGGAAAGAGTTGCATTGTGAAGGACCTGCGCGTAAACGTTAGAGACGGTAAGTTTTCCGGAAACGTTGGCATTAGGGCTGAAACAGTCATTAAAGGTGAGATCTGCAGGTGTACAGAAAACAATAGGGAGGATGAGGAGAAGGGCAACGAGGACAGAGAGAGCTGAGCTCATCGTGTCCAACGATGACCGTGGTGTGACGGGATAAAGTCTCCAATTTCCAGATACGGCCAGGCTGCAACGGCACGGAGAAACAACAATGACAAACTGTGATGTAACATTTTGATCGCGGCGCCGGCGGGTCTGGACAAGCGGTGCCGCCGACTGTCAGTGCTTAGCGGTGGGCGTAAGAAGGGGCAGATGGCTATAAGGAATAAGTAATGCCTGACTATACGTATTCGATCATCAAACAGTCCCATACCACTTGCATACAGCTAACGACTAAAATCTGAACTCAACCGACAATACTTAACAAATACTTAAGATGATAGTAACCGTCGAAGCAGTGGGGGCGGTGGCTAAACCATAGGCACGCATCATTTCGATACTTAACCATCGGATCCGAAGCTTAGAATCTGATTTTGATGCAAGTAATGAATGTTCTTGAAAAGCTCACGATCAAACTAAATGTGCTGCGACAAATCATGAAGCGAAGGCTCAGCTGGGATTCAGCGACCGGCACGCGCACCATGCCGTTGCGACCCGTCCCACAAAAATGACAGTGGTCTGTTAGCCTGCCCTCGTGTTGTTTGTGAAGGAAGGCTCGCTGTCTGTGGCGGCACCGACGTGCGCGCGTCCGAGTAAAATGCATCGAATTCGAGTATATTCCTAGACGTCGGCCATGGAGGCGTATAGGGTGTCGTTTTCTTGTTCCACTATTGGACAGTCCTGTAAAGCGGAGCAACTTTTGGTCGAGAGCTTTTCCGCGTCATGGAAAACACCAAACTTAGACGGTATATAAAACAGAATATTGACCACCCCTAAACGAGCATTGATTTTGGGACTGACGGAGCTTCCTACAACACATGATGGGATGTAATTTCGACGGCTGGGAGGTGACGCCGGTAAAAGTTGAAACGTTGAACATTTGAACCCTGGAAACGAAGCCACGTCCCGGCAGGTTGGCTGTGTGGAGAAACCCACCTTTAACGACAGATCATGTTCCGCACGGAAGACAAGACAGGTCAACGGTGAGCATGGCAACTCTGAGAAACTTATCGAAAGAAATCCTGCTAGGTATACTCAAAAACTGACGGCGTCCGTTGAGGATCCCGGCTCTAATGAACCGAGCTTAGCCAGCATAGAATAGTGAAATGCCAAAGGTAAGTTGGCACGGACATTGGTGCAGGGATGCAGGGAAGCGTTGATCAACCTTTGACGACTGAGATGACTCCAAGGTATGCTGTCAAATAAGGAGGGAGGACCACATTAAGGTGTCAATGACGAGGAGTGTTCGCTTCCCTGGTCGTCGCGGAGAACAGTGTACGTGCAGTCGGCGTGGACGAAAAAGATATCAGTTGGCAACCAGTTAGGAAAGTTGGCGGATTTCGGACCGCGGACCGGATGGAAAAACAAATGCCGACATTGACGGTTTCTTATCCCGTTCGATTGCAGTAGCGATACCCCTCCTTAATTTCTCCTGGCCGCGATGAATGCTTCGGATGCTGAAGAGCTAGATAACCTCATTTTGACGCTGCAGAACGATCGTGAACCGGTTGCATCGGAATTAGAGGGTAAGAACCTTGTTTGATTTCTGTTCTCGCTGATCAAGGCCCCTAATAGTCCTGAAATCAATCTACGGAGACGACTCTATACGGATATGGCACCCTCCTGAAGAGAGATCAGCTGATGATACTGGTACTGTGCGGTACGAAATCGTTCTAAGGTGAGGACTCCTCAACATAAAACTGATTTGCCAGATGACAGTACAGTTTTCCTTCCCCCCATGATGAGGTGTCCATCAAGGTCTTGGTATCCTTACCACCTTCCTACCCATCAACGTCCACCCCCCAGCTCCAACTACTCTCACGGTACATCGGCGCATTCGGAATCGACTCTGCTCTTTTTGGATCTGTGTTGAAGACCTTCATCTCCATTAATGGCGTAGAATGGATAGAGGACAACGTTTGTGTCTTTGACGGCCTTCAGAACGTTCTAGACAGATGTGTACAGTGGTATGAAGACCATCTCAGCGTGGACAAGGCGGGGGAGCTGCTCCGGGAGGATGAGAGGGAATCGACGCTTCCTGATATTCGAGCGACGTCGGTACCAACACCCCTGGCTGATCCTGCACCATCTGCCCCTGTTTCTTTGCCTAAAGACGTCGAAATATTCGTTTCCGAACCTATAACGGATCGCAAGAGTTCATTCATCGGCAGAGCGTGTTCAATATCAGATCCCTCGATGGTACGTTGAAGCCATGAAAATTACTACGCTCATTAAATCTCAATACGTTAGGTTCCTTTGATTCTTTCTCATCTTTCCTCCGATCGGCGGATAGCTAGAGCGGCCCATCCGATTATCAATGCTTGGCGGTGTGAAGTAGGAGGGCTCCTTCACCAAGGTACGTTGATATTCATCGCGTCGATGCAAACTAAAAGTGTCCAGATAACGATGATGATGGCGAGACCGCGGCGGGTGGACGTTTAGCACATCTACTTCAAATACTGGTTAGAGCTCGGGTCTTTCATTGTGTGACCTCCTACTTATCGATTAATAGGACATCAACAATGTCCTGGTCGTAGTGACGCGGTATTTTGGGGGCATCCATCTTGGACCGGACCGCTTTAAGCACATCAATCAGGCTGCCCGGAACGCGCTGGAATTAGGTGGTTTCCTGGATGAACCGGCTTCGAAAAAGTCATCAGCCCGTGGACGCAGACATTGAGGTTCAACGAGCAAGTTAGGAGTTATACAGAGTGTATGGTACTACAACATAGGCAATTGGCGTACAGTAAGTACGCATTGTCAAACTACCTGCCGTTAGGGTCGTTCAAGTGCATCTCGACCGCCTTGTTAACAAAATACTCCATTGGATTATCCTTCAACAAGTGATCCGGGAGCACGCAATGAGCACGATCTTTCTTGGGATTCGGAACGAAGTCATTCCACTGCGCCTCTGGGACAGCCAAGGTATCTCGAAGCCGAGCCTCCTGCAAAGGTCTATCTATTAGCAACAGACGGCCTGAAACAGCAAGGCTACCGACCCAGAAGACGTCTCTCCACTTGGCCAGTCTCATAATGACCTTCGCCTCTTCAAGGGTGAATGGCAACGCGAGGGGTAACCAGGAACCGTTCCTGGTCTTTGCTTCCCCATCGGCGCCCACCTCCACCTCTTCCATCATCACTGGAACAACGCCAATCTCGCCACGGCCCTTGACAAAATCATTCTGCACTTTTATATATTCGATAAGATGATCTCGCTTGTCAGCCGGCAAAGGGTCTAGCATTGTCTCCTTGGGAAACATAAGGCCTTTCTCCAGGACATACCTGTCCTCCTGATCACGATTTTTGTAGTCAGGGTGGAGCTTCATTCGGATGTGGAAAGCCTTGCGGTCGACGTTTTCGGGATGGTTAATGATGTCGAGGGCCTGCATGGCTGCTTGGCGTAAGACGTCGAGTTTGGAGGGTCGTTCGAACCTTCTCGTATCGAGAAGTCAGTCAAGGTAAGATTTAAAAAGTTTCAAACGCGTACCATTTCGCGAATTTAGCTGCGTTCGCTGCACGAGCTGGGTCTTGAGCCATAATCGCGTTCCTCTCTTTCGATTTCGAGCAAGGGAGTTTATGGAGCGGCCAGTTCAGTCGCTGACACTCTGTACTCTGTGCATTCGAAGATGAGCGTGTCTTCTACGCGACACAGACGCGTGTACTCACGCAGTATATGACCTAAAAATGATGTAGTCGGATTGTCCTTGAATGGCACTGTAAGATACCGACCTCTTTGCACCGACTGCATGTCTGGAATGGTTTGTCCGAGCCAAGGTCCTGCGGCGTTTTCTGGCACCAATGACATTGATTTTGGTTACGAGAATTGCTTTTGATGATAAATTCTTTGTTCTTGGATTTGTTTTTCGAACTCGATGGGGATGACATGATTGTTTGTGATCAAGGATGGTCGGCCTTGGGGCCTGGGCCCAAAGTCGGTCACACCTTGTCCTGAGCCACATGGTCGATTAGCTTCAACAACGACTACGAAATGGTGACGCCTTCTACTCTCCAGCGACCGACCGTCTTCGTCATGAAATCCGATGATGCACCCGCCGTCCTGACCGATCTCAAAGTTGACACAGTAGCAGTCGTTGGCGAAATCAATGCTGACCGCACGCTCTATCACTTCACTCTGTCGTTCTTTAACTCGAGCACCAATGCGTCCGTTCGCTTTGACATGCACCCTTCTGCTACCGATCTTAATGATATGTTTCGTGGCATTATCGTGGTCGAGTACTTGTCGTATCCATTTACCACTCTGGCTGGTGGCGAAGACTGGAAGCCTGCTACCCCGCATATCTTGAAGCTATCTTCTACCTACACTATTGGGGAGATCAGTTCTGCTATCTTTGAGAAGGGAAGGGATAGGTATAGGTGCGTACAGCATCGAAATCTGAGTCGTTGATGCTAACTGGTCTCAGGTTCAATGACCTTGGACAAGGGTGTCGCCATTGGTGCGCAAATATCATACACGATCTAGAAGTGCTCGGATGGGCAAAGGATATCGAACAATCCTTCGAAGACTGGGAAGCGGAGTCGTCGAAGCTGTTAGGTCCCAGATTTCCCATGCCTCGCATTACAGGCGTGTTCTATTGACTGCCTCTACGTAGTCCGTGGCTACATAAACCTTTGATGTGATTCTGATAGCCGGGATAGGAGTAGCTTTCGCTACATTTGAACCAGTCGACCGGGCGCCAGTAGCTAGTAAGACTGCAATAGTGACTCCGTACAATCTATATAGTACATACATAGGTCGGCTTTTTGCGAAATCAGCTCAACGTTCTCGGCATGACGGCACTTCGGGCCGGTGTAAGGACCTCCCTCTACCGTTGCTCTACCGGCCAACCTACAGCCATCGTTTCATCCCCAAAGAATGATAAGCCCGACTGGATAGACTGGCTGTGCCTCAACTATCCCACCCACAGCCGCCAGGAGATTCAAGAATTTTATCTCTCACGATTTGGCTTTATTGAGGCGGCCAAATCTGCCATTGACGAGTACCGCAGCAACGTTGTTGAGCCTGCAGGCAGAAGTCTCAGACGTATCGGTGTGCGCTCTGACCAATCTCTCTACTTAGCTCTATCCACGCTGAGGTGATTGTCAGAAGATCATCTTATCTTGACAGGACATGTGCATCCTGAGCGCCCATTGGGCGACGCGGGTTATTCGCAGTGCTGCACTAGTATGTCGCTGATAGGCTTAATGAACGTGGAATCGTCGGGTATATTCGCTTAGTGGTCATGCGTGGATGCGGCCTACGCGGCTCATCGATGCATCATCGGCGACTCTTCTCTTTGTCATCGTTTACTACCTTCTCATGTTCATTGGCCCTCCCTTCATATCATATCTCCCTCCGCTCAGAACATGGATGCGCGACTGGATCAGGTGGTCTGGAAGACGAAGACTATATCTGGGCCATCGTTTGAGTCCACTGACCTTCCGGCTAGTTTTAAAAAAAGGCTAGCAGTTCCGAGTCCGAGGTGGGTTTCCTTACTATTCCATCTTTTATCCGGAAACTAACGAGCTTCGGTAGATGCTCCAGGTCTTCATAGTATGTTCATCAGAGTTCAGGGGGAGATTATGCTCGAACTAGGGGCATGCTCACCCACCTCGGTTATCGCACTGGTCTCTATTGCCGGGTCGTCCTGACAAGTTATAGACAGTCAATGCACATAGGATGCCCCGGCCCCCGCTACCTCTTCAAGACGGATCAATGACCCAAGGACCATCAGTCCACAGAAACTTTTTACTCTATCCCAACCAACGATGTCTAGTATACTATTCTCATCGGATTCCAGTGGACATCCGTCTTTTTTGCATATGGCTTGACTGTCACATGGATTTTGCGTGGGAGAAGAGAGTGGTTTGGACTTGATCATAAACCATGACGTTGTTGTTTGGGGACATGTTTGTGGCTGGTTTATAGGCGATCTCGAAGCCCCTTTCATGCATTTGAAGTCCCCAAAACACGGTTTGTGGCGAAGTTCCATAAAATTTCCTCAGCTTCCTTTCTTCCGAACCTTCTTTCATCATTCACAAAAATGCCCCTGACTGTCAAGCTGTATGCAAGATGATGCTCTTACTGTGATGTGCAAGTGATCGGCCCAAGTCAAGATGGCTCCCCTTTCAACTGCAGGCACCGTTCGAAACTCCTCCAAGAAAAGTCCCGGCGCTATCTTCAGCTCATAGCTCTTCGTCTCTATCTCTCGAGTCTTCATCTGATGGGAACAGACGTACAGCACCCAGGAACTGAGGCCTGATGGTGTTGCTTGCCATATGCATACTGTACTATTTCGACCGTATCTTCATGGGGTGTTACGCATTATGCACTGACCCCCGTTATGCGTTATGTGAAGATACGGTCGAAATAGTACAATATTTCCCTTCGACGACTTTGATGCAAGCAGTGTCCGAGACTCCAAGTCGATAGAACGATCTTCACACATCGTGTATGAAGAGGAGGAAGAAATCATGCCGATTCGTCATGTAAGATTTCTTTCATGGCTTTTGTGGGCCTTCTGGCGCGGGCTCGCATTGGTGGAACAGGGCGCCTTCATCATTGAGGTGTTACCACGGATCATCGATACTGCAATGTGATTCGCAACATATGCTCGAGACTGAATTGCGTCCTTCATTTACGCCAGGAAGCACAAACACGGCGCACCTATGTATAGACGGTCCCTCTGGTAAGCTGTTCTGCTCATTCTTCCGGCTCTGATTGACCTGTTTCATACTGGCAATATCAGACCTTGATTAATGCGATGGTTTCAAAGTAGGAACAAACACCACTTTACTGGTTTAGGCTCATGCCAGGAAGCACCCATATCCCTGCAACCGCCAACCAATGATAGATAGCGCGAAAGGATGCAGCACTCCTGTATAAAAGCACTGTCGCTATCCTCAGTATTCCCGTCATCATGATTGCTCTCGCCCCAAATCTAGCAGCTCTTGTGGGCCTCTGGTGCGCAACCGTTTTGTATGGTACGACGCTTGGAGTAGTTTTTCGCTCATTCTCACTAACCTGAACATCTAGGAGTCAAGTATGCGGTTTTATGATCATCGCTACCTCTCTCATATAACATTACAAGTCTTATCTTATACTTCTGCTGCGTGCACGTTATAATGAGGCGTAGGGCATCGACTTCATGGTCAGTCCGGCTCACGGAGCCTCCGAATCAAAGCTAATTTCCTCGTTTTTAAGGGTTCTTGTTGGTGGTGCGACTCTGCAGTTCATACTTTCGACCGTCCATATTGCCGCAGGCCTCAGGTCCATGATCGAGGGGTTCATTTGGAGCAACGAACTGTCCGGAGGCTCTTACCACTACTGGGAGAATATGACAAGAGCTGTGTATATTTTGCAACAAGCGGCGACTGTCACTAATGTGATTTTTTTTCTTCGTAATCTCATGCTGCTTGGCACTTACATGGGCTGTTCAGTGTCTCGTCGGTGATACAATACTCATTTGGCGTTTATACATTATCTGGAACAAGAAGATTTTCATCTGTCTCTTTCCTGTGCGTTGACATTTCTTCCTTAACATCATACGGCTAACGTTCTTTGTCCAGGCGCCCGTTGTACTCGCTTTTGGTGGTGGGCTCCTTTCTTATGAAATGTTCATGATCATCGTTCTGATAGACATTTACAGTTTGCGGTTACATCTCCATCTACCGTTTATCTCATCTGAGTCTACTATTGGACGTTTATACGGTGAACGACATTCTTAACTGGCTGCAAGCCACATGGTCTTTTTCACTTGCCACCCAAATCCTCGTAACAACGCTGATCGCAACGCGGATATGGTGGGTCTCAAGACAGGTGGCATCAGACCGACCTTCAGGAAAACAGCCCAATATGTATATGACCGTTATATGGACTGTGGTCGAGTCCGGCGCCATATATGCTTTTACTGCAACTTTAATGCTCGTTTTCTTCACTCAACGTAGCCAAGTGAGCACGGTCATGGCAGATGCTTTGGGGCAGATCAGCGTATGTGGCGGTTTCACCTTCCGGTCTTGCTGGCTGCTGATGGATCTGTGCCACAGGCTATCGTACCTGCATTGATTATAGTCAGGGCGGGATTGGGGTATTCTCAAACGGGACTGTCGACGGATCTGAGGAGTCCTTCGGGCTCAAAGTATCGAAGTCCCTTACAGATCACTGTGGACCAAAGTGTGTCGTACGACCAAGGATTCAAGCTTCCGTATTGCAACCGTATTGACTTCGGACCCACCAACGTCACGTAGTAACACATGTTCGTTTTTCGTTACAACTTACAAGTCTCCGCGCCCCACGCTTTCGTATTTATTCTTCCGCAATTAGGAATACTCAGTAGTTTACTGTAGCCCTTTTGCTTTTAGGAATACATATTTTTCTGACATTTAGACAGAACTTGCACAGAACCAGGGTTTGCAGCCTTACGAGGAGAAATCACGAAGTATTTTGCATCTAGAATCTCTAGAACACCCCATGAATGCCTAGGAAAGTAACCTGAAATGGTCTTCCATTCGAACCGGAAGGGCGGGAAGATACTAAACTTCTACTAGACTCTAGAGACTGTGAAAAGACCAGTCCTTATTGGATGACTTCAGGAATAATACGCTGTTTAAACAAATACTGAGTGAGTATCCTAATTGTAGAAGACGAAATGCGAGCTGCGAAAATATAGGGCGCGGACAAATTGAAAAACGACCGTGTGTGGCAGTGCTGGAATATCAAGCCACGTGGAACTTCGGACCGACGCAAGAACCAATCAGAACTCTCTTTCTCAAAATTTCACCGCCATGGAATCCTCTATCCAGGAGCCATTCTCCCTTTCTACCTATGCGACTTCAAGACGACTGCAAAAGAAATCCCAAAAGGGCGGCAAGGCTTCTGTGTATGCATCTCATACCACGACGCCTACCAGCTCAGATGGCTACGTGACAGTGACTGCGCAAGGAGATGGTGTACATATCCTGGATGTGCGTTTCGCACTTTCATCGCTTTCGTTTTTCTCTAATCGCGACCCTTTCAGGTTTCAACGATGCACCCTATCGTCTCACACACATTAGGACCCGCAACCTCATTTTCTTGTCCATCAATATCCCACTGCAGTTTGGATGGTGCTGGACCTGTCTATACGACCTACGCGGCAATCGCGTCGTCTTCCGACTTGCCTAAGGAAGAAGAGAATAGGACAATATGGGCGTGGAAGGACGACCCTTCGACGAACCTGGCTGAAAGCAAAAAGAAATCTTTTCTGGCAAGTTGGCTAGCGAATTCTTTCTCTATGACATTAATTTGACTCCAAGATAGATACCCCATGATCTCTCTGGAATGTACATTTGCAACGATCAACCCCCACTGATCGTCACCTATTCGAACAAGGGAAACATATCACTATTGGATGCCGACTGCAAAGTCCTGCAGACGCATAATTCGCCCGAAGAAGTCACCATTTTGAAAAGCTTCTGCTTTTCCCGTGAATCATGCTCGTTCGTTACGACTGACACCAGGGTGGTCTCTGTCCTACTCCTTGTAGAGTCCTGCAACGACAGTACACGCGTCCAAACCTTTTATCTAGGCGAGGATCGCACTCTCACCAACGTTGGGAGTGGCATTATCTCAATACAGGTTCGACCATTAGTGGGGTGTGATATCTGCAATTCGGAACTGATACCATTTCTAGGATATATCGGACATTTCGTGTAGTACTTCTGGCTATTTGACGATCCTCAGTATGTCGATTCAGTGCTCTGATGCTTGATGTGTGCTTGATTAATTTCCATTCGTTCAGGTCGTAATGGATCGTGGCACTCTTTCCAGATCGAAGTATCTTCTACTGTCGAGGTATCCCCTACCTCTGAAACCCTCAACCTTACTCACCTGACGTCCCCCTCTATTCTCGCCCTCAACTCCTCTCACATTCTCCTCGCTGGTATCACTTCAAATCCAGACCGAAAAATAGCCCTCCTGCTTTGGGATCTCAGGTTTTCCGTCCTCCTAGCCTCACACAGCCTCTCTATACCTTCCGGTTCAGAGGACAAAACAGCCCTCTCTCTCGTTTCTGCGTCTTCCGAAGCGCTGTTGATAGTATCACCCGGTCCGTCGGAAAAAGCGAAGTCCACATCAAGATCGAGCGTGCTGGTAGTTCCATATGCAGTTCCTGCGTCATCGACGATAGCCAATGCAATGGGACGAGCGTCACCAGCGACTCCCTGGCTTGCCAAACGGCCATCGACGAGCCAACTTGACAGATCGCAGGAGGCGCTTTTGGCAGAGATGCGCTCAGCCATGGAGCAAGGCAGACCCCAGAGCGCGAGCATGGCGTTTTCCAAATGGGAGAAAAAGGCGAAGGGCAAGTCGGATTCCGAATCTCAGGTAGGTTTCCTTGTCGTTATTAAACATAAATAGCTGATCTTGTTCTAGGTGTCATTCCGCTATGTCTTCGTGAAAGAGCTTTTGGCAGCCGTGCTGCAACCTGGAAAGCCTGCTAACCTTCCTTACTCGTCCGAAGTCGTGAGGCATTTATTGGAACGGGGTGTCGTCAATGCCAATATGGTCGAAACTGGCCTTCTGAGTTTGCTAAGACTACGGAACGACTGGGTACGTCAATCTCTCTCCATAGACGCTTTGACTGAACTTGACCCATCGTAGACATCGATACGTATGGCCCTGAAAAAGGTGCCTGATCTACTGGAGGTCGATATCGTCGATTCGCTTCGTTACATCATTGCCCGGCATCGACAAGAAAAATCTGATGATGCCATGCAAGTGGATGGCGTCACGCCTCTAAATGCTGACATTCCTTCATTACCACAATTTCTCAGCTCATGCGTGCAATATTCTTGCTCCCCAGCTGCTCTAAGACTAGCCATCCGGAGGTGTTTGCCCGAGGCCGAGGACCTCGTATGTTTACTGGACGTATTGGAAGGGTGGCTGGCACAGTGGGCTGGCAGAGATTTTCGCCTGTTGCCATCCAAAAAAGTAGTCGAAAAGAATGAAAAGGGTGTGCTGGTCGCGGACACGGTGGTGCATGAGAAAGGTGCGGACTTACCTCCCATG
The DNA here is from genome assembly GCA_902506015.1 of Armillaria ostoyae. Lineage (NCBI taxonomy): Eukaryota > Fungi > Basidiomycota > Agaricomycetes > Agaricales > Physalacriaceae > Armillaria > Armillaria ostoyae. The sequence continues at coordinate 4,763,352 of LR732083.1, forward strand.
GATGATGTTCGTATTTTTCCTCTCCACTATCTTCCCCGCCGGGCTGATCATACTTCCCGTAGATCGTTTCGTTCACCCAAGTCATTTTGGATTCTTCGCTGTTGACGCTTATCCAACATGCTCCCGCGCATCGTGTTCTTCGCAAAATCGGGGCTCGGATAGACCCTGAGATACAGTCCATTGACGAGACAGAGCAGCTACGGGGTCCTCTAGAGGCGTTTGTCAAGGCGCAGAGGCGGTTGCTGAAAGCTACTGAAGAGGGCAAAGAGCCGCGTCTTGACTGGAGACAGCGGAGTAAGCTGGCACATCAGCAAGCTTCTGCAGCCATCGGATTGTACAGAGCCGAGCGTCTTATTTTGTAAATACGATCGGAAAAGAGATGTATTATGGTCCGGCTCATTGCGTCATAGCGCGTTTTCGGTCAATTATCGGTAATTCAACAGGTTCTCAATCACTGCCCACTATGTCCGAGTCGATTCGTGTAGGTGTTCTCATAGGTGTTGTATATCTATGAAGATAACAGGAATAGAGCTAATCCTACTAGTCAGCGACACGGCTTTCAAGGACGAGAGCGCAGATAAATCAGGGCCAGCTTTAGTTACTCTCCTTCAAGAAGCTGGATTGACCTGCCCAAATCGTCAAATAGTACCAGACGAAGTGCAACGTATACAACATTTCGTAAAGCTATGGTCTGATGCGGGACTCGTCGATTTAATCATAACAACTGGCGGAACAGGCTTTGGCGTGCGAGACCGAACACCAGAAGTGATGATCAAGCCGCTGCATTGTTTTAGTGCTTTCTAACTTTACTACTAGGCCATTGCACCACTTCTCGAGCGTGAAGCATCTGGTCTTGTCCATCTTCTTCTCTCGGCATCGCTGAAGCATACCCCGCTTGCGGCCCTTTCTCGACCTGTCGCGGGGACGATCAAGAGTACGTTGGTGGTGACGCTTCCGGGGAGCACCAAGGCAGTCACGGAGAATGTCCAAGCTCTCTTGCAAGGCGGTGTGCTGAAGCATGCTATTGAGCTGATCAGAGGAGGTACAGGCCAGCAAGTCCATTCGCAGATCGGCTCATCTCACCACCACCATAATCACGATCATCATGGGCATCGCATTCCTCAGCCTCGAACGAATATCACCCACGATCCATCCGCATCAGGTCCGATTCTATTGTCTCTAAGAGTAGCTATCTCTGACATCTTGACTAGTATCTACGAGGCATCGTATATCTCCATTTCCCTTGATATCTTTCGAAGATGCCATGGATATGATCATGACTACGGTTAAACCTCTGGAAGAGACAGTTCTCCCGGCAAGTATTAACATGCCAATCCTTGATCTGTACTTATGGCATACAGGTGACACCAGCTCTAGTAGGATATGTATTAGCCCAGGATGTCTACGCCTCCCACGACGTTCCAGCGACCCCAACAACAAACGTAGATGGTTACGCCGTCATCTGTGAGTTTCCGCCCATGCGAACCTTCCTGACTTATAACGTCAAATGGACAGGTGATGCCATTGACGCTAACGGGACATACACTGTGACAACACCACAACAGTCAAAGTCTCTTTCGCCTGGCAAGATATGTCGCGTCAACACAGGCGCTCCACTGCCTGCGGGCGCAAACGCTGTGATCATGGTCGAAGACACCGAGCTTCTAACCACGGACGATGACGGCGAAGAGGTGGAAATTCGGCTCCTTGCCAAAGTAGACAAGGGAGAAAACGTCCGAGCCGCTGGGTCTGACGTCAAAACGGGAGATTTGGTCCTGCAAAAAGGCGAGCGCATCCTGAGTCCGGGAGGAGAAATCGGCACCTTGGCCTTTGTTGGATGCAAGGAGGTATGTGGTGTGCTCTTGGTTCTATGTCGTGTCTGGTTCGAAATATCTGGCCCAGGTCAAAGTGCACCGAAAGCCGATTGTCGGGATCCTGAGTACGGGGAACGAACTCGTTGATCTGCAAACGCCTGTTCCTCTCAGCGAGGGCTCGTCTTGGGGCGGGATATGGGACACCAACAGGCCTTCCCTTCAAGCCGCCCTTCAAGGTCTGGGATACGAAGTTGTTGACCTAGGCATAGTTTCCGACGAGTAGAGCCTTTTGCATCTCGCATTAGTCGCCAAACTGACCATATACTCTCTGCAGGGTTCCTGCTCATGTCGAAGCCATCAAAAAAGGTCTCGATAGCGCTGATATCCTCATCACCACCGGCGGAACGTCGATGGGCCCAACCGACCTGCTCAAACCGGTCATCGAAAGACATTTCAGCGGGACCATACATTTTGGCCGCGTGACTATCAAACCCGGAAAGCCCACTACTTTTGCTACAATCCCTTGGACTGGCGACGTAGTCAAACCGGTGTTTGCACTCCCAGGCAATCCATCCTCTGCGTTGGTCACATTCCACATCTTCGTTGTACCTGCGCTGCGCAAATTGGGTGGCTGGTCAGAGGGCATGTGCCAGTTACCCCGTGCCAAAGTCGAGGTATGTGTTCCGCTTGTCGCACCATACATTTGACCAACGATCCATCCTTTGCAGTTGCAGTCTTCCATGAATCTGGATCCCCGTATGGAGTTCCATAGAGCCATTATACGCGCTGGAGAAACAGGGCTGAAGGCGTTCAGTACGGGGGGCCAAAGGTCCAGTAGGGTGGCTAGTATGAGTGGCGCAAACGGCCTGGTCGTTCTACCTCAGCGGAAGCCTGGTGGGCCTCAGAGACTTGAAGCAGGGGAACTAGTCGACGGGGTGTTCATAGGAGAATTGCAGGCGGCGGTATAGGGTATGAATGTCATATAGAAAAAGTGGCAAATGGATTGGCGATGCTACGGGTGTGCGTGTTTCGATGACGGTGATCGGAGAATGGGAACATTGATGTTCATGATCGTGATTTCGATTCCTGTCCTTCATCAGGCGGGGTCATGAAGACATCACGAGTACTACATACCAGAGCTTTCACTTCTGCCTCCAGGGACGCACATTCCTCTTCCAACTGTTCACGTTGCTTCGTGAGCATATGTAACCGTCGTTGCTCAAGTTTCTGCTGCGCCATTGTGCCTGAAGTGGGTCGAGAAGGCGCAGTCTTTGCGACTTGTGCCTGCATGAGATGTCAGATATTGGTGACAATCAAAAGTCAAAGAGCAAACGAACCTTTGCTTGAAGTTGAGCCTGCTTTCGCTGGAGAGACTTGAGACCCTGTTCCGCCCGATCTATGAGTTCGTGTATCGCCGGTTCGACTTCTTCGATCAAGTCGGATTTATACTTCTTAACCGTGCTTTCACCAACGAGAAGAAAGACCTAAATATGTCGTTTGCATCTATTCTTCTGCTGAAGGACGCCAACTTACTCTGTCATTCCGTAGAACATTTGCCATCCGCGGGTAGTCGTAAGTACCATTCCTGAGGAGTAACTGCGCTTCGTACGCCTGCATCAAAGTTAGAGTGGTTCGTCAGAGAAACGGTGTGCTGACCTCTTCGCAGCAGTCCTCCATGGTCGCGACGCATTCGGCTAGATTGGGCGGACATATAGCTTGTATATCGCATCTGTATATTTCTGGACCACTGGCGAATACAGATTCCCTGGCCTTCAGGTTTGCACGCGATAGACGAGACATCGTAACAGCCGAGAAGGTAGCAGGAAAATGGAGCAAACCGGTTCAAGTTGCCGTCGGTCCAATGCTCCACGTGATATTCAGATGATCTTTGCACAGCCACCCTCCCAGACCAAAGTCATCAAAGTCGGCATTATGGGAGTTTTACCCCCAAAAGGTGGGCAAAAATCGCGTTTTTCACTTCCAGTAAGGAACACCCACTGATACGAGGACTCCCCACTAACGGCTGTAACGGGTCTAGTAGCATATCGACGCAGTGATGCTCAAAGTCCTGTTGTCTTCAATCATTAACTTCGGCTCAGCTCAGCTCAATTGCTTATTACGCAGTACGCAATGTCACGAATTTGAAGTGGCTTGAACAACATGCATGAAATTTGTCAAGGCTACGCAAACAAGCTATCATATGGAATATCCAGTTCTTCATCATGCCAGTGTTCGGAGACGCTCCACGTCGTCAGTTGGCGATACAGTTGAGTTCGTCGTTCTGATAACGGCAGACTGTGGAACCATGAGCTTCGCTGGCAGAATGTGTTATAGACCGTCACTTACTGCCTTGGGATGTGCGACCTTGGCTGTCCTTCCAGGCGCAAGTGTGTCCGACACCATAGTGGTTATGACCATTGCATGCATTGTCTGCGACAGCATCATGGTAAGCGAAGAGCACCGTAGTCACGAAGGACTCGTACGATACGTACAAGGGTTAGATGCGATAGCGTTTGCCTGTCCTGCGAAGAGGAACACGGCGGCCAATGCCATGGCGGTCAACTTGATTTGGAATATCATTTCTGGGTGAAAGTGGACGACTTGGTTTGGAAAGCAAGCGGTTGCTTATGACTGTGTGAGTATGGTTTGTTGGCTGCCATGACCAGAAATCTGACTGGCTTTTATAGGCGAGGCACTGTGTGTTGAACTTGTTGGCTGTGTCGCATTCATTTGGGAACGCCAAGGGACATGGATGCCAGCAGCAGCAGGTGACGGCGGAGCAGGTGAAGAAGAAAACCGCCCGCATGGTGCAAAATGCGGAGGATCGTCGCATCCAAGCTATCTTGATGTGTTCTGAGGCAACGCCGAGGACTTCAAGCTCGCTCTGCTTTCATTCCTTGGTCTAGGCCACCGGGACAAACACGAAGAAGCAGGTTTCAAGCGACTGCTTCAAGGATACAAAAATCAAAAGGAGCATTGGGTGTGAATCCGGGGTTTATTCTCCTGAATGGCATGGGCTGATCAAGCGACGATAGGCGACTGTATTGGCGCCCGTACTGAGCAATCGTTTAGAGAAGTGGGATGACATCTGCAACAGGGCATCTGAGCATGGAGCAATGGAAGATATCCATAAGCGGTTGGAGGCCATTAGTGATTGTGAGTGGATGGAAGAGACTCGCTTTGTATTGACACTGATCACATCATTATAGCTTCTTGAAGGTCACAGCCAAGTTTCGAGCTGAACGTCATTTGTGGAGTTTGTGATTCGGTCTATTGAGACTTAGCTTCAAAGCTTCAAGCTCTTGGCGATGTGGGAGGCGACTGGGGAAGGATCGCCCGTTTGGAAGACAGCATTGAACGAATTGCCGAAAGAGGCACCCGACCAAATTTGGCTGCTGGGAAGAAGCCCCGGACAATACTACCAAGGAAAAGGAAGGAAAAGTCTCTGCAAGTCGTCTCAACAAATCTCACAAAGACCACTCACTCACTCATGAAGGCATCGAAGATGCTTTTCAAACTCTACAAAAACGTACGTTCTTGTATGGCTATGTTTTCTTCCCTTGTAGTATCTGCTCAACAGTTTGGCGCCGCGGTCTTGTTGGATCAGACTTGGAATTGACGCGATGGGAGAAGCACCCTTTGAGGGTTTTCTCCGTCTCGATCGCATGTGCAATGAGTTGCCAAAGATCAGCGGAGTTGCGATGCGAGCTTGAGTTGGTGTCGCAACAGCTTAGCCACATTCAAGTGAATAATTGCATAGATTCTGTCCGTTTCAATGCATTCAGTCCTTCGGCCGCAGATTTCTCCGAGTAGATTATAGAGTAATATATATATGGCGCCGCGCATTTCTATTGCTCTTTGAGGTTCAGGATACGGTATTCACGCACCTCAGGTCATGCCTCATAAAATAGATTTCTTCAATGTGAGAGCTCCACCTATGAAAATTCAAATTTACGTCTACATAGTATTCGAGATTTATAACTTTAGTAAATACTCACCTTTCCCGTACCAGTCGACGCGTGCAACGGTTCTAATGACTATGGTGCGGGTCATTCATACGCGTTTTCCACGATACTGGTAATCAGTTGTCCGAAGAAGTCGTTTGGTGGCTAGTAGAGGTGATTCAAGTTCAAATGTTTGGAAACTGTCGAGCTAACCATGATACCTATCACCCGGCCTGAAATATTAACCTTCTCCGTTCGGGCGCGTTTCGTAAGACAACCAGGATTTGAATTAGGCATCGGATCATCTGTTCGCGCCTTTGATCTCTTAGCAGCTTTCCAGAGAATGGCGATACCAAATACTGACGTTTTGTCAAACACTCTTGGATGCTCCCCTTTCCCATTTTTATATTAAAGAAATGCCGGTTTGTATAGTTGTCGATTCGGCATCAGCCTATCGAGAATTAAACAAAGCAGGGAGGAGCTCTTCAGCAGAAACAGACATGTATGTAGTAAATAATGACGATGCGCTATCTTCACCGGTACATTCATCCAATTTCATCGTGGTAATCGGCAAACTGGAAGTTTGATGACGGTGCCGTCAATGCCGTTTACCATTCGATCTCCGCCACAATACGCTATAAAGCCCAATTCGGCCTCAAATTTTTTTCTTCAAGTGTCCGACTCAACCATCGAAGCGTCAGCTCTCTGGCGGCAGGCGTTAACTCGCCTGTATGGCGTTCTTGCTTTCATAGTTGAGGGAGCGAAGGTGTGCCCTTCGGGGTGGCACTCACGAGAAGGAGCAACGCCATCTAGCTCGCTCTGCATTCGAGACCACCTCGGTGTTGACTTGGATGTGGGGTTTGATGTAGGGTGGTGCGTGCGTCGTCATATTCCTGTATCCTGCCGTACCCCGCCTTGGGGCGTGCTACTATGTGGCCTTGACGGTCTGGTAAAACCATGACGAAGACAGTTATTCTACCTTTTTGTACCGCTGTCCTGTTCAATACACTGTTTGCACTACCCAGGGAAGGATTCCGTGTGACAAGGGCTACGGAAAGACAAGAAATCCGTATACTATATGAGGTACTAATGGCAACTACGGTGCACGATGGTATGTACCTATTAGGTTCACTCCCAAACGTGTTTAACGGATTTCGCAAAGGTTGAAAACTGGATAGGTGACCGACCAGTTATCGTGAGCACCGTGTCGTCCAAAGTTTCCTCCACGCCCTTAGCTATCTGGACATCCGCTAAGGCCAGCATATCGGCATACTCTTTTGGCATGCCCGTTGCTTCCGTAAACAAATTCGCCATCTCCGATTGCGTCAATTTGACGTGAGTGATTTTTCGACCCAATATTCCTGTTAGTATTTCGGCAACCTGACTTTACGTGAGCCAAGATAGATACACGTCAAAAAATATGAATCACCTCGTCATACGAAAGCAGCTCAGGACCACGTATGAAATGGTCTGTATTATGAGATTGTGGATCCACCAGAGCACGGAAAGCAACGGCCGCGATATCCTCTGCAGAGACGAAGGGTACCTTCCCGTCACCAGTTGCGGAGTAAATCTTGTCCTCGGGCTTGATGGGCTTTCGGTGATGCTCGGAGAAGTTTTCTGGTAACACAGTGAGCTAGCCAAGCCCTCTTGACAATATTTCAGACTCACCCATGAACCACGTAGGTCGGAGCACACAATAATCAACGCCTATCCCAGCAAGATACTCATGGACTTTACCGGCCGCAGGTCCTCCTGGTTATACGACGCTCGCGCTCAACAGCACAAACCGTTTAACTCCTTTCTCTCGACAGTAGTCTATGAATGCTTTCATCGGCGGTACCATATCCAAGACCAGGGGAGGTACAAGATAGACCGAAGTTATCTCCTCCACTTTCGACCATGGTATCGCGTATGTCGAAGCGTCCAACCAATCGAATCGACAGCTGGGAAACTCGTCTGTAGGATCTCCACCGCTACGAGGAACGGTTTATTCCCGTCTTTCAGCAGGCGCGCAAGGCGGCTCGCTGTCTTTCCTTTACCACCGGTGATGAGAACAGTCATTGTGATTGTGCTTCGTTATGTTTGATATTCTGGTTCTTAAGAGCGCTCGTCCCATCAGCACGCAATAAGTGGTCCAGCCATCCAAACTACCGTGCATCCGTTTCCTTGTGCCATGGGTTACGCGTCCCCTCGGAAGTGGACCACCTTAGTAATATGCAATTCAAATCGACCTACGGCCAGCTATTTGGAGGTGCCATTTGTGCGAGGTGCATATTGTAAACTCTGCTCAGTAACAGCGAGAGTGAATGTGAGTAGTAATCTGGGCAGAGCCATCATTTTCGGCTATATGCCGCAACTGACCATATGACTCATGCATCCACGATAGCATGCTACCGTTCTACTTATATACAGAATGGAAACCAAGTGCTATCGACAGCAGTAACAGTAATGTCTTCGGCAACGTCCTACTCAGCGATTGACTATCTCTTGGACAAAGCCAACATCCATGACACGGTCACCAAGGGGGTAATCGTTTTATCATATTCCCTCCCTGAACATCCATACTGACTGTCAAGCCAGGTGCTCTACATTGATCTCCTGCGCTGGGATGACCTGGAGAGGGAGGTGTTTACTGACGACATACGTGTGGATTACACCAGTCTGTTCGGTGGCGAGGTCGTGAACGTGAAGAGCAAAGATCAATCGAATCGTGGAAAGGCTTGTTTAAAAGGGTGGAGAAAAGTCAGCACATATCAACGTATGCTTTTACACCCACTGTTTCCTTGATCGTAGCTCATAGAGATACAGTGGACTCCTCATTGACCTCCCTCAACCTGGCTCCGTCCCACCTCCCAAAAAAGTGCGGGTCTATGCTAATTATCTTGTTACGCTCGTTCCGAAAGACGGCAACCAAGAACTTGTACAGAATGGGGTGAGCATCTTCCTGCCGCTGATTTATGAGCGCGTAATGGCTGAACTCGTTCTCAGGGTCGCTACCTCATAGAAGTCTCACGAATTACCCCATCGGACGGTGGTAATCCTTGGCGAATGTCAAGCATCAAAGCCGACGTGATATACTTTACCAGCAATAAGGAGTTTTACGACCACGAAAACTAATCGAAACGTGTTTGGTTCATACGATGGAGAATATAACACTCAGCTATGTTGGAACAGTTCATTCCTAGATGTAGTCTAACGGATTTCGAAAAAGCCTGTTACCCTGAGAGCTGTGTCGTCCGAGTTCTCCTCCGCACCTTGGGATACATGACCATCCGTCAAGGCTAGTAGCAGCATACTCTGTTGGTATGCGCTCTGCCTCCATAAACACATTCGCTATCTCCAGTTGCACCAATTTGACGTGAGTGATTTTTTCGACCCAGTATTCCTGTTAGTATGTCGACAACCTGACTTAAGATAGATACACGAAAAAAATATGAATCACCTCGTCATACGAAAGCATCTCAAGACCGGGTATGAAATAGCCTGTATTGTTCTGGTCCTCTTAAGAGCACTCGTCCGGTCAGCCACGCATCAAGTAATGGTCCTGTTGGGCTACGCGTCCCGTCGGCACATCAAACATGGAGTACCTTAGTAATAATGATACAATTCGAACAGGCCCATAGCCAGCCATTTGGAGGAAGCGTGGTCTAGCGTGGTGCATGTCGTAAACAAGTAATCCGTTTCATGACTGAAAGATTATGACTCACCCACCTCAGCGTCACTTATATACAGAACGGAAACCCGGTGCCACCAACACCAGTGATGTCTTCGACAACATCCTACTCAGCGATCGACTATCTTTTGGACAGATCCAACATCCATGACACTGTCACCAAGATGGTTAGTACTACTAGTCTTATCATATATCCCTGAAGACCCGCACTGACTTTCGCGTCAGATGCTCTACGTTGATCTCCTGCGTTGGGATGACATCGAGAAGGAAGTCTTCACTGATCACATACGCGTGGATTACACCAGTCTGCTTGGCGGCGAGGTCGTTGACGTGACAAACAAAGAACAAGTGGAATTCTGGAAAGGAATTATGAGGAGGCTGGAGAAAAGTCAGCATATAACGACGTATGATTTCACCCCCCACGTTCTTCTCAATCATAGGTCATAGAGTATGATACAGGTCACTCCTCATTAGCCTTCCCCAACCTGGTTCCGTCCCGCCTCCGAAAGATGTACAAGTTACTGCTAACGTCGCTGTTACGCTCGTCCCGAAAGACGGCGAGAAAGAACTTGTACAGAATGGGGTGAATATCTTCCTGGTGCTGATTTATGTGCGCGTAATAATGTGTCCAGGGTCGTTACCTCTTAGAACTCTCACGAATTGCCCCATCAGATGGTGGCAATCCTTGGCGAATTTCGAGCCTCAAAGCAGACGTGATATACTCTGCCGGCAATAAAGACTTTTACAAGGGTAAAGACTAGTTGTAACGCGCCGTTACTCACCACGATGGTGAATATAACACCTGGAGACTTGAACGCCATTGCCTACATATAATGTCATATCAGAAAGTACAGCAAGGCGTGGAGCATTCGATAACAAAGATGAAGCTTCGAAGGTGCGCAATCAAACTTGAAGGGATTATGAGTACTATGAGTACTTAGTGATGCATAATGTCGGGCATGCGCAACTACTACGCCGTAGACTTGAATCTCTTGAATTGAAAAGGCTAGTAGGTAGAAAGAAATCCGGACGCCGCGGAAACCAACAAAACTATTAAGGTGTATATAAAAGATGGTAGTAAATGGAACGCAGGGTGGGCGAAGCTAAATACGAGAAAGTCGGGAATCAGACAGTGCCATACTTACTAGTTGCGATACCAAAGAAGAGATGTTTTATTTCCACCCACAGCTCCCGGTGTCTGTGGAGAACAATGCGCCTCCAAGGTACGACAGAGATCTTCGTACGTAGTGGCCGTGGCAGCCCTAAGCGCTTCAAGCAAGCGTCGCGTAAAAACACCACCGATCGTTCCATCTGTCCATAATACCTCCCATGCAAGTTGGCCATCGTTACAAGCCGTAATAATGACATGGGAGGTCAAATCTGGATGCCAATCCTGCGCAAGAATGGAAGGATGATCAGGGAACCTCTTGCTCAATCTCCTCTCCGAAGCTTGAAGAATCTCATGCGCGAGCGTCGTGCTTGGTGGTAGGGAGCGGGACTTCCTACCGTCAGACAGGGAAATGCTCAACACATCCTTCATGCAAGAACAATCCAAAATCACAGTGATTTTATCACCTTTGGAATGACGGATCTCGGAGAGGATCACGTTCAATTCTCTGTCACTGATATCAAGGACAGGCTTGCCTGCGGCGTCGATGGTATCGCGGTCTACAGGACACAGACACTGCATAGATCCCTGTTGGTCGGGTAGGGGATAGCAGGAACCATGCCCTGAGAAATACACAACAATGTTATCACCAGGCTCAATAGCCTTATTGGTAACGAGGCTATAGAGAGCGTGAATGATGTTGGCGCGAGTCGGAGGCTTAAAATTAGCAGCCTCGCCTTTCTTTATAGAACGAGGTGCCAGGAGACATTGAATGCGAGTATGGGGCACGCCCAAGTCCTCAATGAAGTATTTCAACATCATTTTCGCGTCGCGAAAAGCTCCGTCCAAGGGAAACTGATCGTAGGCGTCAATACCGATGATGACTACCCAGAATCGGGACGCGTCAAATGAGGACTGGAAATAATGTAGTTGGTTCGAGCGGATAAGGATAACATGGCCACTTACCTTGCTGGAAAGGTAGGCTCCGTATTCGATGTCGCAAGGACATGGCTCTATTTTCGTTGCGATACGCGTCCGGATGCACTCGATACACACGCGAAACTGATGCAGCTCCTCGAGGGTTTTAAGAGTTTTAGCGTCTTCCGCATCTCCGGAGGCAGAAGCCCTCGCTTCTGCCTCCTGCAAAACTCGCAGAGAGTCGATGCTTCCCTTTGCCCCAACCATCCCAAACTTCTTCGCGGCCTCCAGTTCTACAATTTTCAGGGGGCGCATCATGTTTTTGAGGGGTTTTATTTTACTGCGATGATATTCAGCGCTCCACCGCCAGAGATTTGTGTAGGTGACTGTGTAAGGCATGTCTGTCTGGTAGATGATGAAAACAAGTCGAAACAAATGTAGGGCGTTTTCTTTTTGACGTACATACTTAAATGCCTCGGAAAACTCTTGGAAAACTCTCGATTAAAACCCCCGAGAAAGTCAATCAAAAGTCAACGAGGCCTGTCATTGGTCACTAGGCAACGTTATCCGACTAAAGAATGCGCGAACAATGTCAACTACTTTCATTGTCAACGGAGGGCACATCACAGGTCAACTCCGGCACAGATAATCCTGTCTTGAGGGCCGTAGATTTTTAAATAGAGAATTCCAGCCAAAGTGAAAGAGAAAAGCTCACAGAGTAATTCGGACAAACGAGTGACTTGGGCGGCTTGGAGGAGCCTGAGAAGGTTCCTCGGTATTCCCCGATCATCTGATGCTTTGTGAAGACTTGACAAGTCCTGAAAAGTCCCGCAAAAAAGTCCCGTTCAAGTCTTGATGGGGAAGAATGAATCGGCGCAGAACTTGATACTTCGAATTGGTACAGATGGTTGAATTTTTTTCTTCCGGAAAGCACTTCAGGCAATAAAAGCAAAGACGAATTAAATCAATGGTTGTGTCAACCTATAAACCATCGGCAAACGTACTTAAGTAGGCAAGTTATGATCCGTGAGTGAAAATACCAAATTATTATAATTCATTATACAAAAAACCCCGACCGATTACCGGTTTCCTTTATGATAGTCATCCTCTTCGTCACTATCCCCCAGCTCAAATATCGGTGGCTCCGGAGGCTCGACGGCACGTTCCTTCCCTTTCCGTTGTCTATACGCCCCTTCATCGCCATTCTCGTCCGCCATGGGAGCATTGAGCGGTATACTCTCTTCCTCAATCCGGTTGTTCATCGGTAGACGCAATTTGCGCTTGTTCCGCATCCTACACCATAAAAACGCGACAACGACGACAAATATGAGAACGAGGACAAGGGCTGCGGAACCGGCGTTGTAGTACGCTGTTGATTGTAAGGACCCGAACAAGAGAATAGGAGGGAAAGAGTAACGCACCTTCCCACATAGCCTTGTCTTGCTCAGGCGTTTTCGTTGATGCGGGTGCTGTAGTCTCCTCAGTCTTGTCTGTAAATAGTGGCTTGGCGTTATCCCCAATACTACTTGGAATGCGCGCGGAGCCCTCGAAGATTTGAGAGAAATCGACATCCATGAATCGTAGGATCATGTCATGCGTTACGTGTGGTGCATCGAATGGTGCCATATGTGAGGTGTCGAATATCTATATGGATCTGGTCGGTATCTAATAAGACGGATAGTAGAGTTGTGTGCACCTTCGCGTAGGTCAGATTCCTCGAGCTGACCCATGTGCCAGCAGGGCTCCCATCCACTGTCCATGACTGCGTTTGCACCGTCTGTAGCAGAACCTCGCGTGAGTAATATAACCATCTCGTCATGAGTTTCAGACCTACCCCAAGACCTGTTGCCCCACTCCAAGTCATAGTTGCAATCATCGACTCAAGGCCAACATAGTTACAAATCATATCTTGGTCTCCAGCAAATATGAGAACAGGTATTCTCTCTATCACACTCGGTAGAACAGTGATTGATGAATTCAGGTTCTTCTCTCTCAGTTCTGAGTGAACACGACCTCGGCATTCGGTCCATGAAGTAGAATGATCCTCTGCATGGAGAGCGCGTACAACATCGGTGCGCTACAAGTACCGTCAGCTTCAACGAATATAAATGAGTGTAGGCGTACATCTAGATAATTTGTGACCGGCTTGATGTCTGGAGGCCAGTTCATTCCACAAGCAGGGTATGTGTCGTCAAGTCGTACGTCGTAGATGTTCATGCACATCTCCTTACCATCCGCACTGTAAATGTTGAATAGAAGGACACAACCAAGAAAACGCAAACTTACACGCGTCTTCGCACCTTCGACACTTCTAATAGCAGGTTTTCGCATTCTTCTACAACAATCGGCTCCGTGTCTACTATAGCTTTCATAGCCTGCATACAGTCATCCGTGTGTTGCTTGGCTTCTTTCCAGCTCTACAAATACGTTAATCAAGCGTCATTTTAGGTTCTGTATGAGGCGCTTACATCCGAATTTTCTTCCAATATGCCAACCTTGACCATAAAGTCAAGGTAAGAAGGATACTGCGAGCGCACGTCTATCCAGCCGTTGCCTATTGCTGCACCTTTTAGTGGTACACCAAGATTGGAATTTAAAATGGCATCGGCTAGCCACAGGTTGAGTAAGATGCGGACAAAAAATGGCTGCGCCGCGTACCAAAAAACGGTATATATTGTCCTGCGTAGCTCTCGCCGGCTAGATATGTCTGTGAAGATATGAGATTTGGAGTAAGTGAAATCTAGGAAGCGTACATCTGACCGCAGGTATTCCGGGAATACTTTATAGAAGTTGCGCATGAATTCTAGTAATTGCTCTGAGGCTTGGTCGAAGGTGTGGATATATGAATCAGTGCTCGTGTAAGAGAACCCCGTCCCAGCGGGCTGGTCAACTGAAAACAATGCTTCAGGTTAAGACAGTAAGGAAAAGAAAAGACTTACTATAAACCATGGTGGTATATTCCTCCCACCCGCCTTCCATTGTCTTGAAACCACCTTTGCCGTCCATTCTCCAAGGTCCGTTCTCCATCATAAGCCCATCGAAAGACGAGCAGCCAGGCCCACCCTATATGATATCAGTTGAAAGGGCTATCTGGCGGCTACTGGACGACGCACATTGAACCAAAAGATGACCCTATCCCGGTCAGCTGTCCTTCGGTTTTTGACAAGTACAAAATAAAGGTGCGCTGTCACATCTGTTGCTGGCGCATTGGCAGCGTTCGGGTCAGACGAAAGATGACCTGCATATATCTTCAACGGGTGGTCCGGGTCTTGGTGTATGTCGGGCAAGGACGGCACGTAGAATGATGCTGCGGAGGGAACTGTTTGTCGACGTGGTCAGTAACGACCTCGGTGACAAGAGTGCAAGAATTGTACTGACTGTCAGTTGGAGCAGCGCGAGAAAAAGATGAATAAAGTAATATATGTCCTAGCGCCAGAAGTGAGTGGAAAGTTTGGAGCATTGTTCCTCGACCGTTTGGCGAATAAGCACGACTAGGCAACGCTATACGCCTGCCAGTTAGTTCAGTTGGCTTGGAGGTCCTTGTTGCCAGCAAAAAACACGGACGACAGGGTCCGTAGACCAGTACAGCCTCGGCGGCTGGTAAAGATACGTGGAGAAGGAGTGAAACCCAATTCGGCAACACCTCCAAATCTTTTGATGGCGGTAAATAACGTCCACATGGCTCCGCTGCTCTATCGTTTACTTCCACCATGAAGTATCTGACCATCTACTGGCTCACGTTGCTCTGCAGCATTTCCCTCGCCAGGGCGCAGTATTTCTCAGAGGGATGGAAACCAGGCCAGGCTGTACCTTCTGAGGTTCCCGTTCCCACTTCCACGCCCTTTTCAGCTGATTCACAAGAGAAATCAGCACCACTACAACCTACCGACCTGCTGAGGCTCTTCGAGGTGAAGACCTGGCTTACATCTGAGCCAGCAGTGGCCCTTTTTTCGCGATTCGGGGTTAACATAACCGAGAGGCTGGCAGCTGCTGAGGTGCTCCCTTGGGACAACCGGATTCCTCTTATCACAGATGATAATTATAAGGAGATGATTGTCAATGAAGAGCTTACTGAAGAGGAGGAGGACGAGCGCATCTGGGCCTTGCTGATGTTCGTCGCCACCACGTTCATTCCTGTGTATGCGCTTACCGTGTGCCCGCATAGTTCTGCCAGCGCATCACGACAGGACGGGATATCAAAGTTCGTCGACGAGGCGTTTGATGACGCATACAACCAGACGCTCTTCGCTGAAGATCTCCCGAATGTACGCTGGGGACGGATTGATTATTTCAATGTCACCTACATCACGACAAAATGGGGCGTGTGGCAGTGAGTTATTTCAACAATGTTATTGTTTCTGATAGCCTGAATACGTGCAGGGCACCTTTCATTGTCGTTCTGACAGATCGCGGTCAGAATTTGCGCTTCTATCGAGCTCAAAATATCCGTTTGCGAGATGGAGCGTTCCGTGACTTTCTCAAAGCAGAGGCTTGGAAGAATACTCCGCCATGGAAGACCGCCTATGCACCGGGTGGCGAAAGGTAGCTCGTCCCTACTGCTTTCATCTCCAAGCTTACCTCTTCTTGTTCTAGGGAGTACATTATGGACTTCTTCGCCACATGGATGACTAAAATCTACAATGTGACTGTCCGGCTTCCTCGATTTATTCTCTTGATATTGTCTGGGACAGCGGGATCGTTAGTGATTGGTCTTATGCACCGAAATCCCCCGAAGCAGGCGGTACAGAAGACAGAACCTGCGTCGCAACCTGTTTCTGCCCCCACTTCAGGCACTAGCACGGCAACGGTATCTAGTGGCTCGAAGCCAGCCACTAAGCAGCGGAAATCGAAGAAGTAATGGGGTCATTTGTGGAAGGATGTTTATTGATCTTGATGTTGTTACTTATAGATGTACAGTATACGACACTGCAATTGCTTGTTTATTGACCTAACTAAGTGTTCTTTTCAGATGTTCGGCATCGTTGGATAAGGCTTACTTACACGTCGTATATGAACCTGTCTGTTGTCGCTCAGACGCCTCACTCGTCTTCGCATGTTTGGTCATACCTCAAGAGACCGATTCGAGTCTACAACGTAGCGACGCGTGCCCAACATATGTATCACTGAGTACCTATGTCATGATCCTTTCAAGTTCGATTGCGCGCCTTCGAAGTTCGACACTTCATCCTTTTTACCGAGTACTCTGCCCCTTGCTGCATGTTCAGACATTATAGGAAATCTCCAGGCTCCATCGTGGTGAGCAATGGCGCGTTTCAACTATTCTTTACCCTTGTAAAAGTCTTTATTGCCGGCAGAGTATATCACGTCTACTTTGAGGCTCGAGATTCGCCAGCAATTCGTGAGACTTCAGTACGAATATTCAGGGATATATGATAAAACTAGTAATATTAACCATCTTGGTGACAGTGTTGTGGACGTTGGCTTTGTCTAAAAGATAGTCGATCGCTGAGCGAAGGGACGCGTAGCCCAACGGGACCATTGCTTGATGTGTGGCTGACGGGACGAATGCTCTTAAGAGGACCAGAACATCCATCACAATTCACGATACAGACCATATCATACATGAGCTGCTTTCGTATGACGAGGTGATTCTTTTTTGTGTATCCTATCTTAGCTTACAGCCAGTCAGATTGTCGACATGTGAACAGGAATATTGGGTCGAAAGATCACTCACGTTAAAGTGACGCAGCCGGATATGGCGAATTTGTTTACGGAAGCAGAGTGCATGCCAGCAGAGTATGCTGATATGCTACCCTTGATGGATGTTCATATATCCCAAGGCACGGAGGAGACTTTGGACGACACAGTTCTCAGGGTAACTGGCCCACCACCTAACCGCTTTTCAGGCTTTTTCGAAATCCGTTAAACACGCTTGGGAGTGAACCTAGCTACATACCATCATGCACCATAGTTGCTATTACTATTAGTACCTCGAATACGGACTGCTTGTCTTTTCGGTAGCCCCTTGCGACAACTGACATTGTTTCCTTATTGACTGCAGCAAGGATATATCGGTCAGTGGTATTAATTTGATACAACGGTCGCCGCAGACATCACAAACGTTCATCAGAAGTTTATCTACTCCAGCTTTGACCTGTTCTAGCCGCCATTGGCTCGGTAGTCCTTCAACAGATTGTCCGGCAATCCGAAATGAAATCGACCCTTCGTGCTGGGTATGGGAACGACCCGGATCCACTCCACCTCTGGGGTCGCTAAAATGTCGCGTAGCCGAGCCTCCTGGTACGACAACACGTTAAGCTCGGGTTCATCATGGATAGATCCACATCGACTAACCCAGTGCACATCGCCCCACTTTGTCGCTTGGAGAATACCCTTCGCCTCTTCATACGTGAACGGCAAGGCCAGTATCCACCAACTAGAGTTCATGATGCCGCCATTGTCGTCCACTTCGCTTATCGACACCGGAACGACGCCTAGCTCCCCTCGTCCCTTGACCACGTCGTTCTGCGCCTGGATATATTCCGTAAGGAATTGTCTATCTAAAGGTCTCCATCCGTAAAGAGTTTCCTTGGGGAACATGAGCCCTTCGACGAGGACGTATCGGTCCACGGGCTCGCGTTGCTTGTAGTCAGGGTGTAATTTCAATCGCAGCTGAAGAGCCTTGCGGTCGACGTTTTCTGGGTGGTTAACGATATCGAGAGCCTGCAGAGCGGCTTGCCGAAAGACGTCGAGCTTCGGGATAGCTTCGTACCTACAAAAGGATGATCAGCGATGGACGCGTAGTAAGAAAAGGTGTTACCATTTGACGAATCTCGCGGCGCGAGCTGCACGAATTGGATCGTTTCCAAAGATGGTCGCCCTTTCTTTCGACCTGGCGCAGGGGAGCTTGTGCACGGACCAATTCTCTCGCTGGCATTTTCGACTCTATTCGATTTTAGCGCCTCGGACCCAGGATTCAGAGAGATGGCACTTACACAGTACATGACCTGTGTCCTCAAGATGAGAAGACGCGTCAACTATTGAAGGAACTGTACTGTACCTCTTTGCACCTGCTACAAACCTGGAAGGGTCTGTCAACTCCAAGCTGTTGCGGTGTTTTCTGGCATGTATGGCACCGTTTGTTGATTAGAGAGCTGCTCTTGATGAGGAAGTCAGAGTCTTTGGCTTTGGCTTTGGGAGACGTTTGGGGTCGTCGACATGATGGGGTAGAATTAGAAGCGCAGCTAAACGAAATTCTTCTGGCGGATCGCATGGTTCTTTCATTACTGGGACGGTACAAAGACGGTACACGTCCGGCTATCAAGTCCCCGGTGAGTGAACGATGATCGATGAGGTGCTAGACTTTCTATTGGTGGATCTGACTCAGCGTCAGTCATCCTCCGAGTCATAATCATTCGAGTCGTCCATTTTCAGCATCTTTAGACGTAGCATTATCGAGTATTTCTCCTCAGAGACGACAGGATACTGTGCTGTTCGTCACCCAGGAGGAGAATCGTGACTGTATCCTGCCACGAAGTGGTATCAGGTTCCGAAGTCAAGTCAGGAAAGATGTGTATGACTTTGAAGATCACAACCAAGGAATAATATGGTGTTACGGTATGCCAATCCAAGTCCACCTCCATCGCATTGCTGTCGACCTCTGCAAGTAAAAGAGCCTGCGCTGACCTCTGTAAAGGTAGATTTGCATCCTGTAAAATGGCATGAACGTGTAATGCGTTTGATAAGTCTACCTGCTGCGTCACCTTCGCCGATTCAGTTTCTCTCAAGACGGAGCGCAATGGGGAAGGAGACCGTTGATATACGGTGGCGTGACGTGCTTTGCCAGTATCGAAAACTTTGGACGACGACCCAATCACTTCTCGCGTCTTTGTCTTGAAGTCCTCAGCGAACACCCTTTCCCGATTCACCGAGACCTATACCAAGTGCTATCTGTCGGCAACATTGGACTAGCGAAGTAAATATATCGGGTATATTCCAAGAAATTTGTAGGGTATAGTCTCAATTGTCCTCCGAGTCATAATCATCCGAGTCGTCCATTTCCAGCATCTTTAGATGTAGCGCCATCGAATAGTTCTCCTTTGCGCCTTCGATCAGTTGTTGTGCCATAGCCAAGTTCGCCGTCCTCGCACGGAGAACAGGAAGGCAGGCTTTGAACAAAGGTATGATCTGCGTTCTGGCTGCAGTAGATTCCTCGTTTTCTTCATCATTACCTGGAGGATCCAGGTCGGAGATGCGTGTCTTCAACTCGATGGCTTCGTCCTGAAGACGATCTGATAGAGTAATGAGAAAATGCTACGGTTGGACGAAAATAGACGACATACCTAGCTTGTCCATCATCGAGTTGAAGATGGCCAATGGGGAAGGGCCGGAGGTGTAATCAAGGTCAAAATCTTGCGAAGCGATTTTGAGAGCCTCTGATTCGCACTCGGTGCATGAATCACCATGAGACAGGAAATGTTGCATTATTGTCGGTGCTTCCTTCGCGAACTGAGAGACTGTCAGAAACGCGCCAGGTGTGAGAGAAGCCAAGATACCTTATCAGAGGCAAGCTCATCGTAGAATTCAATCAACCTTTCAGCCTCAAAGCGAATACGTTCGTCAGATATGTTGGCTTCTTCGGCTTCTAGTTCCTTTGCTTTTGTTTCCAGGTCTCTCTGGAAGAAATGGTCAGTACGTCGTAACAGCGATAGCATATACTCACCTTTGCAGTCGCTTCGGCATCTTTGAAACAAGCATCGAGGGTAGAGGACATGTACATCCAAGGGTATACCTGGGCTGCGATCTGGAGAGGGTCCGAGGTCCTCTCGGGTTCTGGTCCTGCTGGAAGACTTGATGCAGAACTGTCGTCCTGGACATTGGCGGGCCTAGGCGTCGAGGATGCGCTTGGTGTTCTGCTGTGCGTTCCTTCTACTACGTCGGTGTCCTGGGATATAATATCTTCATTCTTCGGTGTAGCTTCACGGTGGCTATCAGGTAAAGCAGGCTCTCCTGCCAGAGTTTCAGCAAGCTGGTATAGATCTATTGTGTACTAGTCATTACCACCATCACCAGATGAAGCCAGAGCCCTGGGAGTCGCGGTGTCCATGCTTGTAGGGGGAACACGGTTTTTTGGGGCAAGCCGAGTTCAAACTCCGCGGGGCTCGGGCCGATGGGGTGCGCCGAGTAAAGACGACCGACCACAAGCGTGTCCGTACGCTGTATCCCGTTGGCGCAGCGTGCGATACTGCTCTCTGACTCCCATTCTCTTTTATAGATGATGGCGTTTCTCGCGGCATTCATCAAGCCACTGGCGTATATCTCTCTACCCGTCGTTATACTCCGGTCGGTCGCTGCTGCGTCTCCCACGGGAAGATATTATGTGCGCCTTGGGATGTACATTGGCACCCTGACGTTCATCGCGACGTGGGGTGCTGCCATTGCTGCAGGAATGTCGCTGGTGAACATGCGATATGATGTGAATATTGTAATTGCACGCTGTTTCTATGTTTTGGCAAGCAAGGTCATGGACATCCAAGTCGAGATAGAAGGGCAGGAGCATCTCGTCGCAGAACGCCCATCCATTTTGATGATAAATCACCAGTCGTTTTTGGATATCCTCATCGTAGGCAGGTGAGCCGCTGTCCGCCTTTTGCACGACTCGAGTCTGATCAGGATACAGGCTTATCCCCCGACGCACGTCCATTATGGCCAAGAGCTCCATCCGGTGGACGCCCCTTGGGCCTTTCATGATCATGTCCGGCACCATCTTCGTTGACAGGGGAAACAATGCGCGCGCTGTCAGCTCGTTAAAGGCTGCAGGCGAAACCATGAATTCAGGCGGCGTTTCTCTATGGATGTATCCTGAAGGGACACGGCATCTTTCCGAAGACAATGACTTGCTCCCGCTCAAGAAGGGTGGTTTCCACCTAGCGATACAATCCGGCATCCCCATCGTCCCCATCGTCGCGGAGAACTATTGGTGGCTCTATCGGAAAGGTTTCTTCGGGACGGGAAAGATCAAAGTCCGAGGTAAGTATTTTGCCTTTGCAATCAACAATTCTATGCTTAATGTATTGGCGTAGCCCTCCCCCCGGTACAGACTAAAGGTCTAACCCCGGAGGACGCTTCCGCCTTGTCACTTCGCATCCGGGAACAGATGCTAGAGGCTCTAAACGAGATATCAGCGAGCTCACCTTCTCAAGCGAAGACGGAGAAGGATTCAGGCTCGTTGGCGACTGGGGCTGCGGAAACAGAGGCCGTAGCAGAAACGAAAGTCGATGTTACAGAAGGAGATTCGGAGAAGCCTTCCGTGGCGGCGGGGGCTCAGACTTCAACGCCGAGCGAGAGTGGAAGTGACAAAGCGAGATCCAGCGAGAACGGAACGGAGACGGAGGAGGACGAGGGCATGGTCCTGGTGGGGCGACCAGCGTAATGCAGCAGAGTGCAGTAACTATTCTTTCTTGCAAATTTACTATGGGGATAAACATTACAACCAAAAACATCAGCCAGTGCCTTGGTGGGTACGTTGTACAGTTTTCATCGCTATGTTCAGTATGTCTTCTGACCCTTAAGGCGCCTCCTTCAGTCCGAATCTTTCCTGATAGAAGGACAGTTCCTCCTCGATGGATCTTCTGATGCTGTCAGCCTTCCGCCACCCATGTCCCTCGCCTTCAAACTCAATATATTTTACCAATCCACCGTTAGCTTCTATGGTTTTAGCCATGTCTTGCGTCTGGTCGGGCGGAACGATACGGTCAATAGCACTGAAAGGTAGTCGTGTAGGTTGTAGCCTGCCTGTTAGGAAACGTTTCACTCACCCTTGCATAATCTAGACGCAACTCAAGTGAGATGAGCAGCTTACGCGTGTGAACATATGCACATACCAGTACTGGAGCCTTGATCTGACTCGCTTGATAGAAGGGCGAGCGCTTCTTCCACAACGCCGCATCCTCTTCTAGCAGAGCCCCGACAAGCCCAGGAATATACTGCGACTGGAACTTGTGGCAATTAACATGCAACGCAATGAGATCTGTTGCAGGGAACCACGCCGTCCCAGCTTGAAAGTTATCTGTTGTCGAGGATAATGTCTGCAGGGTCGTGAAGCCCCCACCGCTGCGACCACGGATGGCCGACCGTTTGACGTCGATCAGCCTGCGCTTACCTAGCTCTCGCAGGGCTTCAACAGAGTCCCGAACATCAACAACACCCCACTGTCCCTGTAAGCGATCCATGTAATCTCGGCCGTATCCCGTCGATCCGTTATAGTTGAGATCGATCCTGTCATGGTGGTCTCAATCAATGAAAGATGTTTGGCCCCTTGTCGGGATGATGACTTGCCATGCCCATCCACGAGATGAATAATATTGCTTGGTCCAATCGAGCGCCTGGTCTAGCTGTCATCCAGATTAGCGATCGTAAGATCGAAGACGGAAAGGAAAGATTTACCATCGAGTTTGGCCCTCCGTGGAGGTTAAAGATAGCCGGCGGTAGCTCGCTGGGTAAACCCCCAGCGTAGTCGGGATTCTTGGGAAGGTATAGGATAGCATGAGTCGTTCTCCCTTCGGGAAGCACCTGCAACTCCACCGGTTCTGGCAGCGAGATGAGCTCTTTCGGGAAAGGCAGGTCAGTATTCCCTCGCAACACTCTGTATACGGGCTTTTTATCTTGCTCTGACCAGCTGAACTCAATAACGCCCGAGTTATCATCCGCCTTCTTCCCTACAAAAACGACTTTGCCATCGCCCAGGCTGCGAACATGCTGTATAAGGACAAACGGCGTCTCAACAGGGAGGAACTCCCGCGTATCGAGGTTGGCAAGATAAAGCTGGGACCTCCCGCTCCGAAATGACGAGAAGAGGACGCGCCGCTCATCGTACAAGGCGAAACTGGAAAGTCCAAGGAACCACGAGGGTTCTCCAAATTCTTCTGGAAGGGTGACCGATGATAGAGGTTCCGGTTTAGGAGCGGCATCAGACTCAACGCCGCGTAGGATCCACGGGTTCAGATACCCATCCTTGTCCGTCGTGAAGATGAGTTCATTCGCTGGCGTCCATGTTGGCTCTCCATTTATCTTTCCGTTCCCACCGGACACTAGGACTGCGGCTGCAACAGACGGAAATGCGTCTGGGACATCGGGGATAGAGAAAGGCGCTAACATCAAGTTGCTCGCTTGAATTGGCATGTAGGGGAAATTCCTGTTCAGTAAATGTTTTGTTCAATGCTTCGGCGACATCAGCCAAGAATGCATACCATTCTTTCCAGACGATGAAACGACCATCCGGGCTGAAACGTGGGTTACTGTAGAAATCAGCACCGCTAGCTATTATCCTGAACTCTTGCGTCAGAGTGTTGATCGCTACCAGGGAGGTTTTGATGCCTGTGGCGTTGTCGACTGTATGGTCTTCGAGAATAGACACAAGCCACTTTTTGTCTTTGGGGTGTAGTGTGAAATCGCCGTAGCGGTAGCTAGGGTTCTCTGTTTGAGAATGTGAGAGGATGAATGTGCAAATTTTACCCGGGCACGTACCTGGCGTCACTGCCGTTGGTAAGGACCTTTTAGCGACGTCAACCACGTACACCCTGCCGTCCATGATGTTCGAAAAGTAGACTCGTCCATCGTACGCCAGAGCAGGGGTCCCACCATACTCGTGAACACGGGAGCGAGCATTCCAGCCCGCCCCGTATATGTCCTGGTCGTCGGATGCTGAGACTATGGCATTCCTTCCACCTGACCGTTCACACCATCAGCACTTCAGTCGAGCTGTCCGTCCTAGCCAAGTACCTTCTGACGGCCTCGACTCCAGAACGTATAGATCCCGGGTTATATCATCGACGAGTAAATCTTCAACGCTGAGACCCTGATGGTTCATTGAGCACAAGCGCACCTCGATAGAATGGATAGTAGACGAACCGCTTCTGAGATGAGTTTTGCGTCAATGGGCGATTTCCAGGTCCCGTAAGGCGCACGAGGCGGTAACGAAGCGTTGGAGCTCATTCTACTAAAGCTTTGAATTGCAGTGACTGGTTGAATCCAAGCCCGAATATGTGCTGATGCAGGTGAAGCCGAGTCGCGTCACCAATCAACAGTAAGAATGGATCATTCCCGATGGAGACAAAGGATTCGAAACATGCGGGAGATTCGCAATTCCTACAATAACAATTCTTCACATGGTGAAGATCAGATTCAAAGGAAGTGATGATCGCAGTGACTGTGCCAACTCATATCCGGATCCCGGGCCGGGGTGCATTTCCGAGGGACGTAAATCAGTCGCGTCGGTAATGACTTTTCACATCTTCAGACACCGTTTAGATCATATTACTACAATAGTACCGAACAAAAAATGCCACTTGCGGGCTGTAGAGGGCCAAATATGATAATCAACACCACCAGTTCCAACTGAAATGATAATACTATTACTAACTTCTAAGGCTCAAGAATAAGTTGGTCTGATAAGGGAGAAACCAAATGGACGAACCTGGGAGGCGATGTTAATGAGTCTTTGGTAACCCGATGAACGGGTCCGGGCGAGACAGTGTCTCTATCGCAATGGGTAAACTCCCAAATTCCTTGACCGACCGCACAAGATCTTGGGTGGCCAAAAATGCAACCACGGCCGCTGCGACGTTGATCACAAGGATGAAGATGATTATCCATTGGAGCAGGAGGGGCCGATATCTCTTTTGGTTGGAGGGCGGCTGGGATGCATCGCTGACAGCAAGTGGTTCGTAATAGTCCAAAGAGCGTGTCATCGTGGTCGACAGGATAGTGACAAACTAGATACTATCAGCGGTATTAGTAGCCTGGTATTTTTCACAGCCGATGTGACGCACAGGAAATTATACACCTTCGAGGGTAAAGCGGCAGAGAGCCATACGATGCATCACCCGAACCGGTTTCAAACCCAAATAGAACTGGTGAATCGTGATGAATCGTATTCGGCGCTGTATGGATAAAGTTCGGGTTCTGAAGGAATGCGAGTCATATTGCAGTGAGCGCTTACATAGAGACCCTTATCAACCGGATGCTGCCGGACTAACAGCTAGGCCATATCCGTCTAACTGGCACCAAGATGCAATAAAAATAAACAGCTCCTTGTTTTGCAGGTGGCAATCCGATTGGAAACGAAGGGTATAGCATTAGCGAGGTTTGAAAAAAGCAGCCCTGATTGAAATCAATGAGGCTTCTCGCACTCGGGACAGGATATTATTAGGCCCTTGAGCGGTATTCAGTCCGACGATACTGTCAAGTTATAATTTGAAGCTTACTACTGGCAGCATTAAGGCAAGGACAAAAGGCTCGGTGTCATTCCAAGATTATATACATCATTATTGCCTTCCAAATTGGCCTAGATCCGAGTGAAAATTTACTTCGCTATATTGCGTATTAAGTACCTAGTATTGCTGTTGGCCATACGATCATCGTTCACCAGCCATCTGCTCATCATGAGATTGAGCGACATGATCTTCTGAAATCAGCGTACCTGGAGAAGATAGCTCCGAGTCTGGTTCAAGAGGCACCCCCTTCCAACGTTTCTGGTTACTGGCCATGAATGCACGTACTTGAGTCCAATCACGACATCGGTGAAGAGTTCCGTAGAGTGTGCCAGACCCGCCGGTCGGAACCAGTGTGGTATCTGCGTTACAAAGAATGCTTTGTCGAATGAGATCAAAACAGTGATTGGCATGATTGAAAGACGCGGTGATCTCGTCTGGGTCGGAGAAAATGTTGTCACGAGCAGCGATATACGCAAAGCGAATACCGTTGAGACAATGGAGTTGATGGCCCATGGAGATGGCAAAGGGTCGGCCTGTCGAACCCATTCGAACAAATCCATGGCCTGGGGGTACAACTGAGGCCCATTTCCTGTCATCTTCAAGAGGATAGATATCGCTGCCATTTAATATGCTCATAGCGGCGGGCTGTATGTTGCTCAGTATTCGGGGCGGGAAGTTGCCTCCAAGGTAAGCTGGGATGCATAAATATGAGCGTCACGTTATAACTTGGTCTTGAACTACTTACAATACTCTTTATGGTTTTGTGAGGCAAGCATCTGAGAGCGCAAATGCAAAGTATGGTACGCATTAAGAACCGTAGTACCCAAAGCAAGAATGGCCGCGATGAAGAGTAGGTGTATTAGGTGCCCGTCTGAGTTAGACGAAACCTGAAGAAACATCTGGAAAGGCTGGATGGAAATGAGAATACGCCCAGTCTTTCGAGTTGTTCACTTACTTGACGAGAAGAGTAGGAGCGCCAGAGTACTGTATACTGGCTGTTGAAGTTGAAGCTTCGAGACAGCTACGGAGTCATTGAAACAGCTCTTTACTTAGCACAGCAACTCTTGCCCTGGCCGGAATTCCGATTTCGTTGGGCTCCAAGGAATTAAGCTGATGGCCGCAAGATGGCCGTGATAAACGAGCGCTCATGTACGCGTGGAGCCATGCACCACGTGTAAGAGTAAAAATCAACTTGACTGCCGAGAGGCGCACAATGCACGATCCTGATACAGCTCAAATAAATCATAAAAGTGTAAGATGAAAAGAAGAACCATTACTTACAGCCCTCGTCAAATTTATGCTGTACAACAGTACACTGGCAGGACTTGATTGCAGTGGCACGTGCTGAGCACAAGAACACGTTGATCGGATCCTAGTTGTCCTTGTTTGACACATTTAGTAGCTTCTTTCGAATTGTCCAGAAATGATGCAGCAACAGTTACTCAACGATCTTTCTTTCATCCAACTACCCTCAAGTCGCTGGGTATGGCGCTCACATCTGACCATGCAACTTTCATAGGATTTGGAGTGGATGCCATTCTCTATGGTAAGCCTGTTGTCTCCACCGCCAAATTTTACTCATTTCGTTTCCAGGAATCAATATTGTATTGGTTTTCACAGCTCTCGCCGTCCTTATCTTCCGGTCTCGCACAGTGAAGAATAAAGACATCTTGATTTTTATGACTTGCTTTTTGTTTTCGTTGTGCACTGTCCGCTTCGCCATTGATTTCAACAACGTCTATGATGGACTGGTAAAGTCCTTATCTGAAAATCGTACGATGAGGCTTAACTTTTGTATAGCTTATCCATCCACGGCCGATCTCAGAAGAAACCAAACTACTGGAAGGGGCGGATGCGTTGTTCTATATTACCGATTTCACTTCAGAAGTCATCCTGGTGGGCACCAAAACGACCAATTCAGCTCAAGGCTAACCGAACACAATGTAATAGATATACCGTTGCTGGTTGGTATGGGGAAAGGATTATAGCGTGACGATTTTCCCTTCCTTAATGGCGTTGGGAGCTCTAGGTCCGATTTCACAATGTATCACGCTTTTACCGATGTTTACGGCAAAACGCAGGTTGTGGCATGGCGAGCATAGGTCTTCTCAACAAAATCGATGCGACGTCGCACCAGGCGCCAGCAGAAATTGTTCCCCTCGGGACCTCTGGTTTTGCGCTGTCTCTTGGCTGCAACTTCTTCCTTACGGCTCTAATCGTCGGCAGAATCTGGTACATGTCCAGGCAAATGAACAGGGCAATGCCGGATAGAGACGGCTCCCTACCTAAAGCAATGAACATTATGATCGAATCCGGAACGTTGGTGCTAGTCGTTCAGCTCATTCTAGTCGTCTTGTTTGCGATTAGACATCCGGCACAAGCTATCATGGTTCCCGCTGCTACGCAAATCTATGTCCGCTCTTCCTTCCCTCCTTAGCGCGTCCTTGACTCATTCTCTGTTAGGGTATCGCGCCAACTATGATCATTGTGCGGTCCGGATTGGGAACTACCTTCGAGCCAACTGCTCCAAAGCAATCGAGTATCCGGTTTATGAGCTTTGTTCGGAAGACCCAGCATACAAGTGGCGCCACTGATTCGACCGACGTCACAGATTCAACCAAACCATCTGAGTGGGAGCTCTCCGTGCACAACGGAATGGGACAATCGGCATCATTCCTTCGAAACGATGTCGATGGAAAACCAGATTTCGATAGGGTGTAACTCTGTTTTTGAGCGAGTTTAGTACTGGTGAGTATCAGCACATACCCAGAAGTGTGATATAGACTCACTGTTTCAACCAGTTAGTATATGCTGTATTTAATCAATCTATTGGTGTCTAACTTGTAAAACCACACACTTTCCGTGAACGTCACGATATTTTTCTCCTCTTCCTTGTCTTTTCACTCTCCCGGATCCTACGTCTGTTTTTGCTTTGGTCTATATCTAATCTTTGGCGTTGTACCTTGCCACAATGATGGACTGCATGCCTATGTGCTATTCGTAGTGGTTCTTCGTTCCTATCATCGAATTTCCTTCGCTCAAGCTACTTCGACAGGACCACTTCGACAGTTATGATATGTGACGTTGTCCATCAGACCTCGACCCAATCCCTCGATTCCTATCAGCCTGAAGCAAATATCATATCGCGAAGCTTCTTTTCTTCCGCGGGTTCGTTGGACGATACTGATCCCGCACCGTGTGCAAAGGTCTAAGTTATCTGTAAGAAGACATCAAGATCAATGATCGCTCTAGATTTCAAGTCGTCCACAAATTTGAGTGGATGTCGCCTTTAGTCTTACTGTTTGGTTCCCTCTGTGAAGCCGGAAATATTCATCAAACGTGGACGACTCGTCCCTCTTGCCGGTTAGTGTGCTTGACCAAATCAACCTGACAACTTCTGGATGAGGCCAAGTCCATGAGCCAGACTTCTTCCGGTGAGCCGCGTTTGCAACAGCGTCTAAGTGTTACTGCAGCTGTTATGTCTTGCACTCGGAGCTGGAGCCCAACGAGCATGACAGTGAAGAAGTACATCCCCGATGATTCTGGCCTGGTGGCGATGAACGTGAGTCTCGCCATGTAATTAAGCACAAGTTCTTGAATTCATAGCTGGAGCTTAGATGAATGTGGTATTGACCCTGTATCAAACCCGCTGCCAGTTGCTGATAAGATATCATGGGAACTCCTTACTAGGCTAAAGAAAATTTAGCGCAAATATCATATCGAACTTGTTGTCGCCACCGGGCGGACTGACATGAATTTCACTTTCAATAAGGCTCTTATTTACATAGCGATCGATATTAACCAGTACAGTGGAACGTTCCATGCTTGAAAACTGTTCAGTCGGTGTAGCTTAAATTTCATGTTTCAGAGAAGACTGTTGCTGTTGCAGGGGCTCCGTTGCTACTGCAGTGGTGAGAAACAGCGTACCCTGAGTATGAGCTTTTACCTCATGGACAGCACCACTGCAGTAGCAACAGAGCCACTGCAACAGCAACAATCTTCTCTGAAACATGAAATTTGGGCTACACCGACTGAACAGTGTTCAAGCATGGAATCCTAAGCGTTGTTAAGTTTGCTATATGCCAACGCGTAAAGACGCGTAACAACACGGATGGGCTTTTTGACTTCCTGCCAGGTGTTCGTAACATTACACGGGCATGTTGAGTATACATACTCATCCTCGACAGTTACATCTGGAAAGACACCGCGACTATATACGTGTGAGAGAGTGTCCTTAATTAACCCCATCTTAAAATATCTACGGTAGCAATGGCGGTTTACAATCTACTCTAACGAATCCACGACTCTTGGTTTTTTTCAACGAACTCCCTCACTTGGACCCAATCCTTGCATATATGTTCAACATGATTTCCCGTTGCTGCCATATCAGTTGAACCGTCCGGCAAAACAACCACCTCTCCGGGCTCCAACGTAATGTCCGCGATACATATTACAGTCTGTCTTAGAACATCCAGACAATACTCTGTCTCTTTGAAGTCGACAGAATCAATGGCATGTGGCGGTGACCCGCCACTGAACACGTCTCGAAGGGTCACGAAGGCGACGCGAACTGTATCTAAGCATTTCAGCTGCAGGTACAACGAGACGTCGTATTTGCTGCCGTCTAGTAGGACCTGACCGCCACGCGGAGGAAACAGAGAGGCCCATTCATCATCTGATGTGATACTGTAATTCCCGAATTCGAATCTCAACACGGCGTCGTTGATTCGTTCCGGGAACTCTCTGCTTCCTCCCTGTGTGTATACATCTTCGACAAAGTCAGACAGAAGGACATTGGATGAGACTTGATGATACCTTACCGAACGATGAGTATTCTGGGATTCCGCGACGCGCATGCAGCATACTGAGTATGTTGAGCACCGTGCCGATTGAAAGTAAACTGATTCCTAGCGTTAGGAAAACAGGTCGAGTCATGGGAGGAAGCATTGGTGAGGGTAACAGCTAGTCTGTGGTTATACGAAGAATATCGGGTGCGCACACATCACAAGGAATGGCTCGGTTGAGCTCGGACAATGATTCATGCGGATATCTTACCGGCCGATCTAATGCTGTGTTGCTGTTACAATGATGAAAATTTCCCCTGCATCAGAAGTCGCGTCAGTGTCTTGCGACACAGTTTCCTGATGCAGACTCAAAAGTATCCGCTCCTCCAAGTGTTTCCGAAGCTCCGGACCGTGCCACATGCTACATGGTATTGAGCGCAAGAAGCAAAAACATGGGCGTTGCATTGGATCAACTGATATGGAACCGAAACATGACATCGCTTCGTACTTAGATAGGCCTGGACTTAATATATGGGACAGCTAAATCAAGATGGAGATTGAGGACCGTTGAAGGGTCAATGGAAGTTACATGACCTTGAATCACAGCCGCTTTGCTATACTTCGAGTCAGCGCCTAACAATGCTGTACCGTTCTGGGAGGTGCTGTTCGTACCATGAGAATGATCACCAATTTCGGAAATGTCCAACGTATATAAACCACCAACCTGAACTTTGCAGCAGTATTCCTCCCTTCTCACTCTCATTATGAAGTTGATATTCGCCTTCTTATTGGTGCTCGGGGCATCCGCGACCACGCAAGCCTTATACCTTGATACTGGTGAGTCACATTCACTGTGTTCACTTCGTCCTGTTTCGCTGATCACTCTCGCAGTCCAAGCCCGTAAGCTCTTTGCCATTTCAAGATGCGCCAAACTGACTTCAATGCAGCTTCGCGGCGTACATTCCTTGCAGCAGAAGCAGAACCTTCGAAAGAAGACGTCAAGAGGTCAGACTAACATACACCAGTAAGCGAGAAAGATGAAATGTGTAAATCAACGTACTGAAATTTCTCCAAAGCCGTTGAGAGGGTGTGGAGACATGTACTTGTACCGCAGAAGGAGTATTTAGATATCCAATAATATACATATACCAATATGATATTCAGCTGGCAATAGAGATAAGAAATCCAAGAAAAGCTGAACTGTGATGATGTGGAAGCGATATCAATCTAAGGCAAGGCGTGCCCTCCAGAAGGGGATCTACAAGTCCCTGGTCTCTGGAGCAAGGTTTTAATTTACATGGAAGAACCCAGGAGGACGTCCGTATGCGGTGGTGTTTGTCGGTCCGTCATCGGCTAGACAGCTTCTCCTCTTCTATGGCCAATCCGATTCATTATGGGAGGAACAAAAAACTTTCCGATGACGACCAGTCGCAGACCGGCCAGAAAGGAGAAAACAGATCTGACGTATTAGATAACACCGCGGGACTGACTTGACTCCGTACTGCGGTCGATCATGCTCGCGCAACCTTCTCTGCCGGTTTGAGTATACGAATGTTCCCAGACGTCCGTAAGAATGCTCAATGCCGAAAAAGACATGGCAAATATGCCGCCACGACATGCGAGGACGGATAAACTGATGGGCAATATAGACGGAGAGGAACGAGCTACGCTCATGCCACGGACACGCAGCACTGGATCCAAAATATCAGGATTTACGGACGGAATAAGTCTTGAATTCATACCTCCGGTATGTATCAAAGATACGCGTCGACCCAAACCAACGCGCCATGATGCATGAAGTCTCGAAGAGTCCGCGGGTCGCGGGTGGCTACAGTGCAAGACCAGAGTTAGCTCCTGATGAAGGTCGAACCCCACCGCCTTGTGTCCCTGCAATCTGCAACGGGTCTCTCGGAAAAGTGGTGGCCATCTCTTACTTACTAAATCCGGTAAGGTTTAGGAAAAAGCGAAACCACGCGGTGCAGACACCGCCAGAGGGTGACACCGAACTATCTTTGTCGCGAACCATCTGCTGGTCTGCTGCGGCTCGACCGATATTTCAGTCAGTTACCATCTGATGATGAATGTGCACGAGTGAGCCGGGCAGACTAGAAATTCGAGAATTTTAGAAGCGCCGGTATTAGCAATATAAAAGCACCTATCACTCACAGATGGATCCTTAGAATGAAGTCAATCTTTGCCTTACTTTTTGTACTTGGTGCATCCGCAGCGGCTCAAGCGTTGGTTATCGGTCGTGGTTTGTCCCCTTGATGCCTATCCGGTTGTACTTTATTAAACGGTCAGTAGATGCGACCACTCCCGCTTTAGTCGCTCGCGATATAGGCGACGGTCACGCCCCACAAATTCGTACGTCTGTCCTTCCCGTGATGCTTCTAAGCTCGTTCAAACGGACCACAGGTGCCAATGCCGATATTTGGAAACGTAAATTCTTGGCCAACGAACCAGAACCTATCCAGGATGACGAAGAGAATTAGCGGATGTTGCAGAACGCTGTTTAACATACCCTGACATATTTGGTACTTCAGTCCGAAGAATTTGCATACATTAGCCTAACGTTCCCCCGGCAGTGACCATTCCGGGTTAAGAAATATTGGTAGTAGACACAGATATGGTCCAATGTTTGTACACGCTATCTCTTGATAGCTACGTGGCGAAGCTCCCGGGATTCGCATTTATGAAACTGTCACTTTTGAAGCACTGTTGCGGCTTTCAGACAGCGGACGATGATTATCTGGAGAACAACCTGTTGATAAGCCACAGGTACCGGAAGCCTTTCATTGTAAGAACAGTAAAGACTGGTTTGAAGCTTCTTGATGTCATCTTTCTTCAGTGCATCGAATCTGGATGGAATCATTAGCAATCATCTTTGTTGGAAAAAAATCTGATACTTGGCATGTCCCCCTTGTATATTAACAGTTTCCATCTAGCGACGCCGAGCTGTGGCTTCAGGCCGGACATCCTTCTCATTTGACAATGACTGGCACCGTCTGCTGGTGAGTCAGGAAATTTCCGATCCACGCAGAGAAAAGAACGCGCTTACCCGGTGTTGATTCGGACGTTCAAGATAAAGAAAAGTTGTCAAGTCGGCCCGTATGGGTTGGATCGGAGCTTCGGGCCGAGAGCCTTCTTGCAGAACAAAGGGTTTGAATACCGTTTCTGCGACGATCATAGCCTTTGTTCTTGAAACGACCATGGGCCCGTGTCCTCGTAACGCCTGGGGGTATAAAAGAGCTAGCTAATGGGACCGTGGACCCTGAGGGTGAACAAGGAATAACGTTTCTCTCTCTCGCACGTCGCTCGTGCTTGCTGCAGCTGTGACTTGGAGCTGTAGCATACTGTCAAGGCCTTCTGCAGATGTATGTCTTTGTGCTTCTATCTAAGAGTCTCGCTGACCTCTAATGAGACTCGAGAATGACGGCAGCTTCCGTTGATGTTAAAGTCGAAGATATCACCGTGACTCCTCCTCGCAAGAAACTCCATTGCAGGATATGTGGTATGCCTATGCAGGGTTACCGCCGCGAACCCATCTACGGTACAACAATATGTCCTTCAGAAGATATGGCATATGCGTCCTCCGTAGCAGCCGCCTCGCTTCCAACTGTCAAGGAGGAAGACGTCAAGCCTGCTGTTAGACGTACTCCGAACGCGCGAAGGAGAAAGAGTCGCGCCAAGTCCACTCCCAAGCCAAACATCGATTCATTCCCCAGAAAAGAGTACCAAAGAATGCCGGGGCCGCCCCGCCGCATACCACGAAAGCAACAATACATTCAGGAACCAGCATGCTAGCATTTCACATACCAGACATCGTCCTCACCGAAGCGAAACAAGAGGATACACTGAGCAACGGATTACTTTGATGACAAAACCAAGCTGGCACCAAGTCGCCATTCGGGGAGGAGCGTGCATGAGCTCGTTGTCTGGTGCGATGGACCCTAGAACGAAGTATGAACTCGTCCTCATGGAAAGTCTGATTACTGACCACCGCACATGATGATGCTATGAAGTGCCACTTGAGCCTGCCAAATAAATACGTTTAGTATGTCGTGTACGTTGACCCTGTTTTACACCCTGATAATACAGTAAAAAATAAAGAGAAAAGAAGGACCAAATCAACCAAACTTAGGCCCACGGATTATCATCGTCAAAATGCTCTATCAACAATCGCGTATGAGGCGGGGGAGTCTCAGCCCTGGCGATCACACCTTCGGCTTCGTGCACAGGCGAGAACGTCTCTTCCCTTAACGACGTCTCCCGCTCTCCTTCGTCCCCAACCTTGCCAGGTATCTCCTCCCCGGCACGTATACGACTGTCCGGTTCTTGCGATACCCTGCCCTGCTCTTCCACCTCCACCTCTCCCTCGGTCCGATGCCCCT
Source organism: Armillaria ostoyae (assembly GCA_902506015.1). Classification (NCBI taxonomy): domain Eukaryota; kingdom Fungi; phylum Basidiomycota; class Agaricomycetes; order Agaricales; family Physalacriaceae; genus Armillaria; species Armillaria ostoyae. Next base: position 4,798,221 of record LR732083.1, read on the forward strand.
CGTTGTCATGCTTGACAAACCCTCGCCTGTACACCTTACGGAGAGGCGAGCGGATCGCAGGTTCGCCCTTCCGGCGTTCTCGCATCGCATCCTTGTCCTCCACAATCAGATCCACAGCATCCGACGGCAGCACAGGCGATTCATCAGTCTGCGGTGGACTCTTCGTGAGTAACGACGATAGCCGTGACCGCCTCCCTGGGCCGCTGCTACTCTCTGCAGACGAGGGTCCAGGCAAAGAAGATGGGGAGGGGTCCCTTTTCTTTGACCATCTCATCTTGACGTCCATTGCCTCAGGAACGGCGTCTTGCTCAAAGTCGACCACCTTTGCGTCACTATAAGGCTCTGTCTTCTGCTTGGTCGTTCCAACAGCTCCGTAACCACGCCATGCAGGACCGTCCCGTCGGTCCATGGCAACTCTTCCTTTCGCTCCTCGAATAGGTGAAAACCACGCTCCCCGCTCGTCTCTCAGCACCCGCTCCTCCAAATCCCAGATCACTGCACGCGCATCCTCCGAACTTGCATCGATGACAGGATAATTGTAATCACCAAACAAATATCTCCGACTGTGGTCGAAGAGTTCCTCATCGCCTTCGTCGAGGTCACCGAACGCCAAGTCATAGTCATCCTCTGCATGCGGCTGTTGGTCCCACACATCATAATCATGCTCTGTTTCTAGATCCGGCGCGTCGTAGACCACGTCATCAGCGTCTCCTTGTAAAAGTGGCGCGTGCACGCTCTCTCCTTGATCCGCTCCCGCCACGCGCTGAATTACGCGATTAACTCCCCGCTCGAAGCGTCCTGGAGGTAGGGTCTCGGGGGCAGTCTTAGGAAGCCAGTACTTCCGCTTCCCGCCTTTGCTATATCTCAACCCCGCTCGTATGCGCTTGTCTCGCCCAGCACCTTGGTGCATGAAACCTTCTGAAGGCTCGAAATCGCGATAGTCCATACCTTCACCACGAAGGGTCGCCTTGGAGTCCTCGACGACGTCGAGAAAACTGAATGCATCGCGAAAGGCGTATGATACCTTCATGCGGGCGACAAATGACTTGTTCTTGTCGATGAAATCGGTGTAGGAGAACGCAAACAAGTGAGCAAAAGCGAAGAGTGGCATTTCCATGCATATGAGGGTGTCAGTGAGACCCAGTGAAATACTTTCGCTGTCGGTGTAAGGCCCTAGCTTGGTAATGGCCCCAGCTGCAACCAGTATCGAGATGAGTATAGACTGCCAGAAGGAAAAGAATAGAATTCCCTTTACGCAAAGGAACTTGGGGACGGGGCGGAAAGGCTTCAGATCGTCATTGACGACTATCCAAAACATGGCCAGGCAATACAGACTCAGACAAATGCTGAGGTTATAGATGATACTGACGTAGAGATATCCAGAGTTGGCGCGGAGGTCGCCTTCGTTGAAAGCACCACATGCCTTGAGAATCACAGTAGCAAGTGCAAGGACCGGCTTGACCTGTACGTACTCTGCACGCAGCATTTAGTTTGAGTAACAAGCAAGACAACGATGACACGCACGCAGAATTCCTCGCTTGAGGAACAGAAACGTGTAGGGATCGCTGACGTCCAGCTCATGCTTGAAGAGATTGATAGGAAAGGGCGGCGCTTTTGGTGGACGCCCATGAAGTAGAATGAGGAGAGAGCGCTCCCCGCCCAAATACGAGAGTAGTAATTGGAAAAAGCAATAGATGACAAAGGCCTGGATACGGGTGAGTAAAGCATTACAGTAGAGAGAATGCAAACTACGCACCTCGTATATATCTCTCACAGCATCAATAAATACGGCCGCTTCGAGCGAAAAGAGCGATATGAATGAAGAAACGCCATAGATCGGCACCATGATCATGATTCGTACGACCATCCTAATGCATTGGTTAGCTAGCACCTCGAATAAGATCTGCCAGCAGCGCACCTCTGCAGTACAGGCTTTCTGTAGTTCTTCAGCTGTAGATATATAGACATTGCTGAAACCAAAACAGCAATGACGGTAGAAACCCCAGCAACAGCAAGCACCGCGGTGGGTAACCTCGAGCCTGCACCTCCGGGCATTATCGTCGCTGGTCGTAAGGTATCGTGAGGGTAACTTGTAGAAAGGGTCGCAAGCCGCAGCGACTGCGATGATGCAAGTCGCAACGAACTTCGAATATGTAAGCGATCAAAAGTTGGCGGGCCGCCACGTGCGCGTATGTCTACTAAGATACTTTTGCATAAAGTTTTCAGAAAAGTGTAAAAATATTTAGAGATTTTCAACATATTTTGCGCGGAAAAGTTCAAAATATTATCTGCATAGAGAAATCAATACTTTAACTTGTTTAAAATACTGAATCTTATAACTATTTTTAGAATATTAAAACATTTTCTTGGAATATTTCTGTTTATTCATTCTTGACAATGTCCCAAATATGGCAATATACTAGAAATGTTATCTCACTATTTTGAATATACTATAAAATAAATAGTTATGGAATATCTTGCGCTAAAATATTAAATTCTCCTTTTGCAATCCAGTGAATGAAATCCAAGTCTTTGATAACTACAATGTACACATACTTCGTACACGGTGAAGCTTTGAAGTTGTACATGATGGAATTCGACCCTCATAGAATTATGATGACCGACTCCAGTTGGATACGCAAACAGTACTAGGACAGACTCAGACAGCAAAAGGAAAGACTTCGAATCCAGCATCTCCTGGCGCAATGGCGCAATACTCATCCTAGTCTGCTGCTTTCCGCTTCCCCTTGTTTAAAGATGCAGATGGCGGTGGAGGCATTTCTTCTTCCTCAAATGTCGGTGGCTGGATGAACGTCACAGGTTGCAGATCGCCTACCAGACGAAGTGGGGAAGACGATTGTATTGCAGGGTAAAGAGCTATACATGACAGCACCAAGTGAACGCTTACCAATCGCTTCGTCACGGAACTGGAAGTACAGTATCTCCCAATTCAGAATACCGCAGTCCTTGATCGCCTTCGAGTGGTCCAATATCTCGTATTGAGGAATCGGCCCCGCTGCATCCCTCCCTCTCAAGAGCTTGCAAATCTCAAAGTCATCGATACCCGCGACTTTGGGTACATCGTTCAGATTTACGTCGGACAGCAGCGCAGAGAGGGCTTCTTCTTTGATTTCCTGCACCGTCGACATTGGCGTTCGCGTCAAGAAGATGGTCATTTTGTGCGATCGCAGGAGGAGCTGGTAGACTTTTGGTGGCTGTCTCGGGGGCTATGAAATCTTGTGAGAACGCGTGAACCGAGGGAAGCAGACTGTAGCATACCATGATTACGCGGCAGTGAGGGAAGGACGCGAAGGTTTCCTTTCAATTTGGAGACCGCGATTGGCTGACGACGAATTCAGACTCCGCGCCTGTTATATCCGACAGTTTATCATCAACGACGATGAGCTCAACGGCGCAGAGTCAATTCGTAGATGCAGAGACGACTTCACTTCCAAAGGTAGAAGAAATTGGCGCTACCAGTGGTCCTCTGAAAAGCGCGGCGTTTTTCATTGGGGCTCACTGCAAAGAGTACAATGGTATGTGCCAAACTCGTCGGGTCTGTCTACGTGTCTGAGTACTTGGGCCTGCTCTTCTGCAGAGGATTTCATGCTATGTAAGGCGGAGAACAGGGACCCGGCTCATTGCTTGAAGGAGGGAAGGAGAGTGACGAGATGTGCGGCTGACTTGTGCGTGTCTATTCCACCGCTTCACTGGATCGACCGACCAATACAATTTAGGCTCACGAAAATGCGAGAGAACTGTGCGAAGCAATTCGAGACCCACTGGAACTGCCTGGAACGAAATAACCAGGTTCGGCCTCTGCGTTCTGGACTATTGGACCATATTGACGGACACTCAGGAATACTACATGTGTCGCAAACCCGAACGAGCACTGAATTCTTGCATGTTTGAGAAGCTGGTCAGTTCGTCCTTCGTTGTGGATCATTTCGTTTTTTAACGTGTGTCTGCAGGGTTTGCTCAAGACCATTCCCGGAACGCCAGAGGGCAAGAAGCCGATACACGATGTGGAAAATCCCGTTTATACGGGCGTCCAAAAGTGACGGCATCTATACCTGCGTAGATGGTGTATAACATTATATTCAAACATCAAACAATGGACCATTTAAAATGCCCAGCCGCCAGCTGCATCAACGACTCAGATCCGAAGATTCTATGTGTGTACGATGTCCTTCAAATTTGCAAGAAATCCTGGCATCGTCGTTATTTAATAAATCATATACAATAATGTAAAGAAGTCGTTATTCATAACAATAGTACATCAAGTCATGGTATGTGTATGATCGTCCCAACGCCAGAGAAAAAAGTCATCGACACTCGTACTCATGATGTAGCAATAGCAGCCTGGACAACCAGCAGACTGGCTCTGGCGCCGTCAGCTACAAGGGCAGCGCCAACATCACCTAAAGTTTTGGCGACAGACGACCCAATCGAGCCACCCTTGTCCGCCACGATCTTCGCCAGTTCCTTCTTATGCGACTCTACAGCCATGCGCCTCGACCTGCCCATTACGACGATAGCGTTCGTTCCACCGCGCCCCGCGTTGACGAGGTCCAAGACAGCATGCAGCGGTTCGTGAGCTTCTTGTGTCGTGAACGTTATACGAGACAGCGCAGATGCAATGGCCGGCGTATGGCCAGACAACGGGGTCGAGGTATACTTGTTCCAAATCAAGTTATCCGCCGTGTCGCTCGCAAGCTTCGTTTGTGTGTTCTGGTATCCATACATCGTATCCGCAGCGGCAACAGTCAGGTGCACAGTCCCCGTCCTACCCGCATCATCCGATAGCTTCTTCACATCATCTCCTATTGTGCTTGTAGGCGTCAAGGTATTATCTGTCTTGGTTATCCAAACCACAGTGCCCTTCACCCCACTATTCCCACACAGCTGTACCAAGAACTGCAGCGCCAATCTATCGTCCGGTCCTCCAAAGAAGGGTAGAATGAGCTGCTGGTTGGGCCCATGACTCAGGCCACGATCAACGAACAGCGCTACGTCGGTAGGGCAGCTAAGGAAAACCTTGCGTATAAACTCCGAGTATACGACAGAGCTTGTCTGATCTTGGGTATATGACCTTTGGAACACACCGTCAAAAGGATTACGTGCGCCTCCAGTTTTGCCATTGTCATCCGATGATACTGTAATGGCACCAGGACCGCGAGACCACGGAAGAATGACCATTTGGGAGTCACAACCAATAACGTGGTTGGAAATGGCAGTCGGGAATTCATCGTAGGGAGTGACAGAGAGGACGGCGGAAACAACCAGTCTATTAAGGCGCCCAAATGTGCGGAAGATAGACACAATGGAGTCGCTCTGCAACAAGGACTCCGATCCTGTAGATTGCATCACGGCCGAGGTACGGCTGGTGAGCTCGATGAGGCGAAGAGCATCAATGGACATCTGAGGTAGCGGGCTGGGACTTCGCTCTATAAGAGACGATCCTTTCTCGTCGGACGAGGGGACGAAAGTATCTGTTGAAGCGGAATATGGCTGCAAGAGCTGAGACAGCGTCATCACAGCCGGGAGCTGTTCAATCTTGTCTAGCACAACCGCAAACCTGGTCCTCACTCCGTCGTCAGAGGAAGACTTGCGAGGCAAACCAGCTTCGATTCCCCCTCCAGGTTTGGCCACATCTCTGACTCCAGAAGCGCGAATGCGGAATCTCGAAGGGTAAAACAATAAAACAAGAGGCGTCGTGATGAATGTCAAAATGATTGCGTGAACAACAAACATGGAGAAGGTGCGAGTATCCAAAACGCCGGCCTGAAGGCCAACGTTGAGTACGATGAGCTCGACTAGACTATCCGTAGAATAAGTCGAGATCGTCAGATGATACGGTGACAACTCACCCTTTGCAGCTCATTAGAGATCCGATAGCTCCCGCTTCACGCCAGTTGAAACCATTGGCGAATGCTGCTGCACCACATGCGAAGAACTTGGACGTGAAGGCGACTACGCAAATGAGGATGGTGTAGCCCCAAGTGATGCCATTGTCGAGCAGTCCAAGATTGGTCCTCAACCCAGAGTAGGCGAAGTACTGTCGGCAAGAATCAGCCAGGACGATATGAAATACGGTTCAACACATACGAGAGGCAAGAACAAAATGGTAACCAGATCTTCAAGCTTTTCCACCAAGGAAATCGCAAACCCATTTTCGTGAGGAACGATAAGGCCCGCTAAGAATCCACCTGTGGACACGGAATGAAATTAGCAAACGGCCGGTGGTAATTGTGACAAAGCTGACCGAAGATAGCATGAACTCCAATAATATCTGTGAAGAAGGCAGATATGAAGACGATAAGCAAAGTCACGGTCATCGTCAACGTTGTCGGCGACCCTTGCTCCAAGCTACCTGTCCTCCTGCATAGCCAGACGTACGCCCATTTAACTGGGAACATTAGGAATATCACGTAGCCGACGCTGGTGAGTAGTACCCATAGCGCGGTGAGGCCGGATGAAGCATTGACGAGAGCAACTGTTAAAGCCAACAGAATCCATCCAACGACGTCGTTACCGACTCCTGCGGATAGGGTCACCGTTCCGACAGTCGTATCCAGGAGTTTTAACTCCGTAAGTATACGACACAAGACAGGGAACGCGGTAATACCAACAGCAACCGCGGTGAAGAGGACAAAGTAGCCAAAGTTGACGCTTGGGTTTATGAATTCGCGGTATACGCCTACGCCAAGTGCAGCGCCGAGCCCAAGAGGTAATAACAGGCCTGCGACGGAAACGGAAACCGCGGCTTTGATGTTCCTCTTTATAAGGCGCGTGTCAATTTCAAGGCCGACCAAAAACAGGAACAGGACTAGGCCGATGTTGGCCGTGAGGTTAAGCGAGGGCATGCCGGCGTCTATAATAAAAGGAGAATTGAATAGGTGTAATGTTTAGTTTCAAAATCGCACGGACCTGGGAAGATGGCGTTTTTGAAGCCTGGGATTCGCCCCATTACCGTTGGTCCGAGAAGAACACCGCCAATGACTTCGGCAATCACACGGGGTTGGCGAATACGTGAAAATATGAGCGCGAGAAACTGGGTCATCGAAATGATAATCACTTGCAAAGCGTCAGGTAAGGATAACTGTCCGTAGCAAAGGGCGCACCTAGTTGAATAACCCACAAGCGAATAGGGTCGTTCAGGTTGTATTCAGATGGATTGTCGCCAGAGAACACTCCACCCTATGAAACCAAGACACGGTGAGCAAACCCCCAAGTCTGTATGTAGCAAACACAAACCTGCCCGGAAGCCGCTCTGCCCACCAACGACCTGGCTACTTCGAGTGTTCTACGTGAAAATTCACCCATGGCGCGCCAGAGTAAATGATGGGGGTAAAAGTGGAACACCTCAGCTAGGGTGGATCTTGTCTCGGTCTGATTATTATAGGAGCGCGGCCCCTATAGATACCTTTTCTGATCGTCCCAAGGCCCTATTATTACCAAATTTGATGTAAACTCCTGGCTATGCTCCGTCGTTAGTGGAATGGAGGAGACATATTGCAATTTTAAGTAGTCAGGAAACTGGCCTCCATCAAAGTGGGCGCTATAGCCTATGAGATAGGACGTACTAAGACCAATAAGCCATCCACTGAAATCCACCATATCAACATCAAAGTCTGGTGATGGCGGCGTTACGAAACACATTCAAGTGATATGATGCAACCTCTACTACAAAATTTACATGGGTAACAGGCAAATGAGCAATGAAGCAGTAAAGAAACCAACGGGCTATGAATCCGAACTACAGCCACGACATCCTGGACGGCGAATCAGTTAGGTATCATTGAAGTCCACCAGGTTAACGCACCACAATGAACACATTCAACAATAGTGCCTGATCGAACTTGTGCCTTTGGGACCCTACATATGCAAGTTGAACCTTGGTAATTCATATCCTAAATTAATGCCTGAATCAAAAGTCGTCATTTGATCAATGAAAAAGGCACTCACCCTCGTCTGAATGCACCGGATACAACATAGCTTTTCGTAGCCAGTTTTCTTCCACTTGGCAATGAGACTGGACCTCGTGGCATAAGTGAATGTTTGAATCGAAGACTGTACAGCAACTCACTTTGCGTCAGCGTAGCCCTCCTTGAGTAACCAATCATAGAGTTCCTTGGAGATAGCTTCTCGTTTGTAATAAAGTTCGTAGATGTATCGAGAACGAGTATGCGAGATACGCATGATAGGCCATAGTGATTCGGCTCTCCGTTTGCCTTCGTGGGTTTCGTTTTCGGCGTCTCGCATTTTCTTTGCGTAGTCATCGAGAACCTTCGAACGTTTTGAGTAACACAAAGGGAAAAATGATTCTCGCATACCGCTTCAATTTCTTCGTAACCCTCTGGGGGCTTCTTGGTTCGTGTAGTCCGAATCTTTGGCATGACGGTGTGAACAGAGCTATGTGCGGCAATAACGGCAATAAGTTGAATAACGCAGGCAAACAAAATCATGTGAGCTCGGCGATCAATCTACCTAACCGACGATCCCGAACGGGCGGCGCGCGCGCGTTGTAAAGTTCCGACTTTCGTAAGCCGTCGCTTTGGCACGGAGGAGGCCGAACTCAAAAAGCTCTGGGTCGTCGGCATTGCGTCGGCGCCGCTCTGAAACAGTCATTAACGGGTTTCGCTTCCCACGGCCTTAGTTCCAAAAGCTACTTCGATTAAGGACTAAATTTTAATGCATCACTCATATTTTGAAGGGTGGCGAAATACGGTGCCGGTTGTCTAGGTTAACTACCAAAATTGGTTAGGACCCGAGTTGCCGTCCGCAGAGGGCAATGATTACATGATCACCTCGTGGCTGAACGCGTTCAGATCTGCAAACATACAAGCTTCTCAATGAACTTTCCGCCTGCCTTCAGGTATCGTTGCCTGTCGTCACCCTAGCACAACACGCGTTGTCCTGCACCTTTCTCGGTGTCTTCCTGTAACCTTTTTCTAGGATTTAGAGCCCTCTCCTTCTCTGGTCCATCGTTTGCAGGCAAGATCGCTCGACTGTTTGTCAGCCATGCCACTTTTCATCGAGATACTTCGGCACATAGTGCTATTTCAGAACACCTTCGATACTTTCAAAACTCTGAAATTGCCACCACCATCCCGGTCTTCACGTAATGGCGGACTGCCGAGTGCACGAGCTATGCAGCAACGGAAACGGGACATGAAGGGCTGTTTAGCGGTATGGATTGTTTGGGTATGATTCTATCTTTCCTTGATCTGCACTCGTATTGAGTCACAAGATAGTGCTGTTTCATGGCATATGAGCGTTTACTCGAGGGAATCTTCTCGTTGTTCATTCCTTTCTACGACGAAGTGAAGGCACTTACTCTTCTGTTCCTGCTGGTAACTCGTGCGAAGGTGTGTAACCCTTGGTTTTGATCGGCCACTTATATCTGATCGCGTTGCCTCAGGGTGCTGAACCCATTTACCTGCATGTCATACGGCCCTTTCTAAAACCGTACACGGCATCTGTCGATGCTCTGCTGGATCTAGCACGTATGTTCGGCGACATTATGTTTGTTTTGTCGACTTTTCCGATTCGATACATACACACTTGGTGGTTTCACATATGTTCCTCAAGTTTGGGTCGATATTTCGATGCCACTGTTCGACAGCAGGTCCTTCCCACACCGCGTGATGGGGCTACCGCGACCGCCTCATCCATGCGAAGTGCTTCTTCTTCGACATCCACTTTGCTCAATGTGGATGTATCGCATGCCACCGCCATTGCTGATCCATCCAGGATATTGAAGGAAAGCGTGGGCCAAAAAGTGAACGCTGGCCCCCGGCCCGATTTCGCTCTGGACCCGTCCGTCAAACCGTCCGTAGCATCGCATCAAGTCTGGTATCCTCCACCGTCCTCTTATAGGGATTCAACAGAGGAGAACATTACCCCGGAACCTACCTCAGATGTGAATCGACACGACGGTTTACCAGATATCATCTCTGAATACACTGTTCAGGAGTTAATGCAGATGGAAGAATGGCGACAGTATCCTGCGTTCCCGTCCGCGTATCCCGCCACACCCCTCCTTCCTACCAGTACTCTTCCAAACATATCAGCCGTTATGCTCTCCTTTGCAGACAACGAAGGCGACCGAACACTGCGGCAGCAGGATTTTGAGCAGTCGCTCTTGATTTCGCGGGCGTCTATGGAACCTAACCTCGCAGAACTCTTGAGCGACAACACCGATCAAAACCAGGTTCTCGATGATAATGATGATGAAAACTCGCCCATGTCCGTTGATGTGTCGATGGGCGAGGACGACGAAGACGAAGACGATTTTAACATAACGTTAGGGACCCCTCTCCCTCCTCCTACGAACACGTTCAGATCACGTCCGGGCAGACGCCCTATACGACCATTGGTATTTGAGTCTGATGATGATGTATCATCTGGCGCCAGTTCCCCCACCGCCCTGAGCACAACAGACAACGGATCTTCTCTTCATACTCCTACTTCTTCGGAAGCCTCGTTCACCGAGTCTTTACCTCAACAGGCTCCGCCAGTAGCTAGCAAGAAGCGCGCGCTTCCTCGGAGTTTCTCTCCAGGGATCCAAAAGAAAACGCGCACAAGAGCGTCTCCCTTATCTCGACGTGCTGTTCAAAAAAGAGATATCGTTATTCAACCTCGGAGACGTGTCGTAGTCGCTAGGCGGCGCCAAACACTCAAACCCGCCCTAGAGTCCGAGCACGAGCAGTCGGAGGGCAATTCCGAGGCTGCCTCAGAAAGGGAGGGCAGTTTGAACGGAAACGCGACGCGACCAAAATTGAAGAGACGAAAGGTCGATTCTCCCTCTACCAAGATTACTAGTCAGCGTAAAGGCAATGGTGTAGCACCACCGCGTTCCAGCACTATTCGGTCCTCCTCACGATTGCGGGCCGGCGCTACGTCTGGGTCCGAGCTTTCAGACAACCACTTGAACTCGGCTTCTCAAGAAACGCTGAGGGGTCGTCGTCCAGCTGCGAGATAGTGATGACCGCACCTTTTTTTGTTTCATTTCTTCATTTCATGTAACTATACATATATATACATACAGCATACGGACCACGACCGCATAATCATTTGGAACCATAGCACGACATTCACATCATTTATCGACGCTAACAAAACTCTGCAGTAGGATAACAAACCGTTTCCTGGTAAATTTAAATAGGTTCGCGCGGAGGAGTGGGAGTGTGGCGTCAAACCATTCAGCTCGGGGTATTTAGTGTTACGTGTCGCAGTGATGCTGTGGTGAAGGCGTCTTTGTCGTTGCGCGCTTTCACCCCAAGAACGAGGGGGGCTGTGAAAGCATCATGTCAGGACCGGCTCTGTTTTTTGGAGCTGACCTGTTATGTCATCCGTTCAATTGAACGCCGCAATCACGAAGGCCGGGTCCCGCCTGGCGGTGTTTCCTAGACTTCCGACTCAAGAGATGTAATCATTTTGTGAATTGTCAATACGTACATGTGCAGGGCAATCGCTTTGAAAACGGCGGTAAGCAGCCATGACTCTATTAACATCTGTGTTCTGAGAAGAATTGAAAGGAACGCCGAGTCAGTTTTGAGTCCGAATTAGGTTTCGAGTCATGCTAAACCTCTTCACATGAGCTCTCAAGATCCCAACGTGAAAAGGTGGTTGATGACAGTGTAGAAATATGTCTTGAACTAATCTGTACGCGTTGATATTCTCTCGAAAGCGTTCTGGCGCAGGCATGTGTTGCGCCACGCTTGGACGGACAAAAGTTAGACCTGGTTCCTAGATCTCTTAGGAAAGGAAGCACAGGTAGATAAACCTTACATATCATCAGATCTTTCTCAGAATGAGCAAAACACGCGGTTTTGTATGCTCAGCTCACTAATAAAACGTGCCGTACTTACCTCGGATTGGCAGCAAGCTTCCCCGGATCTATCAACAACTGCCTCAAGTATTAGATTTAATTTATAGACAACACGGCATTGCCGCGTAAATCTCCGTCGCCCCTGGTCTCTAAGCAAAAAGCACACTTTTGCCCTCAAAACTATGGATGAAGCTTGAAAGTTGAGTGAAGGCATCTCCCTCCCAAAGAGGCAAGTCGTCCGCCGGTGCTCACATCTTTCGTACGTAAACAAGCACAAAACGCGTGATCATGATCAACTGCGCGTCTCCCAAACCCGCCTCAAAATGATCTCATAGCTACTCTTCGTCCGATATCAGGGGTAGGGCTATGTTACGGTGGTACTGGATGCTCACCGCTTATGCAGTACGGGCCGACCTCAGTACACGCGTCTAACATGCGCCGTCCATTCGAAGCATATAATGAACGTAACGCGCCTGCTGAGTACCTGCTGAGTAGACCACAGTCAAGCTTCACCAGAATTTCTCGCCACCCTTCATTGGATGAAACGCCGAAATGCCGGAAAAGACGAAATTCCTCGCAAGAGCGCTAAACCTAGTGGTAAGGGGGATCAGCATGATTTTCGGAAGTGTGGCGCACCATTGACTTTATTGTTTAGAACCGACAACGAAACCCAAGGCTTCGAAGGCTCCCAAAGCTCAGACCGAGTGCATGGTTCGTGTCATCAATGCTCATGATGTTTTCTGCATCTAAGCCTTCGCGTAGACCGTTTGGCGACACGCACGCAGGCGTTCGGCTTCAAGGGACCAAGGGCAGCCTAACATTCAGTCCCATACCTTCGACTGGGATTCCCAAGCGAGAACAAACTCGACGTCTCTGGCACCTGCGATTGCTCGATCAAACACCTCCCATGAAGGACCCTCAGCTTCGGCTGAAAAACTTTGCCAAATCGATCTAGACAGTTTCGATTCAGGAACGGAAAGTGTTCACTCCGACTACTTTGCATTGGGACCGGAATATGGACAGCATGGTAGCTCTTTCCATCGCATGCCAAGGGATGCAAGGTCTGCTCGTTAAGTCCTTCGCTGCAAAAACAGTGTCTGATATTTCGTACAAGATCCTCCCGTGGTGTATCTCGGAGCTCACATTCTAAAATGTACTCTCCTATGATGTTGGATGGAATGCGTGACGCGCAGTCTCCATTGCCCTATGTAACCCCGCCCTTGCAAAGACCCCGTCGGATCACATTGCACGGAAGTTCCCTGTCATCTCCTGTCTACGACAGGCAGAACCATGAGCTACCTAATTATTCCGACCCTTGGGTTCCACACGCCAGAGCATCCCTGAAAAGACGACGTTGCATCACATTACATGGGGATCCTGCTTTACCCTTTTCCTCTAACGACCTCAGCTGGCGTTCTCAACCATCTCATTATCTGCCTAACGATTCAAATTCTTCAAACATGTCAGCACCGCCTTCACTTTTTGCTGCCTCGATACCTTCGGTCTCGGCTTTCAGCCCAGGTTCGGTATACAACGCCTCTGAGACAAGCCTCCAGTCACCGCCTACGATGTCGTTTCCGTCTATCCCCCAAACATCTTTTGTTGATGTTTATGACACCGCATCCTCTTCCTTACATTCTTACTCTTCACATGGCCCTTCGCCTATTACGGAGATGGGTCAATACTGTGGATCATTCACGTCTCCGAACCTGGACAATCCTTGGGGCATTCCAGCCGGGTCTCTCAGCGCTCTGAGTAGTCCCCCCAGCTTCCCCTCCCTCATAAATCCTTCGGACAATGCTACCGGACAGCTGATACACGGCGCAAGACACAGTACAGACTGTGATCAGTTATTTCTCCACAACCGTCGTAATCCGTATTCTGCAGGTAATCAAGTAAATCACGACATCTCACCTCAAGGCGCGCCTCCTTTCAGCAGCAGCTCTAGCTACACCTCAGAAAATCACGAGCCCTACCAACTGCCATTAGACTATAACCCGATCCTCCAGACGGCGTCATCCGATCTCCATTACTCTCCAGGGCTCCAAAACGCTCTACAGCTAGAGTTTGGCACAACAACTTTGGACTTGTCGAACATCGACATGTCAGAGACTGGCCCCCTTGACCCCGAATTATTGTTGATGGACTTTTATGTGCCCCAAAATAACGAATAATGTTTTCCTTCGGACTAGTAATCTCCAGAACATTAACGACTACTGTAGCCTATAGTATCTTTATTTTGTATATACCCTTAAACCCCTGATTAGCAAGTATTACCACCAATTATGTTCTTAGTAGTTACAAGATACAACAGCTAAATCTTCTGCACTATCACAGATAGAGACGGAGAGCGTCTTCGGTTGCGCGGTGTTACTTAGTGCAAGGTGTCGGGCGGAAGCTCCCGGTGATACAAACACTACCAAACTTCAACGTTCTTCCGCCCACCATGCCAGTTCCATGGGAAGCAGTACTTCCGTTCGGTATGTGCACCACTTCCAGATATCATTTGCAGCACACTCATTCATGACCTATAGCGATCGCTACTGTTATGATTAGCGCGGCGGGCACACTGTTTTCAGTATCCCAGCGTTTCCAAAATCTTGGTAAAGTCAGTGGATATCCTGCTTCCTAAACGACGATGCTCAATTTTCCGAATTAGCCTCCACGATACGGTATCGATAGCTGGGATGAGATGATGATGAAACGGGACAAACTCTTGACCGGCCATGTCCGGGGCCAGTCGGTGAGTATTCCGTTCGGCTAGATGCTACACCTCTGTCATTAATTGGTATCCCGACCTACAGGACAATCCTATTTCTCCCTCAATAGACGACCTCCGACGAAACCTTCGCGCTTGACTGTTGTCACTTTCTATACCTACCTACCTATCGTGACCGAGCAGAGAACTTCTCATGCTCATCGAATAGGTCTCCAACCCATGTCGATGACCCGTTACCTCTAAAGTATCTGGTTCTCTAGTCAGTTCAATCGACAATTGAATTGTTGAAAGTCATACAGCGTCCGAACAGATTTTCCTACTGAGTCACCACGAGATCTTCTCTGCTTCAAGCTGAACACCAAGCTTTCATTAAGTTTACTCTAGCATGCGTATCTCTAAATTAGTTCCACATCATGTCATGCAACCACCATTGAACGTCTTCTTTGGGACCTATACCAGATGATATCAGAGCGTCTGGAGGGATAGATCCGTATCTCTGCCCTTTCAATGAGGCCGCCATGTTCTCTATCTCCTGTATCAACCCTTCGCTAACAGACGCTGTGGCGTTTGATATTCGGACAGAACTTTCCAGGATAATGCCGTGTTTTGACTGAATTTTTGCTGCCTTGGTTGATGATGAGAAATCTTACTTTCGGTAGGGTGAAAGTGACGTACCACATTGCCCCATTCAAACACTACGCTCTTCGTATATGTGAATTCGGGCGTCTGTCCGTACGCCCATTCCCAGCTCTGAGGCAAAACATCCATTAAACCTTCTACGGTCTACACTTGGTTAAGAAACCTACCGATAACTCGGTAACACCCTTGTGGACATCATCTAGATCTACCAAGTCGGTATTTTCGCTTATGCGTTGCACCTATGATAGTATCAAAGTATAGTCCATTTGGTGAGAAGTAAAAACAACCTTACTTCCTCGTTAACATCGTACACGCGGCGAAACTCGCTGATCGCGGTCTCACAAAACTGCTCGTGGCTTATATTAACATTATGTTGCCTGAGGTTGCACACTGGTGACGGCACAGAGGCCACGCCTTTCGTAAGCATGGAGTCCTAAAAATCTGTAATTAGTAGTTGAACTATGAGTCCTACAAAGTAAGGACGATGAATAACAGGAAGAAATCTGAAGTTGCATGAGGGATATGCCCCGCTGTGAGTTCTGCCGTTATCCGTGACGATAATTTACGCCATGTACCCAGCGCTACGAATAAGCACGTCCGGCTGGGTGACAAGTGACATGCTCAAAGAGTCAAAGATGACCTCTGAAGCAGCCACCGGACAGAGTTACGAATAGACCTAGATCCGAACCCCCAACAACAGAGGTCGTACCCACTTTTCTTGACCGTAAAAGCTCACCCAGCGTCTCAAGCTGAGTAGATATGAGCATAGTGCCATGGTGATAAGCGCGGTTTTTCACGATTTTGTAGGCTGAGCCTGAAATGTGCTTCAAACCGAGAACAAAATAAGCGACCGCTGATGGTTATGAGACAGCTGTATACATATCTTTTTGTCCTCGATACAGATATCATTCCTATCATTAACGTGAGCATTGACCCCCAATGACCGTACAGCCCGTAATATGATCTGTGCAGTTACACTTCGGTCAAAAGAATGTCGGGGTAGATGGATGGAGTAATTGGTATTTCCCAGGTCCTGAAACCGCTTCTTGAGAAGACAATACATCTGTAACAGCAAAAGTACGCACATGATAGACTGTACCTCCTCCGCTTCTTCGACGCACAAATAGGACCGAAGGCATATCTCGCAAGGCTGTCAAGTTGATTTCCTTCCAAGGATTTTGGTTTCGACCAATAACAACGCATGGTTTGTCGCGGTAGATAAAAAGGAGTGGATCCTCTGGAGCCTTATGTCTAAAAAGCCTTCAGTCCAATCTTTGTTACATTTTGTTGACACAATCAGTGAAAGCGCGTGACGAACCAGTCTTCGACGGAAAGATTGAAGTATGGATCTGTCGATTGAGAGACGTATATCGAGTGCTGTGGTATAGGGAATGAAGACGATAGTCGCCGAAAGTAGACGTCGGAGCGTTGCGTGACACGTCGGACAATGCTAGAGGACAACATCATGGTGCCAAAACGCGAATGTGCCGCGTTGACGATCGTCGGCTTGCGGGCCGAGACAGACGGCAGCACGGGCCGGAGAAGGAGTCCCTGCGTGTGCTGCTGCAAAAACTTCAGTTGGCACTATTCATTTAACTTCGAGGATTGAATATTGAAGGTTTACTGGAACGGGTGAGCTGTACTCCATTTCTTTTGTCTCCATGTCAGTGCGATCATTAGTAAGTACGTTTCACAGAAGGCAAAAGACTGCGTCGCTTTACACAAGAAGAGTCATGCCCATTGCCGACTTTAATTACGCTTAGCAGTGCCATCCAGCACGCAAGATTGATAAAATTATTGTTTTTCATTGCACGCGGCCGTTAGCGCTGACGACGATGATTTATCATCTTCGGCTCATCTCGCTTAGGTTGACTCTTGCTCTCATCAGCTTTAGAGAAAAAAGTTCATAGGAACGTCTTGTTAAGCACCAATTCTTTCAACGACCACTTCAAACAGTGTCACTGTTGTTTCTACTGGATCATTAAGTCGCGACCCATACATTTTCAGTGACTGGAGTACTAGTATCAGTCGTTGCAAAGTCAGAGCATTGACAGGGTCCAAGTCCCGTCCGAGTCATTGGTCCAACCTTTGTAGCAATTTGAAAGAACACGAAAATATATAGCATAATCTCTACCCCAGTATACAGATCTTGTATACATTACGTTCAGCAGTGACGACATATTGTAGCACCGTGTTATGGACAAAATCTTCTAGGCCGCGGTAGTGAGACTCGTGATGAGCTTCTTCAGGAATGGGGCTCTTCCAAGGCTCCGCTTAGTATATGGTGACGTTCAACCATTCTTGGGAACACAATGGCTTTACGTATCGCGTCGTAGGTAATAACGAGAGGTAAGAGGCACCTCTCCCCACGTGAGGGTGTCCCTCGGAAACGAGTTCGGCGTCAGATGGAGAGTGAGAGAAATCGTACGTGATAGAGTTCTGGAGATCGAATACTACCGTCCTAGCTCTCTGTCACGATTAGCAGACAGGAGCGAAGCTAAATAAATAAAAATATCGTATTAAGCATCGCTGGCGGGTACCTCCTAAAAATCCATACGTGCATTATTTCCAAGTAAATTTAAGGACTACTGTGAGGAAGGAAGCGAGGTTCAGCGATTACCGGTCACAAATTGTATTGTACGGAAGCACTTACATCACCGTTTCAAGAATTCCAGTCGAAAAATCCGGGAAAATGGTAGGTGCCTACGGATGTTGTCCCAACACTGAATTACTAGATACGCAGAAAACACGCCGCCATATTGAAAGACACGAGAAATCAAAAGGAAGATAGAACCACCCGATGCATTCGTTTTTTTGTCATTTTGTTGATGGCCCCTTGAATGAATGCTTAATTGTTTCTCCCTACTTGATATAGTTGATCACATCATATTCTGGGGTTGCGAATCGACTGAAAAACAGTCTTAGCTAATGAGCTTGAGACCGATGAGTGAGGGGACTTCGGTAGAATCACGTACGGAACGCCGGAGGTCGATGTCCCAAAACAACTGTTTGAGACTCACAATATCCGTTCAGTTTCTGATTGACGTGGTGGACGGAGAGTTGAAGTGCGTAAGAATGTGTCTGCGTATGGCGGTCAAAGGGTGTTTTTCCCCAATCAACCTGTTGAGTCGCTTCTGCTCAGAGCCGACGTTCGTTGAGTGTGGGGGGACAATCGAAGCTGTCACGTCAAGGATGAGCTTAGACGAAATTTGATAAAATTAACTCGTTACTGGAAGTAGTCGGACCATGACGCGGACGGGCTATGCTTTAGACAGTGGCATCTATGCAACACACAACCGCGCTGTGGTACGCGCCGATATTGCGAAGTTCTTCATTGTATACCTATATGTTACAAAAGCCATCAGTAGTAAGAAATACTTTGTCACGCGCGTCGCTGACCATTCCGGCGCGCACATATGACTGGGCACGTACGGTAATGATACAGCGTAGTTAACGTTCGTTTCAGGCGTACACGTGAGCGTTGCCGTATAAAGAGACAGAGACAGCAGACGGATCAAGGACTTGGATGGAGGGAGAATTTCTCTGGCATTCACCCTGTCAGAGCGGTCCCCGTCAATCGTAGACATCTTATTTGGATCTGCAGCCAAGACACCGCGAGCAAGACGAACGAGGGTAAGAAGGCGACGTGCTTCAACCCTAGAAGCTTGAAGACAAAAAGGGCAATCTGTTTTGCATCTCCTAATGTCGCGAACTACTGTCATGAAAGTGTCCTATCCGTGTCAGCGTGTGATGGCCGTCAAGGGGCCAACGTTTCGCTGACATGATGGCGATCTTTTTTGAGGTGAACATGGAGGCCATCATGTTCATTCAGAACTCTGCAGACCGAGGTCACTGGATGCCAATTGGCTTTTTTCGGAACTACATGCATTCAATCGAGACCTCGAAACCCGACTAGGTGGCCACATTACCTGTATAAAGCATCCACGAGACCATATTTCCGCAGATTGTCTCAACGGCGTTCGTCAAACAGGAAATCCTTAGCCCTGCAGTCAAGAGGCAAATCGCGTAGAATACGCTAGGATGATCATACTCCAAGTCAGATGTCGCATTAATGCTGAAAGACCGCGAATAACCAGTTTCGGACGCGCCGGATGAAATTCAGAGCGGAGACAGAGAAAAGCATGCGCTTTTATACAATCGATATCACTACATACTTATCTGTGCGATATTTCCTTAGTTTATCCAGCGGCAGACAAATATACAAGGGTGCGATGATCCACCGAGCCAGCCAATGGGTATTTTGAGAACGCATGTGCGTAGTGGGATTCGTCGTAAGATGGGCCTGTGAGAGGAGGCGTTGAGCATCAACGTTACGTCGACGCACACGTTTCTGTCGCAGCATCGACCGATTAGGAAGGTTACAAATCACGCACGCGAGAAAGAAGTCTCACCTAACCTTCACTGCTGATGCGCCTGACTATAAAACGGCCAGGACCTTGGGGGGGTACCATTTCTTCACCCCGCTTCTTTGACTCCCTACCCCGTCTCCGTCGTCCAGTCATGAACCAGCCAAGAGCCCTTCCAGGTAGGCATTCTGCACCGAATGGACTGGATGCCAAGTAACCTTGTGACCGTATTCGTAGAGTGCTGGGGACACAGAGGAGTGAGTAGAACGTGCGATAAGGGTAACCCAGTACTAATGCAATATCCTAGGCCTCAGCAGCATTTCCTGAGAATACACTCGCAAGCTTCGAAGCTGCCATTAGGGATGGGGCGGAAGGCATCGAGAGCGGTATTTCATGCCGTTGGGTTTCCGCGCTTTACGCCCCGTAACCATCGTCAGCAGACGTCCACGTATCGTTGGATAACGTCGTTGTAATGTTCCACGATCCGGGTAAGGCATACAAGCTCCTCTGGGGTCCCTCATAGCTGACGTACGTCCAGACCTTCAGCGAACGACGGACTCGATAGGTAAGCTGCCGCTGTCCGTGCCGCCGGATGTGAACTCATTGTGCCGCAGGTAAGATAAAGGAACGTCGATGGTATGGCCAAGATGGAATGGAACATGTCCGTACAAGAAAGGCACCAGTGCAAGCTATCCCTACCTTCGCAGAGACCGTGGCACTGCTCATGAAGGTTGGTGAATCCAGTCGTCGTGTATCTGGAGGCTAATCAAGTGCCTCTCCTCCACCCGTAGCCTGAGAATTTGCACGTCAAGTTCAATGTCGACGTAAAGCCCCAGAACGACCCTGAGCGATTGTTCAAGCTGATGAACGAAATCATCTCGTCTCAGCCTGACTGGGAAGTCAACCTGGCTCCAAGAATTCTCTTGGGACTGTGGCATCCGCGATTCTTGACACACGCCAAAGCCCTCCTGCCATACTGCAGGCGATCGCATATCGGAGAGAGCTTGTATCTGTCGCGCAAGTACTTCTGGGATGACTGTGAAGTCTTTTCGGTTCGGTTTGGCGTGCTCACGTCGGCCGACGGTCAGAAGTGGGCCCTTTTTGCCTTCTACTTGTCGGTGGTGGCTGATGTGTCGACAGGTTCAGAGAAGAGTGCAAGACAGCGAACAAGAAGATTATGGTATGGACCGTAAACAACCCCGAGCACATGATGGAGGTAAGATATATATACCTCCTCCGGCCACTCTATCTTAGCGCTAACTATACGCAGGCAGTCAGATGGGGCGTAGCTTCGATCCTCACCGATGTGACTAAGACGTGGCTTGATCTCCGTACTGGTCTGCAAGGTCAGCTGTGGTCAGCTTCGAGAGATGGCAATCACTCACCTATGTTCCATCCAGCGGATTATGACAAGATCGGAGCCCAGTATGGACGTGGTTTCCTGTGGACCACCCCATATTACTACACCCCTTTCTTGAAGTTCCTGGGATTCGCATCGCAGAAGAGGTTGGAGGTGGTAGCGGGACCATTTGATCAGTTCGCGATGCCTGCTGCTATTAAGGGGGCGGCGTGAGGAGAATATACCAGATATGCTTATACCGTAAAGTAGACGTTAGACGAATGAGGGCGACGCATTTTCTCTCGTAGTAGTAGGGTGGTGGTGGATAGTGTGGCCTTTAGCTCATCATTTTTTGGACTATTTCATATTACAACTACAAATGACTCGTATGCTTTCCATATTTCACTGCTTTTTTCCCTTACGCAGTTATCGAACAGTTAGTGCAGTATACGGCAAGTGATCATGCGTCATGGATAAGGGCTGTGAGTGGCTGTGATAGAACACTGCCTCGGGACCCCAGGAACAGCTCGAGTGGATGAAAATGACTGTGACTCGATAGGATGTAGAGAGCCAAGGTGGGTTCTTTTAGTGAATACAACGATGGCAGGAGAAGTGGGAAGACAGACACGATACATAAAGTGATCCCCGAACAAGGAAACGTCATGCCTATAGTAGAGCGGAATTAATGATCCTACTCGCCGCCAGGCTGAGCACAGTGACCACCAAATATATAATGCTCTGTTGGCCCGTCAAAAATAATGTGCTCCCCAAAACTATAGTTCCGTATAAGTAGATTCCCTATGAGAACAGAAGCAAGTAATCAGCGGAGCGGCAGGGTTCCGTTAGGAAAAGAAAAGAAAAGAATGGCTTACCACTGTAAGGGTCTCCAAAGCAGCTTCATACCACTGCCATAATCCGTCCCAGCGCATGGTGAATGTGACTGTAACTGAGGAAGATGAATGTGAGGCAAGAGGCATGGCTGACGCTGAACTATTGACGTCCGGCCGAACACGGTGTTGGATGCTCGTACTCCGTTTGTTCATTTCTACCATTTCCTCTGTTCCCAGCAAATTCAGTGATAAAAATCCATCTGCACTTGCTTCATCCCGTCGCTGTCGAGGTTGAAATCTGTAAGGCAGAAGCAAAGCTTCCCTCCAAGAAATCTCTTTCTCTTGGAACGTAATCGAAACGTCTCTCGCAACAACAATCCAGCCCAGCATGGCGATCACTAGCCAGCCCACGCACGCCATTGGCCAACAGAAGAGCAACCACGAGTACTCGCATCGGAACGTCACCATCGTTATTGAGCCTACAAGCCAGGTACGCCATAGCATAACACCTGCGAGGGTCAGGATCACCAGGTCTGCTAAAATACGCCCTAGGACACCTCGCAGAGAGGTCCGTTGTCGAACGTGTATAAGCCATGTGACCGTACGCGATGGGGCGACGCGCTGAACGGGCTTAGGGGGGAGCTGTCGAAATAGACCTGAGGGAAGACCAATCCCAAAAACACACATGGCAACTGCGCGGAGCGGCGAGGAGAAAAAAGTTTCAATCAGCTCAATTGGACCAGCGCCTATGTGATCGCGTTTTTTTCGTCAATCTACGTGATTGAAGGGATAACCTCGCGACTCACCGACCAAAGCCAGGACTGTCGGTAAGAGTGCTGAAATGCTCGCTCCGGCCGAGAGGCCTGCAGACTGGGAATTCGTAATCGAGTCCATGATGCAATCTATGAGGTACGGGCATCTTCCTGCGGCGTAGCTGAGGGAAGAATTGCTTGCGAAACATTGGTCTACTGCAGATTTGAGCTGTGGGTCTTGGGAGCCGACCGAGCGTTGAAAGCCGTGGACGCGCATTGCAGAGCTGATGAACGCAAAAAGAAGGATGGCTATACGTCGTCGAGGCATGAGGGATTCGAGGGGAGCGGTAGTTGGGGAAATGGCCGAAAAGTCAAGGAGAGGTATGAGTAAGAGATGAATGCAGATAAAACTACAGATTCCAGGCAAGCGTTTCAAGGAACGCTTGAGGTCCCGATCATATAAGCGTCCAGCTCCGTTTCGTCGCTCGGTTTGATATCAATCATACCGAGTTCATGATGATCATCGACTGCCATGACTATAAACAAGTTATGCAGGAGAAAAGATGTGTCTGTAGTATCGGACAAGATGAAAATGCTGTCTGTGTCTCTGAGTAATAAGCTTACGGCTCACTGAGACGAGTGGCGCCGGCTGCCTTCTGCTCTCTTCTGCTACGTGCAGATCGATAAGTTCAATCAACATAGTTGATTATCTTAAATGAAAGGTACATTAAGGTTAACATTAGGTGAAAATCATAAAGTGAAATCGACATACTCAGTAGTAGTTCACACGGGAAAACAGTAAACCAGGTCTTTCCTATAACGGCGTTCTCTCAAAAGGAAGCCCCACGGGAGTTTCTCGTAGTTTCGCTTACCACAGTAGACCTGTGTCGATAACAGATACGGTCTTGTGATCATCAGATTCACAGAGCCTAGACGAACTTGTGTATGAAGGATAAGCCTATCTGTACTGTTCCTTTCAGCGGGACTCGACTCGAGAGAGTATATTATACCTTATACCGACAAGTATGAGGGACAACGTGAGGGAGTACTAGTACTAGTGGAGAGTGCAGTCTCCGGGGTCTTGGTACATGTTCGAAGACCAATAATTATTTATTTAAATAACTAATTATCAAATAAGGGACATCAACGAGACCATGTGCCTCCCTTTTCCTCTTACTCCACACGGCCAATAATTGGCCTTCGCACAGTGCGGCTGCGTTCTGACTCGATACCGTGTTCAGGCGCAGAAAACGCATCCCTCCCTTTATATATTTGACGGCATTCATTTTTTAATGATGAACAGCCCCCCTCATCCTCGTCGGACGCACCGAAAGCGTATCTCGGCTTTACGTTTGTCGTCCGACACGACGTCAACGCTTCCCGAGTACATCGCTGCCAGCAATTGGCACCGACCTGAACCAGAGACGCCTTCTGATTTGCCTCCGGGTTACCCAGACAGCGCGGAAGAGGCTGACGAAGACACTGATTCTGATTCAGGCCAGGACATCTATTTAACTCCACGACCGACTGTGTCGGCGGCGACACCAACACCATCACCACGTCGGAAGCGGCGAAGTCCTGTTCATAGGAGGAGGCGGCCTAGTCCAACATCCACCGATCCTTACTTGGATTCTCTGCTAGAACGCAGCGTTCACGCTTTAGAAATGTCGAACGCGTTGTTACAGAGCTCGATATCTACTCAGACAAGCATGTCGACTATATTCTCCTCAGGCTCCCCTGCTGACTCCACCCTGGAGATCAGTGCGAGAAGGCTATCGTCCAGAATACGGAATAACCGAGATATTCATCATGCTTGGGCCGACGATCTCGAACAGATCAGCCACGGTGTGGATTCTTTGTTCAACGACACTAGTAGGCGAAATAGCGGGCACTCGTTGGAAGGCAGCATCAGCATGAGCTTGCCAACGTCCAGCCCGCCGCCGGAGATGTATCGACATCTGCATCGAAGGCGTTCGTCCACCGAGTTTCGTACTGCTACCAACGAGCCTCACTTACGACTGGAGCCACAGGTCCGGTCGCAACTGGTGTCTCCACCCCCTCGGGCTCTCACCCAATACGTCGTTAGCAACGCCGACGACACGATTATCCTACCCTCCACCCTTGGCCTTCGGTCCGCTCCTTCCGCGTATCCTTCTCCCACATTCCCTGTCCCGGCGCCACCGCCTTCATCAGTTCGCGCTTACAACATGCTGTCATCTTTAATGACCCGGCCCTCGTCATCAGGGTCATCCACTCCCTCATCTACTTTCACGTCACCTTCTTTCCTTTCTCGACGCGGTTCGAGCGCCAGTACCGAACGCGGCGCTCATTCCCGTTCCCCTGCTTCCCGTATTAAAATAAATCAGTCCAAATCACCGCACCAATCCAAATCTCCGGATTCCGAACGAAGGACGCTTCCGGAATCACTATCCATTGACATACGTTCTCGTTCTCAAACTCCAAAGATCACCATGTCTCCTCGCCGGCCTATGACGCCCACTATCGAGGAGTCTTCTCCCTCGTCTAGTTCTTCAGACGGCTACCCGGCCAAGCAGACAGTGAAGTGTCTTCGTAAGATTCTAGATGAACAACCTCCACCGCCACAACCTGAGCCTAAAAAGGCTCCTCGATTTATGCCTATTTCTCCTGCTCCCCTTGCCGAAGCTGGAACGTCCACTGCTACTGCTTCCATATCTCGTCTCTTCACCAAAGCCATTCATTCCTCATCTGCTCGCCCACCTTCACCGCCTCGACATTCTGCTCTGAAACAATCATCTTCCTCTAGCACCACACCCCGTACACCCTCCGCTCTGAGCATACCTGATTTGCTTGGGATTTCCATCAGCACGAGTTCCAGTTCGGGACGCTCGACACCCAAGCGTATTAGCTTTGCCGAACTTCCAGAGTCATATGCTGGAACTCGGCCGAGAGGCGAAGGTAGCAAGTTTGCAGACAAGCAGAAAAGGCGGAGGAGTAAACGGAGGGATAAAAGGCAGGAAGAACCGCAGAGCTGGTGGCTGGGATGGTTGATGGGCGGTGGAGTTCCTTCTGAGGATCGGATGGAGGATCGTATGAATAGAGGGTGGGGTGGGGGGCGCACGTATGGGTCTGGAATTGATGATTGGGCGGTTTAACGACTTTCATGACTGTGGTATGTTCCTTCGTTTTCAACTCTCTACTGTTCATTGATGATCCCGTGTAGATGCTTTGTTTGTCTTATCGCTATACTTTTACCCGTTCTTGCTGCATTGCTTCTGATACCATTCCATTTTCACATCTTTCCACTCACCCTGCATGTATTGTGATGTAAATTCTGTCGTAAGATTTCACTTCCCACGCACTTGTTTCATTATCGTTAAACGCACAGTTGTAGCACATCTAGACGTCGTGTGTCTTTATGGTTTGAGGTCTCAGAATGTAGCTTATGCATGTTGAAGGAATCAATCATCTAGACGACAAGACCAAGCCGACATAAATCTTCGTGGTGAGCTGAAACTAGTGACTTCGATCCCACACCCACAGATACTGACAATAAACCTTTCCCAATAAGTGTTCTGTCTTCAAACTGTCGGCAAGGATGTGTACCATCCTGTTACCCACTTACTAGTCACTGTATAGCGTTGCGAATACGTCTCTGAAATGACGTATTTCGTCATTCGAAGACTGATATAAGCATAATTGAAGAGGGTATTCAAATTGCTAGAGGCACACAGCGTAAGTGAATATATGATTCCTCATCAAGCGTTCCGGGTGATAAAGAGCCTGTAGGTACTGAGAGATATAAATGGTAATTACGCTGGCGTCTACGTAGGAAATGAAGATAGGAAGAATCCCAGTACAGAAAACTAGTCAGACAATGCCATGATTCATATACCAAGTAAAGGCAAAGACAAGCGCGAGCCTAGACGAAACAACGACAATGACCCCGCCGATGAACCCAGCGCAAACTAACTGACACCAACCAGCTGATCGACAACTACAAGAGCTGACATATCTTGCGATAGATTCAGCCGACTCCGAGATCTCCACCCTTTCCACTGAGGAGCGGAGCGGAGGTTGCCTTAATGCAGAACCATGGGCCCGTCTCGCTGGAGCTCGAGTGATAATGGGCTGCAAGTTTCCCACATTAACAGCTGGGCGAGTGGAGGTTCTGAAAGACGACGCGTATTCCACGTCCTCGGAGAGTCAGAAACAATGTAAGACGTAGAAGTGCTGGGATGCTGGTGGCGTGGTCTAGATGTTTCTTCGTCGGTGATATTACTGAATTCCAACGCCATCGAGATTCTTCTTGAAGGTGAATTAATATGAATAAATCATGGAAGATTGACAAATGCACCTCTTTTGAAATCTTGGAAAGACTGATATAGCTCACGAAGTGAGGAACGCAGAGCCAGTGATATGGACTTGAAGGAGATTCCTTTCCGAATGATCTGCTTTGGGGGCGTCTCGAGTCAGCACGCAGTGTTTTTATACTATGGCTAGCAATGAACCCCAAATCGGCAAGAACAAAGGATAGCCATGACCTTTGTGAAAACAAAGGCTAAGAAACGAACACTGAATTGCCGTCGGGACTCGGCGTTACTGCAGTCGGCTGAGTCGGCCCGATTTCCCGACCCAATGGCCGTCAGTCACGGTATCGTCTTCACCAACACCGACAACAGTAGAACGCATTTTTTCAGGCGGGTTGACGATATTAACTAAAGAAGGTCGAGTCCCTTGTTCGCATGTAAAACAGACGTCTAAGATGTTTTTTGGCAGATCAGCATCCACAACCTCTTCAGAGAACCCACTGGGCCACTGATTAGTACGACCAGGATATTCTGCCTATGCTAATATTTTTAGTTTCTGACAGTCTGTATAGACCAGATGTTCATCTGACTTTGCATATGTAGAGTAACTGTTGTCCGCTCCCGGATCTTTAGGTTGAAGAGTATGCTTTTCAAATACGCGAAGCTTCATTTTGCGTTGGCGATGACGAGCATGGCTTCCATAATGTCTGATAGTATGGAAACCGACTAAATAAGGTGTTGAACGAAATAGTAAGCCCGCATATTCATCGGCGTCCTATACTGTAGATTGAGTTACTAACATTTGTAGCAGACACTATTAACGCCCATAGCTCGGCAGGTATCGTATTAGGGGTGACAAAATTATTGTACGTAGGTTCAGCCTAACAAATGTGCAGGATTCAGCCATCTGAAGCAGGTCAGAAGGTAACTCTCAACTTCCACTGGGACATGCATACTCACAGATTCCGTATGTCACGTAGGATGGTCGCATTCAGAGCCTCTGATCTTTGTCCTTAACCGGCTCCGGCTCGCTGGCCAAGAATTTAGCCACAGAGGTAGCATGGTTGGTCCCTTCAGTATAGATGAGCGCCCTAATCACGCGAAGACGAAGAACGAAGTCTTACTCTTGTGAGAAATGTCGCGGACGGGCGTTGCGGGATTGGTCCTATCTATGATATCGGTAAATCAATAGGCCATGACTGGAAAGCTGTCAAGATAACGAACCACGGCCAATGACCACCGCCTGGGCTGTCACAGATGCATACAGCACGAACAACAAGGGAAGGATGAACTTCATTCTAGGGGCGAAAAAAGCTCTGAAAGGTCTTCTAGACACTAGGGGTTTTTATGACCACGCAAGTGCTGTTCCCGGAATCCCGAGTTGTTCTCGCAATTTTAGCGAACCAGACCCGAGTTTTCTATGCATACTGCGTGCCCGTCACTTGATGGTAACCCATCTTTTAATACAGAACTACTTGCAGTGTAGTCGATGCCGCATCCTGCGGTTTCCGAGTCGACCCTTCGTGAACGTTGTGACACCGTTCTATCTATTAAGAAAGGGTCACTGCGGTACCTATACACGCACCGCCCAGTAGAGACCAGATTTCGGGACAGATCAATATTCTCCAAACGAGTTCAACATAGCCTTCTTCGGTGATCTCGTATGTCTCAATTCTGTGCACACCGTTTACTGTTCACCGTCTGTCCCGCTCATCCAGAGAAGAAGTAACGCCACAGCAATTAATTATGTAGGTTCTTCCATTGCTCACAGCAGGTATCCTTCTCGTACAGCGTGCTATTTTCTCCGGCGCTTATACTCTTCAATGCCCTGTAGTCACACAATCGCGTTTGCAGGGGAGTTCATGTTATGCATCACGCCGCCTCCTGGATGGGGTCCAGACATTGTAAGTACCAACCCACCGTTTTATTTGAACCCACGTCGTTTTACGATACAGTAGCAAATTCTCGTGTATGATCGGCGTCCTCAAGTGGTATTTCACCACCCTCTTCCTTCATGTGACTGCGAACTTGTCAACAAGAGAAGTGAAGACTCTTGGGAAGCCAAGGTTGAGAACCACTGACCTAGTAACATTTTTCTGTATGTAGAAATCCTGGAACAGCTCTTGATAGGGCAACTACTACTAAGTACTTGGATGGAAACTTCTAGCCAACATTGCGTCGTCTTATCGGAGCCTATCACTTCGGATTCTCTTCATGTGTCAATGACTCGCGATTCTCTGTTTCAGTTGATGCAAAGCGGTAAGCTCTGTTAAAACCTAGATGTCTTCTGCAACCAATAGAGTTCATTTCTCAGCCGGCACTTTTCAATTTCATAAGTCCCATTCAGAAGCAACCTTTCTACACTTCATTGCAATTGGTTGTCGGTGAAACTCGAAGCCGCGTTCTACCTACTTACTGGGACGCCCCCTTGGCCTGGTCTACTTAAACTTCGAGTCTTGGAAAAAGTAACGCTCTACTTCTGTTGACAGGTGATCATCTGTCTTCGCGTCTTTGTCCCATGTCACCTCGTATTTCTACTTAGCTACCGTTATCCGGAAAGACTTGCACTAGATCTGCTGTAGTCCCAGAAATCGCGATGTCACATGGCCTAATCCGATTGTTCGTTTCTCACGTTTCTCGTTATAGCAGAACCTGGTCTGGCGTCTAGTGCAATACTCCCAAAACATACCCATGGCCGGGAGACTTCTTGACGATGTTGTGGGGTTGTGGGACGATTCGTCAGGGTGTCTCAACTTTACACGTTCCTGGCATACCAGAAGGAGGACTTGAAAGTGATTATTGCCCCCGTCAGCTTATCATGTGCCTGCGTACCTACTACCCGCCAGAATGTGTTAGTCGAGTCATGCGCTCGTCTTCAGAAGGCTAGCTTCTGCATGAAACTCTTTGTAATGTGCTGTAATATGTATTCTTCAAAAGACTTCATCCCGGTAAACGAATGAATATAAATATCTGCATCCGTGATTTATATGCCGGTCGACCGACCATCTTTAAATAGGCTCATGGCAAATAAAGAGGCTTCTTATTAAGACGCCTTGACCTCGTGTTTTTTCTGACCGAAGATATTACAGAGGGTTAGTAACCGGGGTCGGTCATAGTGTTATGATACCGAACCGCTGATATCTTGGAATCCAGCGACTCGCTCTTTGGATTTGTATAAAACGAGCCCAAGATGCTTCCCAAACTGCATCAACGAACATGCCTCTCCACCGCTTCTATATCCCTGTCGGATTCTATTCCAAGGAGGACAAAGCCGCCGTAGTTAAAGCCGTCCAGCAGTGCTACCCCCTCCTGCCCAAATTCTACGTCGTCGTCATCTTCATTGAAGTGGACAAAGAGAACTTCTATGTCGGAGCGGAGGCTACCGACAACTTTGTCCGCGTAGTTGTGCATCACATGGCCGCCCATTTTAGGTATGTTCGCAGGTCACTATAACCGATGCACCATTGAAAAGGCCACCTAGTGATGAGTACAAGAAAGTGTTCATGGAGAAATACGAGAAGGCATTAAAGCCATTCATCAAGGCACGAGGTGCTGACTGGGAGATACAGATTGCGGAGATGGACGTGAGTGCCTCTATTTTTGTCTCGGGAAATGTAGAACTTGGAAGTTAACGGGATGTGTTTTACTGCAGCGACGCCTGTGGGGAATAAATGGTATCAATCCCCCGCCACGAAATTCGGAAGCGGAAGCGCTCTGGGTCAAAGAGAACAGACCTTCAGAGTACTAGATTCTGTTGGGAGACGAAAGCGAGTTGCTTAATCATGCGTAGACAAACATCCCAGACTACCACCTGATGAAAATTCGATTCTTCACATCTGAGTTTAGTTCTTGAATATTACCGGGGAAAGCAGGTGAATTTACACAGCTAGCAATGGTCCCCGATAATGGACATTGTCCTTTAAAATAGCACCAACAGTACAGTGGTATTTCATGTAGTCGAGTCTTCAGCGGGGCGCGGGTACATGATCCTGTCATGACTGCAGAATTGATTCCTCAACGAACACGACGATAGTAAGACAACGTACTGTTTCATGCAACGATCGATTGAGTCGGCCCTCGAGCTCTATGTCAACTGTCTATGCTCATGGGCTCGTAAATGGAGTGCCAGACATGAAAATCCCATACAGAAGTCCACTCATTTTCAACGACGTGAGTTTCCTCGAGCACTGGGTCCATTGAAGGGTCTGGAAGACGAACAACGATTAATATCATTGGCAGCACAGGAACGCTATGAAACGTGTGTTGGACCTCTTCGCCATAGGACACTTGACGGAGATCTTGCGGATCGAAGCTGCCGATAAATGTGCCATAACACTTTGCATGTTCTTGATTAAAATCCCTTTCCCGAGGCATGCAGGTGAAACCTCGTAGCGTATCGTATGAAGTTCATTACTTGATCATGCCAAATTTTATCAGTGATACCGACATAGAGCTCGTCCAGCAATGTACACGGACATAGACATTCTCGTAATGTCAAGCAAGCAGCTTTGAAGGCGGCGACAAGCTGGAAGGCTGTCATTGATTTTATTTATTGCGCTCTCGCCTACGACGCCGATACATCTCATGCTCCTATTTTGATGGTACAAACGTCTTTTGCCATAAGTGAGGTGAAATAGGAAGTAACGCAGCGGCCACGCGTCGGCCTTCCTCTGCCAATACATTATATGTCGAGCATGCATTTTTCTGAAAAGAGAGGGATCAGATAATGGATTCTCAAGAGACGTGGCAGACGTACGGTATCCATCGTATCCACTTGGACGCCTAGTCGGCTCATGTATGTCCGAACAAATGGCGGTGGCAGCACCAATCGCGCGCCCGTACCGAGAAGTAAAATTTCTGTCACTTATTAGCGTGCGCAATCCAGAAAAAAAAGATGAAAAACGGACCGGGTCTGGGCGAAACAAGGTCAAAAATCTCCAAGTGTTCTTTCCCCCATCCCTCCCACAAAGTCTGTGGTACATCCCATAGAAACACCTGTCCCTCAAGAAAAATGCACGCCGAAGGCAGGACAAGTCCGTCGACCAGCTGAATGCCTTGATTGGTTATCCTCTTGACTTGCACAGCTGGCGGATTGTCGTCGGCGAGGATGTTGGTCAGTCCTCTGCCTCTGTCGTGGTCACTCAGGCTTCTCCAGCGTAGACTTGAGTGAAAAAGACGAGATGGTAGGTAACAGAACGTTCGCTGGTGAACGGGAGCGAGAATATTAGCGCGTCGTAGACAGTTCATGGTAAGCGGGAGAGAGAGATGAAATGACGTCACGGCCAGATCCATGGCAAATAAAAGCACGGCGATTAGAAAACATTATAATACATACAAAGGTATGATTGGAAAATACAGAAATATAATAGAGAAACTCAGACAGGCGCATCCGAGTGATGCCTAGTTGATCTACGGGTACGCCGAATGTCGTCTGGAGGTGTGGCCGCCTTCCGTTTCTTCCCTCGCTTCGAGGTTGTTGGTTTCGACGATTCATCATCGCTCCCCTCCTCCCCAGACTGACCATCCTTGTCCTTAGCAGCGGCTCTTTTCGATTTTTTACCAGAAGCGGCGGTTGTTGTCTGTCTCTTCTGCTCTGGCTTGATATTCAGTTCTTCCCAGCCCCCTTGTTCTGACAAAAGTTTAATCGCATCCCAGGCTTTTTTATCCACACGCTGAACACTTAGACGTCCACGAGTGACGAGGTCCATAGCTAAGAAGTATTAAACGCAGAAGAACGCCTAGAAGCAGACGGACTTACATCGAATGGCTTCTATGTCAGACTGACTGATATAACGGACCGTTTCCGGTATGGATTCGACACTCTGGGAGATCATATGGGAGCCTACGTAACGCAAGAAGGACAGAGGGACGAAGTGTTGTGCTCGGGCGGTGAACTTGAGGTCGACCATGAACCATTTGGGTTTCTCGTTTGATTTCTTGAAAGAACTTGTCATAAATAATATGGTAAATAATGAGGAATGGGACATACAGGGTCGAAGTACGGGTGCGAACTTGAGGCACAGCGGTTATTAGCATGCATGAGACAACGCAGACGTGAGCAACATACGGATCCCAAGCAGTGTCTGCACCAGGATTGAGCGTTCAGCGATTCTGGCTGGTAATATCCACCTACAATCAGGATACGCTTCCTTGACCACCTGTAGGAGCCACGTAAATGAAGGCAAGCGGGATGAGAGAGGGCTGGCAGACCTCAGCGAACGCGGCGATTCCTTGATGCCATAACGCGTCAAATTTCATTTCATGCTGAGAAAAGACAAGACGGACCAGGAACTTTGCAATTTGAATGGTAGAAAAGAGCCTGCGACGTGTCAGCGCGTTGACTGGAGTCAATGGCGACACTGAGCTTTTCGTACCTTGTCCCCAACTTTCATCTCCTTCATGAGATTTCTGGCCTCGTAGTTGCGAACACCCTCCCATGATGATGTACCGACGGTCTCAAAATCGTCGATGCTGAACTATCGGGACGTCTATAAGACCCTACGGCAGTCATGAAGAATGACAGCACCTGGTGCAATATCGTAAATATAATCCAATCCAATTCAGAAACGGGATGCTACCTTTACGTCCTTTCCCTTGACGAGCCGGGAGTCGGGTTCTGCCTTGAGCAGCCAAAAATTCTCAGGCTCTGACATGACTGGGAGAGAATAAGAACGCCTTGTACGCTAAGCCCGATCGAGATGGACACCATGCTCCATGGATATAAAATAGGTCCTCTGGATAGAGGTACATGACTCCATAGCTAAGTGGTTATAGCATGAGATTGCAGTGGCCGTGTGTTAGCACGATTAGATAACAATCTCAGGGTCGCGTGTTCGAGTCACGCTGGGGTCTATTTTGCGACTGTTAATTTCTTTTTCTTGGTTAACTTCTGGTGGGCCTGGATTCTGGAATAATTATTAGAATTTAGGATGCTGGAAGCGACACGAAGCCAATTGCTTTTTCAACGTAAGTCAGTTTCCGGTGTTGGTGGAGGTCAAGTCTGATGTGAGGGCGTAAGTTGTGGGTTTTTCAAACGTCTTTGGTTGGTCGATCAAACCGCCGCATCCACACCCCTGCGGCCAATGGTGGTAGGACATCGCTTTGTCTGACTCGCACCTTGATGTGTTCGACCATGGCTCTCCCTCAAGATATACTGGAAGAAATATTAAGTCATCTCTGCTCCGATTTCCCCTCGCTGAAAGCCTGCTCATTGGCCCATCCCTCCTTTCTTCTTCCGAGCAACAGGCTCCTTTTTGCAAAAGTACGGGTCCAGGATTATCGTGGACCTCCAACGGATATCTGCCTCGAGCTCCGAAAAGTCCTCGTGGCTTCGAAATACATGGCGGAATCGATTCGATCTCTTGTCCTGGACTTCATTTGGTATCCGGAAGAGAGCGGCACCGGCATCTTTCCGTCCTTACTGCAGCTCCTCCCTAACCTCCAAAGGCTCTGCATACACTTGGCACGGGGAAACGTTTCCATATTCAACGCTGACTCATTTCCTTCGCCTCATTCGATTTCTAGTGTTCGAACTCTTATCTTGGACAAGATAGTGTTTGACACTGCCTCTCAATTATATTCCCTATTGGCCAGCTTTAATAACCTTGAGGTCATCACTCTAGACGAAATTGGGATTGAGGACGCCAATGCTACAGCCGATTTGGTTCCGAGCCGTCAAAGCTGTTTCCCTTCCACCTTAGAACTCAGTCTGGAAGGGCCCGTCTTGGAAGCTCTGCTCTTCCCACAGTCAACAGTATCCATAGCGAACCTCCGCGTTCTCAGCATCTTGACAGTCTCTGACCAAGAAGTTATTGCCACCTCGTCTATACTCTCCTCGGCCAGCTCCTCTTTGGAGGGTTTGACACTGCTCCTCCCAGTCACGAAATGGTGTGAATCTCGTAGGTTGTACCTTCTCTTGTCTCATCCACTGTTGATGGTATATCTCTTCTTAGATCTCATAGATTTAGGGCACCTGAGCCGACTTCGCAGCATCCGCACCAGCCTCTACTTCAATAGTCACTGGACTTCCATTAATAGGATTCCATCTGATTGGCGAGGGCCTTTTCCATGGGCGCACCCGTTCTTCAAGGGACTCCCTTCGTCCGTGGAAGATATCGTTCTGCAGGTCATTTTTTGTCCATATGATGCCTTCCTTTTGCCTCATTTTCGATCGGATTGGCAAGAGCTGGATCGTATTCTTGCTAGCCATCCATGGAAATTTTCAGTACGGCTCGAGATATACGTCGATTATAACTTTGGCGATCCTGGCGTCGAAGCTTACTGTTATGATGAGTGGTCAACGCCCGGTGATCTTTATAAACATTTCCGAAATTTCTTGCAGTATGAAGGCCTGCCCGAAACGAATAGGAAGGGATGCTTGCATTTCGAATTTAAGAAAAGCGCGTTAGATTCCTTTAATAATAATCTTGGACTAATGAATTTACCTTTAGGACGGATGACATTCTCTGTCCGGTGAAGGCACTTGTTTTTTCGAACCGATGCATATTGTCACGATGGACTTGAGTTCCATCGTTGCTCGCCGCTTTCAAACCCCAACCGAAGCATTATATCACTGCGTGCACAAAGTTCGAACCACGCTCATCTGAATATTCATCTAGTAGGTTGAGAATAAACGTCTCTGATCCTCATCTATGATCTTTACTCGGGAGTGACGGCGTGTATCGTCCGTCCGTCTACCACGATCCACGATCTGAAACTACTCACCGATTTACGGTTTGAGGCTGCCGCCTGCTTAACACTGCTAGTCAGTATTCAGATGGAGGAGTTTATGTGACAGCTTCGAATCTGAGGACGGATCGTCGAGTCAGACGTTAAACTGTTTCGACGGACATACTTTGCTACAATATTTATCATGGCAGTTATTTGTTTGGAATTTGGAACTTGGAAAATCGTTGAGGGCACGACCAGTCTCGTCGGTTAGTACGGTTACCTGTTCTGTCCTAGATTCGGTATACGTCTCGATGAATGAAGAGAACTCTCAGTCTCAGCTCTCGTGAGATTCGGTACCACTAGTACAAGAGTGTCCGTGTACCTTCGCCAATCGTCCAGATGTCCATGAATATGCAATTGTGACAGTCGCCTTGCCCCCTTCGACATTTTCTGAAGCATCCAGGTCTAAGTATATTCGGCAACATAGACTACTTGGTCGAATCTTTCTGTTGCAAGCCGTCTCATACAGCGCTGCTATCAGAACCGTCGTTGCCTCCTGAAGAACGGTACTAGACAATAAGAAAACAAACATGAGCAAAATGGCGCGTATATCCCTGATTTCGGGTTAATGCAGACGCACCACTCGTAAGTACTGACAGCCTAATAAGGCTTGAAACGTCGCGACGCTTTCAGTTTCTCCACCTTTGCTTTTGTCTCTTCCCAGTTCTGCTTGAGTTTCATCAAGTCTGCAAACAGAAGTGTAAGGAAAAAAGGTAGCCGTATGAATACAGAACATACCACTCCGCTGCTTCTCAGCTTTCTGGAACGCATAAAACTCAGTTTTCTCCTTGCTCTCCTTTTTCTTCCGATTCCTATTACTCGTCTCGCCACTCCGCTGGAACTTCTTACTCGCCACAGCAACACCACCACCCACAGTCTGGCCATACGCGCCGCCTCTCGTAACAAGCGTAAAGCCATCCTCATCGACGATAGCCTCCCCCTTACGATATTTTGATTTCTGCTTCGTTTTGGCCAACTCGAACTCGTACAACTCCATTGCCGAGTCGGCATATGCGCGCACAGCGTCTAGTGGAGGCCGCACGGAGTCGTACAAGGTCAGATAATGAGCCAATCCTGAGGGTTCATCTGACGTCAGCCAAGGACGAGGCTTCGTTGGTGGTACGAGAGCGCGCTCTAGCGAGGAAGAATCGAGAAAGACGACATGGGCTGTTTGACCTGTGTGCCGCAGAGTCCGAAGGGGTTTTGTAGGGAGAGGAATGACCTGAGGAGGCTGGGGAGGCTTGGTTTTGTTGAGCCGCCGTCGTTTCTTCGGTTGGGTGTCTTCTCCTTCTGCAACCACTCCCTCGGTCACCATGTCTACCTCCTCATCGCTCTCGCTGTCATCGCTTTCCTCCACCGTATCCTTTTCTTGGGCATCCTCTGAGAAAGACACCCTTTCTACCGTTCCGTGAGGTTTTAAGAATAGTGAAAGTTCGCGTTCTGTCGCATCTGGAGGTAAATTTGCCAAAAACAGCGTGCGACCCACAGGCCACAGTTGTTTGACAGTCTTTTTAGAACCCTCATGAGCACGGGCATAGATATAGTGTATCGCGGATGAGGAATAAGAGATTGACAATGGCACGAAACCACCGACGGTCGACATCTTGACTGAGCACAGAAGAAATCTCTCCAGTCGGAAAAATGATCGGCTCGATGTTGCCGTGCTCTGCCGGGCTAAATTTAGTTATGCAAGCCTCCCGTCCATTTTGACCAGCAAGACATTATATACACCTTCATGAATTATACAACAAATGCCAGTAACGAAGTTGAATTGTATTTATATGATATTACTACCATGGCATCTGAAAACAGGCGCGAGTTTTATATAAAGACAGAGATATTTCCAACAGAGACAACAAAACAAAACGTTAGGACTGTACGAGGAGCTAGGATGGATGATGTGTATGTACTTGTGAAAACGAATTCGAGTCTGATAGCGAAGAGAGAGAGAGAGACAGAGATGATATATATATAAAATGGGCAAAACCATTAAAATGCGAAAGCGGGGAGTGGGGAGCGTATAAACGGGTCTCGCTTTCGGATGCAGAGAATAGGAAACGAAGATATAAAGAATTTGGATAGCGAAACATGGACGTAGCAATGAAAACGAAAACCATCTCCAACCATAAGATAAGAAATATGCGTCGCGATGAGGGCGTTATATCCGCTGAGAGTAAACATGTGACAAAAAAGGTGCTCGTGCGAATCGAATCGTAGAAAACATGCCGAAGTGAAGAGGGGACAGTCATTACGGTGAAGGAGTTCCGTTCATAGTTAGTTGGAACTGAACGGATCCTCCACTATCCGAACTCTCGGCGGGAGACTTCCAAGGTCGATCACGATCTAGGTCAAGACTGGCCAAAGTACCATTCAGATCATGCATCGCATCCAACTCCTGTGCAACAATCTCTCGCGCTGACGTTTGTCCCGACGATGGACGTGAGATAGGAGGTTCAGGGCGCCCAGGGGCACGGTTGGCAGGAGCGTTGCTCAAAAATGGTCCGTATCTTGTACCCCCTCCAGAACGTGCCGTAGAGGATGGCTTTGCGGTAGTCGCACTCCCAGCGTCTGAGTCATGACCTTTTATGTCCTCGGATGTCATAGGATAGAACCCGGAAGCAAAAGATTTCGACGAATAGGAATGCATGTCATTGTGAGGGTACGAGTCCCGTCGCTTCAGCTCTTGGGCAAATATACTGGGTTCGGGTGAGAACGGGGCGAACTGTGACGACGCCGGGGGTAAGGTTTCGGTTGCGAAAACAGCCGGGGCATAATTGGTGTCAAATGGATGCGGGATATCCCGAGGGAGGCCGAGGAATTGTAACCTGTCCTCTATTGAAAATGAGACGTTGTCTTTCGGGGGAGTGAGATATCCCAGCCTTGAGAGGACATGAACAGCCTGATCTGATGAAAGAGGGCTCATGAAGGAGCTCATCTGACTTTGTAATGCAGCAGTCTGCGCTGCTTGAGCAGCAGCCTGGGCAGCTTTATCTATCAAGTAAACATAAGCGGTCAAATAGTTTGAAGAAGGCTTTTAGACGCCTACATTGACTGCGGCCCCAGCTCAAACGAATTCGACTCCCTCCTACAGGGAAGCCTTGCATCTTCTCGATGGCTCGTTCGGCATCTGATTTGCGAACAAACTGGACAAAACCACAGTGTTTACCAACGGGAACTTTGACCTGAAACAGAACGGTTGAGACGAAGTCTGAATCCAAGAGGGAGAAACTCACGTAATGAATGTCACCAAACGGCGCAAAGAACGTCCTGAGAGTATCCTCGGAAATCAGAGGCGACAGTCCTCCAACAAAGACCGTCGTGTTATACGGGTCTGTTGAAGTGAGCTGTTCCCCGTTGGGACCTATGAGGTTCCCAAGGATAGCTTGAGCCTGTGCATGATGCTTCCACGAC
Source organism: Armillaria ostoyae (assembly GCA_902506015.1). NCBI lineage: Eukaryota > Fungi > Basidiomycota > Agaricomycetes > Agaricales > Physalacriaceae > Armillaria > Armillaria ostoyae. Next base: position 4,837,133 of record LR732083.1, read on the forward strand.
TCTTCCGAAAAATATCTCGGCCCACCTGAATCTGCTTGCCTCTGAGCCCGATCTTGCGCGAACTGAGACGTGATTGAAGTAGAGGCTGCATTGGCCTTGGGGGGTTCCCGTTCACCGTTGGCATACTGCTGGGCAATTTGGGCTAGAACGTGGTCCGGAAGATTCATCATGTCCTCTGCAGTATTGGCGCTGAACGTGGAAGATGATATGCTGGCGCTAGACCCGGTCCCCGAACTGAGGGTAGTCCCAGAATTCGAGGCTTCTATTGAAGTTCCCGAGCCAGCAGAGTTGAGGGAAGAGTTCGAGGTGGTGGCAGCGATAGGGGCGGAAACGCTCTTCGTATGAGTCAGAGAGGGTAGAGGGACGGCGATGGTGACGCCACCCTGTTCTTGACCACCGGCACCAGATGTCGGCGGAAATTTAACTTGAGGAAGTTCATGAGGAGGCATCATGGCAGGGGGCTTGAACTTGGCGGTCGCTGGCGATATTCTCACTGATAAAAGGGTAAGTATATGCGGCCCGGAAAACAAGATGACACGCACTTGGTCGTGAGAGACAGTATAGACCATGCATCTCAACGAGAGCTCGCTGTTGGTCCTTTTCATCGGTGAATCTATTGACTAGATGAGGGAGCTTTCAAAAGTAAGCATATGCAGCACGGACCTCACAAAGCCATAGCCCCGTGATACTCCGGTAACCGGATCCAACATGATTTTGGCGCTCTTACAGCTGAGGAAAGGGCGTATGAATTTAGGCTCTCGATCGCTACGAAGACCGAGCACTGGATTCCGAAAAACGGCAACAAGATCCGAGTTGGACGTCTCGGGTGCGAGATCGCCAACGAATATGCTATACTCCTTAGGATACTGAAGGGAGCCAAGCATGTTAGGAGCGGGAAATGAGGCTGTGACCGGGGTAGTCGAGGGGATGGAAGACGCCCAATTGAGGACGAAGGGTTTCGTCGAGTTCGGCATGGTAAGAGCGGAAGATCCGCCGTTGGTGGAATTGACCTGAGAGAGTACAGAAGCAGCGTGGGCGGGGGTAGGAAAGGTAAGGAAACAGTAGCCGGGATTGTTCGCCTGCTGGCCCGTGGCGGGGTCAGGGGCCGGATGGGGTACCTTGATGCCTACTGGATCCCAGCTCATGAGTGAACAGACCTGTTTGGCGTATTCTTCGTCCATCCAGGGCTCTAGTTCGCCCCACCAAAGAGTAGAGCGAGATGTGTTGGGGGCGACGGGTTGAGCCACGGGAGCCGGAGGTGAGTGATGGGTCGCACGGAAGGTATCTCTGTCGGCGCGGTCGTTGAGGGAGAACAACGGCGAGGACGACGGTGAGGAAGAGGGATGATGGTGGTTGAAGAGAGAGAAGGGTGAGCTGGTAGACGCTTGGATCGCGCCTGTCTGAGCATTGTTTGTGTTTGGTCGAGATGTTTCCCATCCAGTCGAAGGCTCCCAGTCCACGCCTGCTGACCTCGGCACCGTGCTTGTGTATAACGGATAATTAGACAGTGTTCCGGAGGTCCTACGGTCCACAGTTGAAAACGACGGCTTTGGAGTACTGCTGCGATGCAGCGCTTCCCTCTCAGCGGTATTACGCATGAATCCCAAGCCGGGAGGGCTGCCGTAATCATGCTGGTCAATGCGCGACATGAGCGGTTAGAAAATCGAAGTGTGTCGGTCGGAGGAAGAGGGTCGAAGATAAATGAAATGATGCAAAATGCGGATATCGATATGAGAGCAGACGAAAACTGATGTGACGTTTTTTCCTTCTTTTCTTTGGTGATATAACTGAATAACTGAAGCGAAGATGCGACGACCAGAGAGATAATTGGATAATCAGGAGACGAAGAGCGAAACAAGCGATGAACAATGCGGAACGACGATTATCGACTAGAAAAAACGACTGGAAAGGAGTGAGGCCGGTAGGGTGGGCACCGATGGGTGCAATGGCGGAGGGGACGCACGAATAATCCAAGCAGAGCGGCGGCGGAACTGGGGGGCGGAAAAGGCAGCACGCAAGGGGCTCCTGGTCACTTTATACCTTGCGCAGGCTGCGTTTGAAATTGTGCGGAGTCGGGAAAAACAATAGCGGAGTTGCCGAAACCGGTCGAAGAGCTCCTAATACGCTACCCATCACCCTGATTCTCGATTCCTGGGCACGAATCTGCGAAACGAATGTCATCAATCTAACCAAAACAACCTTGTATCTCCGTATCTCCGTTTTCCCAGCGGAATACGTCCAACACCATCTCCTCAGCCCAAGATAGGGTACAATGGCACTCTGGCACAAGGGACAGGATGTTTGGATGTTCAGTTGAAATCTCTTATGGGACATCAAAGTTTCATCAATACTCTTTCCCACCCTCTAGACTTACATACTTCGGCACTTATATTGATTGTGGGTCCAATGCTGTGCATCTTCCATCAAGCGCGTTCCTGGCTCTTAGCGCCATGCTGCGCGTTATTTCACGCCCAACGCTCAGAAATCCTCTGGAGGAGCCTACCTTTCGCAAAACATCAGGCCGCTACCGATATTCGGCCTCTCAAACTGCACAATCTCGGCTAAAAATCTGGACTTCTCAGCATCACTCGTCAGGACGACCCGGTCTGAATCTGCCATTGTTCTGCGTCATACTCTTTCCTGAGGGCAAATGTTAAGTCCGATGCCTCTAGCGCGTAAGGCTATGGCTGTCACGCCACGAGGGTACTGACAATTTGACACGTGAGATGGAACCAACGCGACGCGTCTCATCTTCCTCAGCCTCGCTCCTGCTCCTCATTGTGCTGCGTCATTCCTGTGCCGAATGGAAGGGGTATATCCTCGGCGGAGAGCCATAAAGTTCGCTCAATCGCCCCGTATGCTATAAGTTGTTACTATCCTGCTCGGTAGAGCCTATTGTCTGCCTACTTAGTACTAACACCTCTCGTTTCACAGGCAATGCAGCTGACAGGATGAGTCTACTAGTCAGACATTGTCTTTCGAAACACCATTGTTTCCACATTTGCGTTTTCTGGTGCAGGAAGCATTAGATAAATACGATAGTCGACGCTGTTTACTCGGGGGGGAGAAGGAAACCTGAAATGGCAGGATACATTTTGCATTGTCCTGACTGTTGCTACCGGGCCGCGATGTCGTTATTGCCTTCTTCCTTGACCTAACACGCTCATACGCGTTCGTATATCGATCGTTTGTTCTTCTCACGCGGAAGTCTAAGGGACTTGGGGCTCTGGACCTCTCTTTGCATAAGGTTGTCTTCACGTGAAGCTAAAGCCGCAATGAAACAGCGCTAATGAAAGATGTGTCAGTCTATTTGAAGTAGCATTTCTCGGCCAGGTACTGACCAGGTTTCTCGGAGTTCATCAGATTCATTGATTTTACTGATATCCCGAGTCACCACAAGGGAATTCCCGTTTGTCTTTAAATTTCTCAGGGTAGACGCATCGGTTCCGAACGTTAATCACGCTACATATAAGGCTTATTTAAGTTTGTATAGGCTCGCCTACTTATGTGGCGATGAGTAAGAATATTAATAAAGCTCGAAGTCTGTGTACTAAAATAACTAGTTGGCTACTATAAGTGTACATGTTACTAGGACCAAGGGTTAAAGTTTCCCTCGAACTTCGCTGTAAACGAAACATATATAGTTGCGAGTCTAGATATTCACACAAGTATTCACACCAGTTCAAATTTCCCTTGACTCGACTGTCCACGTAGAAATCCCAGGAAGGAAAGCCAGATCGATATCGATGTCGGTTCGGAATTCGAAGGTTCTAGTGTCTCAATAACAAATGACGCGCCTAAGAGGGGTGCCGTTGCAATGGAAATTTGTTCAATTGACTCATCACAAAATTTAAGAACTACCGCTGCTAGATAAGCGCTAAGCGCTGGAACCTATGAGTAATCCCGAAGTTATAGAAATGAGTGAATGGACCGCGTCAGTACCGCCGGCTGCTTACATCAGCGCGAAACTTGCCACTGCACTTCTATTGGTCCAATTTTGGGTGGTTGTGCAAGGGCCTTGTTTCTCGAGCAAACATACTACAGAAAGAAAATCTCATCTAGGACGTCTTTCTTCTTGCTCTTTCCCTCTTCTTAGGCGTTTTTCGACGGCATACCACCCTGGGTGGACCGGCATGGGACCGAGTCGACGGCCGTCTGCTGCAGGTATGATTGCCTCATCCGCCTCCGTTGCCAGCAGTTCGCGTGTGCACAGGAGCCAAGATTCACACTATGGGGGCTCTCAACATTTTCGGAACGAGCAGCAGAAGAAAATCGTGCAGGTGCTAACGCAGAGGCTGAGGTTGCTGGTGCGTCTGTCGGTTATCATACCAATTTCAATGCTTACAGTCTCTCCCTCTATTGTCAGCTTCCCGTCCGGTCGGGAAAGACCTTGCACCAGCTGGAGTCTGATGGAGCTACGCGGCAGGCAGTCAATGCCCTTGTCAGGCTATCTCAGGACTCTTGGGAAACAATATCATTAGCGATGAGCGAGATGCTGGATGAACTCCTCAAGGTAGGTGGCGGCTATGTTCACAGAGGAATCCCTATTTACAGTTTAAAGCCTGACCTCAATATCCCAGTCCTGCAATCACAACTTTTCATCATGAAAGCTCTGGCTGCAGGCGTGTCGTCGAGGCCGCACAGTATTCCACGGTCAGGATCTCAAGCTAGTCACCGAGCACCGGGTTCTGCCCCAGAATCTCCCGTTCCATCATTCACGTCCAGGTGGACAGCGACAGCAACAGTCACTTCTCCTCCATTAGAGCAACCACCCATGGAAGATAATTGCGCCCGATACCTGCTGATTTTGATGGTCTCATTTCTACGACAATCTGCGCAAACGGAGCCGCCTTTGATGATGGACTGGATTCCTTCAGCAGATATCACGTTCCGTGACTATGAACTCGCGAGTTCAGCATTTTCGTCAGAGGGAACTGACTCGCCGACTGATTACGCTGACACGTTTTCTCATGACCTCAAATCGCGAGCGTCTTCCACATCTGTCAAGTCCGGAAAGATGAGCATCACGTCTCTTACGCCGACCCGAACAGGCGTCACCACGCAACGAACACCCATGTCTGCTGTTAATTCTTTTTACACTTTGAACGCGTTGATCGAAAAGTATACCGGCCGGATAATTTTCCATATTTCTGCATCGAATTGGAATGTAGTATTTGATCGCCTACGGACGAAGATTCGCCAGCTTTCTCAGAACGATGGTGAAGTCGACACCATCGATATTCAATTACTATCGCACAGTCTCCTCGATAGAACACGGCTAGTGCAAGGTTTGAATGGTAAGTTTTTTTCTGTAATGGATTGTATTCCACCTCATCGTCTCGTGCAGAACTATCGTCCCTTCTCGTTAATATGACGCACGAAACGCATGTCGCCTTTGGAAACCCTCTGCGACTTGCCGTCTGGAATTGGATAAGGAATTGTCCTGCCGAGTTCAACGAAGTATCCAAGGGACGGGTGAAGATGGATAGTGTTCCGGAAAGAGTATTTGACTATCTTTACCCAAGAGTCAAAGTCGGGTCCGAACGAACGATGTGGCCGGCTCTCATAGCTATTCTCTTCCTCACTCCCGACAGGTTGTCGCATGACGTTTTTTCTGGTCGTGGACAGAAGTCGGACAAGTTTCTAGAAGACATTCGGCGGCAAATATCCACTCAAGCAAGATTACGGGAGCTCGGTCTGGTCTGCGCGTTAGACATTTGCCGTGCAGCCATGTACATCGACCCACGCGGGAATGAAGAAGTGCCTCTTCGCTTACTCGCGTACGACATTATTCATGAAATTAAGGTAGCAAATTCAGTACTTCTGAAAGCTCTTGCTTACACTTTTCATAGAGCGATTTGTTTCACAATACCGCGACTAAACCCTTTTGGGACCCCCAACATGAATCCCTTGACATTTCGCTTTACGCTGACGTTTTAGTGTTTATTTTCCGATTTCTATCCGAAGAGGAATCTCTACCGCTGTTCAAGGCATGTGTGGAGCCAGAAAAGTCGGAAGCGGTAAAGATCTGCATAGTCCGTGCATGTAAAACATTGTATCAGGAGGTTCGCTCAGTCCTGTGTCTTTGGCGTGAGTTGGTAATGATTATCTTCTTCCAGAGTTCGAAGTTTAGTTGGCAACGATCTCTCAAGAACCTGGAACCCATTGTAGCGCGACGGTTCCTTAATATACTGAAGGCAAGATAACTTCATTTCCACTTGGTACATTGTTCACTTACTCATGTAGACCACATGCGTTCACCGGAGCGAGGTGGATCAATTTGGCATCATGAAGAGACCGGCGAGCCGTCCGAAGGCCAAGAGATCTCCAGAGCTTTCACCCCTTCCCGACAGGGAAGTGCTCATCCTTGCTATACTTTCGCTATGGCGAATGTCTCCCGATTTCGGTTTCGTGTATCTTAGTGAAGCAGATATTGATTCGTGGACGACAGCCGTTGCAAGACTTTGGAATGCGCAGATCGACTATTCTGTTAAAGCGTCTCTGGGGATATCATCAAGGAAACTGACGGAGCATGTTTTCGCGTATCTTCCAACTGATCCTAATGTTCCCAAGATGACTGCGTGGTTGACATATGCTCTGTAGGTGGTCTGCATGGAGTGACGGGTCCAATTCTGACGTTTTTGTAGGCCTAACACCCTCATGGCTATTGTCAAGAACCTTCTGGATGCTCGCATAGATATCGAAGCTCAACGCCTGTGGATAACAATGGCACTCGATCTTTTGGGGCTCTACGTTACAAAAGTGGATGTATGTGACTCATGTACTGCTCAACATGTTTCGTGCTGAATACCTTTGTTTAGGAGGATCACGTCCGACAGATACAACTTACTGAGAGGCGGGTTCCAGCATTTATATTGGCCGAAATAGCCTTCCTCGTCTCTCTCACTTCCAGCGACAACAATGTATCCTTTCAGGCGGCCAAGGGTCTCCGTTTGATTTCCTATTCAGAGCGACAACTTGGGGCACCTACCAACCCTCTGATCAACGATGAAGACAGGCCAAAGCGTCACCCTATCTACGAGCAGTTGGGTGATCCGAACGTGCTCATACATAGTTAGTGAAGGCGCGGCTACTTCATTGAACGTTTCTCACGATAACACAGGTCGTGTCGGTCACCAGAAGCGAATTCGGAAACTCTTGCGCCTGATACCTTACGCTCCTTCCGTTCACATTGCCGTCTGGACGGAGTGTTACTGGCGTTGGACTGCCCTGAATGAAATGCTGCGTTCAGGCGAAGATGCTACTATCAAATCAAGCGAATTTTTTGGAGCTCCTGCCGTAAGAATGTCCCTTTTACCTTCATATGATCATTATTTAGAAGCGGCCAATTAGGATCACCGATCTCATTGGAACAATCTCACCCTCTTCATAGCTGCTCTCGGAGGTGCATGCGTTGAAGAAGCTGCTGACGCTGATCTGCTATCCAAAGTCATCCCCCAACAGTGTCTTCCCGATCAGTTTCGCAGAGCGCAAGATGCCTCGAGCCTGGCGCACACATTTGTCACCGATCTTACAGGAATGCTGCTTGATGACGACGTTGAAGTTCGGAACTCCGCCCGAGATGCTCTAGGAGCCGAGCTGAGTCCACGTCTGTACACTAAATTGTTGAAGTTTCTTGAAGAGTGCGTATTGTAATATCGGCTAGTCATTTATTGACGTCTGTTCTTTCCATAGCATCATTCGCGACAGCATGAGTAACTCTTTTGACAGTCCATTGCGGTTCGAGAATTTCCGTTTGTTGGAGGAGCAAGTATGTCTATGAAATTTTGAGTTTTTCATCTTTCTGACAATGCACACAGGGTATCGCTATACTTAAGCTGATGGTCGAAAGCAGCCAAGATCGAATGGACGACGTGATGAACCTCGACATCACCACGACTTTGCGAGAGTTAGCAGCCTGCCTTGATCGACATAATGGCTCAGATGCACATCGGACCAAGATCAGGTTTTGCACCCTCTGTGATAGTGTAAACGACCACACAGAAGCCTTGACGTTGCGCAAAGACAACAATGCGCGCCGAAGCATTCTCAGCATGGTCTCTGGTTGGATGCAGGTGAGAATTGGCCCTGTTTCGATGCAAACTGGACACTTTAACTGACGCGTTTCAGACTACTGGAGATGTCATGTCGCGGACAGAGTTGAATATGGCGTGTCTGCGCACGGTTGTCAAGCTTTTAGACCGTCTTGAGTTTAAACCTGCCGATCCTTCCACCTCAGGAGATGATGGGTCCCATTTTGTGACTCGTGAGTTCATCAAGTACTCAGATGTGCTACTGTCTGGGTTAGAAGTTTGTCAAATTGATGCTCCGGTCGGTATTCGCTTGTTCTTCTTGGTATATATTCTCACTCCGGTCAAGACATCTGATAGCGTCTCCGATGTTGGTTCTATACAAAAAGTAGGTATATCTCTCCTTTCCTGGTGTTATTGGAGTCTCATGTCAGTCAAGCGCATGCGCGTGTCACACAGAGAAGCAGAGCTTCGGGAGTTGGTTATTACAGGACTATCACATTTAGTCAGGGCTAATACGGAGGCCGGATTTAAGCAATGCCTGCCCTTGGCTTACTGCGAAGATAACCGCAAAAGAGCCATATTTGCTCATGTCTTTGCCCGGGTAATTGGTCAAGGCGCAAAGTTCGAGGCTACGGAACCGGCCGAAACGATAGATCGATATAAGCGGTTGTGCGATGTACGTGCATTCATGTATTCTCTGCTTGGCTTAATGTTGACGATTCTCTCTTAGTTGGTGAAGGAGCCTAATGTGAGTGCAGAACTTTTAACACGTTGTGTACCATTCATTTTCGTAGATGGTGTTGGCGCAAGCTATATGTGACACTTGTCCTGCGTCAGATATCGATAACATGATCAACATTCTGCTCAACTTGTTCAACACTCGGACGTCTCTGATGGCCCTACTCAAAGTCATGATTACGCGTGAAGTTGCACAGACTGGTATGTTTCCACCTTACCTGACTTACTCAACGCTCATACAGTACAGAAAACGTTGCTGCTCTTTTTCGTAGTAATTCTATTGGGAATCGCTTTTTGGCTGCATTTGCCCGTATCCAAGGACACCAGTACTTGCGGTCACTAATTGAACCCATGGTTGTGGCTATCAACAATCTTCCAGAGGGTACAGGCTATGAGCTTGATCCTGCGAAAGTCGGCGGTCAAGATCTACAGCAGAACCAGCAAAATGTTCAGTTTCTGACGCAGCAGTTTTTGATACTCATTCGCGATTCACGCCAGGGACTCCCACCGTAAGTAGTTGACTGTAGAGATCATCCATGACTGACGCATCGCCCAAGGATGTTTCGAGAAGTTTGCGAACATATTGCCACCACTGTGTAAGGGAATGCACCAGTAATATTTTTCCACTGACTGTTGTATGTAACAGAGTAAACCGCTGGCACGATCCTTCTTTGAAGACTACATCGATTGGCGCTTTCTTGTTCTTACGGTACCCTTACCCTCATAACAGGGCTCGACATGCATTGACTTTGCTGCTTCAGGTTCATTTCTCCTGCCGTCGTAGCCCCGGAGACCATAGGCATACAACTGCCTAACGATTCCTCTCGTAGAGGCTTAATGATAATTGCCAAAATAATCCAAAACCTGGCCAACAATATTCTCTTTGGAAAGGAACCGCATATGATGCGCTTGAACGACTTTTTGACAGAACATGTCATATATGTGACCAAGTTTCTGACTATGATCCTTGTACGTCAGTGTCGCCATCGTCGGTTCATCATGCACTGACTCGATTGAAGCAAATGCAAACCGAAGAAGACAGCAAAGATGAATGGGCGGGCGCATATATCTATGATGACACCGACGTAATTGTACTCCATCGGTTCTTCGAGAAGCACGCAGACAAGATTGGAAAAGAGCTTCTCAGCATTTCAAAACCGTCAATCGATGGGGACTCAACAGGTGTTGCCGGGAAACGGGCTTGGGACGGGCTTTGCACCTTGCTCGTTGACCTAGGAGCGCCTATCGAAGTTCCTCGACTTTCGACGCAGGATTCAGAACACCATCAGGAATATTGTGACCTGATGTTCCGCTATGCTGATAAGCCCACAACGAAAGTGAAGGAGCTCTTCACTGTTATACGAAGACCGGAGGTCAGTCGTCAGTTCTGGGATAGACAAGAAGTACTCACGAATTTACCAGGATTCGCAGGCTTTGTTTGCTTTGAGGCTCGCTAGACTAGATGTGGAGACGATAGACATGGAACTCTTAATGCTTCACATCTTCCAGGTAAATATCCATATTTGTGGGTATGCTTTTTGCTGAAGAACCATAGACACTGGAGACCTCGTCAGATGCGGATGAATTTGACGTGATAGTCGACTGCACCGGTTTCAGTGCAAAATCGGAGCTACCGTTACGGTGGGTGAAGTACTGCATGGAATTAATACCATCCGACATCAGGATGCGATTTATTGGGTGCTACAAGCTGAACGTCAATCGCTTAGCGCAGAGGTATCTGAAACGAGTCCAGAACTTTGTTGCAGGTTCGCACCTTCCCTCTTCTGCATCAAGGTAATTGGACGCAAACAGAGTTTACAGGAATACACCTTGCTCGAGAGTTTCACACTGCCACCTCGGTTGAAGAGCTATTGCAGCTTGTCCCTGGCATCGAAGTCTCTGACCTCGGCTATCCAGGTGAGGGTCATTAATACTTAAATACATTGTACTCATTGTACCTGTAGCGGAGCTGGAAGGGGAGGGATATATGTCTTTTAAGAACGTGACTTTGATCAACTCGGAGCGGCGTCAGCCTGCCGTTCTGAGTGTCGGTTCTTCTCACATTCGAATCATAGCCGTAGGCGCATTGCTTTTTAATATATCTGCTTTTCACTCACCTCACGTCAGCTCACACCAGGGCCAGGTGCTGCGACCCGATCCACCGACATCATACCTATGGCTGAAGTCAGCGATTCCTACATTACTGCTAGTCGAGATAGTCACGAGTTCATCATCCGACGGAATCGCAACGCGTCCACAATCTTCCTCTCGTCTGAATCACACGATGAAATTGTCAAGGTATGTTTTCGGATGGCTTTTCCAGTGTGGTACCGCTGAACTCCGCGAAGAGCATCAGATCGGCCAAAGGTCGTCTAACCGAGACTCACTCGCCTTTGGGTGATAGATTTTCAAGGTTCTCCAATGTTCCTGCAACGTTGCTGCATGTCGGTATGCTCAGTGTTGACCTGAACGACGAAGAAGTCCGCACAGCTGCGTATGATCTACTTGGCGCTGTATGCACCTATATCGGTTATGATAAAAGCCCTATCATAGCGTCGAAAGGTCTGTGTCCTTCCCATATCATTTGCGATGCTCTGACATTTTTGTAGCTGGCTTTATCCCCGGTGACCCCAGTCATTTTGTCGTTCAATTAAGCGAGCGCATCGCTGAATTTGCTCCTCGGCTCACCCTGGACTTTATCTCCGAGGTGTCGGCCACAATGACTATGGACACGAGGTCTGGCAACCACATTGGACAATCGATAGGATGTTTATACTATCTGAGCCCCTGGATAAAAAATCTTCCTCACTTCTCAAATCCGACGAGTAATCTGCATGAGCGTTCAGGTTCTAGGCTCCGCGATTGTATCAGAGGATTGGTTGATATAGCGTTGACCTATCCTGAGGTCAGTCCGCTGAACAGACCCCGTGTTCTTTTCAGCTAATCTTTACTTTCAGCTGACTGCTGCTATGCAACGGCATGTATGGGCTGAAGTAGGGAAACTTGACTCACAAACTGCAGACCTTGTGCTAGAAGAGTTAGTACGTTCTGCCGTCGACGCTGGAGCTGGGACAACCCGCTGCGAAACCCATGCTCATATCATTGCTTCCTTGTCATCGATCAGTGTTCGAGGAAAGCTGTTTGCAAAGCTGCGAAAGGCAAGCTCTTTGATTTCTGATGTCGTCCTTTTCTCAGACTCGATATCACTAGGCCATCATCAAAGCCTCTCCGCGACATACGAAATCTTTGGTCGAAAACCAGCACTGGAATGAAGTGGCAACGCTTAGCCGTCTTTGTCTCATTGCTGGCTATCAGTCCAAGCAGCCCAGTCATAATCAGCTCTACATCCCTGAGATCGTTCATGTCACTATGATGATTGCTGGTATAGGTTCGATCATCGTCCGGAAAGCAATGTACGGCATTGCGATGAACCTCTTGCAGTCGATGTACATTGCCCGATCGGAGGACTCTGCAGACCCTATACCAGAACTCACCCAGTTGCTGAACGAGTTTTCGGAACCTGGGACGCTGGAACTGTTCGGCCTGCATCGTGCAACATCAACAAGCGAATATACCAGCTATGACACGACGCAAGATGCGATGCTCATTGACAATTATGAACGTCTTGCAAGGCTATTGGTCCGAATACTTGAAGCTTCTGCTGGGACTAAAGGTTTGTGCTGGTTTCGCACCATATCTTTGCATCTTTGTATCTGAGACATCTACCTTCTGACAGGATTGCTCAATGTATGGCGTGCCCGTTGGATGAGCTTGGTCACTTCTTCGGCATTCCAATACTCGTCGATGATACAAATGCGGGCATTCACAGTGTTGGGAGTTTTGGCGAGGTCGAACATTGATGACGACTTCTTCTATCAGAGTTTGGTAGCCTTCTCGGCGGCTCTCACGGTGATGGAGGAAACGGACACGGTTCCGGCCGTTGGGATTTTGCGAGCCTTGGCTAAGTTGGTCCCGGGTCTCCAGAACGACACACGCTACCTAGCTCATCTTTTCTGGATGGGAGTCGCGTTTCTTCAATGTGGTAATAGGGACTTCTTCCCCGAAGCTGCCCGCATGGTTCAGGTCACGCTGGAAGTCATGGATAAACGGGAGGTGTTTAGGGATGAATCTATCTCGTCGTACCTGCTAGACGCTCGGATACATCTGGAGGAATACGCCGGCGTGTTAGACCTGCATTTAGGCTTATCCTTCGACACCAACTTTTCATTCACCCTTGCCGCTATCATCTTCAAAGGGCTTCGCGAGAGCAGGACAAAGGAACCGGCTGAAGCGGCACTACGAACATTGATACGCGTCACTGTTCGATGGAGCCGTCTGGAGCCTTTGACGAACGGGTCTGCAGGGTCATTACATCCTGATGTCCTTGGGTATTTCTTAGCACTCCTTCCACTGTCCACTTCTCCCTCGGAATATCGTCGACTCCTGAAGGATTGTCAGGTGGATGATATGTGGCTGCCAGAGGCCGGCGCTTCTTCTTTCGATGACGAGAAAAGCCTTCCCCGACCGTCGTCCATGTTCCTGGGAATCCAGGATGATTCCACCCTTGCCCTTTTCGTCACCTCTTTCATCTCCACCATGCTCCGTAGTGCTCATGGACACGACGCGGAAAACGAGATCTTGTACAGCATACTCTCTGACGTCGCGTCAGTGTTTCCCGAACTCGTTTCCATGGCGTAAGTGTCGTTTTTTACTTGATGCTAACTGTATTGATTGGTGCCACAGGTACGAGAAGCTCAATATCAACCATATTTTCGCAAACTCATCTAATGAACACATCATACGATACGTTTCGGACATTATTCGTGTTGCCTTGCAGGACAAGCGCTGGAATGCTCAGGGCGGGGTTTCTACGCCTAGCGCGACAGACGATGCGCCTTCCGGTCAGAGTTGTCTGACTGGGCTCGAAGAATCCAGTATGTCTGGGTTGGCAGAATCATTCAAGTTCCTTGCACTGGGCGAGGGGTTCCCTTCCATAGTACCTTTATTGGTGAAGATTGTAGATAGCATTGCTCAACCTATGGGCGAATAATTTGTTCCCTTACTCTCTTTCTTGGTGGTATATTTATGATCTGGTCTTCTGTGTTACACTGTATTTCGCTAGTACTCACATATTCTCACGACTCAATGCAAGCATTTTTGGTATGAAGAAGGCTCAATTTAGATGGCCGGGGGCCCCTTGCGCGGCCACCGTGACCCTATTTCCCAACTCGATCGCTTCCTGCACTTCCTCACTCTTTTTTACGTTTCCCCCTTTTCTCCTGGATTTATCCCGTACACCTTTTGCTTATTTTCAAGACTTGGTAATGCACTGCGCCAATGTATGATTCGTCTCTCTCCCGACCTCTTACACCGGAATCACCATTGGCGAGTAGCCTCAACCATGCAACAAGTACCATCGATGACTTGACGGTCGCTCTTGCCAATTTCTCTCGCGTTCCATCCCCGGAGCCTTCCTTGATGATGTGCTGTTGCGGACGCGACGATTGCGAGAATGCGAATGCTTGGTTCTCGATGAAGTCGAAGTTGGAAAGTCGATTGATCCTCAGTGCAGGTATGGCTCCATCATGATAACGGATCACCTCTTGCTTGCTAATTTGCTATTTCCCCTGTTCAGAGGTTGGGCAAGCATTATTACAGCGTCACGAAGCGTACGTGCGTCGGCAAGGGGTAAGTACAATCATCCCATATAGTCGCGACGCCGATGAGCCATGCTTCCAGGAAAGCGAGACGTTCGACCTCGATGACGATAGAGAGGAGTGGGAGTCAAAACTTAGAGCACTTGCGAGAGAAAAAGATGCTTTGGAAAAGGTGAGTGTGGTCGAATGTTGCATACTAGATATCTCGTTGACACGTCTCAGCGTCTCACTCAAGCTCTTGTGAACAGCGAAGTGACTGAATTATCGAACAAGACGCTTCTCCAAGAGCTACAGGAGGCCAAGACTACCGTTTCTCGACTCGCGGCGCATCACGCTCGCTCAGTGGGCTGGGAGACGCGCTTATCCTCGGTCATAAAGGAGAAGGACGACCTGCAGCAAGAACGCGAATTCGAATCACAACGAGCTAAGCTGGCCGAGTCTCGTTTTTCTGCTCTGAAGGAGAAGACTTGTGAGTTGGTTAATTCGTGCTCGTTGGCATCGACTCAAGTTTTGTAGTGAAACTACAAGCTGACGTCCGCCGGTTGCAAGATGGCTTACAGGAAAAGAGACTAAATCGTTTAGAGTCGTCGGAATACATTCTACAAGAAGCTCGCTCTCAGCTTGAAGTATTGCAACGAGCGGTGTGCTTCCAGTTATCTTTATACGTGCCAGTCCTAATAAACTGAGTTTTAGTTCAGTCACTCAAACGTCACAGATCAAACAGAATTCACAAAAGTTCTTGAATCTCTTGTAGATGATAACGAGTCCTTAAAGCGAGACAACGCAGAACTCCAACATTTTCTCTCCGAATCCCGTGAAGAGATTCACGCGTTGCAAGAGGAAGTTGACGAGTATCGTGCCAACCCAATTCCTCGTTCTGGTGGTAAGGTGGTTCGTAACCTCCTCTTCGTCCATCTCACCAGATGTTGCATTGTAGCTGGAACGCCTAGGACACCTACGTTTAGACATCATTTCCACTCCGGGAGTATGCCATCATCCATATTCAGAGAACAGATGGTGTGTATATATGAGCTCTCGCGGCGTTTTTGATCCTTCACGTCTTTTACAGTCTTCAAGACGGACCTCAAGTCTAGACAGAAAAGCTCGTCGGCTGCATGTTAGTATCTTGTTATTTCACAATTTCTGCTATTGAAAAAGAATCACAGCTAAATCAGGATCCCTTGACCCCGGAATCTCATATGCGACCTTTGTCACCTGCCACCGACTCTACGACAGCTAACTCTGAAAGATGGGCATCGCTCAGCCAGCCGCAAGCGCGGTACCCGACAACGTCCTATCAGATCGAAATCATGGACGATAACGAGCTTGAATCAGCTTCTCCTGAGAGGAGGAAGATTCGCAAGCCTCTTCTACTTCTCAGCCGATCTCGCGGAGTTCAAACAGATCCGTGGCCAATAGCGGGGCTCTTGGCAGCATCGTCATTGGTGTCCCAACGCAGCTCTTCATCTCTACTAGATCCTCGTTCTGAGTCATCCCCATTCTCTGAATCGTCTTCCAATATGGGGCAATTGATCGAACGCGCTTCAATACTTCTAAACCGGATCACTCAAGCGGATGCCTTAACTTTAACTAACCGGTTGAAACGGCAAAATCTTCGTGGTGCTGATGTGAGCCATCTTTCACGCAGCACTGTCAAGAACATCGTTTCAGAAGCATCAGCGTTGCGGCTCCAGTTTAGGGTGCTGTTAGAGGATGAAAAGATAGTCACGACGTGCTCGCGCAAAGATCTTAGATCTCTGTTCAAGTTACTCCGAGATATCTTTGTCGAAATGGGAGGAATGCGTGTAACACTGAACGAAGTCATCCTTGATCCTTCCATAGCCCCGAAAGTCAGCGAATTGGCTCTAAATCCATCGAAAGCAGAGGCTGAGGCTGAGAAAGAACGAGAAAAAGATGGCAATGGCGGTGGAGGATGGATGGCACCCATCTCCAAGCTTTTTGGTTCACCTAGTAATCGTCCCGAGAATGGCATACTTGCCTCATCCTTTGGTCGGTCGAATAGCGGAAGGGTTCCACCCCGGCCACCACGGTTTGTGCCCAAGCTTGGCCCTGCCTTGTCAGCTTCTGCTACTACTGTCAACGTGGAGTTCTCAGGAGCAGGAGTGGGAAGGGCTGTGACCAGCACTTTTTCGCCGCAACCTTCGCGTTCAGATAGTATCCCACCAACCACGTCCGCGGCAGGTCAAGGGGTGATGGGTATATTTGCAGGTGCACCTCGTACCACGACACCAGAACCGTGGGTCGTGTTACCGAGAGGACCGCGCCGGGTGCAATCTACGTTACGATCGGC
Organism: Armillaria ostoyae; assembly: GCA_902506015.1. Taxonomy (NCBI): domain Eukaryota; kingdom Fungi; phylum Basidiomycota; class Agaricomycetes; order Agaricales; family Physalacriaceae; genus Armillaria; species Armillaria ostoyae. The sequence goes on from LR732083.1 coordinate 4,853,872, forward strand.
TACTTCTCCTTCTGGTATGCGTACAAGTACTTCTAACCGACTTTCGCGCAACGTGGACGCGGTAATTGACGCGGGAACTTTTCCCCGGACAGATGATTCCGAGGAACCCGACTTTCTTGGACCACTCCTTGATCACAGCCTACGCCGTCGGGGGCTATCCGATTCATCTATCCACTCAACGTTTGTTGCCGAGGAGAAACGTACGCCAGCAGCACCGGATGACTATCCACAAGAGTCGGGCTGGCCCGACAGAAACTCTGTGCTTCAATCACTTAGTAGGAAGGTGCAGAATTTCAGGATGGCTACAGCACCTTCTGCTTCTTCGACAAGTATTTCCTCAGTGCCGTCTGCAACGAGCAACAGCATCAAGCGAGATACCAACTCCAAAGGGAAGACATCCCCTTCCCAGGGCTTTGGGGTCCTGATGCCCAGACTTTCTACATGGGCGTCTGGCGGCCTTGACCCCGTAATTACAACCTCTCAGCCCTATCTGGTTGGCAGTCCGAGAGATGAATCGTCTCTCCTAGAACAGCCACGCAGAGAGGAGCGGACGTTTGGTCGTCGTCTTTATTAAAAATGACGCCAAAAATTATACCCTATAAGTGCATCATGTATTCTATCACGAATCTGCGGTTGGAGCCTTGGATATCTGGATACTTGTATATCATTCCTTCTCTGTTGTAATTGATCGGGACCTCTAGAGTATTTTGATCATGCGTCACCAACTGGTTTTTAAGCGCGTATTTGTTGTCACCTGGAAATGATGACTATGCAAGGTACGACGGAAAGCTCTGGGAAGGTTTGATCTATTCTTTTAGACCTACGGAGAGGAGTTCAGTGGGAGGCGACCGCCAGACTCTGTCAATTTAGTGAGTCCATGCCATTTCTTTCCTCGATGCTAAACAGTATGCACTTCATCTAGGTCCAATATATGGTCACACCTTGAACAGAGGTATGTTAGTGGTGTAGAATCGTATGCCAATTGCGTATGACTCACGCACGGCCCATCACAAGATCTGATCCCACGCACTGGTCTCTGACGCTTTGATACGATGCAAACAAGACCCGGATGGACCACCGCAAAATGCTTGCTGTGAATCAGCGTCACTCACGCGCCATGATGCTTCTGCTAGGTGCCAATATAAAGGAGTCGAGGAATATCCTCGTGAGTTCCATCATCATTTCCTCTTTCCTCCAGAGCTTTCACAGTCAGATCAATGCACTGTACGAGCAAACGTGGTAGGGAACCAGGACGGAGCTACTTGGCTAAGCTTCATCCGTGGGCCGCAAAACTCAACACTCGACGTTTGGCGGGAATTACGCTAGGTATGGAGCCTGTTCACGAAATATTTGACATGCTGAAGGGTGAACACGATCAGCGCAAGTCCTTGGTGGAGAAACCTGCAGTCCCATAAGGTTATTCATTCATTTCTGAATGTACTCGTCCAGCTCAATTAGCTCCGTGCAGCTTCGAGGATTTCGAATTCTACCTTGCTTTCAGGGTTCGATGATCCAACTACAAGTCTTGGCGATCTCTGATCATTTTATCGCATAATAGGAACATTCCTTGGCAAATCTTCAATTTGTTGTGTGGTACCAAGTATGTCATATTTCAATGCGTTGCCATGCTTCGTGTGTTGACCCAACACATGCTATCAGGACTATCGACAGCGCTTCTTTGAACTAAACAGCAAGCAAATTCCCACACACCGAGACGAATCAATTATATCTTTTTCTTCACTGACATCCAATATCAGTCATTCCAAACATGATATCCACTCAGGGCCTTACATTCCTATATCATCGTCACCTTCGAAGGATGTTGATAAACCCCTTCCAGCACTACCACCTGTCTATCTTCCGCCTGTTTTTTCTCCCGCTGGTAACGATCGGGCTTTGCGGGATGAATGCATGAATGTTATATCAACATTCTTGCTTCCTGGTGCACCTAAAGCACTTCTGCTTGATGCTGAACTCCGTGATGAATTAGTAAGAAAGCTGGCGACTAATTGCGACCCTGATGTAGTGAGTTGAACGGTTAATTTATCGATATCTGTGTAACTCATCAGCGGGACCTAGTTTAAACCTGCGTATGAAGTAGTGCACTTTTACTTGGATAGGATAGCTCTTCCTCGGTTTTTGGCGCACTCGACACCGAATATTAATCTACCAAAACAAGTTTTCTTGTACGTACGATTCAACAGTTTTGGGTGGTTACCCATTGATGTTCACCCGCTCTTCCAGTTATGTTATGGGTGTCCTGCATATCGTTGCTGCAATTATCATCGCCATCGCACTCATCTTGCTCGTACCAGTACCTCCCCGCAATAATCGTGCATGGCGTCTGCTGGCTGCTTTCCCATTCGCGATAGGCACATCAACAATATGTGCCGCATGGCATGGCTTCTGCTCTCAAGTGTGGTACAGGCGATCCGTGCAACTCCATTCATGGGAACTCCAAGCTGCGAGCGCCAGGTCCTTTGCGTACGTGAATTCCCTGCGAGGGCCAGCGGACATGAGGAGATGCGTGGGACTGGTTTGTAATTCTACGGATGGGACATACAGACGGGGTAGCTTTCCCGTCTGCATCTTTCGATCTGAAGAACCGCCAATAGAAACAAAACTGCGGGGTGATACTACAATCACATTTGGGATCACCAGACCACCTGTGTTCGGACCAGAAAAGGTCGTCGAGGACACACGCATCTTGGCTGTGCATCACCAGGTGATGCAGAATTGTGTCATCGTGGGATTGTGTGCTTTCTTGGTGTGTTCTTTCACTCTGTCCAAGGCAAGCGCTAATATGGTTTAAGATGTTTTCTGCCGTCATATTGCCGATACCAGGACGTTCCCAGTAGTAGTTGATGATATTAACACCTTAATTGTACGAGTAGTTGTGAGCGTCAGCCCAGCACACGTTAGAGAATATACGACATGAATTAATACAACTAATGTACATGGAGGTATCATGGCAGGGCATCGATAATCGTGGTAACTCAAGCATGGAAATGGGAATAAAGGTGAGAAAAGAATTTCAACGCTTTACATATCAGCAGCACTGTTCAGAAGGGCTACCCTTCCGGCCGCACCCATTCCTGAGTCACTGGCGTTACTGTCGTTCGTAACAGTGGCACCCGTTGCGGAAGTCCCTGCCATTTGCGAAACTACGTCACTTTGTAGCTGCATAGGTACAAAGATGACCTTGCTGTTCCCTGACTTCGCCATTTGTTGCACTGAACCGACATATGAATATCATAATGAAAATGAACAAAGGAAAAAAATGCTCACAAGCCTCCAGCTGTCGGATCTGCATGGCAGCCGGTGAAGCCAAGATATCGGCGGCTTGACGCATCAACCTGGCAGAGTCGACTTCGGCGCGCGCAGCAATAACCTTACTCTCGCCAATCCGCTTCTGCTGAGCAGCGCTACTTAAGCTCGCGGATATTTCAGGGCTGAAGATAATATCCTTGATGAGAATACCCTCAATGGCAACGCCCCACTTGTCGGCGATGTCACCAACAATTTCGGCAATTTCGAATGCGATGGCTTCACGCTCGGTAACAACAGACTGAACAGCGCGTGCACCAACGACGTGTCGGAGCGTTGTTTGTGCCCGTTCAATCAGGGCTTGTCGAAGGTCAGTAATGCCGAAAGCTGCGCGGTAGGGATTGCAAATTTGGAAGTAGATGACAGAGTCGCTAAGGGAAAGGTAAAATCAGCAGATAGCAACGTAGATGATCATCATGTGCATACATTTCGACGTTGACGTTGTCTCGAGTACTGTTCAGTGACGTGAGTGGACTGGCCTGAACTAGACTCTAGGAAGTCACACTTACATCACCATCTGCCTGCCTATAGGACTAATCTGGATTTTTACATCCACGATACGAAGCGATTCGGTACAGACGTTGACTTGGACAAGCCCTGGATCTACTGACTTGTAGAACTTGCCGAAACGAGAGACGAGTCCCACGGATCCTAGAATAGACCGTTAAAAATAGCCATGTGAAGCGTCGCTGTAGCAGCGCACCTTGCTGGACATTTCGGAATGGATTTGGACACGGGCAGCAAGGGATGGAACCTAAAAATCCGACTGCAGATCCCAGGCATTGTAAGAGGGAACCGTAGACTCCATGCGTAACCTTTCATGCACATGTAAGAATTTGGATACGCTATCAAACGATTTTCGTACCTCTCCAGTTCCAAGATCCTGCGCGTACGAAGGCTTGCACAGAATGAGTTTATGTGAACAACGAAAACCACAAAGATGCTCACCTGCATCTCGCTCCTTTTTAGCGGCTGGACGGTGATCATATGTTGCTTTGGGTCCGCAATTTTCCTTGGCCCTACTGGCACGTCTGCTGTCACTTCGCCAGGAAATGAAGTGAACATTATTGGACATCGCTATGACAAGAACCAGACTGACCATGGGGAGCATCATGGTCCACAACGTTCCTTGGCGAGCCAATTGAGCCCTCACTGGGAGAAGGAGCACGGTCTTTACGGTCGATTCCGTTGTACGACATGACGGTAAGGGTGAGAAATCAATGAGTCTCCAATACCTTATATGCAATTCGAGAAGGAGGTCAAGGCGCAGTAACACAGCCTCCCTGATGAGCTAACTGTATTTGAAACTCAGCGAATATGCTCCATTAGGCAGTTCCACACCTCCGTGCCTGATAATTGACGTCGTGCTGTTAATATAAGACGACTGCGCATTCAGCAAAATCCTAAAGGATGGATCATAATCCCAATTAAAAACCTTGGATCCGGGTGACAGCATTGGCCGGCTCCATCTGCTGTTGAACCTCCATTTTACCGAATACCGCCGTCGACTACAGCTGCGTCTTGAAACCAGACCTGGCCGTAACATTGTTTTCAGCGAGATGATTACCAGGGCCACAATATTGCTTGATGCCTATAAAGTGCGATTTTTTGTGGGCTTCCGTGCTCGTATTATCTGCTCGCTGAACATCGTATGACCTTGGGCAGCTTTCTCGACCTTCTCAGGCTTTGACGTTTCCCTCGACATCTTTAATATAGAAGGCTTCCGGTTCACGGGTACCTTCTCGCCACCTGTGGGGTACATGAACACGATAAATATGACGACTGGCATTGCTTTTCCATAAGTCTTATCCTTCTCTGATGGCGTCGGCAAGCGATGAAAAAATTTCGACGGAAAAAAAGATTAATCCGCATCTCATGGAGGTCTCTGCTAATCAAGTGGATACTGGGGTGGTGCTCGTGATAGGAAAAACCGGGCACTTGAGCCGTTCTGAGGCGACAAGAATCAGGTACATCACCATGTTCAGTGCCTTCGACGGTATTTCACGTTGGAGCATAATAGGAGGAAAATCGATCTCCATATCGTTCCTCTAATGTGCAGTGAGTCTCGTCTTTACGGACAGGCACAGAACCATAATAGCAATGCCCGAATTCAATAGTACTGTATGCGTAAGTGACAATGGCTATTGGCTCGTCGTTGCATTCACGCCATCTGTCGTTGCCTAGAATCCAATACATGGATAAAGCTACGTTAGGAAATACCGCTGTCCTCGGGCTTCTGTAAGCCGCGATCTATACCGCATTTTGGCCTATATTGGGCCTCGCGTTTAGTGAGGATACACATCTAAGTGCCGACCAGTGAGTTTGATACTATACCTCTAACGCTGTCCTGCTCAACTCATCGGTAAAGATACAACTGGTTTGACGCCCAATTCAATATTCTTGGTATCCGCTCAGTGAATACCTCAGGCTCGGTACCATTTTCTATCTCGGCTATCTCGTTTTCGAGTTCCCGCAGAATCTGTGTCTGCAACGCCTGCCCGTTGGGAAATGGCTGAGGTATGTCGTTCTCCGAATTAGCTGTACTGGGTGACATCATTTCTCGCAGCTTCAATATCTTGGCTTGGGCCATAGCGTTATGTATGCACGCAGCATGCAAGAATTTCGCTGGCCTCTTCGTCGTTCGATTGATCCCGGGTATATGTGAAGGTAGTATCACAGCGGGATTTATGATTGTCACCTCCATGTTCTATACGCGAACGGAGCAGACTTTGAGAGTTGGGTACTGGTGTGAGCGTATACAATAGCTATCCTGCGTAGCATTGTATTTTCTGACTCCTTGTGCAGTCTTGATGAACGGTACAGGTAGGGTTGTGTTCTTTCCTATTCGCCAAAGTTGACTATTTGGTGTTAGCACAAATAATCTCAGGATCCATTAGCTTCGGGACCTTGCATATGAAAACCAATTCATTGCAAGCTTGGCAATGGTACGTGACTTTTTTATCTATCCATTTTTATAGCCTAATAGTTGGTCTAACCTAGGCTTATGGTAATTCTGGGCATATTAACCATGGTGACTGCGATAATTTTCTGGTTCTCTACTTTCACCTCGTAATCTAGAGAGGCTGGTGTTCGGTCCAGGTTCCTTTTTCCAGATTCTCCTACGAACGCGTGGTTCCTGACCCCAGAGGAACGCTCCTCTGCAGTCCAACGGATAAAGGTCATTCGATCGTTACGGTTACTCTCTCCTGGGTAAAGTAACCCCCTTCTCAAACAGGAAAATCAAACAGGTGTCGAGAACAAACATTTCAAAAGAGAACAGTGCGAAAAGCCCGCCTTTGTATGCATGTTATGTTCCTTCTGACGTGCATATCACTAGGATGATAGAAGCCCTAACGGACGTCAAAATTTGGCTATTCGCTCTTTTCTCCGTGTTAGCAGACATCCCTAACTCGCTTGTCAATCAGCGACAGATAATCATCTCGTCGTTTGGCTTCTCCGATCTTGAAACAACTCTCCTGGGCTGTGTTCCCGGCGCTGTAGCGATATTGGCGGTTTGGAGCGGCACGGCCATAGCAGCACGGATACCCAACAGCCGGGCATGGGTCGGTGTGATATACCTGATACCCAATCTCGCTGCTGTGTTTTTGATGCTCTTTCTAAACTGGGATAATAAACTTGGTTTATTACTACTGACTTTGTTCTTCGCTGGTGAGATGCTCTTGCTGTTCTATCTCTGTACCACCGCTTATCAATAATATAGACCTCGGATTCACCGCCTTTGGTAAAGTCTGAATCATCTGCTCACCACCGCTATTAAAACTGTTGTAGTTCTGTCCCTTTCTTGGCTGTCATGCACTACGGCGGGACACACGAAGAGAATAATCGCCAATGCGATCATGCTATCCGCATATTGTATCGGCAATGCGGTAGGTCCTTTAATGTGGGCGGAGAAATACAAACCTCGGTGCGTGTCCTATAGGCTTGTGGTAGCCTTTCCTTTCCATGTTGATGAGCATGTGGAACTAGCAATCGCGTACCCTGGGCAATCATGGGAGTTTGCGTCGTTTTTCGGATTCTGACTCTGCTCGGGATTCGATATCTGCTTTTTACTGAAAATCGACGCAGGGACGCCAAGCCTGTCGATACTGCCTATGCAGATGTATATATTGAGCGGTTGAAAGAGGACGGTGTTATGGAGAAGGTTCGCGTCGAAAAGGTATGTCGATTCTTTACTATGTACGTTTCGTGCTTTTCCAAGCGGCCCTACAGGAATTTTTGGATTTGACGGACAAGCAGAATCGAGATTTTAGGTATGTCCTGTAATAGTAGGCTTCAGTATCTATGTGCCAAAAAGGACCCGCCAGCGTATGCAATGAGTGCTTGCCAGGTGCATATACTGTCTCTAATAACGGTTAACGGAACAAAAAGAATATGTTTACAAGTAAATCTACAACTAAGTAGTACAATTGTATTCACTGAACTAGTAACCCTGGTTATTCTTCCCTTTGAGCCCATAGCAACTACGACAAAGAAATGATGTAGATATCCATTATGCGCCATATGCAGGCGGGTTCTCTGCCGGGACCGTAGCATCCTGGCTGGGCAGAATTACAGAGCTAGACTGAGCGGGAGAGTCGTACCTCGCTATATTGACACATTAGTGACTTTAGTATGAACGAACGACGAAGGTTCACGCACGCAAAATATCCTCATCTTGTACTGCCTGTCGCTTCATATAGATCGCTCTCTCCCTTGCTTTCTCCAAGAGCGCCACGAACTGGAACATGGCTTGGCTCTTGAACCGCACCTCCACCTCGGTTCCTGTCGTTAGACCCCCATCCGGTGCAGGCTTAGCTTCGAAGACGAAGTAGTTTGCTCCGAAGGTAGGTTGCACGAACTTGGTAGAGAGGATAGAGTGTAAGGGGACGGATAGCGATTCGAAGGATGATTGCGGGTTAGATACGAACAAGAGCTGTAATAATATAAAGTCAAATGGGCGCAGTGAAACGTATAGCGTACTTACCCTCTGATCAGTAACCCAGAGTCGACCCGTAGCCTTCAGTGATCCACCGAAACCTGAAGGAACGGAAGGTGGTACTTTCAGAGTTAGATCGACACCTGAGTCGATGGTTGTTATGACCATTTCATGAGGAAGGGGGACGGGGTTGCGTTGTTCATCAATCATTGCACAATTCAAAGCCATGGTGGAAGATGAAGGTAAGTAATGTAAGGAAGGAACAAGCTGAATGCCGCTTCGATTTATAACCCTCGCAGCAATCTATCAACTAAAGAACCAATTGTTGTGGCTACCTAGCGCAATGGTAGCGCGTTTGGCTTCGATTGCTAAACGATACCAAAAGGTTGCAGGTTCGAGTCCTGCGGTGGTCACATTTTTTACACTTTCCTTCTGAAGTGCATCATCATCAATCAAAATCATCAATGATTTGGAATTCCTGAGTTCCTCTCTTCAAAGTCAAATTATAAATGATGATCATTGATTAGAGTCCTTTGGCCAAGTTTTTATTTTTGTACCACACCATTGAATAGTTGCATCCACAATCAACGGCAAGCGCTTAGGAGTGACACGTCTAAGTATAAGTACCTCGGCCGCCCAAAAATAAGGGGGACAAGGTGAAGTCAAGTTCATGCAGCGAGACCCAACGCAGCGACAGAACTTGTTTTGCAATTCAATTATAAAAATTTAAACCCTCTTTGAATGAAGGAGAGAACTTAGTTGGTAAAGAGGAGCTAGCACCGGCGCCTTGAGATACAACCTCTCGGAGGTTGACTTCACTGTTTCAATACATCGTGGAAGTCAGAAAAATCGTAATTCAAAAAATATGCAGATATGGAGCCTTCCGAGGACACCGACGAGCGAAGCGATAGAGGTCTCCCTAGATCGTATCTCGCGTATTATATCGACACCTTCTTGACATTCACTGTGTCGCCGCGGAAGTGTTTGTGTTGCCCGTGGGCCGTTAAGAACGAGGGCGATGAAAATCTAGTGCTGCAGAATGCGAGGACCGGTCTTTCATCATCGTTGAAGTTGCATGTTCATACCTAGCCTCATAAACCAGAGTCAATGATCCGTATAAAAATGAGTCGTTCGAAGGATGTAGACGTAAGACCGTCAGTCTATAGCAGCTAGCTTAATTATGTATGCGTGGCGCCAGGAAGAGCCTAGGCTCGGAGACAAGCCGTTAGAACATGTTTTCTTTTCTTCCAGGCAGACGGAGTACCAATGTATGATGATATACATTAGAAGTCGGCACTGAGATCCACGGAGAAGAGTTTTAATGTAGTGCAAGATGGTAACGATGACACCGCGGAGGTCTTATTGTCACAAGTGAAGCAGAAACTCGTAGGGAGCAGATAGATCATCCGATAATCGATAAGGTCTGCACACGTCAAACATACCGCCCTGTTTTCGCAGTCGATGAGGCCTGGAGGAGTTCCGTGGGTTGTAACTTGTCCGTGGGCCGGGTAGACTAGTAAACTTCAAAGCTATGGACGCGAAGTGCACGTGACTATCACGCGACTCAAAGCAAACAGCGTTCATTTCAAATTCTAGCGGCCGCGTCGTCGACGCGCCACTCTGCTTTGACCGTGGCAATGGCCACCCTTCTTATCTCTCAGCATTCATCCAACCCCCTCGAGGCTGCCTCATCTGACCCTCGAAATGCACGCTATCGGCGGGTCCTCAACGAAGCTCGAGCCCGGCAAGTCGCAGCGGAGGAAGACCCTTCGCCGTCGTCCGAGGACCAGATCTCAGGCTATGCACCGAAGGATGACATGCAAGCCTACTGGGGACATCTCGCTCAAGTGACACCCGTTATATCCAAAGTGAAGCAGAAATACGGTCGGAAGGCTGCTGAAGTAACGATGAACTTGAACAATAATATGGTGGATTTGGACGACAGCATGGACAGCGACGATCCACTAGCGCTGAGGGATGAACCGATGGAATTCGAGGACGAGGTGGATGAGGTATCGTTCGATGAGGAGGGCAGTGAAGAGCAGGAAGAACGGGATGACGAGGACAACGATAACCAGAGTTCACACACCAACGACTCTGACGAAGAATTCACCATACTGTCGAAGAGCGAAGAGGACAGGCAAGAGATTCTTGAGGAAATCCGGGATCTGGAAGACGCTGTTCCCGAACTCGAAGAGAGCTACCGTCTAGTGGATCGACTAGGCACTGGGACCTTCTCCTCAGTATACAAGGCTGTCGACCTTTTCTACGACAAATGGGACAATCGCCCTTGGCAGTGTCCCCATCCGCCTGGATCATCGGCCCATCCTCAGTCGGTGGCCCGCGAACCAGGGAGCAAAGTCTTCGTTGCTATTAAGCGGATATACGTGACAAGCAGTCCGGAGCGAATCAAGAACGAAATATCAGTTCTGGAGGATTGTAGAGGGTGCAGACATGTGTCTCAGCTCATAACAGCCTTTCGAGAGAAGGATCAGGTAGTGGCTATTATGCCATACCAGAGGAACGAGGACTTCCGAGTACGTGAAGGCCGATATTCGCGTCTTCTTGCTGACCCTTCACCAGGACTTTTTTTGTTCTATAACCATGGAAGGCATTAAGGCCTACTTCCGTTGTTTGATGCGTGCTTTGCGAGACATCCACGCCCGACAGATTATTCATCGAGATGTGAAACCTGCAAACTTTCTGTTCGACCCGCGAACGGGAATGGGTACCCTTTGCGATTTCGGTCTAGCATCCGTTCGTGATTTCTTAACTAACCATAATTTGACGCTGACACTTTCGCAGCGCATGAATGTGACTGTGCCTGGCCTATGTCTGCATTTGCCAGCTTCGCCTTCCCACCCTCATGGTCGTTTACGAGCACGAAATGAATACGACGCAGAACACATCAAAAAAATGCAGCGTGAGGCAAGAGCGAAGAACCATTGGCCTTCGGACCGAGTGGGATATCCTCAAAACGATACCCGGTGCGTAATTGCCCTTCATTATCACGCTCTTCTAATTACATTTGCTCCAGGCCTGTTTCGAAAGCAAATAGAGCGGGCACTCGGGGTTTTAGAGCTCCCGAAGTATTGTTAAAGTGCGGAAATCAATCGGGCGGTAGGTTTATGTATGATGGTCATGATCCGGTTTCTCATCTGCTCGCAGGAATCGACGTCTGGTCCGCCGGATCGATACTTCTCTTCTTCCTCACAAAGAAGTTCCCCTTGTTCCAGTCAAATGATGATGTCGAGGCCTTAATGGAAATCGCTACAATCATCGGCTCGAAACGCATGGAAAAGGTTGCCACACTGCACAGTAAGTTCCTCCTTATTCACCCCGAAATACCCCGGTCTAATGTTCCAACGGATCGAACATTTTCTACGAACGTCCCTTCTGTGACTGGCACGGGCATGACATGGCGCGAGTTCTGCGAGAAACAGAATCCTGAAATTGATACACCCCCTCCACCTAATCCTGATTTCTACCCGCATGCGGATACGCCAACGTCGGAAGAAGAGCATCGTCAGGACCTTGACAATGCATTTGACCTTCTCGAAAACCTACTACACCCCGAAGTAGTCCATCGAATATCACCGCGTGATGCCTTATACCATCCCTTTCTGGCCGAAAGCGTGGGCGACGACGAGTTCTTTCCCCACCCTTTTGGTGAGGGAGTCTGCGCGCATCTTCATAGGATAGATGGTGTGACGGAGCAGCCTAGTGTGGTCATCGAAACCGAAAAGGGACAGACTATGAAGCTACTGGAACATGGGCAGGGTTTAGCCATTGGAAACCAACCTTGCGAGTTTCATCAAGACTTGGTGTTTCTCTAGCATGTATGTTTATTATACTTATTTTGTGGACGATCATTACTGCTTCTAATGCTTATTATGCTCTTGAAAACAACATCGAATTCGTTCTCGTGTATCAAAACGTTTCAAAGGGGATCACTTCCGTAGGGCTGTTCGTAAACACTCCCTTTTGCCACCGCAAAATTGAAAACCCCGACCTCTTTTCCTTTTTACATGAAGGTAGTTGCTGTTACTGGTTCGTGATACTTAGTAACGAGTACTGATAAAAACCGCCTGCCCCTTCGGCTTCTTCGAGCCAATACACGCTAATACTAGAAGCAGTGTGGGTTCAATCACACCTTGCTACAATATCGGATGGCGTCTGCGAAGGCGCAACGAGAAGCGTCATATCCGGCCAGAGACTTTCCCGTCCAAAACCAACTCGCCGGATAGTCTCATGATCACAGCATCAAGGCATGAGAAGGGAGAAAACGAGGTTTAAATGACCTACCTGTGAACGTATACCGACCACATTGCCCGCCCTGTGGCACAATCTAGTCTTTCGTACTCCATCGAATGCGGAATGTCTATAAACATCTGTGTCCTCGGAGAAGAATTGCAGCCGTGTGTCGGTGGACTCTCAGGATCAAATTAATTACACCCTGCGGTAGCGGTGCTTGTTTATGTCGTGATGATGAGTTCGTATTCTATGTGATATCAAATGGCTCATCTCGATGTTCTTGTTCTGACAGGCTGGACAGACTAACGAATACATCATGGTCGAAGAGTCCTGGTCAGTGGACATTGCTGTTGTCTAGCGAGAAGGTCCTGTGCCGTTTGATTCGAGGTGACATCATCATTGTAACCGGTATTCACGTCCGTAACCGGTTTCCCTTGATGCTTCTTTTCACCCCTGCTCTTCCTCGGCTCTAGTTATAACTCGGATCAGCATACGCGACGGTACAGAGGTGTTACTGGCGGGCCAATATTAGCTTGACCGTCCGAACTGCCGCTTACTCCGAGCACGTAACGGGCCAACGTACGATCCCGCGGTTCTCAGCCTTCTTCATCACCAACCTTCGTCATCACTAAAAGCTCGCTTGGAACAACGTTAAGTGAAACGGAACTAAAGACAGCGAGGCTGCTATCTTTAAGCTACCCGGGGACTGTTTCGCATAGGGTTTGCAATTGATCAAGCAAACTTTGTGCTTGGTTGGGAGAGACAAACTCAGCTATGACGCTGTACCGGTGACGAGTACAGCTTGCACCGGTAGATATGCGCCAAGGCACGAAGTCCGAGATAGTACGTCTCGAATAACGAACGGATCACAAGGAACTGCCAGCATGGGAGGCCATGGCGTTCAAACTCCACGGAAACGTTGCAACGCACAAGTCGGTATTGCTCACCTGCGCGAAGTCACCGTTCTGTCATTATGGTCGACACGCGATTTTCGAGGACGATTTGCGGCTATAAATACCAGAGTTTCTGTCTGTTGCTATCCCCCCATCTCCAGATCAGCTCTTGAAGAAAATGCCTAGTCTCACCTTTCCCTGCATCTTCCTCCTCGCTGTTGTCTCCTTCATCGCGTACAAATACGCGAACAAAGTCTCCAGGTTTCCTTTGCCCCCAGGACCTCCTAAATGGCTTTGGGCAGGTAACTATTTCCAGCTGCCTGTAATTCACCCATGGAAGACATATGCTTCTTGGGCGAAGCACTATGGTATGTATACACCTATGTAGAGGTCTTCGACGACTCATCGTTTCCAGGTCCTCTTACCCATCTCCGCTATTTTGGACAGACAACTATCATTCTGAACACCGGAAAGGCTGCAACAGATCTGTTAGAATCTCGTTCAGCGCTATACTCTGATCGGCCTGTCTGGGTGATGGGCGCTTTAGCCGGTCGTGCTCGTAGTGCCTTCCATATCCCCTATGACCACCCTCGATTCCGGTCGTATCGCAAGATGCTCCATTCAGGTCTGAACCCTCGCATCACGCGTACCTATAGGCCAATCCAAGAGCACGAGCTCAATACCCTGCTCAAGAACCTATCCGAGACGCCGGAAAACTTTATCTCTCATCTGAGGAGGTGAGTTTCTTTGCAATCGGCATCAGATCTGACGGGCGAATCTCACCTTTCAAACAGGAATGCGGCGGGAATGGTCCTGAAGGTTGCCTACGGCTACGAAGTGTCGGCCGGTAGCGACGACTTCATTGATCGCATCGAAAATTTCTTCCAAGAAACCGAGAAGCGTCTGAGTCGTCCCTACCTAGTAGACTTCTTCCCATATTGTAAGCATTTTCTGGTCTGCTTTCACTGGTGTTACTTAGATTTTCTTGACTCTAGTGCAATATCTGCCAGAATGGTTCCCCCTCGTCGACTTCAAGCGAATCGCTCGGGAACATAAATCGATGGATGTTGAATCTTTCACGTACAATTGGGCGAAGAAACTCATTGTTCGTCTCTCCATCGGCCTTTTCGATGCAATTGCTGACGCGAAATCCGACAGGCTTCTGGCAATCACAACGACTCGTTCGTTTCCCACTTCTTACAACGCGAGGGTCATAATGCCCCTGGCGAAGAAGAAGAGGAAGCTATCAAATGGTGTAGTGCAGCACTCTATATCGGAGGTGCAGATACCGTAAGCGATATTTACCTGCACGCTCGGTTATCAGAACGCTCACGATTTTCATAGACCGTTTCTGTAATGACGTCTTTCTTTTACCTCATGACGATGTACCCCGAGGTACAAGCTCATGCTCAAGCTGAGATAGAAGAAGTCATTGGAACCGATCGTCTACCTACGCTGGATGACAGAGGTTGCTTGCCTTTCATTGGCGCTCTCATCAAAGAAATCATTCGATGGGGACCGGTCGCACCTTTAGGTGGGTCCTCCTCTGCCTAATTTGCGTGCATCATTCTGATACTCACCCACAGGCCTTCGTCATCGTGTCAAGGAGGATGATGTGTACTCTGGGTATCATATTCCCAAGGGCGCCACCGTCATCGCAAACATATGGTTCGTAAATCGATTACCTTCCACGTCTTCTCAGAGATCCTCAGTCGTATTTACAGGGGAATTACGCATGATCCTGAGCTATACCCTGACCCACATACGTTCAGACCGGAGCGGCACTTGGGATCGCATCCTGAGACAGACCCATACAAGTTCGTGTGGGGTTTCGGTCGTAGAGCGTGTCCTGGTGAGCAATTCGCGGCAATCAAAGTATATCATTCAAACTCTTATCTCTCTCCCACTTCACAGGCACTCATCTAGCCGAGCTGTCTCTCTTTCTGAATATCTCCAACATTCTGGCTGCCTTCAACATTAGCAAAGCGTTAGACGCACAGAAGCGGGAGATAGAGCCGCAAATCGAATGGTCCAACGCGACAGTCTCGTATGTCATGACCTTTGGCTATCTTTGACACCGCCTGACGAGCTAAATCTACAGGCATATCAAGCCGTTCAACTGTCGCATAACACCTCGACCGACAATTGCACTAGCCTTCCTTGCCGATTAGATTTGGCTTGGCTTGGTACAGCACCGCACAACCTAAAATAATTTATCGACTTACTGTAAATACCCAATATATGTCTATTAGATCTATCGTCTACAGAATAATGATATACAGAATGCGTATCGACTGAGTGAGGTTGGTTTAAGTTTATGAATACATTAAGGAGCTCTACGCCCTATATTCAACCCTGGAACATTTTTTAAGTGCATCATACCAACTGTTCTAGCCTCGATTAGTGGAGGAAGGGCACTTGTCCATCCCAGACACTCCTGGGCATACAGTGTCGCTTTGTTCACCAGTTCCACCTTATTCCATTTTGTTGTCTTGAGGTTTGAGTTGTAGTATCCCAACCAGGCCTTGTAAGCCTGCTCCTTGACCTTATCATCTATTTTGACCAGAGCCTCGTTTGTGACCACTCGTAGAGACTCTATCATCTCCGTGGTAAGCGACTCCTTTTTAGGGATAGATATTCCTTGCAGTGCGCGCTGACTGAGGAAAGCCTGTTCATCAGGGTCGAGAATCAAAGTACCGCGACCGGCCGCGCCAGCCCTAGCTGTTCTGCCTAAACGATGGATGTATTGCTCCCCGTTCACAGGGAGGCCAACTTGGAAGACAGCGGTAACCCTTGAAGAAAAGCGTCAAAATTTTGGCATCGTGAGGTGACTGGAAGTTGTTACCCGGGAAAATCAACGCCTCTAGCTGCTACATCAGAACAAAGCAGAATTGCGCTGCGCTCAGCGCGGAACTTGTCAGAGCTGCGTTCGCGCGCCTTTTGAGTTAGTCGGGAGTGCATTAAAGTGAGCGTTGGAAGACCGTCGATGTTTGATAGTGCATGGAACGCGGCATCGACGTGGCGGGCAGTAGGGAAAAAGACGACCTGCTTTGATGAACCTTTGTGCATATCTTGATCTTCTTTAATTAAGTGGAGTAGAGTTGGAAGGTGGTGTGAGAAGGGGGTAATTATATGAGACTGCTCGACTGTAGAAGTTTCGCGTGAGCAAAATAAATAAGAATTGGACTGATGAGAACGTACCATGCTCGTGAGTAGCTCGTTCATCCTCGTGAATGGTATTGACGAATTTGAAACCCGCTCTCAGCTGCGATTTGGCAACCTAGACGAGCTTGAGTGTCACAGCATCGTCGAGTAAAGACGTAACTGACCTGTTGGACGTCCTTACTTATCGTGGCAGAAAAGTGAAGAGTCTGTCTGGGAGTCTTAGGCAGGTACTTTTGAATTTGGTCCAACTGCGGCTTAAAGCCAACATCCAACAACCGATCGACCTCGTCCAAGATGTAGACCCTGAGGTTGGAGAGATACCGATGGAAACCGTGATTTTCCAAGTGATCAGCCAGCCGCCCAGGAGTCGCTATGAGAATGTCACAGCCCTGGCTATTGAATTTAGAAAGCTCTGCTCGAGGACTAGTATGCATGAGGAGCGGACTCGCAGAATACAGTTAACACTTACTTGTTGCCGCCATATACGGTGAAGACTTTCAAGCCGTGAGGGTGGGCAAGGGTCTCTGCTTCCCTAGCAATCTGAGAAGGACGACAAGAGGCATTGAGCTCCCGATGCCACATGCCAACAGAACTCGACGATATCGCACCTGAATCGCCAATTCCCGAGTCGGTGAAAGCACCAGGATTGAAACTCCTTTGCGAGACTTGTTCTTTGATAAAGTCTCGATAGCGGGAAGTAAGAAGGCCAATGTTTTTCCTTGTACACGTTAACATATGTTTGTAGGGATGAGGATGATGATCTACCGGTTCCAGTTCGGGCTTGTACGAGAAGATCTTGACCAGTCAGTGCATGCTATGCGCAAGTTTTAGTAAAGGGAGTTCCATGAAATCACCAGGACACGCACGTCGATTGTTTCGGCTGTTCATGATACTAGCAATGAGCAAAGGCCTGTGTCAAGTAAGTTCCGACGCTAACCTTGAACCTTGGTCATGAATCTAAGTGAAATATTGAGCTTGTACACAAATAGAGTTTTCAACGACATACTCATGCTTTATAGCAGATTTGGACACCTCAGAGATAGAGAGGCTCTTGAAAGTCCGGTCAGAGGTGTCGTCAACGGTTGAGGCCATATTGCGACGAGTAAATTGTATCGGAGAGAAGCGGTTGATGGACTTGGTCCTGACGTAGAAAACAGGCCTGCTGCTTCTCAACGCTCTAAGCATATCTAGTGGGGAAGAGTGGACGGTTGGACGTCGATGAAGAAGAAGACTCCAAATGGAAAAGGAAAATAAAGCGAGCACGTGGCCTAACACAAACAGGGGCCGAATCTTCAAAACGCAATCGCGGCAACGGCACTTTCGTGAGTTAACAAAGAGGAAGAACAATTCGAATTGAAGTAGGATTTATGTATAAAATATCCCAGATATAAACACCGTTTTATTGGAGTTCAAATTACGGTCGTTACAGAAGCCAGATTAGCCATTTCGCTGCGATAGCCAGTCAGCCAAATTATTGGTTTCATTATTAAGTATAAGGACAATCACCTGGCAGTAAGAGCAAAAACTGTTCCATGCCGAGGGTCAGATGGCAAGGTATAACCTGTGCTCATTGTCCAGACTCCCGACGAAATGTTATCTGCAAAAAGATTTCTTCAGACGTGCCTCATGTAGACGGACAGCCTATGAATGAACCTGATTGGTAAGGTAGATACCCTTGCACTTCTCCAGCAAGATCAGCTATGTCATCAACCCAGACGTGAAAAAGGGAGGAACTGAGATTGTCGACGAAGCATAAAGGTCCCTCGACTTGGCCATGATCAGCGTACCCGATGCCCTCGAAGACAAGTTCCCAGGTACCGAACATATTCAATGAGCGTTCTTGGATCACCTTCGTACTGTATGCTTTGCTGAACCGATGATAATAACCTGAGATGGGATCTTTGCAGACGGTGGTATCGATATTAGGTGCACCACGATCGATCCAAACTTCAGCTTCGGTAAATGTGATAAAATCAGTCGTGTTCGCATACAGAAGACGAGAGTAAGTGGAGCCACTGTGAGCAGTATCATTGGCTGCGAACAAATTGCTTGCCCAGTAGACGATGAAATGCTGGGCATCAGGGTCCCATGTTGCTTCCGGAGCCCAGGACATGCCTGCCTGGAGTATTCGTAAGCGTGGGTTTCTACAAAATTAATAACTTAGGTCGGGACAGACTCGCCTCCGGTGGAGAGACTTCAACAAGCCTCTGATCGGACCAAGTTACTAGGTCGGGAGACTCCCAAATGGAGAGGTAGCGGCTTCCATTTCTACTCAGAGCATCCCAGGATTTTCCGCTACCGTAAACCTTCAAGTCCGTGGCCACTACATAGAACACACCCGTCGTTGGGTGCTGGATAATGTACGGGTCACGAACACCCTTATCTCCAAGCGTTGATGTCAGCACTGGGCTACCGCCATTGACAAGGGACCAAGAGGCCGGAGTATCCCCATTGCTGACGGCTACAGGAAATCATTCACCTAGTCGGTCTCCGATGAACACAATACCCACCGAAATATATTTGCTCGCCTAATTGAAAGCCTGACAGTGAGTCGCGTCGAGTACCAGTAGAAGCCAAGACATACCGTTAGAGTATTTCTCCCCGATGAAATAGATAAATCCATATCCAGCCTTTTCTTTGTCTTGCCTCTGGCATTCACGATGAACAGAATCAAAGCATGGTTATGACATGACCTACCTGTTCCAGAAGAGCAGGGACAAGGACACAGCAAGCCAACAAGATAGTCCAAATAAGCATGGGCACGGTTTGAATGCTACTTCAGCCTTCTTCCTCCTTTTAACTTGCGGAATTTCCTCTGACAGGTCCGGATATAATCATGATACGAAGACCTTTTCTCCTCTCTCAAGGCCCAGAATCATGAGACCTTGAAGAACATAGCGCTTCCAAATTCCGGGCCGTTTCCACGCTTCCTCGAGGTGCAACCATGCAAGTGCCAAGTCCTAGATAATCCTCAATATATTGTAACCGGATCTGATAGCATTTCCCCGCGAAGCTGATCGACGGCATATGACTGATTTGTCAGTATCGAACACTACATTGGTGTCTTGATAGGATGAAGAACGGGATTTTTCGAAATGTTCATGATGGTTGATGAAAGCAAGGTGCCGATGTGACGGCCCGACATCCGAGATCATTGAATTCGTCCCTATTTTGTCCCTATTCGTCCTTCACTTCCTTTCCATCCAACCTTTATCACGTCTATAGCATCGTGAGTCCTTAAAGAGAAGAGTACGGATTAAAACGTTTCAAACCGCTCAAAATACATACGAAGGTTGACTGTTCGAGGTAGAGATGCCGCCTTCGTCCTTACCATGACACCGCGAGCAGAAGAATGGAAGGAAATCACTCTCACTAAATTCCCCGCACACCCAAACGTCTTCAGGAGCAGCCACCGTAAACCATTGTGAACCCAGGCAGTACTGCCTATTTTCCCTCAATTCCGATGTGCAAGTCAATTCAGTGAATACAATACGACAGCTGGGAACTATGTATAAATTATCATGTCGAGGATGGTGCGTAAGGCCATCGTGCAAGTCGAACGAGCAAGAACCGTCCTGCGGGACGCTTATCCTGACCAGACGCTTCCACCAGGAGCGGTGTAACTCTGCAAATTGTTGTAGATGTTGATCTACGACGGCGCATCAGTACTGCGTGAGAGGCCCCGATGTCTACAATTGATACGCACCGTAATACCAGGGTCGGTTGACTTGTAAGCTCCCGGAAGAGCTATAGTCGGCGGCTTTGCGCTTCCGCCACCGGTGATCTTTACCTGGGCGCATCCTTCATCCATATAAATCAGTTCCCAGAGCGTAAAGAAGTAACGGACTACTCACCGATGTAGAACTGAGCTCCAGGGTAGCTTTCAGCAACGTGTAGGGCAATCTGCCAGAGATATATACCTTAGCAAACGCGGTCAGTCAGGAATGAATCACGTACGATCTCTCCTCGAATGAGATACTCTCCAGCAGGAAGGGACGATGGAATTACAACACTGTGTCTTCCTACAAGCAAACGTCGTTGTAAGCGGCAACCCCCGGATATCTAACACACTAGAATTCTTACCGTTGTTTGCGTTAACGACATCAGTCGCCCATTCTTGAGGCGAAGGACTCAAAAGACCCGAAGAATAGATCTTGGTCCATACGGATCCTTGTCCACTGAAGGCTGAAGCTGTGCCCGCCGAGGCTGCAGGCGCAATGTAGACCTGCACCGGTCCCTTGTGTCCACTAGAGATGGCATCTTCGCCTGTCCGCTCGGCATGTTGGTGCCACTCAAGCCTATGAACGAATGAAGAGCGTATTCAATACCTCCATCCTCCAGATCAAACACGAATCGCACATACGTGATGTTTGTACCAGCGGAAATGGTCGCGGTTGCGACACCAGCGCCTGAAAGTCCATTCACGTTGCAGGTGAGGTCGGTGGACGTCACGTCCGTCACCGGGTTGTTGCTTGGAGGAACGCGTATGTACGTGTTCAGGCCTTGATCAACCTAAGCAACGATCAATTCCGCTGGCTTGGGAAAATGTGGAATGGAAATGCTACGTACGCCGTTGATCCACGTATACTGCATGGTGACTATCCGAACATTGTCAGTTATCGAGCGACCTTCGAGGGGATGAACACTCACAGTGGGCATTGGCGACTGCCGCTGCGGTAAGGATGGATAATACGAGCTTCATACTGAGCATGTATGCACTACTGGGAGATCGACGAGGATCCTGGTGTCCTTTAAATACTGTCCATGAAGAAGCTTAGCTGAAGAGACCATCTGCTCGAGGCAGAAGAGCCTTTGTCACACAAGCCGAAGTTGAGGCGCCATGACGACTAATTTTCCGAAGATGGGCTACCAATACCTGCCAGTCCAGAAAGGTTGTGGTAATTTTAGCGTCCAGAGGGGCATAACGGATCAGACTTATGAGCCATTAATTCAGCTAAACGGTCTATCAGTCAAGTCACATTGAGATTATTAACACCGAATATCAAGCGCACATTATGCGAAGCGGAGCATTGAGCCCATAATGTATAACTCGGCGTGATTCGTCGGACTCTTTCATGCCATACATGACACTCCGAGATGCCTTCGAGGATCGCTGTGAGAATCAGAGGTTCATCCGCAATAGAGTTTGGGCAACGTCCCTGGAAAGACAAAGACAAAGGGTTTGATATCATAAGTCGCAATAGGCACTAGCTCTCACCTCACTCTCTCAACTCCTGTCGGAACGTTAGAATCTCATGCCCCGTAGGCTACCAATCAAATACCAAATATCAATTCATACACAAGTAGTACAATTTCGACTGTGTTAAACGATACAAGATAAGCATTTTACAATTACAACTTCACCTTATTTCCTTTTTCACACCAGGTTCGAAGGGTACTTGAAATCCTCCAACCCAACAAAGTTCTCCTTGATACTCCTCGCGCTTATGAAGCGATAGAAAATACTGATGCTCCCCGCCTTATCGTTCGTCCCGCTAGCACGAGCACCACCGAACGGCTGCTGCCCGACCACAGCCCCAGTGCATTTTTCGTTGTAGTATACGTTACCGGCAGCGTTGCGGAGCTTGTTATCAGCTTTTATCAGGGCTTTGCGGTCAGAGGCGAATCTAGGAAGAAAGAAAGAAGATTAACGGCATGATTTCGCATTGTCTTAACTGATTGGAACTCACATGGACCCTGTAAGACCGTATTCGGTACTCTCATCGATGAGGTCGAGTGTTTTCTCAAAGTCGGCGTCTTCGAACACGAAGACCTTGGAGGGACGTCAGAGGGCACCCGAGAGCATGTCGGAGATACGTACAGTCAAGACAGGGCCAAAGATCTCCTCCACGAGAGTAACGGACTTGGGGTCTTTGGTAAGGATTACAGTCGGCTGCACGAAGTAGCCTTTGGAGTCATCGCCTACATTGATGATTAATGAATGGATGCACGCGGATTAATTGGTTTACGAACCGCTACCGCCGATGAGAATCTCACCACCAGCTTCCTTGGCCTTCTTTATGTAGCCCGTGATCTTGTCATAGGCAGGCCGACCGCTGGATATATTCTTTCAACATGGTTATCCAAACAGGCGGGGAAAAAACGTACATGACGGGACCCAAGAAGTTACTCCAATCGAGCTGGCTTCCAACACGGATCTTGGCAACTTCCTCCAGTAGCAGGTCTTTGAACCCGTTCTTCCATACCGATGACGAGACATACAGCCGGGACAACGCAGAACATTTTTGGCCTAATTAAGACCCTCATGAACTCCAGGATTCGACAAATGAGGAAGCGACACGAACCCGAATACTCGAATGCACCTCTGATAGTTTGCAGGACAGCGTTCTTTATCTCTGCCGACTCATGGACAATATGGAAGTTTTTGCCTCCCGTCTCACCCACGATTCTCGGGTACCCCTTGTACACATCCAAATTAGCGGCGATGTCTTTCCAGAGCTTCTTGAAGATGAAGGTGCTGCCGGTGAAGTGGAGACCAGCGAAGCTCTTGTGACTGAGAACCTGGGCGCAAACTTCTGGCGGAGGGCCCGGAACGAACTGGATAACGCCAGGTGGGATACCTGCCTCCGAGAAGATTTGATGCACAATGTAGTTGGAGTAAGTGGCAGCAGGTGAAGGTTTCCAGACGACCACGTTGCCGACGAGAGCGGGAGCTAGGATGGAATTGTGAGGCTCGACGCGTCCTTCGAGAAGAAGAAGACGCACCACCCGTCAGGTTACCACCAATAGCCGTGAAATTGAATGGTGTGACGGCGAAGACGAAGCCTTCCAAAGCCCGGTACTCAATACGGCTAGAGACGCGGGGGATGAGGGGAAGAAGTAAATGTCTCACTTCAAGCAGGACTCACTTCCATGCACCAGGCGAGTTCTTGGGAGGCTGCTGGGCATACAACTCACTCACGTACTTGACTCCAAATCGCAGGAAATCCGTCAGCTAAAATCGAAGCGAGATCAGTGAAAAGAAGCGTAGAGCGTGATACAATCGTACTTCTGCAGCAGCATCGATCTCAGCCTGCCACGGATTCTTTCCCTGCCCAAGCATAGTAGCAGCCATCAGCTTGTATCTGTACTTCCCGCTGATGAGATCAGCAGCTTTGAGGAAGATAGCAGCACGGTCTGCCCATGGCATGCTCTCCCATTCAGCTTTAGCCGCGAGTGCTCCGTCGATGGCACTCGCCACCGTCGCAGGATCAGCTTCGTGGTATGTGCAGAGATGGTTAGCATGGTCATGAGGTAGTGGCTGCTTGGCTAGCTTTCCAGTTTTCACCTAGACAAATATCAGCACCCATCGTGGAATACCCACTCCGAATTACGGGCTCACAGGTTTTCCATTGATGATACAAGGTACCTCAAAGGGCAATTCCTGTTGCATCTGGTCAATCGCAGCCTGCAGCGCATGTCGTTCTGGTGAACCGGGAGCATAGGTTTTCTGGAAAGGTATCAGCGTCGCCGTCGTCGGTGCAAATGAGTACACACCATTGGCTCATTTTGAATATCCGGTATCTGGAAAGTCGCGAGTTGAGGCGAGGCCATCGTTCTGGTTGTGTGAAAGTGGGAGGGAAGAAGATCAAGCACAATAACGAGTCACGGTATAAATATAACGCGGACGCGTTCAGATAGGAGATCAGCGGAAGCCACATCTACGCCGCGGCCCGCCCTCCGTTAAATTTCAAAGACAAACACTGCATACTCGGTTCTTGATCAGAGGTTGTGTGCTTTCGTTTTTTGGTATATGATCCGAGCCGCGTTCGCAGAACGGATCGCAAAAAAATGGCATTTTCTAGCTAACATACTGCAAGTGACAGCAAACGTACTCATGAAGAGGAAGCAGTGCGATAAATTAAAAATGATCCCGCTGTCTCGACGTTTGGCCGCCTACACCATAAAGGGAAGTGCATCAATGTCCTCCTTGACTCGTTCCAAGTCTGGAAGGGTAAGATACACGCTGGCGTGACAATCATGGCACCAAGTGACGCAGGAAGATATGAAAGGCAGACTGAAGATAACGTCGGTCGAAGGTCTTTGTGCCAGTTCCAGCTTGGCTGCCTTCTCATACCTAGACCACCACCAAGTACTACATTTGTGATCCGGAACCGTAACTCTCTCCAGTTGAATGAAAGCTTGTTGGATTGCGTGAACATGGCGCCGATGCAAATCGAGCAAACGGTGATAGTCATAAGCTGTGATGTGCTTCAAGTCATCGGAGAGAGGACAATCAAGAACATTCTTCTTCAGTGTGTACTTGGCAGCGACCTTGATCTCCTCCTGAAGGTCATATCGAGAAGCGATTGCGTAGATCCGCAATGGATCTTCGGTGAGATTCTCGGTAGATACGAGCTGCTTGCGAAGCGAATCGACAGCGACAAGAATGTCGTACTTTTCCGCCGCTTCGAGCACGGGGACAAGTTTGCCCAAAGAGAGTATAATAGGGTTAGGAACAGGATAGATGTACTGCAAGAGCGTGTGCAGGACGTCCGCGGATTCTGGCATGTCAATTGAAGGTATGTCGAGGTCGGTTGCTTGAGCGGCAGAGGGCTGCGGCAGCGAGAACATGTCTCTAAAGAAAGGGGATGCTGCAGACAGTATACACTTGTGAACTGCAAACCGTTTTTTCTGTTTGCTAGAATCTTCCACATTGAGGAAGATATCGGCATCAGCGGAATTGAATTCAAGGACATATTGTATGTGCGACGACATGATGGTGGGTAGCTAAGGATGGATTCAGTAGACCACGATCACGGTTTCACGATCTGAGTCACGATGTCGCAACGACGTCGACTCGAACCCATCCGTATGCAAGCCTATCAGCCCGCCCACGCTGTCATCCCACACACTATACCAAGAGTCTTGCTGAAAGTCTCCTTCCCCACGGCGAGAGTAACGGAAATAAAATGGTACAATTCTACACACTGTTTCCCAACATTCCACAGCCTTAAACGGTGAACGGAAGCTCGTCAATGGACTTTTTTAGTGTAAGAAGATCCGCATAAGCAAAAAGTGCCGATTTGGGACAGGCACTGCACTGGTTAAGGACGCCAGACACGCTATTCTGCAGAAATTCCGGACGAAAAATGACATCGGTGCTAGGCCTTTCAGCCAATTCCTTGTTCGCTGCCTGTATAAAAGCAGTCCACCATCGTGCCGGGTTACAATTATGATGGCAAGTATATCGCACAGGTTCAAGCGCGTCTCGCATAGCACGGGAGTGGCGACGATGCAGGTCGAGCAAACGATGGTAATCGTAAGCAGTAATGTGCTTCAAGTCCTCGGACAAAGGACAGTCAAGGACATTCTTCTTCAACGTATATTTAGCTGCAACCCTGAGCTCCTCCTGCAGATCAAATCGCGCAGCGATCGCATAAACGCGCAGAGGCTCATTCTCGAGGTGGTCGGAGATAACAAGCTTGTTGCGAAGGGAGTCGATGGCAGCATCGACATCCAGTTTCTTAGCGGCCGCGAGGACGGGAACGAGTTCGTCTAAAGACGAGATGACGGGGTTGGGAACGGGATAGATGAACTGCAACAGCGCGAACACAACCTTCGAAGACTCTACCATGTCAACGACAGGTAGGGAGTCGTTGGTTGCTTTGGGCTGTGGTAGCATGAACATGTCCTTAAAGGCTGGGGAGGCGGCCGACAGGATACACTTGTGTACCGCAAATCGTCTCTTCTGGTCGTCTGCACCAACAAGAACGACATCAGCATCGGAGGAATTGAATTCAAGAACAGACTGTGTGTGCGACGACATGATGATGGTAGAAGAGAAGAGATGATTATCGATAAGAATCAGTAATCGCGTCTTCGGCGGTCACAGTCACGGTCTGAATCACGGTGGCGTCTGTCGCGGTCGCGAGGACTTCGGGACCGACGACGCTCTCCGTCCCGACTTCTGCTTCGACGTCTGCGGTGATCACCCCCACCGGATGGCACGTCGAACACCATTCCGTATCCATGCCTGTCATGACCGCCCTCGCTATCGCGATATCTCTGCGTCTTCACAAGGTCCTCACGCCCACCAAACCCACTGCCTCCTTTGTTGTACTTCGGACCTCGCTTGATATCGTTAGACCAAACGTTGTTTGATTTGGCCACGGATTGCGAGCTGCCGGGTCACCATTAGAAATGGTAAGAAACATAGGAAATGACGCACAAATCGACCCATATACGTCGGTCGTCGACAAGGACATTTTGCATCTTGAAGTATGCCTGAAAAATGATTAATCGACGCCATAGAAAATTTGAACTTTTAAACGGCACCTGTTCAGCTTGCTCGTGTGTATCGAACTCCACAAATGCGTACTGCAGCGAATCCCCAGTCTTCTTGTCTCGGATAACCTGACAACTCATGATAGTGCCGAACCGGGAAAATATCAGTTCCAAATCCTCGTCTCGAGTTACGGGGTTGAGCTTGCACACGAATAGCACATTCTCGGGCGGGCGAACATTGGCGAACGGCAGGTCTCCGACCATCTCAAGAGTAAGGGCCGACGCCGCTGCTGCCTTTTCACGCCTGATGCGCTCTTCTTCTTCCTCCGGTAGTTGGAATAGCGGATCCTCGTCCTCCGCAATACGATTGGAATTGTCTGGCGGTCGTGTGGGAGCGGCCGAGGGCTGGACCAAGCCCGGAGGATCAGGGAACGGGTCGTCTGTGGATTAGTGAGCCTAACAAAATTTAACAACATAGCAAAACGCACCTAGGATGACGACGTGTCGGATTCGCACATCTTTTAACGGCCGGCCGTTCTGGTCAGTGTATACATCATTCAACTTATCCAAGGTTTCCATCCCTTCAACAACGTGTCCGAAAACAGCGTGTTTGCCGTCCAAATAGTCGATGTTGTCGGAGAGCGTGACGAAGAACTGGCTGCCACAGCCCCCTTGTTCGCCCCCTTGGACTCCAGGAGCAACTGCCATAGATACGGTCCCTTTATGCGTATGCTTGAGTCTTGGAAGTAGCTCTGGGGAGAAATACCGAGGTGCAGACGCGTTGGAAGAGGATTGTGACGCAATGAGAGACCATATCGACTCTCCTCCGGTACCAGTTGCTGTGGGATCACCGGCTTGCGCTAGAAAGTCCTTGGAAACTAAGGAGAAGAGCGTCAGGATTAGTATCAGAAAATGATAAATACGTACCGTTGAAGAAGGCATGGAGGTTGTAATAGTACACTTTACACAATTTGAGGAAATTCTCGCATGTTTTCGGACACGCGTCGACTTCTAGATCAATGACAAGGTCGCCGACAGATGTTTCAAGTAACACTGACATACAAGTGCTCCTCGAGGGCCTTTCGGGGCGACGACAGGTGGAGGAAGACGAAGAGGATCTGCTTCAAACAAGACCATACAACGCGCACCTTTGCACCCCAGGACATTTCCCATCAACAAAGGTATTGTACATAATTCAACGCTAATTCAGAAATCTAAACAATAATTTCAGATGGTGAAACTGTACTCACTCCCTCAAGAACTAACGGACAAAACCGTCGACGCTTTGTTTGACCGCAATGACCGGCAGAGCATTTTCGCCTGTTCCCAAGTGTCACGGGCATTCCGCTCTCGTTGCCTCCATTACATGTTCCGAGACGTTTATCTAGCAGGTCCTCACCATGCAAAGACACTCTACGACTTGTGTCTCAATTCCCCCCGTCTGTGCAGCTGCGTAGACAGCCTAACTTTAGTGAGGTCAGACCCAAATTTCTGCTGGGACATGCACACAGACACATCTCTCCTACCACTCATAAAGCTATTGACCAAAGTCACTATCATCCATATGTCGGGTCTTGAATGGGGGTGGTTTCCAGATGACGTCCTTGACGCACTTGCTTCTTTTCCCCTCCTCGCTGGTCTCTCTCTCCATGACATATCCTTCTCAGACGGTGTGCAGTCATTCTATTCTTTTGTTGGTCAGCTCGGAAATCTTGTGGTCATCAGGTTACAAGGAAAAATGACAATCTCCGACTCTGAGGAGGAACCTCCCGTCGTTTTCCGCGAAACGAAGCCCGTGACTATCCAAAACCTCCACATCTACTCTTCTCCGCTATCCCAAGCCTTCATAGAGGACCTGTTCACCTCTCCTACTTCACCCTTCACCCTTCGCAACCTACAGACTCTCACCCTCGACGTCGATCCCACCACAGCCATAGCTTCAGCTCTCATCCCTGGGTCTGGAGACCATGACTTTCTCTTACTCAAACGAATAGTCGACGGATCGCGAGAAAGTCTATACAAATTGCACCTCATCTCTATCAACTTCATTCCTCCTCCGTTCGACATATCCCTCTGTCATCTTTCCAACCTTACGTTTACCATTTGCGAGCTTCCGGTTCTAGGATCAGTACCAATTCTTGCCATCAAGTGGTTGATTCGGGCTCTGACACTACCCAATCATATGGAATCAGCGCGTTTGGGCCTTGTAGTGATGGTCCTCGTGGGAGAGGAGTTGCTGTGGATGCTGACACCAGAAGGATCTGAGTGTTTGAAATGCCTGGACTCTGTACTCATAGATTCAAGGTATCCACTACAGAAGTTTGCAGTGGGGTTTGGTAGGTTGAACGAGGACCAGAAAGATGCAAGGAAATTAACGTTGATTCAGAGTATGCCTCAGTTGCATAAGAAGGGACTCTTGGAAATCGTCTAAGTTGATTTCACGATGCTCTTTCCTATTCTTTCTGCACTGATTCCGCGAGTATACTAGTCACGCTATTAGATAATTTACATGAATCAAGACTTGGAGCTATTCGACGAGGAAGAGTTAATAGACTAGGCTTTTGCGGCGGATAACAGTCTAGAAACAAAATGAGTATGCGTTGATAGCAATACCGGGAGCCATACTCTGTATCGCCCCGTCCGACGGGTCGTCGAGGCCATGGAGAGTCCGCGCACAGGACTGAACGGACTGATTATGAATAAGAGCTTGCATGAGTTTCGCGGTCGTCCGGTCATTTCTTCAGGCGTCGGTTCACCTTCCACCACCACAACAAATTGTCGTTGGCCAAGCTTGATATCTGGAACTGCATTATAGGTCTCTGGATCGACAACAACCCCAGGCTCCGACGGGCCACCTGCTCTCCACCATTCTCGTGGGTTGGGGCACCATTGAGATTATTCACCGTGTCCATTCCTTCAAGCAAGTTGGTCGTCCAAAAAGCCATCATCATCGGAGAGCGTGACGAAAAACTGGCTCGCAGAACCCCCTTGGCATCAGGAGCAACTTTGCAGTAGGTTCGCCCGCTTGCGCTAAATGGTCCTTGGAGACTATTACGCCAGCCTCTCGGTTTATATCCCTTTGATCTTCGCTGTTACATCTCCAATCCTGTCATAGATTGAACGCTCCATCTCACCATTTCCTCTTGGGCCGCACCTCAGCACTCAGCACCAGTATCTTACTCTAGCAATCTGCATTTCCGAATCCCCTGGTAGCTACCTTGTGCGCTTCTTGGTACCGTCGCAAGGCTGTGCCTCGGTTATCCGACCGGACTCTGATACAGAGGTCGATCCCGGAAACGTGCATCCCTCCCACGGTACATTCACATTCAGGTATCTTAGCTTGTACGTCGCATTTCCACATTCGTCATAATTCTTGAGAAGATAACAGGAAATGACAGGCAAACTCTGCTCCACAGACACCACAATAAGTCGTTGGTGCCTTCCCTATGTTTCGCCGTTGTCCCTGTCCATCGTAGAAGAAGTATACGTCGAGACCGGAAAGGATATCGATTCATTCTTCTCTGTCAAGTCAGAGCATTCTCCCTTGGTTACGCCATAAAGACAAGAACAAGTATTACACGAGCGTGTACTCTTCGCTGCTATGGAATACAGAGTAATTACTGTTGCTTCCTCCTATTCCAGTTCATCTAACGTGATCTCGAGTATCATGAACGAGCGCCGCTCATGCAACATCAACCTTTTTTGCCGAATTAATGAGGATTATCCTATCTTCCTCTACACACGTAATACTCCCTTCCCTTTCCGATCTCGACAGACTCCCTATAGCCTGTGGATGCACAGTATTGCCGGGTGAGCCCAGATACGTCTTCTTTCCGGAGGCAACACGAAGGAGTATCAAAGTCGGTGCGATGCCCTGTCCAAAATCGGTCAGAGTTTCTTGTTTTTAAATATCCCGAGACTGACGGTAACAGATGCCAGAACCACTTGCGGATAATTACTGTATGGACTATTCGTCGCAATGAATGGGATGAAGACCGCCAGAGCAACGACGTATAGCGCGGCCGATTCTACCATGATCTCCATCACCTGGTAGTACGGATTCTGCGCAAAGCATAGAGACCTCCTAGCCACGCTCGCTCGGGCAAGCCGGTACACCATAAGCATGGTACAGATGATTGTCGTCGAGAGTGTCATGCTGTAATAGGCTATTCCCCAGTTGATGGAGTTGCTACCCCAAGGAGTAACAGACTGTCCCTGTGAGCCGGTCGACGGTGTCAGCTCCTGCATCAGGAAGAAAAAATCAAAAACTTGGATCGGTAAGTGATTCGCGTTCATCCAAGCTGAAGTCTATTGACTTACTCGTTCCGCATAGCGTGCATAGGGAAGGGAGGACGACGATCCTCCAGTTCCTTCCCCAGATGATCCAGCATCTCCATATCTAATCCAAAGGTCACTTCAGCACCTTACGTCTAGCGAGCAACGTACAATAATGCAGTCCGCCAACAATATGTTAATGCTCGCAACTACACTACTGATCGTCGGGGCCCATAATGGACCACCAGCAATGAGGGAGTCTACGAGGGCAAAGAACCTCGTTTCCTCAGTTTGTCCGTTGGTGATGAACGCCCGCCTGGCATAGAACCACCTCACTGACAAGTGCATCGTAGTCAGGATGTACATCAACACTGAAATCCCGGCCAGGACCTTTGGCTGCTGAGCACTGCTCGAAACTATGGATCTGGCCGTTAGATTTCGATTACCCACCGGGTGACACTAAGAACGCACGTATTCGCCACAGGGCAACTCCAAGCAAGGCCGTATACATTCCTAGATCATAGTAAGTCCTTCGACAGCGCGGTTTTAGAAAAAGAAAATCACCATGAATTAGGGACTCGATGATAATTCCGTTGAACCAAGAGTCAGATGCCTGCATCGCGAGTACTTGAATCGAAGCAAAGTCTGGGTCGATCTGCGACATGGTGTGCTGGATTACTCAATAGCGAGCTATTGGGCTATCTGAGAAAAGAGGAAGGTACTGGTTAAGTCATGCAAAACATCTGGGGTTTATGAATGGGATACTGCACCATTCAAGCGGCAAGCCTTCAAGGTAAGAATACTATTGTTTCTATGCAACCAATACTGGTCTGATTAATCAAACTTTAAGATACTCGAATTACAATGTGGAACTCCCGTATCGTTAGAGCACCTATTATCGTAGGGTCGCGATGTGGTGATCCGCGACTCGCGGACCGCAAGCACCGAGGAAACGATTGATCGCTGGTGCTATCGTTTATTTTCGTATCAGGTATAGATGATCGTTGCGTGATATGATCAAAGGGCTCCATCCTATTTTCCGCACTGCCAGCTTCATCACAGACGTCTCCCAGGTAATATCGGCCCAATCTCCTTGTATCTATCGATTATCATTGGAACACTGAACATGAAACCGATACGGTCATGCCTTAACCGGATATGAATTCAGATGTCGCTTTATGTGCCAAACTGATGCATTACAAGTAAATTTCGGGTGACTCGAGTTACTATGGGAAGTCCGAAACAATGACTTCAAGTGCCTACACAACTCAGCTGCAGCCCGTTCTACTCAACCCCGAATTCTACAATCTATGCCATAACTACTAAACACGCCAATGGATACGATAATACAAACCTGAAGCCAAAGACTTGAACTCCGATATCTGAATTGAAGTAGGGCATCGGCGAGTGATGAAACACTTTATCACAATGCCATGGTGCAGATATCGCCCCAAGCAGCTTTCAATAAACTACAATTTGATTCCATAGCAATCAATGGTTATCTCTTCCGAAAAGACTATGGCCCACACAAGAGTAGGTCAGTATGGCAGAGTCAAATCCATGGGTCGGAGATGCATGACACCACAGACTAACAGTAACACCAATTCGTGTACATGGCACAGATTACTCGAAGCATTGGGATATGAGGAGAGTATGTACTGTGGTTTCAGGCATGGCTATTATCATCCTTTATCAAAGCTATCACGTAGTGTGGTACCATGCCAATAGCAATGTTAAATTTATGTATTTGAAAAAGACCGAGACGTAGCAAAGATATAAAGCCAGCACCTGAATGCAAAAGCAGTTACCCTCACACAGTAACGTCGCGTCCTCTCTGTCACATACAACAAACATCCTTGCATCCCTGGAGAATGCATTTCCACCTCTCAGTCACGATATGGGCGACTGTCCTCGTCATATATACCACCTTCGTGAGTCCCCCTGCTGTGTAGCAACCGGACAAAGGAATCAACATTAAATAGATTGTCGATGCCCTGCCAGTCCCAGAGCCGTGCAGCGGAGAGCCTTGCTACATTTGGGGCGCACCCTATGTTCCCAGTTGAAAGGCAAACCACTGTGAACAGACAGCCGACCATTTGGCATTTTGCCTTCAGAAGACACAGCCACATTTCAGCTGCCAGCCGCGTTCAGACAGGCCTGAATGGCTTTTATTCCCTCCCATATCCAGTAACTTCACACTCAAATGCCATTTTCCGTGTCTAAACTTTAGTAATATTTCCCAGAGTTGTAGTCCAACCGAAACGAACTTCATATCCATCTATTAGAGTATATTTATTATAATGCTACATCGGGCGTCTAATCAAATTCGTGCCTCTCCTGCGGCCGTGTAGCTGGCGCGTCACTCTCGGCATCTTCCTCATCGACCCACTCGTCCTCGTCAAAATCACCTTGCGCACCCCACAGCATACTGAAACTGACCACGAGCCGGCGGATCAACGCCGCCTGCTTGTCTGCGTATGCTGCAATACCCTCCAAAAACTCAGGAGCAAGCGGCTGCCAGCCACCCCGCCTCTCCTCCCACCAATCTGCCTTTCGGGAGAGGCTGACCTGCACCCGCCGCATCTCCTCCTCCACAAGCTGGAGTTCCTCCGACCACCGTAGTACACGAGCACGGCTTTTAAGCCATTCAGCTCTCGCAGCTGGAGGGTTGTAAGTCGATCGAACACACACTAGAGCGTAGAACATTCGAACCTTCGATCACGTCCTTCTCCGAGCCATCCCCCAACCCACCCTCAACCAGCCAAATCCATGACATGACCCGGTGTCCTTCACCCACAGACAGCAGCACGTCCGCATTGAAATCAGACCCTTGGCAAAGACGTTTGACTGCAGCCGCCACTCCCGTGTACACGTGGAGTGCAAAAACAGACAAATGCCACAGAGTTGGCACGGCAGACGCCAGATTACGGGGTCGATGGCCGATAACTTGGAGATGTGGGGCAGAAGACAGATTAAATAGCGTTTCCCATTTTTCAGAAATGTATCTGAGAAAAAGGGATGTGCCGTTGGTGCCGTCAAAGTACACAGAAACTGGCTTTTATAAGGGTCAAAAAAAAAAAATCGCCCCGATCCATGGCAAAGGATTAGGAGAAGGCGCTAAGCTACCAAATTGGGGGAGGTGGTAGGCTGTGCATCAAGACCGAAAAATGCCATCTGCTTCGCAGTCTGCTTACAGGTCTATTTGCCTGTAGTTAAGGACATCGCCTGTGGGGCGGCCAGGCGTAATGAGCGCCGTAGGGAATTGAACGTTGAGAGAGTTTGACCTTTATGATTTATCTGGATAAAGACGAGTCTTATCAAAGTATTGGGATACTTGAGTCGCTGACGGGAGTGCTCTACTAGCTGCGTAGGAATGATGATATCGGATGAAAATCCACGAAGCAGACTCGATATTATGAGAGTAAGGATTAGCATCGATCTTCCAAATTCAGTCATCACACCTACTTACGACTAATATATGTCGTGACGTGTATGTAAAGCAAACTTGAAGCCGAAGAGAACTTGGAACAAAATTAAAATTTCGACTTGTAGCATGCCCAAATTTGGAATCCCTATCTCTGCCGGAGTCACCCTGCATGCAAGCGGCCCCTCGCACTGTACTCCTCTGTTTTCGTCCGTTTACAACCAACGCCACTCTTTCATCCGCAAAATCAACATATTCAGCTAGCGACAGACTTTTCGCAGATGCGGCTCGAGAAGAAACAGTATCTTCTCCACAAAAGTCGTCTCGACTGACGGCCCTAGAGAATGAGCACACCAACTGGACGGGAGATGAGAGCATGCAAGATGCTGTGCTTCGTATGCTTGTAGACAAATACAAGCCTTTGCGGAGTGGTACCCTACAGTCTGCAGACCAGAAATTGAAACGAGCACCACCTGCAATCAGCTCTGCCGGGGCATATCACGGCGCTACAGAAGAGTTTCGCGGTGTATCTAAGGAGGCTTCTTCGCCCAAGCTGCTGCAGCCTTCTACGGGTTCGTGGGCGACAGAGTCTTTGCTGCCGTCGACGGAGGGACACAGGCCGTGGCATACAGAATTCAGGGTTCCTTCTCATGTCAGCGCTTCCGTCAAGGTTGCGCATTTCCCTTTGCAATCTTCGCGACCGTCAGCCTCAACCCACTCTGTTGATGAGCTAACGAGGAAAAAGGAGAAAGAGTCAAAGAAACGGGTTGAGCATGCAGGGAGACTCAGTCGGGCGCGGGAATCTACTTTGGACTACCGTCTGGGGATCAAGAAGAGTTCTGAGGGGATGGGAAGACGGCCGAATCCTGTCAGTCTGAAAGGTTGGGCTTCGTTGGTCGAAGACAAGATAGAGGTATGTTCTCTATCATACAGCAAGGCATATCTCATGCTCTCTGTAGAAAGCCCGTATTGCTGGCGTCTTCAATGCCGTCAAGGGCCGCGGTCAACCTATGGCACGAACCGTAGAAGAGAGCAATCCATTCATTGGTCGCGAGGAGTTTCTCATGAACCGTATAGTTCACCAAAATGGCGCAGCGCCTCCTTGGGTTGAACTACAAGGGGGTGATTAGCGTCTTACACCTGCAGTCATATTGTATCTGACGCATTACCATTATCCAGAGCTCGATATAGCGGTCCAGTCGTTTCGAGAGCTCTTGCGCCAGTCGTGGATTCGCCAAACCCTGCGCAACCTCACCACCAACCATCCAGCTCAGATCCTTGCTCAGTTTAATCTGAGCGACGTGAAATGCCACAGAGATCCTGATTGGGAAATGCGGGAACGGGCGTATCATGATGCCGCTGTGGAAGAGGTGAATGCATTAGTTCGGAAGTACAATGGCCTAGCACCATACTCTGTGCGGCGGCCCTATTACAGTCGAAGTGTGGAAATAGGGATGCTGTATGAGGACTGCGCAGGTGAGATCATGAAACAACTGGCAGAACGAGTGAAGGGTGGACAAGGTGGTGGGATGCCGGGATATCGTTCGGAGGTAGAATCCCACCATGAAGGGGTGGTCAAAATAATTGGCCTCAAGGATCTTTTCCTTGCTTGGTGGCATAGATTGGTCGGGAAGTGGAATTCTCATTAGTTTTATGTATCGTTGGTATCGTATCGCCGTATAAGATGTTGTATTTCGAATATGCCGTGAGAGTTCGGCTCCGTCTATTCTGCTATGGTCACAGAAGATCGGTCCGATCAGGATTCGAACGAGCGAACGATAACTGACGAACGTGCCATTGCGCCACGACTCTATTTTACGTAATAAGAGCATAACGTCATCCGTGACCCTGCATACAAGACTTGGTTTTCTTCCCCATGACATCCGCACTAAGGGCTCTATGAATGCCTTCACCATCCGCGATATATTGCTCCAGACAGTGTCATCCAGCTTGTTCCAGCAAATATTTCCTTTCATCGTGCTTTTCCTGGTGCCAGTCCTAGTGCTTTCAATTACCTCCAAATTTAAATACGCTCCGCCACATTACCCTTTTGTCATGGGCCTCGAAAGTCTTGGTTTTTCAATGCCATGGAACTGGTTCTCCAATACTGGGAACGGAGGCGCGATGACTCCCAATGGACGTTCGGGGCACCATCACCATGAAAAGAGAAAGAGCAAAAAGTCGAAGGGAAAGATAGAACTTGTACCGGTAAAGACTGGTACGATTCCTTTCCACGTTAATCTCTCCCGTTAATTGTTCATCAGAAGAAGCTGTTGATGATGGATATTACCCTGGTCTTGTAAATATCTCGGGAACCTATTGCTTCATGAACTCTACGGTCCAGGTATGTATACAACGAGGTCTCGGTGTTATTTGGTTGACCGGGAGTATCCGCAGGCTCTATCTTCATTATCATATCTCCAGCCTCAGATAGACGCTGTTCATTCCAAGGCCGAAACATTAGATGTCCCTACCCCCGTTATCGACGCCCTTCAGGACCTCTTTCATCGTACGTGTCATTTACATTGAATCATGTAATATATAGTTTAATAAACTACCAATCTCATATCTTCTATCTAGGCTTGAATACCCAGACGTCAGCGCCATCCTCCATACGACCAGTTGATCTCATATCCGTACTGTCTTCCCCGTCGTCAGCGCGTTTCAATTCCCTCTTCAATTCCCGCGAACATCAGGACGCCCAAGAGCTTTTCCAGCTTGTATCCGAGTGCATCAAGAACGAGACGATCAATGTGGACAAGGAGGGCCTTCGAGATCACGGCTTAAATGCCCTGTCCCAAGAAGCAGGCATCAACCCTGAGATCGGGAAGAGCGTGTTCGATGGATTGACAGCCAATAGGCGAAGCTGCGTCATTTGTGGATACACAGAGGCCGTGATGCACTTTGCTTTTGACAACTGGCAGCTTGCAGTGCCTCGTATGGCGGTAAGAACGTTCTGTTGCGTTTGAATGTTGCTAAATCTGCATTAGATGAGTTGTACCCTTGAAGATTGTCTTGAAGAGTACACCCGCCTAGAGGTGCTCCGTGACTGTATATGTCGTCGTTGTTCGATGCTCTCAACTCATCGCCGTTTGATGCAAGAGTTGGAAACTCTTGTTGAAGCCACAAAACCAGAAAACAAGCCGTCCGCGTCGAAGAAACGACGGCTGAAAGAAGTACGGAAGATGGAAGTTCGCGTTAAGGCGGCTCTGGATGAGGGCCGTATTGAAGACGAGCTCAAAGATATTCGCATGGAGAAGGTATTTAGCTCGATGTCTACAAAGCAGGCAATGATAGCCAGAGTACGTTTCCTGGCTCTTTCACGTTATACTCTGATAGCTCATTGAACGCAGCCCCCTCCTGTCCTAGCACTACACATTAATCGCTCCGTCCATTATTCCCATTACGCTGCCAAGAACAACATTCGAGTCATCTTTCCCGAGGTGCTCGATCTAACACCTTTCACCACCTCGGGGAATCTCTCCACCGTTCCGACAAGCTCTTTATCTACACCATCCATCCTCCCTCCTCGATCCAGCACCCCCACACCTACAACTTATGCCAATCTTCATTCCCGAACAATATATCGACTCTCGGCAGTCGTGTGTCACTATGGTCAGCATTCGTTCGGACACTATGTTTGTTTTCGCCGGAAGCCACCAAATTCAAGTGTACAAGATCGTTGGAAGCCGCCGAGGATTATAATCAAAGACCGCCCATCTACCTCTGTTAAACGAGAAGACGATTCCGGTCCGCTTGTCGATTTTGAATGGGAAGACGCGGACTCCCTTTCTAGTGCCGGGTCTGGTAAAGGATGGCTTCGAATATCCGATGATACTGTCGATGAATGCGGAATTGAGAGTGTCCTACGAGAAGGCTCAGGAGCGTTCATGTTATACTACGAGAGAGCCATCCTTTCCATACCTACGCCGCCGGAACATCACCCTTATACCACTGCCAACGGAATCGCGAACGGTTACGCATATGGTGTGGGCACGACGAGTCCAGAAAGTTCCGAAGAGACGTTAAAACCCGAGATGATGATGATGATGACCAAGTTGTCCAATGGGAACGGGAGTGTTCGGTCGTTGGTCAGCATCAGCGGGACACTGAAAAGCGAGGACAACGAGAAGACGGGTAGCGTTTCTGGAAGTCCACCTTCGCATCTGGGGCCGCGAGTAGTGCGGAGCGTTGCTGCTGGAAGGGGAAGGCGGAGTAGCAGTGTTACAACTGGGTTGCAGCGGACCATGTCTTCGTCCCCTCCACTGGCGTCCTCGTCGAAACCCATATCAATATCGAATGGTCATGGACCTACGAAGCACGGCGACACTGATCCGATGACAATATCTTCCATCAGCTCCTCAGCACCTGCTTCCCTATTCTCACCAAAACCTCCGACTTCTCGGTCAACGTCTTCGATGACTTCCCATCAGCTAGAACCTCACAACCACAAACCAGACTCTTCATCGCACGGTGCATCTCCGTCATCCGCTGGACTACAACGGTGACATATCTCTAATCTCTCCCCCCCCTTTCTTGCAAGCATGTTTTAGTACCCAGCCCAGAGGGTTGTATCGTTAGATTCCTGTCTTGATTACATTTCCGACACATGATCGCTTCGAATTCCATCGCAGAGACCGTTACAACGTGTGCATTGGATGGTAAGTACTCGTATTCAAACTGTACAGATGCCCTGGAAAAAGGTTGCAAATATCTGGTCCGGCTAGATCATCTCCAGCGCACTTTTCACGTCCAGATCATTTCCTTCCCTTGTGATCATCTATCCCGCGTGGTAATAAAAAAACAAGAAGGCAGCCCGTAGCAACATTGATCAATGTGACACCTGGCGATCACCAATAAATCCGACGTTCGATGGTCCTGGGCTTGACATATGAAGGACGGGAGTAGGAAATTGTGCGCTTAACGCGGGTGACGGTCGGGTACCTTGTCATAATGATGGTGAGAACAATGGGAACGGGTAATATAAAACTCCGCTCACCAGGCTTGGTACACCTCACCGCCGTCGAGCTGGACTTCGACTATTTGACGGCCCTAAACGTAAGGTCAGGCTTCCGTACCCCGCTCCAGCCAATGCCCAGACGTACTGCGTAATCAAGATGGGAGCCGATGACTAGACCCTCACGGCGTCCTGAGTAGGCGTGCTGGACAGCAACGATGTCTCCTGGCTAGCAAAGAGGGGAGCACTCCTTAGCCTGAGGTCTTGACAGAGACAAGAAAAAAAAAGCTTACAATAATTTCATCAGACGACGACATTGTGGATAGTGGATGAGGGCGAAGGGGGCGTCGCTGGTGGGAGAGAAGAAATGGGGGAAGAAAAGATGGGAAGGGTCAAGCTAAGAGCTTAAATAGATTAGATCCCTGAATAACGTAGCCGAGCCTTATAACGTCCTCAAAACGTGAGGCTGGCCTCGCGGCAAATCGGAGATAATCGCCTATTATCGCGTGGCAATCGCCTTGCAATCAGGAACCGAGTTTGAAAAATCTCCGGTTGCCTTGAGGCTCAATTGTCTATGTACTTATGCGGCAAGTCATCATCGTCGCCGTTAAGAATGCTTTGTTCACAGTATGGAAAACAATACCTGAAAACAAGAGTATTGTAAAGAACCTGTGGGTATTCCAGAATTCCACAGTTTCGAAATTAAAAGAAGGAATTAGAGCCTCGTGTTTTCCTCATGGCATCAAGGCAACGTTGTTATTGTCAACCGCGCTTTCGATGTCGGTCTAATCATGAGTAAAAACAAATCAAGCAATGCGGTATCGTTGAGGCCTTGCACGAGTGCTGTACGCTGGGCTGGATGCGTTGAAGCAAAAGTCCTCGAATATTGCTATTACATAATGACAGCACGCCGCCCATGCAGTAATGGGAGGATTTCCCCGTATTATCCCGCAGCGTATTGTTCTACAAGAGACGTGCGGGCTGATTTCTTTCAGCTGACACGCCTGACATGATTATGGAAGACCCGACGGCCGCGCTAAGAGTACGCCACGCATTCGCGACAACGGACTGTGCACGAAAGGCGATCGTTTTGAGGAACAGACGACTTGGGAGAAATAGTCAGACCTATCGAGAAAACACAGAATCCCGCCGTACTCACTTGAAAGGCGAAATAAAACGAGTAGTTTCATTTCGGGGACAGGCGGTGATCATCAAACGAGAACAATGTAACGTGGGGGTTCCGAGCTAATAGCCGCATTCTTGAGGTCGAATGATGTGCTGTGAACTTCGGTGATGAATTCGGTCGAAGTAAAGTATATAGGGAACGCATCGGGTGGTTATTGAAGGAACAAGTGCGTGAGAATTTTGACCTTCAGGCTTGTATTCTTAACCCGAAGCCAGAGCCAGACAAGTACGCCAAGCAATAACAACAGATGGTTGCACCTCTGCGAGGAGCCAAAGTGGAGCTCGAAGCTTGACGACGAGGCTTTCCGAGTAATGTCGAAATCAACGCCGTATTCAATGGGGACATAGAACTGCTTGAGACCCAATTGTAAAGGTCAATATTTACGAAAGCACCAGGGCGACGAAATCCTGAATAGAGAACAATAGCCTTCCGTAGCACAGTGATCGCAATAACTATGTCGACGCCGAACAAAATAGAGTTCGAAGAAAGAACATCAAGAGAACTGCAGGTCATCAACGTCGCCAACCTTGAAGGAATCACATTGTCAATGGCGGTATTGTGGACCTGTATCGCATACAAAAAGTAACGGATTGCCTTCCTTGAGATCGACATGAGAAAGGGTTTCCGAGAAATAACTGAATATACCAATCATTCTTCCATCGTGGTAGTTACGATGTGAACCTTGATGGATCCTCTCCAACAACGCTACGGTGCGGATCTGTGGCCCATGGACGGTCATGGCTGTTGATGACTTGGACAAAGGTTGGTTTCGCAAATCGAATGCTATGCTAGCGCAGGAAAGCGAAAAGAACAGGGCACCTATAGCCCACAGACGGTATCCGCTCAAGAAATAAATGGATGTGAATGGGAGCGCTGAATTTAAAGGCGGACTGCATCACAGTCAAGAAAGCCTCAGTTGCGAGTGGACCCGTGGTTGCGATAGTTCAACACGAAGTATGTAGCCAGGATTGGTGGACGGCGAGGTGGCAGCGACAGCAGATATTGAGCCTATTCCTTCTATAAAGTTGCGATTACATCAGCTTCCAGCATCAGCGCTCAGCTCAAACCAAAATACACGACATACCTGAAGAAACCAACCCTACGAATAAGAGATAAACATTGTTTCGTGCGCAAACCTGGCGGTGACAACCGTGAGTTTCGCTGTTCCCACGCTTAACGACCCGATGAATTACGTCAGCATCTGTTTCCCCTCTCTCAATAAACAGGCAACAGGCTACAGGCTCTATGCTGCCCGAACGATTAATAATGCGTTTACAGCGATGGCTCTGCAATAAATGTCTCTCTTATCCAACTCTGCTTTTATTTTCTGCATAACAATGAGTTTCTCACACCGAAGAGACACGAACTTGGGTGCGCTTGGTGCAACCGACTCGGATACGATGACGATGACGATGACGACGACTGGCTATACGACCTTCGACGGTCTGAGTTTGAATTCGCTAAGCGTTGAACAAACGCGTATGTGGCGCTGCGTTCACTCACATTCTACTTCTATACCTCCACGTCCATCTCTCGCTGAGAAATATTCTTATACAAAAATATTCTTTCTCGCTAAGCGATTCAACCTATGTCGCGTACTATGTCAGACAGGGTCAAAGGGTGGTTAGGCTTTCGTCGTCAGACTCTGACTAGTGACACGGTCAATCGCGCCTCTGGAGGCCATTCACCGGACTCGCCCTTTTCAACGGTGCCCTTACAGGCTTCCTCAGTCCAATCCTGTTCGTTTCGCAGCCGTGTCATAGGTTTCCCTTCTGACAGTTTTTACAGTCATGGAGGACAATTCTCAACCACAGTCAAATCCAGCTCGTTCGTCGTCTACTGTCTCCAGTCCTTCTGCTAACTGTTAACAGGCTCTGAGATCGACGAAAGACACCGAAAGCCCCTGAGCGCTGTCGCAGACGAAATGGTGAAGCAAATGGAAGATTTATCGGCGGTGTGTGACTATGTAGCTTGTTTCACTGTCCCCGTGTTAGCTCAGTGCACGGGTACCAGAATTGGGAACTATCTAGGATACTGCCTCCTCGCCCATCCGCCGACCGGGACCCATCTGAGCTCCAACTTACGGAAGCATGGCGGAAACTGCAGGTTTGCGTCGTTCACGTTCAGTAGTTGCATAGATGCTAACATGCAAAGTAGGAATACTCGCAACTAAACATCCTCTCGCCGACTGCTGAGGCTACTGCTACTGCTACTGCGGAGGTGGGAGGTCTGGGTGTCATCGTTGCAATGCTTGCCCTCCTTCGTGTTGTCGTTAACAAGGTCCAGCAGCATATTGGGGAAGATGCGGTTTGTGCCTTCAACACCGCTC
The DNA here is from genome assembly GCA_902506015.1 of Armillaria ostoyae. Classification (NCBI taxonomy): domain Eukaryota; kingdom Fungi; phylum Basidiomycota; class Agaricomycetes; order Agaricales; family Physalacriaceae; genus Armillaria; species Armillaria ostoyae. The sequence goes on from LR732083.1 coordinate 4,896,845, forward strand.
CTGTGTCAGGTTACTGAACTTGTGTACAGGGTTATTCTCGTGTTCTTATTAGAGTCAATAATCTTCTCGACTCCTTTGATAAAATCTTGCATGTTGTAGAAACCCACATTGTCGTACAATGCCAGTTTGTGCTCGACGACTTGGCTGAGTGAGTGGTACTAAAGTTTCCTGATCTTATTCTGATAAACATTAAGGGCCATCGTTTGCGTGATAGACGAAGTGGCTACGCCGTCAGAGATGCATTCCAATACAGTATGTGCTGTCCCGACCAGAATTTCGGTCGCAGAGAAGGCTGTGGATCAGGCCGAGGCTCAATTCAACGTATGTCTGACTGACTCTGACAGCTACAAGGCGTTGACGATTGACCTTATTTTTCTTTTTAGCGCATGCTAACTCTCTGCGTGCTTCTTCATCTTAAGACTTTGCGCGCCGGAACGGGAGTAGATTAAAGAAGCGGGCATCATGGCGAAGGGCATCCTCACATTCACCATAATTATAGACAATATAGTACTAGTGAATCAATGGACTTCGCCGGTTATTATCAAAGAATATCGATGTGTATCCTTAAATTCATAGTTAACCTTCTATGTCCAACATCAAAGTTTGAAGTCTGCGTGGTCATTCTACAGGAACTACATCATATACAGGCCCTTAGTAATCTCCGATCTGATCCATCTCTCGTTTTGCATTCTCTCGTTTGCATTTCTACGAGACTCTAACGTCATAAACTTCCCCTCAACACCTTGAACAGGAGGGGAACAACGGGTCACTGGGTGAGCAAATGAGGAGAATTTATCGCCAGTAGAATTTCTTCATTTACCTGGCAAATTATATAGATCCAAACGCTGCAAACCCGTTGTCACCTGTTCGCTGTCGACATCAGTAGTGATTTCCTCTAGTCCTTCTGCCCGTGACGCAATGGTAAGGACTAAAGCGGCATTTCCACCTCGGACGGTCAACCTTCGTATGTAAGGCAGCCGCCAAGGGAACTCAAAGAAGGCAAGTTCGCGTTCGTATGGACGATAATAGCGGTTAAGAACTGGGTCAAAGATAAATTTAGGAAAGTCGCGGCAATCGTCGTCAAAAGTATGAGTGATCTCCAAATCGGTGACTGTTGTCGGGAACGAGTGGAATCTATAAACGTAATCGTCGGGGTCGAAAGGGAAACGGTTATGATATCGAAGATGGACGTGGCGGAGAGCCGGAAGATTGTTACAAAATTTGGGGAATAAACCGACATCATGAAGTATGTGTATCATTCGATTGGGATCGCCGCGAGGGCCAAGCCAGCAAGCAAGGTGCTCGGGAAATGCATACCTACACTTGTATTTGTAACTGTTGTAGTCATTGTTCATGTAGAGTGTTATTGAGCGACAGGAGTTCCCGAGGTAGGACTGAAGGTCAAGATATTTACGGGCAAAGGATTTGCCGCCCCGTATCAGATACCAAATATACTTGAAATAGGCGTAGTTGGTAATGTGTATGTTTGCAAGGGATATTCGCATGAACGTCGCCATCCAGGCATGGCTGACACGCATAGAGGCTCGCCTGAAGGCCCTACGGGCTTTCGTGCCTAGCAGGAGATTCCAGACCTCGTATATGATGAGTTCTATGACTTCAAGAGGAAAGACGGGTACAGGACTGACAGGAGGTTTGTTAGTCCATCAACAGAGTTATGAACATCGAAAGTTTTACCAAGCGCTGTGGAACCGATGATTGTTGGTAATGGGCCTTGCTTTTGTAGGTCTGACACGCATCTCGACGGACCCTTTCGACGTCTTTGAAGGTGCAGCATGAGTCCGTACGTGATGACGTCGCGAGAATCGAACTTTGAACCAAGCCAAGATCTTGTTGAAGCGTCGAGGGGACTCTGTAGTTGAAGAGAATCTTGAAGACGAAAGATGAGTTGAATTCGTCACTTTCATCTGAAAGGCCATAATAGATACTAATTTAACTGCGAAATTTTGAGGGGAGGGGGAGGGGGACAAGAATAGCTAAACGGTACGGTCCCGGGCCCAAAGGCAACAGGAGTATTGCAGGAGTACTAAAACAGGGGATGCTGGCTCGTTCGAGGTTCAGGGAGAGTGATTTAAGCGATCCGAGATATTGTATAGGGCGAATTCGATAAAGGGAAACATGGGGGGACAATGGAATCAAGTGGTTATCCGTGGGTGAGCCTGAGAGCGTGTTACCAACATATTTGTGCTTGGAGGAACGACGAAGCGACTCGGAGATCGAATTTGAATCTGAACACGGTATATTCGGGCCGATCGCTCCTCTGCATTCCCCACGATGGAACCCGCATCGTCCCTCTGGCTCTCTACCGGGCTCCCTGAAGCAAGTCTACGGAACCTCCACCTAGATGAACCAGCCAAGTCGACGTCGTCTTCGTTCAACCTAGGAGATGCAGCACAGGTACTCGTCTTTTATTTAAATACGGAGGCAGGCTTACAAATGTGTTATCCCAGACAACCATAGGTCTATCAGCCCTATCCGCAGCCTATTTTCACCAACTCCGCACTGGAGTCGAGCAGGACGTGTCTGTTGATTCGAGACATGCAGCGCTGGAGTTTCGTGAGTACGGGACCTAAAGGAGATCATATGCTCAATGACTTGCAGATAGCGAGGCACATTATACTCTTGACGGCGTCAAACCTGGATCGGTCTGGGACTCGATAGCAGGGTTGTACAAGACTCGGAACGGTGGATACGTTAGAATCCACACAAACTTTCCTCAGTGAGTAATCTTACGACTTAAACTGAAGTTCTAGGGATGCCTGCCGTACCGTATACGGTTACAGCCATACACCGTAAGGTAAAAGGGCCTCGACGGTACGGTAGCCGTAGGATAGCATGATGACCTGTGGCAGGTATTTTATAGTTAACGATACATTTATCAATCTGACTCACTACGTACCAAAAAGAACAGGTATCTGCGCAAATTTGGCCTACCCGTATGGTACCCGTACAAATAATGCCGTAAAAACCGGATTTCAGGACGGCACAGTACGGGCCCGTATCCACCATACGTACGGGTACGGTGGGGCATCCCTAAGTTACTGAACATTTCACAAGTCATCATAAAGGCATCCTTGATATCCTCAATATCCCTGATACCCCAACCGTGACGCGTTTCCAAGTCCAACAGGCGCTCGTCCAATGGGATTCAATTGACTTTGAAACAGAGGCAGCACGACGGGGGATGTGCGCTACTGCCTACCGGTCCTTCGATGAATGGAACGTCCATCCACAAGCAGAGGCTCTCCGTGGGGTTCCTGCGGTTACGCTCACCAAAATCGGAGAAGCTCCAAAACGCCGTCTCATCGGAGGTACCCACCCATTGGATGGCATCCGCGTCCTAGACCTAAGCCGAGTCATAGCAGGTCCCGTAGCAGGCCGGGCACTAGCAGCACACGGCGCAGACGTCCTCCTCGTGACATCCCCACACCTCCATGCCCAGCCCATCCTAGACGCAGATACTTCTCGAGGCAAGCGTACCACCCAGCTAGATCTGAATACCCAGGAAGGGAGGGCCAAACTGGGAGAGCTGTGTGAGGAGGCGGATGTGTTTCTGCAGGCATACCGACCTGGAGCGTTGGAAGCGAAGGGTTTTGGCGTTGGCGTGGGTAGTCCTGGGATGGTGTATGCAAGTCTGAATGCCTGGGGATGGGGTGGTCCGTGGAAGGATCGGCGAGGCGTGAGTGTTTGCTTTAGGAAACACTGAAAATGTCTGATTTCTGCTAGTTCGACTCCCTTGTTCAAACTGCTACGGGCTTCAATGCAGACGAAGGAGCTGCATTTGGAGAGCTGGGTCCGCGTCCACTTCCAATGCAAGCGCTCGACCACGCGGCAGGGTACTTGTTGGCATTTGGAATCAATGCTGCATTGTGTAAGACTCTCACGGTGTGTAGCCCATTTCTTGTCCTGGTCATCATACTGACTCTTACTTAGGAGGGTGGATCGTGGGAAGTACGCGTCTCTCTCGCAGCTGTAGGGCAATGGATCCGGTCTCTGGGTAGGACGACGGTGCCTGCGGAGCAGATTGATGAGCACGTCGAAGAGTTGTTGGTTGATTGGGAGGGAGAGAGGAAGGTGAGGGCGCTCAGACATTCTGCGATTATGTCTGCGACGCCAGTCAAGGTGGGCAATGCACCTGCGAGACTTGACATGCATTTGCCAGAGTGGTTACCAATATGATGGTTTACTTACGGTGTCGCCCAGCGTCTCGTGCAAAGTTTGACTTTCAGAATTAGCAATGATATTGCAAAGTATGTTGATCAACGTCTTTGTAGTCTCCCCTAGGCAAAATATACAGTACGTAGTAATTCTTCATTCTTGGGCGCTCATCTAGAATTGCGCGTCGATAATCCTTACTTTTCTGGGTGGTGGTTATTACCCGCGCCGCCACTCTTAACGTGAGGATCGACTGCCATCTCACCCACGCACGTCGATGCGAAAATGGTTGCCAATGAGTGCTAGATCACTGTCTAGGTGGTGAACAAAATTTTCGTTCTCAAGCCGACCGACATAAGAAAAATCATTCAGATCGACTGCATTATTCAAATGACATGAAGTATGCTTCAGTTTTCATCTGATTCCAAAGTAAGTCTGAATTCATTGACTATCTATGGTGATATACACGTCCGATACCATCGTCTAGAATTGGTGTATGGGGATTTTTAGAAACTACCACAGCACCATCATCGCACCCACTACCACTCCCACCACCATTAATGCCATGCTACCACAGGCTTGCCCATCCCACACAACCGAACTTGCCCTACTCGCGAACGTCGTAACGAAACCCTTCACCGGATTAGGCGAACCGCTTATCGTGACCGTCGGTATCGTCGAATCCGGCGTAACCGATGCCGACGTGCTGACACCCGTGGCATTAACAATAGAGAACATTCCCGACAGACAATGCTTGACCATATGCGTGGAGTTTATGAACACCATAAAATAGTCGTCTCCCGTGGGTACGTCCTCGAGGTAAATATTCAGAGACGTGGGAGAGGAGGGCTGAGCTTGCACTGTACCGTACGTTATCATCAGCACAGGCAAGAATGCAGACGCAGATACACGCACCATTAAACGCGACATAGGTGATTCCAACGTTGTTCAGCCTCACCATTTCGATATCAAAAAAAGTCAACCCATCCCAAATGCCCCTCTCCCACGAGAGAACGTTCACGGCGTTGTTCAACCACTGAGTGCTCTCCTGGGGTTCTTTGATCGTGAAATATGCTGGTCCTAGTCAGTCTGGAACCTGCTAACCGTGTGAAGGGACATACAGTGAATGTCGCACGAAGCGAGGGTAGCAAAGCAGAGAAGACACAGAGATAAGACGCATCGACGACGTGAAGGCATGAATTGAATACGTGCGTGCGTAACTTGGACTTGGAGGTGGTTCAAATTTGAGGGCAGGGAGATGCGGGTGGAACAGAAACTGCAGATAAGAGATACACAGCGTCCTTTATCACTGTCTTGTATTGCAGTCACGGTAAGCGTGTAAATCCAAAGATACATCGTAACGTCAGAAGTCCCTGATAAGGGCTTGGAAGATTCAAAAGCCAGTCGGGCTCAAGCGGCGGCACGGGTCCGTACCATTATTAGTATACGGGATGTTGCAAAACGACATGGGCGCCTCGGTTCTGAACGAAGCTAGCTTTAATCGTAAAGGCGGTGTCTATCCGATGGGCGTGCGAAGACGTGAGGTTCGCAGGATCTCTTCACTTGGCGAGGTCAGGAAGGAATAGGACAGCCCCGTACAACAGCTAGGACGAGCAATGCGAGTGCCAAAGAATGTTCTAGCGATACCAAGCTTCCAGTGACTCTGAAATCAGCGTACACGATGAACATCGTGTTAGTGTTGGTACTGGCACAAGTTCCCAATCAGAACGGTTGCGTCCACCAATAGACGTGCTCCCTTGACTGGTAAGATGGCGCTTTAGTGCTTGTTAGTGTCACAGGTGGGACTCCGTGGAGAGCCGTGCTGCCTCCGTTTCAAAAACAACCGGGCGCGTGTTACTAATAGAATTTCGGGGATATCGAGGATGCTTTTACGGTGGCCTGCGAAACGCTTTGCTTGAGTTGTAATATCACCCACTCTTCGGAAGGAAATTTGCATATATCCTTACATATCGATTTTTTATGTGGAGCTCTTGTATAGCACGGCTATCGAATCCCAAACCGATCTGGGTTTGGCGCTATCGAGTGTATAGAGTGCTTATCTTCAGCAAATAAACAGCCGCCATTGTTTAACTATACACTCACGAAACTCCAGTAAAGCTTGTCCCGAGTCCACCGATACCTGTTCGATGAGCTGGTGAAAATAGGCTGCGGATAGGACTAATACGCCTCTAGCTGTCTGCGAGAACCCATTTGTAAGGTTGCCGTAGTTGAATCAACACCTGTGCTGCTTCTCCAAGCTTTAACGAAGGCGCAGTCGGCTTTGCTGGTTCGTCGAGGCGTAGATGGCAAAGATTTGCTTCTGGGAGGCCGGTAGAGAGCTCAAGCGTCGAGGTAGACTCCATCGTGGTCGTCACTGAGAGAGGAAGGGTCGGCCGGTCCGAATATGCCGGGTTCAGCTACTCCTCATCGGGCCGTGAGATTCATGACGACTATCGTGACGTTCGAGCTACCTTGTAGACCCTCGTTTCACTCCTTATCAGTCAGAAAGAATCGGGGATTAGACGCAGGTGCTTCTTTGCATCCAACCCCTTTATCACGCGTTGCGTGTCTACCAGAGAAGAACCCTGGCATTCAAACCTTCCTTGAAAACCCCTGGGAATATCCCAGATTTCTAAAGTCTCTCTCTGACCATAGAACGCCTTCTGAGCTTGTTCTGAATCAATTATAACCCCCCTTTCCTATATTGCTCCTGTAGGCTGTAAGTACCAGCATTACTCCCCTCTTCACTCTATAACTCAAAACTTCGCAGTCAAATCAGCTCTAGTTCCAGCTTTGTAGATGGAAGCGACGAACTCAAGTCATCTTTCATCCTCAAGATTGTCTCCAGCTACAGAGTCCCCCCGACGGTTCAACAAGATCGTGGCATGGTTCAAATTTCGATTCTCTCGACGGCATCACATACGAACTCATGCTGTGAACTCAAGGCCTTCTGGAGCAAGGTGCTTTATGAAACTTCGTCGGCGTAGCGTTTGGTAAATATTTGAAGTCTCATGGCTCTGTTCACTAACCAACCTCCTGTCAGTCCTGTGCCAGTATTTCCTCTCGAAATCATAGAATTTATCATATACGAGGTCTGGAATCTCCAGCTAAGCACGAGAGCCCGTAGGGCCTTCAGGCAGGCCTCTATGCGTGTCAGCCATACATGGATGGCGACGTTCATGCGAATATCCCTCGCGGACTTGCGCATCACCGATTATGCCTATTTCGATTACGTTTGGAGGCATATACTTGAAGACAACAAATCCATCGCGTGTAAACATTTTGACCTCCAGTCCTACCTCGAGAACCGCTGTCGCTCCATGACGCTCTACATCAACATCGACTATGCCAGTTACAGACGCCAGTGCCTGCTCCCACCTCACCTTAATTGCCCCGGCCCTCAGGCCGATCCCAATCGAATGGCAAGCATTCTCCATTACCACGGTTTATTCCTCAAATTTTGTCATAATCTGTCAGCTCTCCTCCATGTCCACCTTCGATATCATAATCGTTTACCTTTGGATTACTACGATCACATATACAGATTCCATTCCTTCCCGACAACCGTCACTGATTTGGAGATCACTCATACTTTTGATGATTTCCCCGAATTCTCTGATCAGCTATATGACAATCTCAGTGACCGTTATATCCGTCCACACAAACGCGAAACTTTCTTCGGCGAACGGTTCCCTTGGCAGCTGCCTCACATACGAAGGTTGACCGTACGAGGTGGACATGTCCCTTTGGTCCTTACCATTGCACTGCGGGCAGAAGGACTGGAGGAAATCACTACTGATGTCGACAGTGAACAGGTGGTACAGGGTCTGCAGCGTTTGAATGTATCTAATTTACGAGGTAAGTGAAGAAATTCTACAGGCGATAAATGCACCTTATTTGCTCGCTCAGTGACCCATTGTTCGCCTCCTGTTCAAGGTATGTGTGACGTTAGAGTCTCGTAGAATTGCACGAGAGAATTGAAATCGACAAGATTACAGACGACCAGAGGCCTGTGTATAATGTAGAATGAGTACACCACAGACTTCAAACTCCAGCTTCGACATTGAACATCGCATGTTCACTATTGCGGGTGAGGACGAGCATAGATAATCATCGATAGCAACCGGTGGCCAGCAACCGGCGAAGTCCATTGATTAAGAAAGTACATGCTATAGGGCCCTTTAACACGATGGATATGTTTCTAATCTACTACCCTTCAGTTGTCCGACGCGAAGTTCCTTTGACACGAAGAACCACGTATAATAATAGCATACGCTGACGATGAGATCAGGTCGACGCCGCGTCAGTGTAACTGTCAGACATACGTTGAACTGAACCTCGGCATCATCTACGGCCTTCTCCGCCAATACAATTGTCGAACGGACTGTGTCGGTGGCGAATGCACGAAGAAATTGTTCATACCATTCTTCCGTGGCGATGGTCGCCGACAACTTATTTACTTCGTCTATCACAGAAACCATGGCCCTTAATTTCATCAGAATCAAATCAGGTCATTTTGATTACGCTCATTCGGCCAATCCATCCAGGATGATTCGAGACGCTTGGGCAATTTCGGGTCCCATGATGTCCAAGATTTTCCTAAAGGAGTCCAGAAGCTTATTGACTTTCACAGTCAGCCGCGCGAGATGCTGTACACAAGTTCAGTTGTCTGACATTGGGATGGTGCTCAAGGTACGGACCACATCTTCCCTAATGCAATTGTCGACCTTGCGAACGACAACACGGAGTAAGGCAAACATTGTCGCAACGACGGTCGAACCTCCGAATGCCGTAGTAGCGAGAGCAGCAACCCCACCAGCCAGGGAAACGATGTTTAGTTCCGAATACTCCTACTTCACGCGTAAGTATTTGTGCAATAATCCATATGAGCAACGCGAACCTCTAGTTTCTGCCATGCCTGGGGAAATGGGCTCTCCGACTGGCCCTGGTCAGCGGTCGGGCGAGAGGGCAGTATCTTCGACAGTCCCCGTCCATCCTGATGGACGTACACTGAGCTAACACGAAGACAGAGAAGCAAGGTGGTCACACACACTGAATGAACCTTCAATTTGATCTTCTACTGATTGTGCAGCCGTACTGAGGAGTCCTTGAGGTTCTTGAGCGGTCTCAGTGTCTTTTGACAGTTAGTATAAGGAGGTGGTAGAAGAACTCATACGAACAAGCTGCTGTATTTGATGGCGACCGACGGTTGTCCCTAGTAGCTGTAATATCGTCAGTCAGAAGAGAAACTCATGAAATGGATATGATACGAACATGAACGGGCAGAGGATGTCTGTAGGTGTGCTGGCGAGAAGGGCGATGCCGCTGGGGAATGGCCTTCAGGGCGATTGTCAGGCTCAGGGTTTGTCCGCTGCCGACGACGACGAAAGTGGACACTCTGCATCATACTCCTGAGAGAGTTCGAAAGGATGTGTGACATAGACTGTAAGGTTCTGCGAGAGATAGTTTGACTGAATATCGCCCAGCGAGAAATCAAAGGTAGAGAACGACGTGGAAGTATAGAACAAGAATGAAGTAACATCACAGACGCGTTCAGTGCTTTTATAGCAAGCGAATCCAAACCCAGTCATCATATAGTAAGTCAACCGCGTCATTGTCGTCATCGTCTTCAGTTGGACCAAGTGCACCAGTACGGTCGGTTCGAAGCTACGGTTTTCGATTCCACTTCCGCTCTGTTATTAAGGAAAACAAAGGAAAGCAGATTTAGATAAGAGAAACGGCTGTTGCAGAGTCCTTGTTGTAAGCGTATTATTAATTGTAATCGTTCGGACAGCATAGAGTACCGTAGCCTGTAGCCGTTAGAAGTAATGTGAGAATTTAGAAAGAATCGGGGACACGGTGCTCGCGGGCCGGGCCGGCGCTACTAATCAATTGAGTTTGTCCATGTTGTGCACGACCTTGGCAGCTGCCGCTTTCAGCTTGAACTCGAACTTTTCCTCCACCGAACTTGAAGAAATGTCGAAACGAGGAGGATCCCCCCCAACAGAAGGAACTCTCGTCAAGAGAGCCAGAGCCACTCCTCCACCTTCCAAACAAATTGCTATATCTTCATCCAATGACGAACGGTCGAAAGGCCTCATTCGAACAGTAAAACGAACGAGTAGCTTGGAAGCGCCAATTATCAGCCTTGCGGGCGCTCATTCTGTACGCAGGGTCCTCTTTTGCTGTCCGAATATGTTGCTCAAGCTTTGGGATACAGGCTGAAATACTAAGCTGTCGCTTCGACCCAACAGGTCAGAACATAGCTGCCTGCTCAGCCGACCGGAGTGTCTGTATGTTATCTATTTACTCAAAAGAAAGTTTTCTCATGCAAATCCACAGCCTTCTGGAGAACATATCCGCCGAACTCAAACTACGGTCTCCTCTCAAATTTCTCCAAGGCGCCCATATTAGATCTCCAATGGTCACTTTGCTCCCCCACGCTATACACCGTTGCCGCCGACCACACGCTTTGCCTGACAGACGTGACTACTGGTCATCGGATACGCAAAATTCGCGCTCATCGCGAGATAATAAACAGTGTCGACCGGACTATGGCCGGGGGAGCTGGTACCGAGCTTGTCGCTACGGGTTCCGACGACGGCACCGTGAAAATATGGGAAGGAGGCGAGGAAGGAGGAAAACAGGCAGTGGCGACGTTCGATATAGGATGCCCTGTCACATCAGTATGCTGGGGAGCTGACGGCGCGAATGTGTATATTGGCGCCTTGGACAACGAAATTCACGTTAGTCCTTTTTTCCCCTTTGGCTGGCTCCCTTCGTTGCTAACATTGATGTCAGGTATACGATCTTAGAAAAAGCCAGCAAGTGTACACGCTTACGGGGCATAGTGACACGCCAACGTCCTTGGCGCTCTCTCCGAATGGAAACTACCTTCTCTCTCCCTCATTCTCGTCGCACACCATCATCCATGATATCCGACCCTTCTCCTCCTCTCCGACGCGGATACATCGTGTCCTGCAGGGTGCACCGGCTGGATTCGAGAACACTCTTCTACGGGGTGCGTGGAGCAAAGACGATGAAGGCCGGCGAGTGGCGGTTGGTGGTGCAGACCGAGCGGTGTGCATATGGGACGTCGATAGTGGCAAGATATTGTACAAAGTAGGTCCCTCTCGTGGTCATCATCGACGTTCCTCGTTGACGTCCGTATGTAGCTTCCCGGCCACAAAGGAACAGTCACCTCAGTAGACTTCCACCCCAAGGAACCCATCAGTACGTGTCGTTGCTTTGTGTTCTAGAAAAGAATTATCTCTGACCCATCCATTCAGTCCTCACCGGCAGCAAAGACGGCACGATGATCTTGGGAGAAATCGAATCCGGAGTGAAGGTGTAGGCCCTCTGTATTACGGCGAGTAATGTACATGGCGGAGACTCAACCGACTTTCTAACGTATATGCATTATGGTACAAGGAGTGGGTGATGATGCGACGATACAAGTGAGTAAGGGAGCAAGGAATTATGCAACATAGGCAAACGTGTCTTTCTGTCCGTCCACTCGTTCCATGTATTCTTTTTCCAAAAGGGTTTCTACGGCCTGGTGGAAAGCATAGATATGAGAACAGGAAGTTTTCAATACACCCAACGAGAACGCACCTTTTTGATGTCAGGAATCTTGGGAGCGAAGCGTTGAGAGATCTGCGAGATAACTTCCTGTATCAGTGCTTGGTTTTTCATTGTCTTACGGGCTTTCATGATTCTGCAATACAATCAACATACAGAGAATGGATAGTGGGGACTGTACGTGCCGAACGATAGTAGCTTGGATAACATATTTCCTGTCTTCATCGACGGCCTTGAGGACGTCAGAAGACTCGGCCTTCACCTCGGCTTTGATAGGCTGATTCAGATTGACCCGAATCTTCTTTGACTTGAAACCTGAAGGAAAGAGAAAGAAAGGTCAACAGAAGTGAGAGTGGGGAACGGAACGTATCCACGAACTAGGGTTCAGATCGTACTGGTCCTTCTCCTCATTGATGAGGATCTTGGCCTTCACCAACAACGCCAACACCTGCGATAGGATGTCCTTGCTGATCGCGGTTGCTGCAACCAGTTCATCCAAGGATAACGTGTCGTTTCGGTTGTACTGCACAAGGACGGCCATCTGGTAAGCGCTGGTCATCAGGATGTACTTCTGGTTCAGGTAGTTCGTTCGTAGTTCGTTCTTCGAATAGTTCCATAGCCACGTCAGTTTACGACCGGAGTGTTTGCTCTGGTAGTATTTCGTGAAACGCTCATAGGTGGGCATGATCTCCACAGGTATGGTAAAGCCGTGCGTCGGAGGGTTGAGTGGCCAGAAGTTGGTGCCGAGGACCATGACAGTGAAAGTGATTTCCATATCATCGTGGTTCTGAGTCATCCGTTCTTTGAACGAATCTGTGAGATCCTTGCTCAGGCTCATGTCTATTACGGGCATCATTTAGTGGGATAACTTTGTACTGGCACAAGAACAACGAACCTGTGAACATGCGTTGGAGCTTGTTGGTGTATTCGAAACCGCAAGCCTCCTTCAGTTTCGATATCATGCTGGCCTCGCTTTCATCAGAAGCAGATACGCCGTGAATGAGTCGTTTGGAAAGTTTGGTGGTGTAGAACGTCTGGAAGACGTCCTTGTCTTCCAAATACTTGAAGAGAACCATCTATAAAAGCCTAATCAATGCGAATTCAAGGTTGACTGGATGAGGGACCGACCACACGATTAAGCGCGCTCTCCAAATCTCCTTCCTCAGCCATCTTGTTGTTCTTCCGCAAGAGCATATCCGCATGCTTGGCGATCAACTCGGGCGACTTCGTCGACGACGATCCGGTGGCAGCATTACGATTGACAAACTCTCTGCATGCCTTATCAAGACTGGCCGCAAATCCAGCTTCCCCTCGGAAACTTCGAGTAACGGTTTCAGAGTTCTTCTGGTGTACCTCTAGCAGGGCGTCCACGTATATCTTGGGGTCAACGTCAACGGCGGTACCCTCTCCCACTAGTTTTGAGATGGCTGATAGACCTGCTTGCTTGACGTGGATCTCGAATCGCTTCCTCAGCGGGTCGAGCCCGTCTGGAATACGCGACAGCAGAGCATACATCCGCTGGAGGTCTTCGTCTTGATCAAAGTCCAGGAGTTTTTGGAAGCTGTCCTGCATCAACTCGGCATGTTGGCGAATGAGCACTTCTTCACATTTCTGAATCAACTCTTTGCGCGTCTTGGTGTGTAGATATCTTTCTACTCGGTCCTCCTCCTCCCGTAGACGCTCTTCTGCCTTCTTCAGATAATCGGAAACTGTATTCTCGGCAAGAAAGGCTTCTGACTCCTTGTTGTAGTACTGCTCGGTGGCTTGGATGAACGGCGCTTCAAAGTGTTCCTTGTATACTTCCAGGCACTCTTTGTTAAGATCGGTGTTGTCGAGACCTAAGGATACGAAAGAGAGAACCACCTTCTTCACAAGCCCCTGGTCAATCATTTCGCCGTTCCGTTGACGTTCGATAAGGCGGAGGACACCATTGGCCAGCTTCTGTTTATCCGTTTGTATGAAAAGGAAGAACTGCGCTTTCCACTGAGCGAGAGAAAGCTGATAGGGATGGCAGTGATGATATCAGTGGTACTGCTGACATTGTGGGCGGCTGCCACTAACCGTATACACAGGATAGATCTCTTTCTTCCCTTCATCGCGTTCTCGTTTGACCCAATATCGGTTCAGATAAGTGAAGAGACGGTTGAGATAGTTCGCCCCGGTGGTGTAACGATGCCATTCCGATGCATAGTATCGTAGGAGCTCCTCGTCTTGCAGCGAACCAGCCGTCTGTTTATGATTATTAATACGATCGCCGTGGCCCGACATGTAGAACAAACCTGCTTCATAGATACAAAATGTATCGTGAAGTATTCGGTCAGCTTGTGGTACAGGTCGGATCCGACCAGATTGGCGCCCGCTGCACACCTGTTAGCATGAGTGCGGCATTACAGGCTCAAGCTTACTTCGGTTTGAGGATCCATCGCTTTTGCTGCTACCAATACCCACCATCTTTGTCGAGGTGCAGTAATTGTATGTCGCTGTGTAGAGGTTGGTATAGTTGGCAAAAGTAAGGCCGGCCTCGAGATTGGACATGATATGGTCGACGCCTGGGTTGAGGAATGCCCATGTATCCGCCAAGTCCGCCGTTTTGGGAGGTATCTTGGCGAACCGGTCGGTAGATGAAGTCGTCGAGGGCGCCATTGGTCGTCAGCAAGGTGGTATCGTGAGTCAGGTTCAAAAAGAAAGTAGTGTCGCGCACGGCACCGCCACCAACCCACGCGACCGCTGACAACAAACGGCTGCCTTCAACAACAAACAGAGAAAGGGTGGACAAGGAACTATCTTCACCGCCAAATCGCCGCTCTGGTGTATATCTGAATTTTACCAGTACTATATGAATATTGTTACAGAAAACTCGCTACTGGAAATTACTCAAACAACGACCGGAAGCTTATTAACCTCTGAGACTTCTCGAAGACATTTTGTGTCACTGAGATCCAAAACATTCCGTCACCGTCTGCTTGCGACGATTCTTGTGTACATCTGAGGCTCTTCTGATAGAATATGGATGTGTACACACGCGCAATACTAACTTCATTTCAGGAGAATCAATGACCGTGGCTATGTGCTCCCAGAATTCGCATTAGGAATCATCAACGTCAGTGTTACGTGTTACGATACAGAGCCGGCTGTTCTAGGGCTGCGTTTCTGTAGTTATTCAGGGCACGGATGAAAATACTACAATCGGCTTTCGTGGCCACAGTAGCGATACAACCGGTACCGATAACCTTTCCGAAAAGCTTCTCGTCGACGAAGTGAAGATGACAGACAACACTGTTAGAGTAATACTAACAAGAAGCCTTCGAAGTACTGAATCTTGCTAGGAACGCGCGCGGAATAAAATCAGAAGTTAAAATTGCATATAATAGTACAATTATATTTCATGCTGCTCGCGGACATCATGCACTTGCTTCATAGTTTGCCTAAGGGAGGGCTCGGCCAGAATTGATAGCGTTGGCGACTTGGCTAGTGTTGGGGCGATTGAAAGCATATCTGCAAGAGCCGTCAGATAAGATAGACGACGGCGTCTGATGAATCATTTCTGACCTTTCATAACTGTCCAAGTACAAGTCCTCCGTGCTACAAGTTCGAACGAATGCAGGGTGTCCAAGAAGCTTGGACATCCACGCATTGAATTTCTGGCCGGACGGCATGATAAATCCTCGATAATCTTTTAGAACATTCGTCGCGCGAAACAGCCCTAACATATATCTAGCAGTCAGTACCTTCACCGAAGGTATGGTCAGTTCCTTACAAGGTCCAGCCATAACGTCGATCCATCCAAGATCGTCGTTACCCTTGATCCACAGCCCAAGTCCAATGCTTAGGGCTTTTATTTCTCCCTCACCCGAGACACCCCCAACACCCACGATTTCCTTCTCAGCTCTCTCGAGGAGTGCAACAAGTTTCTGGATAGAGGAATGGAACTCTTTACCCGATTCGATCTGAGATGAAGTGTCCTGCGCTTGAAGATAACGATAGAAGGCTGGTACAAGAGAGCGATTGACGTGGTCGGACTGAAGGCGCACGAGGGCTCGAGCATCTAGGTAACCCGGTCAGTCAGTATAACATTGTAAATAAAAATACTTACAAGGATTCGAAGTAGGCGGAAGAAGGCTACGGCCCGTTAAATTGATTGAAACACTGAAAAGACATCAGCGTCGTCGAGTAGATCGTACATCAGCTTACTCTTGGATATATTCCATAATTACCGTGCTCTCATTCAAGGCCCTAGGTGGACTGAAGTTGTGGAGTTTGAGTCCAGGAACGAGGCCTTTTGGAGATACTTCCAGGAGGTCTTTGGGCTTCTGGTATGGATCAACCTCATCTAAAGGTCATGATCAGAACGTCGGCAGTGGACGAAGACACGAGAGGCATACAATACTAGGGTCAACAAGTCAACAACAGGCAGTTGCTATGAAGATATCGCACGTACATTATAAGGTATTTCCAGGTACTCCAAGGCCACCCAGACACGCTGGACGAAGGGACAGAAACAACTGCCGAACAGCGTAATATCTTGAGTACCGGATGACGGGTGTTTAGTTACTGTCTCCAGGGCAAGGCCAGTGCAGGACCTATGGTAGCTCCTTCCCGTATCCTTAGTCGACATGATGGGAATTGTCAAGGGCTGAAGGGTTCCATGACTTCATTATGACGCATGACCGGTGACCAGGGGTCAATCATAAAGCCGCCGGTAAGGTCAAGTTGGACATTTTTTACTCGTCAGTGGGACAGCTCAATGGAGCAGTGGCCGGTATCGTTTTTCTCCTGACAAAATTTAGTTTGACCTGTGACTACTACTAGACCTCCGCTCACCATAATACAGTGAGTATTTTCATGTCAAGCCTGCCACAAGAAAATGACGACGTGATGCCAGGTGTAAGGGATGGAACTTGAATCTGCAAAAGACATGGGCCTCGGTCCGGGACCTGCCGGTGTCCTTCTTTCTGCCCCACCTCGTGTCCTTTGCTGCATTCACAAGTTCTCCGAAGGTTCGATTACAAGTTTCCGTACACACACGTCGACTTAAATTTCTGTTCTCTACTACCGCGAGTGACTTGTTTTCTTCTGTTCCGCACTTCGAACTATATAACCAATCTACAAAACAAAGCCTCAGAGTACCACAAAACTCGACAGTTCTAGTTTGTACGTGCTTTGCGGTGATGCTAATGGTTGACTGAAATTTCTATTTCAGGCTTTGATGACATCTAATCCCGTCGCTCTGGGGGAGATCCTAGCCAGACATAACTGGATATCGACCTTCACCCATCCACCTGACGTCGCCTCCCTTCTGCGCACCAACGACACGCCATCACTTCTACAGTCTGCTCGACTGAAAGCGTCTTTGCAGAGTCTGGAATCACCTCTCTCTGAACTGCAGAGCGACCTTGATCTGCTTCGCAGTGCTGTCGCATCGGTAGAGTCTCGAATGTCGTGTCTCATGTCACTCAAACACGACTACGAGACAGTCCTGTCCCCAATTCGTCGTATTCCCTCGGAGATCACGATGGAGATTCTACGCCGCGCGTGGAAACATAACGGATCCGGACCCCCCACCTTGGGAAGACGTCTTTATGGACTCAACGTCTTCGCAATCCAAGAAGGGCCGTGGCATCTTGGCCAAGTGTGCAGCTCGTGGAGAAATGTTATTGAAACACTCTGTCCGGAGCTATGGGCGAATATGTCAATAGAGATTCCGTACCACTGCAAGCCTAAAGTGTCTCTGAAAGCGGACGCGGCGCTAGAAGTACTCAGGAGCATCCTCGAACGCTCTCGTAATCATCCCCTAGATTTTCATCTTAGGTGCAACCGTCCCTACTCGATGGAGGAGGACGAGGATGGTATAGCCCAAGCAATGGAGCGGTGTTTTTATATGATGGTTGTCCATTCAAAACGATGCAGAGCGGTCGAAATGACGCTCGACCCATACATGCTTCCACAACTCTCTCTCATCTGTGGAAAGATTGATGGGCTTAGAGACGCGTACGTCTATTGTCCTGGTGAGAACCCGGAGTCCGGAAATATAAGTGCCTTCGAGGTTGCACCAAAACTCGAGAGACTTGATCTCAGAGGCATGCACCCAGACGCAGACATCTGTTTCCAAACCGCCAACCTCATATCGTTCTTGGATGCAAGACCATTTGGCGGAGATCAGCTGACCCTCGAATATCTCGACCTCGTGAAATCAGCTCCAAAACTACGTTCATTCTCATACAACGATTACGAGTATAGCCAGATCTCTACCCCAATGACCTTCCCCCGCGTCATGTCCAGATCGGTCAAAGAACTTTCGACAGCTTCGCCATGCTTTATGCGCAGCCTGTTACTACCGTCGCTGGAGAAATTCATGCTAGCCACCGAGTGGAACCTAGGCATGGGATACGTTGAAGATGCAGTACGCTGCCCTGACGATGCGCTGGGTGCACTCCACGAAATGACTCTAGTATCACGATGTTCCCTAACACAATTACACCTGGTTGATGTGGTCTTAGACGACAATCTTGCGAACATCATACGGATCATGCCGGGCTTGCGAGAGTTCGTCGTTGAGTACAACAAATGGGTCGATGATTATGACCCCATTCTGCAGTCTCTTGTGACACAATTGAGCGAGGTCAGTCTGGTAGGCGGGTCGCTGCAGCATTCCATGGTCCCATCTCTGCAAGAACTTTATGTTTACCTGAATGCTCTCTGGCGCACTCACGCCTCTTTCATTAATTCCGCATTTGTGGACATGGTTGCTTCACGACTGCGTCACCCGTTCGATGCGCCACATCTCACAAAGCTAGGTTTACTTGTGTCAGGACGGAGGTGGAGCTATGATCTTGATGAGGCGGCTAAGGATGCCCTGAACAGTTTGAGAGGAGAGGGACTTGAGCTTGTCTTGGAAGCTGGATGATGAGACTCATGAGAGATCCCGAGTCTGATGAACGTTAACTTTGATATGGCGGGATCAGTGTATTCATAATTTATCCTCTTCGAGTCGTAGTTCGATAGTAGTTTGTCATATACAGAATGGTACCGTGACCAGCTCCAATGCTCGTTTCGCTACGTTCACATGAAGTAGGAATCACCCTAGCTGCCGAGATCGTAACGTAGGCTCGTACGCCGCTTTCTTTTTCCCTTCGAGATTAGCACTATGGCCGTATTTGGATTTAGTCGAGGGTGTCAAGTTCTGGGATCCTAAGGCTATCTGTAGGATAAGGTTCGGTTCGGAGGTATGAGCATGAGTATGGCAAGGCCACTATTTTTGAATTTGACGAGGTATTCGGAATTCCACGTAGATGGTCGTCGCAGGAACGAAAATGTGCTGTGGCCGGTCTGCCTAGTGTAGTGAGGAATTTGAATTGACATCGATTGAAAATGTAATACTTGACCCGAAAGCTCACAGTCTTCAAATGTCCCATTCTTTCGTCGCTCTTACGCGTCCAGGATGTCCTAGTATAGTAGGTAGTTTGAATATGCGACAGGTCTGTGTTGTGACCTATCGAGCATTCCAGGCCGTCGATAAACTATTGGTCCAAATTAACGTACACCCAGTTTCATCAAACAGAATTCTTCCGAAGCTACAGGATTATCAATAGATTGGCTACAAATCCCTGACGTTATGGTTGTAAGGAAGTTGGAAATATTCGGATGTGAGGTTAATGTTATGCCAGCGGCGATTAAGGAAGAACAAATCTATAATATTAAAAGATTTGGGTACGTCTATGATAGTATGAAGTGAAGAAGAATATCAAATACCGCTTTCTGCAAGTCCTGGACAAGAGTATGGCAAAAAAACAAGAAGCGAAAGTGTATCAAAACCAGAAATCGATTACGTGCTTCCATCCGGGTATTTCTGGGAAAGATCTACATAGAAACACTTTTTGTCGCAAATATCGGTACAAAAGGAACGACAGATCACGGCGGTGATTCCAAGCCCGGAAGGTGTTTGGATTGAAGTTGACGAGTTATGATGGGGACTAGAAGTGGTATTGGTTGGCAATGCGGTCGTCATCGCGTTGGTCTTGAACTGAGCTGCCGTCTGGGCTGCAGTAGGGTTGACAATGAATACAGCGCCTTGCTTGCAGTTATTGCCCGCTTGGTCGGAAAACCTACAAGGCGAGTTGGACGGCGCGTCAGCACTAGCGTGAAATAACGAATAGACGCTTAGCATACCATAAAGTGTCAGTGCTGTTCACATAATAGTCGACGGTTGGTAGACCGGGAGCTCCCACGTCGGTGCTATCAGGGACCGTCTGAACGCGACTGTCAAAACGGCCGTTGGGCGTGCATGGGGTTGCGAAGGAGGATTCTACTGCCGTCAGTACGCTTGTTAGAGAAGGCGCGTCAAGACACGTACCAACAACACTATGGGAACCGCTTTCAAACTCGAACAAGATCAAATCGCCAATATTAGGGTATATGTATGATGGAGCGAAGCCAAGGCCCTTATTTCTGTATCGGAAAAGTTCGTGAATACGAGGAATAGACGAAGAAACGTTGCAGCGTACCCAGTCGTCTCGTCCTTTCCAACGCTTACGGTGATATTTACGGCAGACGCTAAGGGAATAGCGACGAACAACGAGAGTATAGCTGAAGTCTTCATGGAGGCAGAAGAAGAAAGGCGGTAGGGTGTCCAAAAATAGATAGAAGACGAACTTTAGCGTCATCATTGGCTGCTATCCAAAAAGGGAAATCACCGCCATCAATTATCACGGAAATTGAACTATCGGGTTGAAGTCTATTCATCGCCGTCATCGTCACCTCCGCCATCGTCATCGTCGCCGTCGTTATCTACCTTTGTCAGATATTTCTTCCCCTTTCCATTCCTCCACCTCTCATTAATAGCCTCTACCTCATCATTCCTCACCCTCCGCATCAGCGGCACGTACTGGCGAATCCTTCTAGTTGCCCCTGCACCAAGCGGAACCTCGATACCCTCCGAATGATTCCATTTTTCATGGAACGGCGTCTCCTGCCGCGTGACAATCGGTCTCGACGAATATAGCTCCGCCGCCTTCTTCAGGAAATGATGGTTCAGCGTCGTGAACACCCTAGAGCGCTCGTATATACCCTCGAGATGCTCATAGATCCCGCGCGCCTGTCCGCCACGGACTTCGCCCTCGGCACCTCCCGTCTGCCACTGCACATCCTTCTCGTCGTACCCGCAATCCCAGAGCACCAGTGGAAGCCCATCCGCCATCTGATACTCTGGCTTTCTACTCAGAACCTCCCACGTCCCTGGCTCTGCACCCTCGGAGACATTAAGCAGCTGCACGATAATATTGGGCGGCTCAAGTCCACGTCCGACGAGTAAGAGCACTGCCATGATATTCCGTACTTGGTGGTAAAGAAACGCCGTTCCCACCAAATCAAACACAAACATCCCCGCCTCCACCGCGTTAATTTCGGCGCGCAGGATCCTCCGCATGAACAGCGTCAGCTGCTTCGACGCGTCGATCTTGCACAGATTACGGAAATCGTGCAAACCGACAAGATGGTTGGCAGCCTCGCGCATGAGGGAAAGGTCCAAGTTCAGATCGGAGAAAAAGTACTTGTAATGTCGGAACTTGCAGGACCGTCGTGCGGAGAACTCTTCCGATACGGGCGACCAAGCGAGTACGCGAATCGTAGGGGGTAAGATGCGATTCAGGATTCCGGGATAGTCATGCTCTTCCTCTGGTTTGAAAGACAGAGAAGTGTTGGTGGTATTATCGAACAATCCGAGCATATCGTCGTCGTTTGCGTCCAGCTCTTCAGGCTCTTCATCTGCTGGTCCCTCAGAGTTCTCCTTGCTCTGTCTCAGGGCACTACGCACCCAGAGCGAGATAACCTGACCAGCAGCACTCACACCTCGGTCGGTGCGTCCACATTTCTCCCAACCACAGCCATCGTACCCTCGTGCCTCGTCAATCAGACGCGCCCGGCACAGTGCGTCATATAACACCCCCTCAACAGTAGGCAGGGGCGTCGGCTTCTTCTGAAAAGCCAACCCGTTATACTCCCAGCCAGAGTAGCAGAACTTGAGGGCAATTTTTCGGATGGGGTAGGAGTAAAAATCGAAGTCGTTATTAGGCTGGATAGAAGTGCTATTGGAGGCCTCTCTTTGTTCTAGTGCAGTAATGCGAGCGATTAAATCCGTTCTGGACCAAGCTTCATAATTGGGGGCCATGGCGCCAACGGCTACGGTAGAGTAAAATCGGTATCTGTGGATCTTAAGGGATCCAAAGACAAGCATGCACCGAATATACCTACAACTTTTAAGTCAACAAGAGCGAATGGATATAGACCATGTATTATCACCTTTTTACTCTAAGCTTCCTTCTAATGAATTTCCTGGAAGCACGGTAGGTATCGAAAGGTATAGGAAAAGGAGGCAAAAACCTCGTAAGCGAATCGTGGATTTCAACCGCCCGTTTTAGTACATCGCTACCTGTCGAGTCAGAGGGAATCACATCGAAAGCAAAGTAGTGGTGCAAAAAATCGGTCGCATTGGGTCACAGGCACGTGATTCCGGCAATCCACTCTTTTAGTTACCGAATATCTCTTAACTTCGAACGACATAACTTGGAAATTTCCGAAATTTCAGTTCTAAGACGGCATACTCTGCGTATCTATAATAACGTGCCGTGTAATGACGATATGGATATGAGACATCGTAACAATGCTTATGTAAATCACGGTATCACCCGCTGTATCTTTCTGACTTTGTGCTTCTCGAGCGAGGAGCCATTGAGGCATGGTTCTCACGTTCTTAGTCGTATGAAGTATGCCCGCAACCTGGCAAGCCGAATTTAGACATACCTGGTGTGCAAGCGGCCTACCGCGTGTTCCTCAGATATCTTTCGGAGTTTCATCGGAAGCCCAACACATACATTCAGAATCTTGGGAGCGTCGACCACGTAGAAATCGTTCAAAGCTGTCCAAAGCTGAACGAAAGCAACGCGGTAATCGCGTTGGAGAAAAGCGCGAAGGACACGTGAGACGAATATGATCAGACGCGTGTTACCGTGGGAACGCATCGAGCCACCGTTCTCAAATTTGCCGTCATCTCTCTTTCATACTTCCACCTTCCCTTTATCTTCCATAATGGTTTTCGGTCTTTTCTCTCGCAAGATCCAGCCAGACAAGCCTGAGGAAACTCAGAAGTCGGAATCTGATCCAACTCAATTACGAACACCATCACCTTCCGTCGAATCTTCATCCGTCGGAAAGGCTCAACTGAATGGTTCTCCTGCATCCCTACGCGAACCTCCTGCGTCGCCCTCGCCGCCACCTGAAGGCGACGATGCAGATTTGGGACTTATCACTGACCCTGCTGCTCTTCACAGTCTCATATCTTCCATCCCTCCCAAGACATTCCACGAGTACACACTCTCACATCTTATCCCGCCCACACGGTCACCTGCTTCGTCTTCCCATGTACCGATATACCCCCCTTCATCGCGAACATTGACGCACTTGACGTCTTTCTTCTCGACTCTGACTCCTCCGCCGAGGCTCCATTGCGTTCGGTGCCACAAGTTCTACTTTGATGTCGAGAATACCGACCGTAGCTGTGTGGTGCACCATGATGATGAAAGTGCGGAGGTGTCGAGAGTAGGAGCGGCGAAAACTAAGGGAACTGAGTACGAGACTCTTTGGACATGCTGTGGAAAGACTGTCGAGGGAGATGGAGATATGGGACCTCCAGACGGGTGGTGCTACGAAGGAAAGCACACGGTATGCTTTGATTTGCTATCTGGCTTTCACACTTACTGATGCCACTCATCAGACGGATCTCAAACGCGCTAGATTTCGCGCAGATTCTTCTATTCACGACGATAAACTTACGTCCTGCGAGCGTCTTCGTTGTCATGACCCGCCTCCTCCATCTGATATGTCATCTCCTCCTTCATCTCCCCGTGCTCGTAAAAAGACGACCCGAAAGCGCCCTCGACCTGCGGATGACGACCAGGAGAGTGCTGAAGCTGACCAAGCCGTGGATGATACCCAGAGCGTCATCAGCTCAAAGGGCAAGGGAAAGCAGAAGGCCCAGCCCTCAAAACCTCGCAAGAAGCGCGCAAAGACTTCCAATGACGACAAGACGTTCAAGCCTGAGCCTGTGTCCGACAACGATGATATGGATGTTGATGAGACAGCATCGACTTCATCGAAACGTCGCAAAGCGAAACCTAAACCTAAGCCTGCTACCAAGCGGGTGATTTTCCCCACTGCGAGGACACCCAGCCCTACACGACCAGCAGCTTTTGCTGTTCCCGCATCCCCTCCGTTCAGAAAGTCTCTTTCTCCAACACGTTCAGTGGTTTCTGTTGTTGTCAGCGCGGCGCCTCGGTCATTGAAAGAATCAATGAAGAGTCGAGGCAGACCCAAGGTTAGCGCTAAACCCTTGACGGAGGTGGTGTCGACGAGTATCAGTGGCGAGGAATGATCTTTTGTTCTATCTTGTATTGGCATATTCATGAGCATATCCCTTCTTACTTTACGTCTTGTCCTCGTTAGTTTCCCTACATCACTTATCCCTTCGTTATGCATCTATATATGTATATACGAGTCAATCATTGAATGTTTCCATAGTTGCAGACATCTACTCGTCTATTGACTCTATTATCTACTGTATCAATTTATGACGTACCAATTGTATGATTTCTGCCTTCTCTCCTCCGTATGCATATGAGTTAAACAGCACAAAGTGCAATCGCCCAAAACGGACAACAATGTTTCCAGTGAACCGAGAAAATATTCTGCGCACGGACCACCTGTCAAAAAATATAAATACCCCGCCTCCGCTTTGCTGTTTCTTTAGATACATACTCATCAGGATCTTTCTATAGAAACTGACCGAGTCTCGCATTTTTACAAATGCCGCAACCTTCAAATCCAGTCGATGATAATCGCGCTCACTCGCTCTACTGAGAGCTTTGGCTCCCGCGAGGGGGTCTCGAGGACGTTTGGCGGGCTCTTTGGATGTGCTCTTCTGAGTCATTTGGAGGGTTCGCCGGCGAGTTGAGCGCTTGTCTGATGGATTCTGTATCTCCCCTTTGCTGTGAACAAGTGAGAATTCCCATTTGGGAGTTTTCGGGTTGCAGCAAACAAATGAGATTTTTTTCTGGTTACGGGGTGGATACTTTCTGCGAAGCGGTTGCTTCTGGCTTGTTCCAGTCGGTACAATGAGCTGCATTGAAATACAGTATCTTCTACATAGTCACATCTCTTTCTCCAGTGCGTACTCCAACGTAGATTTAAGTTCCTGCCATTACTTTGCCTTTAATGCCTCGCTACGACTAGTTATGACTGCCTGACAATCATCGACAAAGTTCTCTGCTTGGTGTACACCCCCATGCACTTGGTCAAGTACGGGGTGCGAAGACTGCATTCCAGTCCCAAGCCACCACTGTCAGTGTTGTAAACTCAAGAATGTAATTGAGTACATCTGTAGACGATACCTTTGAATTCCAGTAATCTCCTTCACGTCTGTGCAACTGCGCATGGAGGTAATTGCTTGTCAGATTTCCGTCGTCGCTTTGTGCGAGCGTATGTGCGCGATCAATATCATCATTAAGTAGGTGAAGAGCGCTCCGGACAGGAATGGAGTCTTTTAAGGCTTCAATACGAGATGTGAGGGACCTATCGTATATCTCGCTTGGTTTCAGCGGTGGTGTAGGCCGTGCAAGTAGGATGGATGCTATTTCGCGAGCTTCAGCAGTCATGGATGCCGGCGGCAAGGGTGACTACGTCACGGAGTACGAATTCGGAAACATTGTGACATTGGTGGCTTGTCACAACTGTACAGTTGCACGTGATCATACCGACCTAAATTATTGATAGTTTGACAGAATGAACTTTTCCCGAAACTCAAGGCCAACGATCGACCGGCGCCAGCAAGCATGAGGTTCGTGTCTACCTCGTTAATATTCTCTGTTTTCTCATGTTTCCAACAGTAGCAAACTTTCAGTGTCAAGCGTGCGAGGCTCTGTAAAAGATGTCCTTGCCGAAGCCAATGGCGAGAAGAAACGAAACTTTGTTGAGACCATCGAGTTGCAGATTGGTCTGAAGAACTACGATCCCCAGAGGGACAAGCGTTTCAGCGGAACCGTCAAGTGCGTAGCTTGTTATTTTACCTAGGGCATAAAAGGCTTACAAGTAATTTTAGGCTCCCCAATGTTCCCCGTCCCAGGATGTCCATTTGCATTCTCGCTGATGCCGCCGACATCGATCGTGCCAAGCAGATTGAGCTCGAGTACATGTCGGTTGACGATTTGAAGAAGTGAGCAATCTACTGGTGCTCGTACTGGACGATTTATGAATGGAATATTCAGGCTTAACAAAAACAAGAAGCTTGTTAAGAAGCTCGCCAAGAAGTACGACGCCTTCTTGGCTTCCGAAACTCTCATCAAGCAGATTCCTCGTCTTTTGGGTCCCGGTCTTTCCAAGGGTACGTAAAGTCGTGATCTCGCGTACAACTCCTAACATAACAAATGTACAGCTGGAAAATTCCCTACACCGGTGTCGCATGCCGAAGACCTTACCAACAAGTTGACCGAGGTCCGCTCTACCATCAAGTTCCAGCTCAAGAAGGTCCTCTGCTTGGGTGTCGCTGTCGGCCACATCCAAATGACTGAGGACCAGGTCCTTGCCAACGTCATGCTCAGTACGTCTTTCTCGCCCGAAAAGCCTCCGAGCTGGGCGCTAACACCTCTTCTCTAGGCATCAACTTCTTGGTGTCCCTCCTCAAGAAGAACTGGCAGAACGTCAAGTCCCTCCACATCAAAACCACCATGGGCAAGCCTGTCCGTCTCTTCTAAGGAGAGCGTGGATATTCTCTTGACGCGTGGTGATGGCTATGAGGACCTGTACGGCTGTAATGCATTCCATGAAGCCTCGCACGCTTGTACCAACGGCTTTCAGGGGAGGAAGGTCGATTGGGAGCTGGTATGGTTGTACGGTTTATCGTCTTTGTCACTTTGTTCGTCAAGGTATCTGTCGTAGGCATAGCAATGATATTTCCTGCTGAAACAGGTATATTAAACTTTTGAGCCTTGCTGTCCCCGATAACCTCATATACAATAAGTGATGGTATCAAAACACACGGTAGGATGCATCAACATCAGGTACAGCTTTGCTTTTCTTCTCGCCGTAATACATAGTATTCTAATACTCCATGTACCACAGCTTTCATGCCGAGATGCGCGAGACACGAAGTGGGGGTCTAGGCGGTGTAGTAGTATGTAATTTTCCCTGCATCTCCACAACCCCGGTGTCCGAACTAGGTCATGGAGGTGTGGTTCGCATCGGATGACAAGCCCCATCTCATACAGCGACGATGACTTGGATGACCACAGGTATGTACATGTAGCCTTTCTGTATAGACCGTAGTGAATTACCGGCTCATTATTGTCGTAGATGCTAATGACTCGATTGATTCTCCTGTCCTCGACCGGGTGCTCGTCTTTGATGCATTATCTTTCGTTGGATTCTTCTCCCTCCTGGCTGTACTATTACCCGCAATTTTTTCCAAGAAAATAAAGCGAAGGCGGACGTGGTTCAGTCTGATACTATCTTGGATGGTATTCGCGTTCTCGTACCTATGTCTTGTGAACAATCAATTGGGCGACGAACCTCATTTTGGAACTTGTCTTTTCCAAACGTTATTGGTGTATTCAGCGCCTCCGCTGTAAGTCTTGGTCCTTCTATTCAGTCTCCCTGCTGATTCACGCGTGTACGTTCAGGGTTGCAAGCTCAGGGTTATATTTCATTCTAGATGTGAGTCTGTTTGAGACTGAGGGTATGCGTATGGTGACGCCACAGTTCAGATATACTTG
Organism: Armillaria ostoyae; assembly: GCA_902506015.1. Classification (NCBI taxonomy): domain Eukaryota; kingdom Fungi; phylum Basidiomycota; class Agaricomycetes; order Agaricales; family Physalacriaceae; genus Armillaria; species Armillaria ostoyae. Next base: position 4,924,411 of record LR732083.1, read on the forward strand.
GAACTTCGCAACACCATCTTCAGTGAATCCGAGATCTCCGTAGTCTATCGTGATACGGTGAGTATCGCCCTCTTTGGACATACACGAACATCATTCATTGGCAGTAAAATCGATCAGATAGTCCTGGCACCCTGGGTCCTTTGGGTCTTGATGATCATGACATCCGCTTTTGTGAGTCAATTGCGAGAGGGTGATTCATTCCCTTGCTCATGTCCTACGCGAGCAGCTCATCAAAGATCCCACACAAATATCCCGAGAATCAACGCACATGTATTGCCATAGCAACACCGGAGCTCAGTCAGTTTTTCTCGCATCTCATTCTGTGCCCAAGTACTAATCGAAATAGACTTACAGTTACGCTATGTGTAACGTTCCCCTTGGCTGCCTGCTGCATTCTCCTGGAAGGTACTTGCTCGTTTCTTACATCCAAATATCATACTTACGGATAGCCGCCGACAGTACTGATGGGTCACTTGATGTATCGCAATTGGACTGTCTTCCGACGGTATTGCGTCGATAAAGCTAGCGACAGCCGCACCGGACGGGTATCCCTCTCGATGATGATTCGCATCGTTTGCTTCACAATAGTCCCATTAGCCGCGTTAGGGTGCGTGCATCTCCAACGAAGCAGCGCTCCTTGCAGCTGACGTTACCTCTTGTCGTAGACTGGCATCATTCGTAGCCGCACACCAGATGGAATCCAACGCCACCTGGAATATTCTCCTGGCGTCATGTATGCGCTCACATGCTGTCTCGTCGAACTTGCTCATACTCATTGCCGCCCCCAGTGCCGATTTTAGCCGCCCTGTCGTTTGGCACACAAAAGGTATTTTGTTCTTTTGGATTAAACATACTGTGAGATACTAAGCGCTGTTCTCTTCTGAAGGATATCGTCCGAGCGTGGATGTTCTGCCTACCTTCTCGTGGTGATGCGAAGAAACATGTCGAGTTGTCCTATAGACATCTTTCCTCCCCCATCCCTAGTCCGCTACCTTCGCCGGGTCTGGGAGAAGGATGGCCGAGTCAGCAGTCAAACGTTTCCCAACACTCTCTGCCCTCCTATCAACACCAAAACCTGCTGTCCATCGATCCCATACAATCCCGGTGATTGTTCAAGAACTCGTATGTCAGGGACGCGACCTTGAAATTTCATAACGACTTAATGAATTACATTGTACGATATTTATGTTATGGCAAGTAACGGTATATTTCGTTGTCGTAGAGGACTATCAATACATTACATACATTGCAGATCAACGGAGTACAACAGATTTGGGTTCGATCAAAATGGAGAGATATTTCGTACTGAGAACAAAGCAAAGACGGTATGAGTACAGGCCTCGTTGAGCACATTCAATTCAGAGCAATAGCAGGCACCAAGATAAAAGCAGAAGAAACACTTAGAGATCAGGCACATGGCCCTCCACATCTGACGGTGCGAGGTGATAACTCGTCAACACCGTCATCAGCGAACACATATACCAGAACCTATCGTCACTCTTCTTGCCCTTCTTTTTCTTCTTCTTCTTATCATCCTGACTCTCGAAGTCTTGTTGACGAGCCATCTGAATCCACGATCCACCTAGACCCATCCCTACTCGAAGCTCCTTTGCGGCATTCTCGCTGACGAAAATCGTGATATTGTCCTTCCACGGGTTATGAGGCTTCGGCCCAGACGGAGGCGCATCACTCTCAATGTCGTCTTTACCAAGCACCGGACCTTTTGAGAGAGACGAAATCGTGGGCTCATCACTTCCAGTCTTGCTCCCGAGCCAGGGCGATAACACCACCTTGGTGAATCTGCGTTCCAGTCCGGCTTCTACCGCTTCGGGACTGGGGTCCTTCGCGTGAGGCAAAGCGGTTGCATCCTTCGGTGGAGGGATGATGTCTGCTATCCGTCGCATTGACTGTTCGACAATACCAGTAGTGTGCGTGACGGGAAGGGCGGTGGGTCCTAAAAGCGCCATCAACCTGGGTGAGCTTGTCAAGAAGGTCCAATCCTGCTCTGGAGGATTGTCCCACGGATTTTGGGGCGCCGGTGCGACACCGTCGTCGACATTCCATTTACTCTCGGATCCCCAACCACCACTTTCCTCAGCGACAATCGCCTCCTCCATGAGCGCGTCCATATCTTCCGGCTTGATGAGATCAAGATTGGCGTCCTTCAGTGACTGCTCGAACTCCGCCGCGGCCTCAGGGTCAACTTTGGGACGTTTCGCCTCCGGCTTTTCTGTATCTGAATCGTCGTTGGGAACAGGATCGCCGTAGAAAACATCCGGATTGATGTTCCAATAATCTCGAAAGGCATAATTGAGAACATCGGGAAGGGCTTTAGAGATTTTGGAAGTGCAGATGAGCTCTTGGCTCGCGACATTGATGATGCTTTGAGAGCGATCCAGGCTCGCCTTGCATTCGGGCCAAACGTTATTGACGATCAGGTATTTGATGAAGAATCCGAGCACACGCGGGAAATTGATCAGCTTATAATCTTCACTGCAAAATAATCAGTCAGACGAGGAGTAAAACTGGGAGGGCGGGTAAACATACAAATGAAACCCTTGATTGATCATGTAGTACGACAGAAACATAGTAATGCTCTTTGCCGGATTCTCGAAGAAATCCAGCAGTTTATCGTTCTTTGCGTCCTTAGACGCTGCGAGTAGTTCTTGAATCTGCTCGTCATCCTCGACCTGGTGTGGCTCTTGACCGTAGTTTTCGTAAGGAGGCCTGGGACGCGGTTTCTTCTTTGGAACGCTCGCGTTTTGGGACATCTCGACGTTTTTGACCCGCGGCATCCCTTCATCATCAGAAAGGTCATCGTCGTCCTCTTCGTCGTCTTTCGAGGGCTTGTCAGGATCCGTTTTGTGCCATACCGGGGTGCTTTGTAATAATCCAAGGTACAACTGGACCTACAATTGTTAACGTAAGGGACGCGACCGACATATAAGGAGACAACAGAGATATCTACCTGATCCCATATCTCATTGACTTTTTGAGGGATAGGACGACGCGCGCGAATAAAGTCGCTGGCCGCTTGATGAAGACGATCTTGGGGTGAACGGCGCCTATACAATACGAAGGTCAGATACGCGATCGCAGAGGCAATGAAGACGCGAAAACGAAGAAAAAATGGTTACATACTCATCGTAGCCGCCTGGCTGGACTCGTCTCTCAATATCTTCCCAATCGTTCCACCATTCTTGCTTCCCTCCACCTGCCTTCGAATGGAACTTCTTAGTGTCCTTTCCGCCACTCTGGGCATTCGTCTTGCAAAAATCAGTAGAGTGTACCGATTTTATTGCAACCGTAGGAATCTGCAGAGCATCCCTCTCAACGCGATCAGCGGTCTCCTTCAAGATTCCGACCTCCTTGTAGTCCTTGAAAGGTACTATTTCGACACCTTCCGGGGCCTGCGGGAAGGGGGGGAAACGCAAATCGAAATCGGCCGAGGCCCTTTCAGGGGGGATTGGATTTTCGATAGCCATGGTCGAAGGAAAAGAATGAATTCGAACGTTTGACGCCCGAACCTTCGAGTTAAAAGGAAGCAGCGTGGGACTGGTTGTCATTTGTGGCAAATCCTTTTCCTAACTGGGATGACCCAGCCGGCCCTCAAATCATCTGTACTTAGCAAAAATGATTTTTCCTATAGCTTGACACAGAGAGATAAGAGACAATCAAACTCTGTCTGTGTACGATGTAGATTCAGGAGGACACATAGACTCTACCTTCGTACGACCTAAGCGAGAAAGAATCGATCTCGGGCCCGTCATAGTTCCCTAGCACCAGCTTCATAGTATCCGGCCCTTTCTCTACAGGCAGGTCGATCTTCACCACCTTATCACTAAAGTTAAGCAAGACCAATGCCTGTACTCCCGACTCTGCCAATGTTCTTCTATATGCAAAGACGTGCTCGTGTTCTGGGATGAGGAGCTCATATTCTCCAAAAATCTGCACTGCGTCAGCACTTGTTGCCTATAGAAACGACACAGCGGCTTACCAGCACAGGGTACTGCTTGCGGGTCTGGAGAGCGCGTTTATAAAATGATAACACGCTACCCTCGTCTTCAAGCTGACACGAGGCGTTCCACGTCTCATAATCATCATTTGCACGCATCCAGGGTGCACCGCTGCTAAATCCAGCATTCGTAGACGAATCCCACTGAGGGTGAGGTCAGACATATTCAGATTTGGGAACGAGCAAAGCTACCTGCATCGGTACACGAGCATGGTCGCGCGCCTTTCTCCGGAAACCCTCAAAGACATCTTCCATGTCAATCTCGTTGGCTTCTTTGCCCGTCTCGCGCATCCGACGCTCCAGGATTCTATGGCACGGGACATCAGCCTACAACCAAACTCATTCGCAAAAACATACCTGTTCCAATAATTCTGCGAAGCGACATCCTTGTACTCCTCGAGCTTCCAGCTTGGCGGGAAATTCTTCAAACCCAATTCTTGACCTTGATAGATGTACAACGTGCCCTTCTGTGTCACTTCCAGGATGGCCAACATCTTCGCCGAGAGAGCACGTAGCTCATCTGTCGTGTCGTTCCCAAATCTGGAAACTGCGCGTGGATGGTCGTGATTCTCAATGAAAATGCTGGGAAACATGTAAGATAGATACAAATAAACGGAAGAGTGACTCACGCATTCCAAAATCCATCTTCACTCTTGAAAACTTGCCATCGGCTAATGATATCCTTTAGCTCGGACAGTTTCCATTGCCGGTGCATCAAAGGACTCCAGTCCTTTACGGTCTTCGGTGTGTCTAGCTCCATGAGCTCAAATTGGAAGACCATGTTCAGTTCTTTACGGTCCGGTAAGACATACAGCGTCAATGCATCCATCGATTCCGTGAAAGGCGTCTCGCCAACTGTGATAATGTCATAATCTGATATTGTTCAGTTGCAGATCATCACAGGGATCAGAAGGCGATACAGACGTGACAGGACTTTCTTGCTCATTTCTTTCAGGTACTCGTGAACACGCGGGCTACACCTGAGCATAAAAAGACCATATAGATAAACCAGACTCACCCGTTGGCAAAATGCACGCCAGCTGGCTGGAAGGTTTCATTGGCGTCGAGGATAGGCGCGTCGGGGAGACCGTCGACTTTTGAGATGATGTTGATCACGTCCATCTGAATGCCACTTGAATGAGATACCGGAGATGGCGCAAATATTGGGGCACCTTACCCTGAATCCATCACACCCACGATCAAGCCAGAACCTCATCAGGTCATAGACGGCTTCGCGGACAGCAGGATTGGCCCAATTGAGATCAGGCTGCTTCGAAATATACAGATGAAGATAGTACTCGTTAGTATCAGCATCATAATCCCATGCCGAACCTGTCCTGCTCAACGAAAAAGACGCGGTAGATGCATTTTACAATTACCTTCAAACACGGATCTCCAATTATTAGGGGGATGGCGGTTCCCTTCAGAGTCGTATTTCGGAGGACGCCAGATGTACCAATCGCGTTTCGGGTCGTCTTTGCTGCTTCTGGATTTAACGAACCATTCGTGCTATAAAGAATTGTTAAGTAAAGATATCCTAAAATGCATCAGCAACGCAAACCTCATCCGAAGTATGATTGACAACTAGGTCCATCCTAGTGCGCGTGAGCAGACGAAGTCTGGAAAGAGAATAATAAACCACATTAGCTTCATTCCTCGGACATGTACGCCTTTCAGGAGATTGTCCCAATCCTGCAACGTGCCGTACTTGGGGTCAATCTCGCGATAATCCGATCTGAAATCTCGACAGTGAGTGAGGAATGGACTGAACGAGTGATGCCCTCACATGTCATAACCCATATCCGCCAAAGGCGACTTGTAAATGGGCGAAAGCCACAGTATGTCGACACCGAGTTCTTTGAGATAGTCTAGCTTGGCCGTGATTCCATTAAGGTCACCGAAGCCGTCTCCGTTCGAGTCGAAGAACGAGACTGGGTAAATCTGGTACACCGTCGAGCTTTTCCACCAGGGTTGGGCCATCGCATGAAATGGTCGTTAGTCAGAGGACATCGATAAGTAGAGTCTCGTGTCATCGGCAGTGTGCTTCTTGAGGCTTGCCCTCATGTTCGAAAGTCGTATATTTTGGAATCGGTTAGTCGGACCGTACTGGAAGCGGCATTCTGGCCAAGAGGTTTTATTCGGAGGCACTGTGTATATACACGCTGTAGAACGATCTGTATCTGCCACGAGACATCAAAGCATTTTTAAACTCAAGAGCGGACGAACTTACCCTTCCAAGTCCATCTGCTTATTTCTTTTTCGGAAGGAGGAAGTAACTGCGAGAAAGCCGAGAGAAGTGGTATCTTGAAGGGTATATCCAGGTAGGGTACACTCGTCCGCATAGTTCAATGGCTGCAGAGTCTGCATAGTCTTGTCGCAAACATTGATTGAGAGGACGACACCGTAAAAGTGAGAAAATTCCCGCTGTTTCCAACAAACAATCGAGACAGGACCGATGTTTAGGCCGAGTCCAACAAGTCTGGTTTCCTGGTTCTTGTGCTTTGTATTGTAGATAAGCGCAGTGGGTAAACTACGAGACTCTTAGCTGTTCAGAGCGAGTAGGAGGTGTAAGAGTGTAAGAGAATTGAATTACTGTTCGGTTTGGTGTTGGTGTTTGACAACACCGGTCCGATCGCCGGATTGCTGCGTTCGTTGCACGATCACGATTTTACACTTGTTTTCTACGATCCAAAATGCCGATACGATTCTGGTGTCAACAGCATCACCAGACTACAGCAGAACTAGCCAGTCTTTGGCCTATAGACATATCGTAGTCTGCTACTTTCACCAGGTCCGGGAGAAGGATGGTCGAGTCCACTGTCAAACGTTTCTCAACACTCTGCCCTCGTATCAAGACCAAAACCTGTTGTCCATCGAACCCATGCAATCCCGGTGAGAGTTGTTCAAGCACTCATATGTCGGGGATGCGAGCTTGAAATTCATATCGATGTCGAATGTTTTGTATGATATTCATGCGTTACATATGGCAAGTAACGATATTTCGTTGTGGTGGACAGGACTATATCAATACATTAATATTACATACATCGCAGATCGATGAAGTACAGTTTGGATTTGATCAAAATGGAGAGATATTTCGTACTGGGAAACAAAGCGAAGACGGTATGAGTACAGGTTTCGTTGAGCACATTCAATTCAGAGCAATAGCAGGCACCAAGATAAAGGAAAAAGAAACACTTAGAGATCAGGCACATGGCCCTCCACATCTGACGGCGCGAGGTGATAACTCGTCAACACCGTCATCAGCGAACACATATACCAGAACCTATCGTCGCTCTTCTTGCCCTTCTTTTTCTTCTTCTTCTTATCATCCTGACTCTCGAAGTCTTGCTGACGAGCAATTTGAATCCACGATCCACCTAGACCCATCCCTACTCGAAGCTCCTTTGCGGCATTCTCGCTGACGAAAATCGTGATATTGTCCTTCCACGGGTTATGAGGCTTCGGCCCAGACGGAGGTGCATCACCCAAAATGTCGTCTTTACCGAGCACCGGACCCTTTGAGAGAGACGAAATTGTCGGCTCATCACTTCCAGTCTTGCTCCCGAGCCAGGGCGATAACACCACCTTGGTGAACCTGCGTTCCAGCTCCGCTTCTACAGCTTCAGGGTTGGGCTCCTTCGCGTGAGCCAATGCGGGTACATCCTTCGGTGGAGGGATAATGTCTGATATCCGTCGCACTGACTGTTCGACGATACCGGTAGTGTGCGTGACGGGAAGGGCGGTAGGACCTAAAAGCGCCATCAGCCCTGGTCGGCTCCAACTCTCGGATCCCCAACCACCACTTTCCTCAGCGACAATCGCCTCCTCCATGAGCGCGTCCATATCTTCCGGCTTGATGAGATCACTGAGATTGGCATCCTTCAGTGACTGCTCGAACTGCGCCGCGGCCTCAGGGTCAACTTTGGGACGTTTCGCCTCGGTTTCTGTATTTGAATCGTCGTTGGGAACAGGATCGCCGTAGAAAACATCCGGATTGATGTTCCAATGATCTCGGAAGGCATAATTGAGAACATCGGGAAGGGCTTTAGAGATTTTGGAAGTGCAGATGAGCTCTTGGCTCGCATGATCGATGATGCTTTGAGAGCGATCCAGGCTCGCCTTGCATTCGGGCCAAACGTTATTGACGATCAGGTATTTGATGAAGAATCCGAGCACACGCGGGAAATTGATCAGCTTATAATCTTCACTGCAAAATAATCAGTCAGATGAGGAGTAAAACCGGGAGGGCGGGTAAACATACAAATGAAACCCTTGATTGATCATGTAGTACGACAGAAACATAGTAATGCTCTTTGCCGGATTCTCGAAGAAATTCAGTTTTTCGTCGTTATTTTCCCCAGAAACGTCGTCATCCTCTTCGTCCTCTTTCGAGGGCTCGTTGGGATCTGAGTCCGTTTCATGCGATACTGCGCTCTGTAGTAATCCAAGATGCAGCTGGATCTACAATCGTTACATAACGTAAGAAATACGGCCGACATGTGAGGAGGAACAGAGATACATGCCTGATCCCATATCTCGTTGACTTTTGGAGGGATAGGACGACGTGCGCGAATAAAGTCACTAGCCGCTTGATGAAGACGATCTTGGGGGGAGCGGCGCCTATACAATACGAAGGTCAGATACGCGATCTCAGAGGCAATGAAGACAGACAAATATTACATACTCATCGTAGCCGCCTGGCTGGACTCGTCTCTCCATATCTTCCCAATCGTTCCACCATTCTCGAATCCCTCCCCCCGCGTTTGAATGAAACTCCTCAGTATCCGTCCCGCCACTTTGGACATTCGTCTTGCACCTATCATTAGAATGCACTGATTTAATCGCAACCGTAGGGATCTGCAGAGCATCTCTCTCAACGCGATCAGCGGTTTCCTTCAAGATTCCGACCTCCTTGTAGTCCTTGAAAGGTACGATTTCAACACCTTCCGGGGCCTGTGGAAACGGAGGGAAACGCATCTGAAAATCTGCCCAGGTCCTTTGGGGAGGAATTGGATTTTCGGTAGCCATGGTCGAAGGAAAGTGTGATCTGAAGGTTTGACGCCGAACCTGCGCGCTAAAAGGAAGCGGGCGTGGGACAGATTGTCATTTATGCCTACCGAGAGACCCAGCCGGCCCTCAAATCATACGTACTTCGCATTATTGGTGATTTTCCTATGGCGCGAGAGAGAGGGAGATAAGAACCATTCATACATTCAAAAGAGCTTCCTCCAAGTTGATGCATTCTGGCTGTGTACGAAATCAATTCAGGGGGACACATAGACTCTACCTTCATACGACCTAAACGAGAAAGAATCGATCTCCGGTCCATCATAGTTCCCTGCACCAGCTTCATCTTTTCGCGCCCTTTCTCCACAGGCAGGTTGACCTTCACCACCTTGTCGCGAAATTTAAGCAAAATCAGCACCTGGACTCCCGACTTTGCCAATATCCTTCTATACGCGAAAACATGCTCGTGTTGTTGAATGAGCACGTCTTATAATCCTCATTTACACGTATCCACGCACCACTGCTAAACCCAGTATTCGTAGACGAATCTCACTGAGGGTGCAACCAGACATAGTCGGACTTGAGAACGAGCGAAAGCTAGCTGCATCGGTTTTTACAAGATGCAAGATTATATCAAATGGGTCGAGAAGCTTATTGGCTCCAACAAAGACACGAGAAACACCCTGTACACATGTTCAGTAGTCTACTATAGGAGGGATGAAGGTACAAACCGCATCTTCCCCAATACGCTAGTCGACCTTGTTGACAACAACACGAAGGAGGGCCAGTATCGCAACGATAACGCCCAGACCTCCCGCCGCCGCAGTAGTACCAGTGAACTTAGCATTCAGCAAGAGGATCTTTAGCTGAGAGTATTCCTACTTTTATGCGTCAGCTCTATATAATTGCTTAATGTGAAGGCGTGAACCTGCGGTTTCTGCCACGCTCCCGTATGTTGGAGCTCAGATGGGTCCCGGTCCGCGGACGGGCAAGGAGGCCGAGAGATTCGTGAGGATGCGGTACGTTCCTCGGAAGCAGGGTCAGAGAAGGGCAGTATACAGATCCACCGCGGTAGCGAATTCTCCCCTTCGGTAGTTCTTCATGAATACGGGTGAGCCCAAAGACGAGAAGGCAAAGAAAGTCGACGTATTAGTTGTGCCTCCATATGTGTCGCGCCTCTCTCAGCATTGCCCGTTACCTCCTTCGACACTTCTCGTGCGTCATCATCCCCCTACAGTTATCCCATATACCGTCCGCTATGAGACGCATATGATGATTCCTAAGTGTTCCTGCCCGGGCAGACTATAAATTTCTGACTTGAGCACGGTGATACATAGACAGATTGAGACGATTGCGCCGACAGTGATAAGGAACGTGCCTTCCAGGTGGTTTGTCTCGATCACAAGGTAGATACTTTGTAAAGAGGAACAAGCGCTCGGCGAATATCTGTTTCCACTCCTCTTTCACTTGGTCATGACCAGAGGGCGGTATCGGTGCTTGGAGTGGAAATCTGTGTTCCTTGGTAGGTTTCCACATTTGATAGTAGGGATCTAAACATCATAAGACCATGTTCAGAAACGACAACTCGGAAGACCGTAATTACCTGTCTTGGATCTTTCCAGTGCAATCCGAACGTTTTTATCAAGTTCTGCTTGACGCGCTTCGATCCAAGAGTCGAACTGGAGATCATGGATACCCATCTTGGCTAGTTCTGCTTGAGCCTGGTGATGCCGGTGACATGTCCAATGTATATTGGTGGAAATGCCGCAACGTTACCTGGCGATAGAGTGCAACCGATGTGGCTTGTGTGTTCATGAAACGGTGGTGGATGCCTAGTTGGACCAAAAAGAATGGGTACGGACCATGACACCTAATCAGGGCATCGTACTGTCGCGCCACTGCCGTGGCAGACGGAGCAGACTCGACTGCTGTTTGTTCTTCCGCAGTAAAACAAGCTGGAGGGGTCTGAATCATGAATGTATGAGTAATTACTGCTCTGATACGAAGACAAGAGCTTACATCGAGCATCGGAATTAACCAGAAACGCAACGACATGGTGGATCGGATAAATGTACCAAAGTGGAAAGTCTCTGTAGAGAGCGTGAGAAACAACCTCACAGAGCCAGGCTCTGATGCTGGGTGCACAGTCGAGCGTTTCTACCGTGGGCGGGCCATCCGTCGCTGATCAAGGAATATCGTCGAGTCTCATCCGCAGCTTGCTTCTCGAAGTTCTCATGTTCGAAAGTCGCATATTGTGAAATGGGTTAGTCAGACCGTACGGGAAGCCCACAATACCGCCATTCTGTTCAAGAAGTTGAATTTGGAGGTGCTGTCTGTATACGCATTGTAGAAATATCCACATCTGCGACAACATCAAAAACATATATAAACTCAAGAGGGCGAACTGACCCTTCCAAGTCCAACCGGGCTCATTTCTTTTTCCCCTTCTTCTTTCCTGCTCCACCTCCGCTACTGCTGCCACCTCCTCCAGTAGCGGGTTCCGTCAAACCCTGGGTCGCTCCACCACCACCGCTCCTCCCTTTCTTTTTGCTCTGTTGATACGTAGACCTCTCGCTCTTCTTCAACCATCGTTCCGGGTCTGGGGCAGGAGAAACACCAGGTGTAATGCCCTTCGGCACACGTGAAGCTCGCACCTTCTCTGTCGTCGTAATGGGTTGCGTTGTCGAAACCTGGACAGTAGAGACAACAGATGACGATGCCAAAGTTGGAGGCGGTGCACTCTCTAGAGAGGAGACGATGGAAGGAGAAAGCAGCTGTGAGAAAGAAGCAGTATCTTGGAGGAGGAAATCTAAGTGTAGTTGGGCTGCAGAGAGGTTCGTGAGGATGTCGGTATGTTCCTCGGATGCAGGGTCAGAGGAATCGAGAAGGGCAGTATACAGATCCACAGCGGTAGCGAATTCTCCACTTCGGTAGTTCTTCATGAATACGGGTGAGCCCAAAGACGAGAAGGCAAAGAACATTGACGTACAAGCTGAGCCTCCAAATGCGTCGCGCCTCTCTCAGCATCGCCTGTTACCTCTTTCAACACTTCTCGTGCCTCATCCCCCTTCTGCATCCTATAGAGTGCATAGGCCTTCTCAAAGCCGTCGCAGCCTGGTAGTTCGAGCGCTGCATCATAACGTTCCGTCTGAAGGAGAAGGAACAACTTGGTTTGCAGGGCATCCGGATCGGTGGGAGCAAGATTCAATACTAGAGTACAATGGTCAGCATAGTGTAATGGCTTCAACATCTACATACTTTTGTCACAAGTCTTAAGCGCGTTGACAAAGTGTCCACCATCAATTTGCGCACAGAGCGAGGTGAATAGACGTTGCAGCCGCAGTTCCAGAGGCAGCTGAGCTTTCTTTGTGGCAACCTTCAACTTTATCCTCGACGGCATTACAGCGAGGTGATGGTGCAAGAAGACGTGGTCACGATCGGTAACCGCGCCGAAAGCGGCATGGCACCCCTGCCAGTTAACTATTAGTATTAGCTAATATCCAAAGTTCCCACGGATTTTACCTCCGATATCCCGCCTTCGAGCCGCGAATTGAGAGAATCACTCTTCCTCGATTGAGGGTCTTGATCCTTTCTGATGTAATGTTGTGTGCAGAGACGTGAGTCCAAGGCAGACAAGAAAACAAGCATCGACTTGGAGCTAAATGGCTATGGATGGAAATAACGTTGACAGATGCGCCACGGTCGCGACAAGAATATCGATATAACTTCAGCTACACATTTGGCTCAGAAAAATTGCAACGTGGTAGGCTACTGGACATGACTCTTCTGATTGAAAGATGACTAGGCACAGATCTGTAGCTTGGCAGTCCAACATCTGTAGCCGCAATCGCTGAGCTTGAATGAGGCGTTATCAAGTCACATAGGCAGTAAGCAGTATCCGGAGCCTATTATCATTGCCCACACGGATCTTTACCGCAGTGGAAGAGATAGCGGTGATATCGTCGGAGGGTTTGAGCTCCCACGGTAGCAAAAAATGTTCTATGAGGATCGCATGCATATGGAGCGCACAGGAATCCTATTACCCGTGAACTCTTTGTTCGGAAGATCGCGAATATGCTCGTGGTCTAGGCTCTAGAACGAGACAAGATGTCGAGCGTAATGAAACGGAGACTCGATATCGAGACTTACAATTGGACGATGATATGCCTAATGAGATGGGAACGCGGTAGACAGAGAAGGAAGCAGAAGCGTGAGGCATTATATTGAATATATTCTCGCAAGAGGACTTAGACCGACGAAATTGCTGTGAAGGCTAGATAGAATGTATTGTTGAAAATGAAGTCAGGTGAGCCACACAGCTCTATAGGCCGTGGAATGTTGAGCTCCGGTAGAAGGGGAAAGAACCAGAAGCTGTTCACGGTTGCACTGGCATGAGCGTCCCTTCGGGGCCGACATTGTACCGGAATTATTCAAACATCAGTTGAGCCGTCAAGAGATGATATCTGTCTGGGAACAAACTACAAACGATGTTTTATTCACATAACTGTAACCTTACTAAAGGAAGTTAGAACGTTCACAAATGAACTCGAAGTTGCTGGCAAGGTTTCGATCCGGGTTTCGGACCGAGCCGTTAACCAGAGGGTCACATGTCATGACGTCAGCGGTCGGTTGTCGAAAGCTTTTTGAAGAAATTAATCGCAGGATTTTCTTCTTAACTATTACCACCATGACACCTACATCCTCGCCCAATGTGAAAACCTCTCCTCATCGTTTGTCGCCGTCGCCGTGCCCACTGTCGCCATCATCTATCCCCTCGTCTCCCACGTCGGTACACTCGTCGAGCTCAGCCATTTTCGAGCGCGACATCGAACCCACATCCCCACCACCGCAGCCAGCGCACCCCAATCCTCACAGAATACCCCGCGCAAAGAACACAGAGCTTTCCGTGCCTTCCGTCCTTGACTCTGCGGCTGCGATTCTAACAGACTCGCACCCAGGAGAAACCGACGTGGAGGTACTTAGTCCTGCCGCCAGTCCACTGGCGAGCCGCAATCCGTCTCCGCGAGCCTCAATGCTCCTTCCCGCATCATCAGTAACTCCTCCTTCACCTACCGCTATCGCCCGCGAGCTCTCGCCATCGCCATCACCCAACACTGCGGCGAAACGGTTGTCGTTTTTGTCATACAGTGACTTACTTGCCTCGAATCCGACAAATACGGTCTCTTTGTCCACGTTGACGACTGAACCTGCCACACCACCGCATATGCCGGGCTTGATGGACGGTGGCACTATTAAAGGCATTGGTTTCGACGAGTGGGTCAGGGAGGGGCTTGGTATGGGACTGGAGGAGAGGCTGGAGGCAGTCAGCGGCGCAGCAAGTCCCGTCTCTACCAGGAGCCGCCCGGTCAGTGTTGTCAATGTAAAAGGTTAACCTTTTCTTCTCTGCCCCACGCATACTCCGCGCTGCCACCCAAATTCATTCATCTCCTTATCATCCATGCCAGAGTAATTTTTCGTTCACGGTTTCAGTGCGGGCTTTGTTGTACTTATCTACCTAATGCCTCTAGTTATTTTATACCTTATGTACCATAAATGGACTTTTATCATATTAAATTAAACGCAAGCGTTCCTTCGCGAGCTAGATATATGATGTCGAAATTGATCGGGTTTAAAGGTGTTTATAGGCCTGGTTTTGGCTAACGACTTGGGCGCCATTCACTAGACGATTGGCTTCGTTGCATGCCTGTAATTGGGCAACGCATACATAACTTCGATCGGTGAAACAGTTATCATTGGTCGACTCCGCTAATACAAGCTCAGGTGGATCAATGTTTTGTCCCGCTTGCGTCGGATATCGCAGATCAGAGAATGTTTATCACCGAGAAGATGCAGATCCCTCAGACAACCTGATTTTGAAGAGGCCCATAATCAAGGAACAGATTTGTTATTGATCGATGATACCCACATTTTCGACAGCTTTCGTGGATGTTCGTGCTTGATGCTTCCCCATCTTCGTTGATGTATATAACACGAACAAGAGACAACGAATGATTAATGACCTTACAACCGGGTCAGCATCACGCTGTCTCCAGGGCATAGAGCATCTTTCTCTTTCTGTATCTGAATCCGACTTACTGTGTTCTAGTATTCCATGACTAACTTGGACTGTGATTCGGCTCGCAGGCTGCGATCCATAGCATCGTGACAAGCGAGCCTTCCGAGTCTGCGCATGGAGAGGTGGAGTAAAGAAAGCAAAGGGGGTAGACCGGAAATGGCCCACGTCGGTATGGGAAGTTTCACATTCAAGAAGACCTGCACCTGCGCATTGCCGCGGAGGATACTATTGAGACCGCGAGGGGGATAGAAGAGGATATAGTACTGAGAAACCATTACCATCAAATAACAGAATTCGAAGGCGGTAGTATTGGGTAGTATTAATATCTTAGTAACGCGCAGAACTTGGCAGTGCTAGTGCAGTACAGCTCAGATTCCTAGGTGATTAAGACCAAGACCTTATAGTTCAAAATATAATCGCATGCACATACAGTGCGCGGACTGAAGTACCAGATGTCCTCTGTTCTGGTTCGGTTCTGGTGTAAAAGAGGCTGTAGAAGAACAAGCGAGGAGCTTTCCCACGATGGTAATGCCGACCGGCAGAGGCCACAAGACATTGCTGACAAAGATTTTTCGCAGCTTCGGCAATCAATCGGCAGTCCTACGAAGCTAAGTTATTTCAGGCTGGGTGTCTGGTTTTCATTTGAGACGCTGAAATTGGATATCTGAGTTCATCTTCATTCCCCAAATTCTCTCAGCGAGTAAAATCCTATGCCTTTTCCGAGAAATAATTTACGTAATACAATCCTTCAATCGGCAAAATGTCGGCGACATGCCGCAACCGGCGGTGCCGGCTGACTGGCACTCTAAACGGTAGTGAATTCTCACAGCACTCTACCTTCTCCCACCATCTCCTTTTCAACATGTCGACGGAAGAGTACGTGTTCATATGATACCTGTCTATGCACTGTTTAACATTCCTCACCCAGACCGGAACCTACAGCAAAAGCCCGACCCCGTCTCGCAGCTCCCACCCGTCGGGGCATGTTCGGGTTACTCGTGGGCACACTCAAAAAGGCGGAGAGGGAAGATAAAGAGCGCAATGCAAGCGAGGCGGTGTGTAAAAACCATCTCATTTACTGACGCAATCTTACTCAATGCCAAATCTTAGGCAAAAAAACGGATGAAACTGGAAGCACGGCTCCAGTCCAAATTGCGACGAGAGAACGATACCGTGCGTAAAGCCGAGGATGCGCGCAAGGACAAGTTGACGGCGAACAGGAAGGAGGAGGAGCTGCAGCTACGAGACTCTGTCGTGAAATACCGCAAGAGTCGTCTGCCCATCTTGGCGAACTTCCTCCTTACTTCCGATGTTATCCCCCAGGATCAAGACGAAGATCAGATTCCTTCTTTCCCGAACCCTCTGTCGAATCCCCCTCGTAGTCACCCGCCACCCCTGTATTACCTTCCCGCGATCCTCCTACCATCACAGGAAGCGTTCATCTCAGCGCGTCGTATCGCCGTAAAAGACGCTGCTGAAGCAGAGTGGCAGGCGTTCCATGCTGAGCGTGCACAGGGCATCGAGGACGTAAAGACGCTGCGGTTAAAGGTCGAAGAAGCTAAGAAATCTCAAGGTGAGCCTATGGATGAAGATGCGGAGGATGCAGGTAATAAGAGGACGGAGGATAAGAAAGAGGATGGGGAAGGGAGAAGGGAGGATGTGGAAACGAAAATGGATACAGACGAGCTGGAGGGTAAAAAGGATGACAGTGGGGAGAAGGAGAAGGAAGAGCCCATGCAGGCTGACGATGATGAGGCCGTGGAGTACTAACGCGACGTTCGTGAGCTTTTCGTTCTTCGTATGGGATCGTTCTGACGGGTCGACAGGTATATAGCATACGTCTACTTCTTCAACTCACCTTACGTTGGCAGTGTATGTATCGTAATATTTTCGTCCCTTCTCCTGTCTGGGTTGGTGAATGTCTATTCATCGGTACGTTGAATCATGCGATAAATCTGGATGAGCTGACCGGTGTCCTAGTGTTATCTATGTACCTTTATTCCGTTCCTTTCCTTGTTGAGTTAGCTGAGAGTATAGTGGTCGGTACGCCTTCGTCTCTTTTCTCATACCAGTGGCTGATGACCGTGTCAGTGTATATAATGCGTGCGTCATTTGTCTGCTTCTATCACCTTCGTTCGTAATAGGCTATGTGATGTAACTAACCTTTGAATGAAATTACCTTCCCGGATCGCCTTGGGTGATTTTTCTCTCATATGGGTCCAGATGGGTTCAACCTTCACGTTTGTCTTCTTGCTTATGATTAAAAAGAAGCGGTGCTTACTGTATTCGTTAGCTGTTGCAATATCTCACGGTGCAAAGTAAAGACCCAGTAACAAGAAAATAAGTCCAGGACGAATCTTTACCTCTTCTCCCTAGTTCGGTTCCGAGTGCTATATGCAGAACCCGACGGATCACTCTCATTGTACAAACCAGAGAGAGAAATCGCCGACATGCATGCCAAGACGTTTCAGTATCGGCGAATGATTTTGATATCGATCTGAAAGGCGCTTGTTACTATAACTAGCTCCAAACCAAGTGTTTCAACGGGCATATAGTTGTCTCTGGGCAAAGGCCTAGTAGACTCGCCAGCCAGTCGATGCTCACAAGCTTACACCTCGTAATGCCAATTCCTTATTGCGAGTGTTAGCAAGCGTACATTGACTATACACGAGGCCCAGCTAAATTCATACACCAAGTACGAACAAACACACGCCGATCGCGAACAGATTCCCGCATCCCCTAGAATTGCCTTATCTTGTTCGCCCTTCAATTCTTTATGGATTGCTTATCAGCGCAAGGTTCGGGTGAGGAAAGGGTGTATCTATTGTTGCGCTGCATCCCGACTGGTGTCGTCAAGGTTATCGCTACTGCTGGTCCCCTGTTGTTTCTCTACTTCCAAAGCGAGAACCACCCATATACAACGAGCGCTAACGCTCGCTCCTAGTGCGTCTCACACTATCCATGTTATGGTTGTTTGGTTGTTTGGTGTGACTTGACACATTTTGATGTGGGGAGGTGGGCCTGACACTTGTGCGATGCGGGCGAAGCGCCCGCTGGTAAATGAGCCTAAAGGCCCTGGTTCACCGCAGAGGCCAGTGCATTTTAGCTGGCGACAAACGAAGTATTAAAAGGTTTTGATTTAGCGAGACGTTTCTTGGTCCTGAAAACTTGGCCGACAGTAGAACGGTATGAAAAGCTTTACCCCCTATGGAACAATGGACTTAAGGTATCTTCTCGTTTTACCATACGCAAAACAAGGGCGTAAAAACTGACGCTGAATCAAAACATTTTAAGGTCCAGTTTTAAGCTATCAAAATGCACCAGCCCTGCAGTGGTTATCGCTGGCCCTCCATCACCATCTTTTAATATTTCCCTTCCTTCCCTTTCTTACCGCTAGATGTCCGGCGGTCTAATATTACTGGACGACGCTGCCTTCTCGCCTGGCTTCAGTCCCAGCTCTGTTTGGAGAAGTAGTCATGGCCAACTGTGGTATCATAATTATTCCTCTTGGGCAAAGAATACCGACGCAAGCACCTCGACATACGGATCCTTCTCAGTAACATTCGAAGGTGCTCCCATCTTACTCTCACTAAATCATGAAAGGCACTCAATACTTAAACAGGAATTTCGATCGCTTTTACTGGTAACACTCCTGGCACGTCGAATAAACAGGATTTCTCCGTTTCCATCGACGGAGCGGATGCATATGTCGCTTCATACCCCTCCCCGGCAGAGTATCTGCAGTGGTACATGTCGCCGACGCTGGAAGAAGGCAATCATACTATCACTCTTTCGGAGCTGGATAATATCGACGTGGACTATGCGATCGTCGCTGTCGGTAATCAGACAACAGTCCAAGGGAAAGACATCCTGGTGGACGATACCAGTAATGCTATCGTCTGGACTGGAAACTGGCAGACAAATACGAGTACCCTAGCACATATTACGAGGGTCTTCGTCGACAATCACCCGCTTGGGAACTCTACGAAGGACAGTAGCACTGCTGGAGATTCTTTTTCTTTCCAGTTCACCGGTTAGCTCTGATCACATCTTGAGGTTCCTACAGCTGAATACTGTTAATAGGGACGAACGTGTCTGTGTTCGGGGCCCAGAGGATTTCTATAATCGGAGGTATCTCAGCTGATTTCAGCGTAGATGGAGGGAAAACCACTACATTCTCTACGACCAGTAATGCTTCTGGTAATGACATAGCCAACACGATGTTCTTTTCGTCTCCGGTCCTCGCCTCTGGGGCTCACACACTTTTCATGAATATCACAGAGGTCGCTGGTGACCAGTCGTTCATGCTGGATTACATCACCTATTCCGATCAGGTGTCCGACGGCAATAGTTCGTCGTCACCCACAAGTAGTAGTGGCTCCTCGAGCACGGATCCACCCTCTTCATCTGGCACCACTTCACCTTATTCACCACCCAAAACGACCCAGTTCGCAGGCATTGTTGGAGGTGCGATGGGTGGGAGTGTTGCTTTATTCCTGATAATAGGCGCTCTGATTTGGTGGCGACGAAGCAAACGAAGTTATCACAAGGCTAATTTGATAAGCTTGTCTGTTGGTTCGTTTCTCCCCTTGTGCCAATCTCCAGTGCTTACTCTCCTTGAATATTCCCCAGATCAATTTGTTCTATGCCAGGCTGAGTTGTCTGCTCCAACACCCTCCACACGCGAAAAGAATTTAGTTCGGCTGCAAACTGGAGGCACGTCGGTTGTGGGGTCCTCATCGACTCGGACTGTTGGCTTGCCACCCATGTCCCCTTCCTCTTCCCGACCTCAGGCTGCCACTGAGAATCAAGTGGAAATTAGACGCCGGCTAGACGAGATCAACCGTTTGATCGCGCAGATGGAACAACCCTCGAACGAAACAGCACAGATACAGGAGTTGCGGACACAGATTGAGATGCTGACTGAGGAGAACACACGGTTGATGGGAGTCCCGCCTCCAGCGTACCAAGACTGATAGGTCAGAGTTAGTTCCGGTGTCAGATATTGCAGGACATCTCATTCCTTTTCCCGCACATTCTTTATCATATATTTTTCTGCTGCATTTATGCTTGGGGATGACAGGTCATCTCTTGTGCAGCCAGTGCTACGCCCGATCGTCATTCGAGCCAAGAGAAAATAGCGTCGCCTTGCTGCTGCTGTGGCCTGATTACTGACAATCGCTAGAACGGTCACTAGGTTTATGCCATGATGTAACCGTAAAGAGTGTTTGTCTCGCGTATCACAACCATGGAAGCAGCTTTTCTGCGAGCGAAGGCTTGAATGAATCAGGAGTTTGTTGTGCAGATAAGCACATAGTATGTCCGACACTTGATCGACCTCTTCCAACTTCCGAGGATTCAGACCTGGGCCTTAGGTTCTGTCAGTGTTTGGAGTGCCATAGATGATCCTATTTCATACAGTGGACGCGTTATAAATATTTATACATAAAGTTGAAACTGGTCCCAATTGGTTGGCGAGATGCTCGTAGATTCGCTAGTACCGATAACCGCCAAATCGAAGCATGACATCACAACGTCTTGAGCGCCTTCGTGTTTGAGTGCTGGGTGATAATATATACAGGGAGGGTATCTAAAACGCGAAGCTGCTCTCGTATCTGGCGAGATGAGGAGAGCTTTTAGTAAGCACTCCGTTTTTCGAGCACTTTTTTTTTGACTCTTTTCCTACATAATCAAAATTTCCTTACCTTTAAAGAGTAGAATAAATCTGTTTGGCTCCCCCGGGCGGTATTTACTAGTCTCCCCTAGGCAGACTCTCAAATCAAAGACAGTCGAGATTTGAAATAGAGTCTGCTAGCGGACACGCCCTGGATACTGGAGCACGGTTGGTTTTCCCTTATACTATTTAAGGAAATTCGTCATGTGACCAGCTAGCGCGGTCTCGTTTGTTGAATACCGCTTCGTTTATCATCTTGACATCTATTTATCTTATTTATGGGCTCCGCGCAGCCCCAAAATTATGACGAGACACGACCTAGGACCAACTACTCGCCAATACGTGCCACTACGCTCCCGGAAACACCTATTTTTCGCTCATTCTCATCTGGTAACACCGCGCTTGGCCTTTTCCAGTCTGGTACCAACGATATTCAGCCGCCTACCACACCAATCCCTAGAACATTGTCAGATCGCAATATTTCTGAACCAAACACCCCAGGACTGCGCCAAACTGCTTCGGAATCATGGCATTTTCCCTCCCATAAACCATTTCAGGCCTTTTATACTCCCAATGCACCACCTTCCATGCGAGTAAGAAGAACGACAAGCGCCCCTCTGCTACCTCGTGACGAAAACGCTCCGCCACTACCTGATACGCCCTCTGTGCAGTCCCGACCATCCAGAAAGCGGCGGGTGGCTCCTACTACAGACAAGACTACTTCGACAACGGCTAGTAAGAAGTCACGAAACACGGCCTTATGTCTTGAGGACAAACTTGCCCAGATTCTGGAGGCATGTGCCGTTGCTGGTCTTTCATGGGCCGAGGTACAATACGAGATGTATCGTCTGCCTACAGCCGAGGAGAAGACAAGCTGGGAAGCTCCCAGTCGCGAGAGATTTATGTCGCGGAAGGCGACAGTCGCTCATTTCTTGCAGGGACGAACGAAGTACACAGCCTCCAGTGTGCTCGACCTTTGGATACGTCATCCATATGGCCGAGCACACAAGAATTCCCCCGAGATGTTCTCCAGTGCGCAGAAAGCACCGTACCTGACGATCGGGCCCGTGCAGCCAGCCATGACCTCGTTTGCTGTCCAAATTTCCATACAAGAGTTGGTATCCAACGCAGAAAAGGCTGTCCAGCCTGACGCCGGTCTGCATGTGCACATTCCTTCTGCGAGGAGACCCCAGAAGAAGAATGTGGCCGAGGTGGACTGGACAAACATTGGATCTTTTACCCATAAAGCTATTCGGACAATTCACCAACAATTTCAGCCCCTACTCCGCCACATCTTGATCAAAGTCATGACACGGTCTAATTCTAAAAAACGAAGTCGTAATGTTGGTATTGTAGGTCTTTGTTCCCTTCTTTGTGAAACAGGTTCTGATGCAGGAGACCTAGGTGGCCGATGATATTCTATCAAAGATAGCCTTTACACACACTCCGTTTGCTCGCCTTCCCGCAATAACGCGTGGGCTGTTTCATTTTGCTTCTAATGCCTCGTTCGACACATTTCGCTATGAATCTCGTGTAGGAAACACTCCAGCCTACTCTACGGTCGTCAAGGCCCTTTATGGTCTCTCTTCTCAGGCATCGAAGTTTACTAGGGTCATGTGTCGGGACATCATTTATGTCATGTGGATCATTATTGATAATGTCCAGAACTATCACCGCCGACGAATGGCACGTATTGGTCTGCAAAACGCCATGAACGTGGGCATGGCAGGGACTGCTTGGATCCGTCCTTTGCGCCATCCTGATGCCTTGAACTACGAGGATAAGGAAAGACGTCGCGCATCCAGTCATCGTGATCAAGCTACGGTGGATTCATTGCTTAGGAAGCTTGATCCCAATCACGAGTGTCGGGTTTTCTCATACCAGTGGCTGTGGGTGCTTGGAGTATACGTCGACTCCCTCGAGCCGCTCAAAGCGCATGCGAACATGCTGCTCCGCTCCCGAGGCCGAATTCTTCAAGTAGAGGAGAAACCGACACCGGCCTTCCCACTGCCAACGTCTGGCAGCAGTGAAACCAATCTCCCGGAACTGATGGCAGCCGTCACTGACTTCGTGAAAAGCGCTGGACAGACCAGTGACGACTTCGTTCACCGCATGCTTCCGATTGGTGGTGACGGACTGACTTTTGAATTGCTGCTGAAGATGGCTCGTCAACGGCAATTCCATTCCAGCCCATTCACAAGCCTACGTCTCATCAACCCTCTCCTTCAATGGTGGCATACGTGGTGGACCAATGACTCCCGAATTATCGATAAGCACCTCGTTTCGTATGCCAGTCTGGACCCATCTACCCTGGGTCACAGCGCCTCCAAAATTGAGCGCACGATCCGCATCGATCAAGGCAAGTATGACTATCATCAGGGTAGCGAGCTTCTTTATTTTGTACTTGATATGCGCATGCTTGATTGTTGGAGGTATGTTCCGCATGCAATTACTCACTGAGGTGTCTAACCATTCACTATGCAGGTTAATCTTGTCTCGGGAGGCAGCTATTCACAAAGTTACTTTACCGTCACATGCAGACCTTTTTCAGGTCATCGACGCACTCTCTGCGCGGGGACAACTTCCAGAAATTGAAGATCTCGAGAAGTTGGCAGCAGAGCTTCATGCCACCTATACTACCGAAGAAGCAGTATTTCGTTCTGCACGTGGACGTCTAAAAACAGCCTTCCCACCACGCGGTACTCCTTGGGTTACCTCCATCGATTCTCTCACTGTCCCGTCAGCTGAACCCCTCGCTTCTCCAAGCCTCCTCGATGCTCTCGATCAAAGCATGGATGGAGATAAAGCCAAAGCGAAGCCTGACGGCAAGCCTGATCCACAGGCCGACTGCGTACTTGCTCGAAGCCAAGATTTCATGCGAGAAGTCATGCGTTCTCGTGAAGCTACATGGAGTATTGCAGAGGGTGATGTTGGGCGAGTGTGGGAGCAACTGAAGGCGATCATGTTCAGCTTTGCCGGCTCAAACCACAAGAAATATGCCCAGTATTTGTTGGAGACGCGAGTCTAGCCCTGAACTCCGAGGGACTTTACTCGAGATCAGTGTTGTTAACCTCTCTGGACTGCCTGGCAAGTTCAAACCAGGTGATCTCGTTCAGGAATACTTCAACCGAATTTTAGAGGCTATCGTGCAACACAAAGGCCGCGAGTTTGGCGAGTGTTTCATTCGGGAAGGCATTGCTCGAAATCTGCA
Source organism: Armillaria ostoyae (assembly GCA_902506015.1). NCBI lineage: Eukaryota > Fungi > Basidiomycota > Agaricomycetes > Agaricales > Physalacriaceae > Armillaria > Armillaria ostoyae. The sequence goes on from LR732083.1 coordinate 4,948,397, forward strand.
TCATTTCCAGCAATTGAAAACAGATTTCCTTGAGGGTGTACGCTTGAAGGCCCGATCCACGTGCCATGCTAAACCTCATTCAAAGCCAGAGATTGCCAAGCTTTTGAAGGAGTACTCCCAGGCGGAGCTGCATATGTACCGACCTGGACGTGGATACAGCGAGGGTAAAGTTGTCAGGACCGATTTCAAGCTGGGGTGCGACGCCATGAGAGATGGTTTGTTGAAGAAGTGGACGACTAGGATGATGCTTTTACGATCTCAGGGTGTCACTGATCCAGCAGTGCTGAGTAGCAGCGACGATGCTGATGAAGAGGGCGAACCAGACTGGACCTCCCTTCCTCTTTACTCTACAGAGAGTCAAGATGGTGTGCTGGTTCACAATCTTCTCGATCCCACCGCCGATGCACTATCTATAGTCGATGTGAAAAGAAAGTTTTCAACCAATTCGCCTCTTTCTCCATATCCTCCATGGTACGAGGAGGCCGGTTTTCATTTGCATCAACTCGCAAGGATTGGGACTCATGTTGTGTCTGCTTGAGATCTGAAGCTAAAGATCCCTCGGCGCGCTCTAGCTCTGGATATATTTCATCCCTGTTTTCTGAGAATCGGTCACCACGAGTTTTTCGCGGCATGACATGAAAATGGACATGTGGGACACTCTGTCCTGCAGCCTTTCCGTCCTGAGAACCGAACTGGTCAACCGAGACACGAGCCTGCCAGGGAATATTACATACCTGGCAAGCTACAGTCAGTGCATCACCACCAAAGACACGTTCTATCACGTGTCCGACGCGCTGTACTGAGATCATGAGTGAGGATAATTCCGCATCTGAAACCAGGTTTCAACGACTATGTTGGATGAATGTGCCTCGAGTACCATTGAGATCCATAAGTCGATGGACAACTCTATTGGGTATAACGAGCACATCTAAGATGTCCGTGAGTTTGATGCGACAATGCCACAAGGTGGTGCCAGCTCACGTCCTGGAACGATGGGCTTCAGATTTACAATAGCAAAAGAGAGTGAAGAGCGATAGAAGGCCTGTCTCGTCACTTCAATCGTCGAGAAAAGTAAGGAAGTGCTCATTGGCGCGTCCTGTAGCTAGCAGAAAGAAAGTGGAAGGTGGTGGTTGTGGACGAAATTCCCTCGGGATTTGCCGGCGGACCGCCCTCCCGATGATCGGTGTAACTCAAGTTGCTTTCAAGTTGGACGTTGAGGGAGGAGCCTGCGGATCCCTCATAAGGTGCTGACTAAGCTCAGAGGATCGATTGTCGCGCGTCTGAGCGACTTGTCGTTGCACCGTCACTACGAATTTTCGACCCGCCCACCCGGCCCATTCGAGTCCCGATTGCCAGAGAGAAGTCGGAAGTCGGTCCTCCCGATGATCGGTGTAACTCAAGTTGCTTTCAAGTTCTCCAAGGAAGCAGTCGGCAAAACGGATTCTCTGGTGATAGAACGAAATTTCCTCAATCCGACTTCACATCTCAGGCCAGTCAGCATCACCCATGACCTCTGTGTGATGGAGACTTATAAGACTGGAAGTTGAAGTTTAAGCCCCATTTTCTGTAACCGGGGACACCGGTTATCTACCGGAGGTAGCCGATGACCTAGATAGGCAGCTACGTACGTTCCTCTATCTCTAGTCTACCACCACCTGTACCGTCGTTTCTACGAATACCGAGCTCGTTCCTTGCACTTCGTGTGAGCTGAGTCATCTAGTGTTGCCCCGTGGCTACGGGCTTCCATTTTCCCACCATGACAAAGGACTTTACTGTCGCTATCGTTGGAGGTGGAATGTGTGGACTCGCCTGTGCGGTTGGGTTATCGAGGTCTGATATTCATGTTGATATATTCGAAGCAAGTGTACGTTGCGAAACCAACTCGGTATTGGCCACATAGCTGATGTTGATCTACCACAGTCAAAATTTGAAGAAGTGGGAGCAGGAGTTGCATTAGGTGAATATTATACCTAGTATTGTCCCTGAATATGCTGTTATACCGACACTTCCAAGGTCCCAATGCGTTACGAGCCCTCAAAGGGCTGGGATTATACGAAACTGTCTTATCTCACTCGAAAGCTTCGGGTCCTGGCCACAGAGAGTTCATATTCTTATCTGGAATGGATGAAAGTAAGGTCGTGTACGATGTAAGTAAGGCCTCCGCACATCTAGTAAAGGTACTACATTAATATGATTCAGTATCCTTCAATGTCCCCGGATGACTTGGGACTCGGTATATACAGACCTGTATTCTTGGATGCCGTGGTTGGTCTTTTGGATCCCAGTACTGTCCACTTCAACAAGCGTTGTGTGTCCATTACTTCCACCGAAACTACCACCGTAATCAGTTTCACGGATGGAACAGAGCACGAGGCAGACGTGGTAATCGGAGCTGATGGTGTCCGAAGTGCAACAAGAAATTATGTGGTTGGAGAGGGCGTACAGAAGCATATGGTATTCACTAATACAATCGCGTACAGAGGCCTCATATCGCTTGAAGACCTAAAGGCAGCGGGGCTACAGACGGAGCTTTCAACGCGTCCCACTATGTTCGCCGGATTGAACAAAGTGCGTTTCGAGCTAGATTTCTTTAATGTCTTGCATACTCACGTCACTCTAAGCATTTCGTTATCTTTCCTATTCACGGTGATGAAAGAGTACGTTCATAAAATTCGTGTAAACTAGAGGTTGAATGTGTTTTAGATTAACGTGGTGATTTTCGTGTCCAAGAGCGATATCCCTCCCCAGCCTCCGCTTCCATCTCCGTGGGTAGCAGCAACCTCGGACAGAGAGCTCCAGGACCAGTTCCAAGAATGGGGTCGCGATGCCCGCATAATCGTAGACCATATGGGAGCATGCAGTAAATGGTTTATACACGCGTTAAACCCTCCCCTTGGAAGCTACTCTCGCGGTAGGGTGGTGCTAATTGGCGACGCTGTGAGTGTCCCAATTTATCCTTACTTCGTTTCTCCTCTGACTACCCCAGGCACACGCCATGGCACCTCATCTTGGGGCAGGCGTTGGCCAGGGTTTTGAGGATGTGTTCTTGCTTTGCGAATTGCTCAAGAACGATAAAGTCACTAAATCAAATATCGAGGTAAGTATTCGAATTCTATCATATCATGCTACGATAACAAATGCCTTCCAGGGCGCACTTCGAGCGTATTCGGAGGTTAGGTCGCCGCGTGCAAATTGGGTGCTCGAGCGGACCAATCAAGCGCTACGAGTCTACGAATCATACCAACCTGGTATGGAGGCGGAGAAGGCGGAGAAATTGGCCAATCAATGGGACCCAATTTGGCACCACAAGCTCGATGAGGATATTAACAGAGCAATAGAGATGGTTTCAAAGCATGTCCAGGTGTGCTAAAGGACTATATATGCAGCAGTTCTTGCCTATTAATACAGCTTCTCTATGGTGTTAGCTGAAGAGACTGTTCCGACATAGATCAGATTTCGAAAGTTGAGAGATACATTCAAACCAGAAGGGCGTTCTTGGTTCCCTGAACTCCCTGGCAGGGCAAGTGATTCGTAATGGTGCTCCCGGGGGAGCCAAATAGATACAGCCTAAAGAGTACTACGTAATTGTTGCGTAACTGATCTCGCCTTTCAGCTTGCTTTTCTGGACTCGTTTTTACCATTAGAAGCTCAAAGAAATGTCGCAACATTTTAAGGCCTCGTTTTTCCAATCGGAAAATGTATCGGCCCCAGCAGAGTTAGATTTTGTGTAATAAACCCAAGGAATCCCCTGCCGAGACTTTGCCGAATGCTCTTTCCAGAAACAGGAATTTGCAGTTCGGATTCCGGAAGCAGCTTAAGTGTTGTCGTCTTCTATTGTCAGCACTAGTGTTGCTTCCCCAAGTGTTGCCCGGCGTCGGGGAAACAAAAATGGATACAGACGAGCTAGAGGATAAAAAGATGACAGTGGGGAGAAGGAGAAGGAAGAGCCCATGCAGGCTGATGATGACGAGGCTGTGGAGTACTAACGCGACATTCGTGAGCTTTTTGTTCTTCGTACGGGATCCGAGTCATTCTGACGGGTAAACAGGTACATAGTATACGTGATGTAACCTTTGAATGAAAATTACGGTCTACCTTCTCGGGCCGCCATTGGTAATTTCTCTTATATGGGTCCAGATGGGTTCAATGTTCACGTTTGTCCTCAGCTTCCTCATGATCAAAAAGAAGCGGTGCTCAATGTATTCGTTAGCTGTCGCGATATCTCACGGTGCAAAGAAAGAGCCGGTAACAAGAAAATAAGTCCAGGACGAATCTTTACCTCTTCTCCCTAAATTGGTTCTGAGTGCTATGTGCGGAACCCGACGAATCACTCTCATTGTACAAGCGAGAGATAGAACTCCTCAATGCGTCTGTCAAGACATTGCAGTATGTATTATTGGCAAAGGGTTTTGATATCGATCTGAAGGGCGCTTGTCAGTATACTTAACCGGAAGTGTTTCAACAGGCGGCTATATTCTTGCCCCTGGGCTACAGGGCCCGGTTATCGCTGACCCTCATCACCATCTTTTAATTTCCCCCTTCCTCCCCTTTCTTACCGCTAGATGTCCGGCGGTCTAATATTACTGGCTTCTCGCCTGGCTTCAGTCCCAGCTCTGTTTGGGGAAGTAGTCACGGCCAACTGTGGTATCATAATTATTCCTCTTGGGCAAAGAATACCGACGCAAGCACCTCGACATACGGATCCTTCTCAGTTACATTCGAAGGTGCTCCCATCTTACTCTCACTAAATCGTGAAAGGCACTCAATACTTTAACAGGCGTTTCGATTGCTTTTACTGGTAACACCCCTGGCTCGTCGAACAAACAGGATTTCTCCGTGTCTGTCGACAGAGCGGATGCATATGTCGCTTCATACCCCTCCCCGGCTGAGTATCTGCAGTGGTATATGTCGCCGACACTGGAAGAAGGCAATCATACTATCGCTCTTTCGGAGATGGATAATATCGACGTGGACTATGCGATTGTCGCTGTCGGTAATCAGACAACAGTCCAAGGGAAAGACATACTGGTGGACGATACCAGTAATGCTATCGTCTGGACTGGAGACTGGCAGACAAATACGAGTACCCTAGCGCATATTACGAGGGTCTTCGTCGACAATCACCCGCTTGGGAACTCTACGAAGGACAGTAACACTGCTGGAGATTCTTTTTCTTTCCAGTTCACCGGTTAGCTCTGATCACATTTTGAGGTTCCTACAGCTGAATACTGTTAATAGGGACGAACGTGTCTGTGTTCGGGGCCCAGAGGCTTTCTATAATCGGAGGTATCTCTGCTGATTTCAGCGTAGATGGAGAGAAACCACTACGTTCTCTACGACCAGTAATGCTTCTGGTAATGACATAGCCAACACGATGTTCTTTTCGTCTCCGGTCCTCGCCTCTGGGGCCCATACACTTTTCATGAACATTACAGAGGTCGCTGGTGACCAGTCGTTCATGCTAGATTACATCACCTATTCCGACCAGGTGTCCGACGGCAATAGTTCATCGTCACCTACAAGTCTTAGTGGCTCCTCGGGCACGAATACACCCTCTTCATCTGGCACCAGTTCATCTTATTCACCACCTAAAACGACCCAGCTCGCAGGCATTGTTGGAGGTGCGGTGGGCGGGGGTGTTGCTTTACTCCTGATAATAGGCGCTCTGATTTGGTGGCGACGAAGCAAACGAAGTTATCACAAGGCTAATTTGATACGCTTGTCTGTTGGTTCGTTTCTTCCCTTGTGCTAATCTTCAGTGCTTACTCTCCTTGAATATTCCTCAGATCAATTTGTTCTACGCCAGGCTGATTTATCTGCTCCAGCACCCTCCACAAGCGAAAAGAAATTAGTTTGGCTGCAAACTGGAGGCACGTCGGTTGTGGGATCCTCATCGGCTCTCGGCGCCCCACCTATGTCTTCCTCATCAACTTCCCTTTCCTGACCTCAGGCTGCGTCTGAGAATCAAGCGGAAATCAGACGCCGGTTAGATGAGATCAACCGTTTGATGGCGCAGATGGAACAACCCGCGAACGAAACGGCGCAGATACAGGAGCTGCGGACACGGATTGAGATGTTGACTGAAGAGAACACACGATTGATGGGAGCCCCGCCTCCTGCGTACCAAGATTGAAGAGTTGGATCGGAGTTGGTTCCGGTGTCAGATATTGCATTCCTTTGTAACACATTCCTTTATCGCACATTCTTTATCCTCTTATATGCTTCTGATGTATTTATGCTTGGGGAGGACAGGTCATCCCTTGTGCGATCGAGCAAAGCAACAACGTGCTGCTACTGTGATCTCACCACCAGTCGCCAGCACAATTATTTAGGCTCGAGAAAATGTACGAAAAAGATATTTGTGATGCGGGTGATTGGAACTGAGTAGAGTCGTTACTCTCTGCAACCTCCGTTAATCGAGGTAGTAGTTTCAACAATTATGGTACTTCAGTCTGAAATAGAGAACGATTGTATCTCACACCACTACCGTGGTTGGGAGCCGTTGCAGATACGGGCCTCGGCCGGAAATCCCATGCCGATTTGCCGAACATAATTTGCACGGGACCGTGGTTCGGACGCGTTGTAAATCTGACCTGTTGTGATCTTCCTGCCAGCCTCATGTTTTCCTCATTTAATGATTAGGTATGCCTATCTACCCAGTATCAGCTATTATCTCATCCCCCCCCCTTCAGCAACGATGGGCCAGTCATCGTCAAGGCAGAGAGGATTCTACCCTCCACCTCCACCTTTTGCACCCACATACGGCTATGGATATCCCCCTGCCTCTGCATACCCCCCTGCTCCTGCCTACGCCCCTGCCCCTGTATATGGCCTTACTCTACCCCAGCAAACGCTCTTTGCACCACGTTCTGATCCAGATGGCACTAGGAGGAGACGGAGAAGGCATCATTCATCTCGCAAGAGAAGGCACGATGAGTATCAAGACGATGGTATGTCGACTCTATGGTATTTATTCGCCGTTATCTGATGTGCTGTCAGCTCCCGATCCAGTCATTCGTGCGTCGTCTCTATGTATTCTAAAGGCCGTCATGGTTGACATATCATTCCAGCTTCCCGAGCAGGCACTGAGCTTCATGGTCAGTGTATTTGCGGTTATAGATAATAAAATCATAGATAATTTCACACAGTGCACAACGAAAGAATGCAACCTGGGCCAAGTATTCTGAGGCGCTCGGTTGGCACTCACACACCTTATCCAAGTGGCAACGCACTACCCGAAGACGGTTCAAGTGAATCAGGACACGACCACCATCTAGCTCACCTTATGGCACCCATGTCTCCAGCACCGCCAGCGGCATACGGCCCTCCACCGCGCCCCGGGGTTCCCCCAGTGCAGCATCACAACCCACTACCAGAACCACCTCGCGACCTCTACGCCTCATCCCCCTACAACGCTATCCTCGACCTTCCCCAAACGACAGCCCTTCTAACAGCCAGCTTTTCAAAAGACCTCCCCCAGAAATCAAAAGGCATATTTGGGAAAAGCAAAGGTCTTCTAAGATCGCTGTCGTCCAAGAAGAAGGAGGAGCCACGGATACATTTCGTCCCGGTGAATGTCGGGGCTAATGGCTATCGTCCGGAAGCTGGGCCCTCGGGGCTCAATCGGTCCATGGCGCCATCGTCGTCTGGCTCGATATCAGCAGCCCCTCCTCCCGTCGCTATGAATGCGGCTTCCGCTCCCCCTCCTCCAATCGTACAAATGCCTGTACCAGATCCCGCTGAACCTCCGCCAGTGATCCCAGAACCCCGTCCCGATGCCTCACCTTCCGTCATACGAATCACCTTTGATAACGAATACCGAGACTTTTGCAACCACTCCTTCCATCGCGTCATGTACAACAACCAGACGTACGACACCGCCATGCATCTCTTCGAAGCCATGAAATTCCTCCCCGACAACCCCCAGATCGCAGACAACATCCGCCTCTGCAAAAACATCGGAGACGTCTTTCCCTTGTCGGCTAATTTTGCGCAGTATCAGCGATCAGATTGGGGTGACGTGCATAAAACTATCGTACGTGGATTCATATCAGCAGATCATCTCAGCCAACTTGTTCTATAGCTGGAAGAAGTCCTTTACCACAAGTACGGACAAAATCCAGACGTCCGGAACCTCCTCCTGAATACTGGTTCTGCGGAATTGGTATACTCTGATCCGAACGACTCTTACTGGAGCGAAGGGCCTGACGGTCAGGGTCAGAATCACCTAGGTAAAGCTCTCATGCGTGTCCGAGAGAGACTGAAAGCGATGGGCTACAAGAAATGAAGTTCTCCCTTGCTTTCATTCGTTATGTGTCGCTTTACCGTGTTTTCTGCCATGCTTTGACGAGTTACGACCCCCCCTTCCTTCATTCGATCAAGTTGGTCCGAGTTTAGGATTTCATGTACGTGCTGGTCACACTTCCAACATCATTCAACTGAGACTGTGATTCCAGGACTTCCAGATGTGTTTTTACCACTAGACTACGTACAGGGATATCGTAACCACTACTTGCTATTGCCCAGCTAAGCCAAGCCATTACTCTGAGCGGCGGTGTTTTTGTTAGACTGAAACTCATGGCCATCATACGGTCTCCGCACTTCTCCCATGAGGTCGGTATCAGTGACACGTTCGTTGTTAGAACGAAAGCCTAAAACAGACAACTAGCGTTTATGCCGGCAGTTGCCACTATAGTTCCCAAGAGTTTGCCTCCAGTTAGATGCGCATCACCTCCGCCTGGCCCTCTTCTGTCCACCTTCATCTTTCCGCGTTGTTTCTGGCTCCAGTAAACGCAGTGCCTTGTCAACAGCCTCACGTCGGACCTTAGGCGGTACCTTCTCCCAGTAAATCTCTTCTCTTCGCCCTCCCATGGTCTCCATAGTAATTGCCTTGGTCTCGGCATCTCTACTACCTTCGCTATCAAGCCCGTCTGTTTGCGCCATCTTGGCTTGAGTAAAGTAATCCGTGAGGGCGCGGGCATGTTCCGGGGTTGCGACGCGTAAGTAGCACTAGATTGAATGATATCAGTTAGGGCCTCAGGTCCCAAAAATCTTTTGACTCACGGAATCCATGCCCTTGGTGAAATCGACATAATCGAGGCCATCGGGGAGCGACGTAAAAGCTTTGGAAAACAGTGCTCGTAACGTGGTCTTATTAGTTTCGCAATGAAGATTTCGGACGAATACAAGGCAGTTTGGTGGGAATAGCGATGAAGATGTCAGTGTCGTCTCGACTGTGTCAGGAACCGATAATATCGCAGGTGAAGGTGATCGCCTTCTCTTGGTCGCGGCATGTGCGGCCATCTCATCCTCGTAAGACACTATCTCCTTCACCAGCCGCGCACGATACGCCAGGTATTCATCCTTCATTTCGTCCCATCGCGTTTTGGATAGCGCTCGGAACCCGAACTTGGTAGCCTCTTGGAATTCTGAGATCGCCGGTTTGACATCGGTGGCAAAAACGACGAGGGTCCATGGCCACTCGCGCAAAAGCTGCTGTACGTCTTCAACGTCGAGGAGTGTCAGGAGAGCGAAGCCTTTACATTTTGGGATGTCTCCTGGTTTGTCGAGGTGATGCGGGGGAAAGGAAATCGATTGAATACGATTGAAGGATGCTATGGTGTTGGTAGTTTTCGTGAGTAGTACTTGGATTAAATGGAAGACCCCGGGGAGTGACGCATATTGAACCGGGATATTTTCCTGAGGTACAAAGTTACTGAGCGCGTCAGAAGCAGAAAAAGCGCACGTACAAGGTATAGCGTTCGTTCCTTCCAATTCTCCCTTGTAAACGTGTTCTGTGGATCCTTTCTCCGCACCTCGAACATCCCTTTGTTTTTGGACAATCCTTGCGCTGACCACGACGGCCCAGAGAACACCATCCGGACTTCTATGCTGTCAGTAGCCTCAGACCGCAGAGCTTTGGCAACTGTTGTCTCTGATTCGGAGATGAGGATTCCATGAAGAGCGTGCTTCAGAATATGAAGTAACGAGACGACTGCAAAATGCGTCAATACTGCTTGTCATTTATCGTAGACGAATAAAAAAGACTGACACCCATCTTCGCCTTCATCTATTTTACGCCGAAGGTCTGGATCAGAAAATAGTGCAAAGTCGGAGAGCGCTAAGGAAATGAGGGACGCATACTCTTTGTCAGAAAAACTGGACTTGTTGAGAACTGCAGGTTCATCAATATCCGGTTTGTCTTGCTCTTTACCCTTAGCTACCGACAGTGGTATACGGGGAGAACATGCAGAAGATATGTTCACTTCTCTGTCCTTCGTCGACTGTATTTTCTTGGATTTTGTCGCGACATTGCGTGGTATGAAAGGAAGTGACATCAGCGGCACAGCCACGATACATAGGCGAACTTCAAATTAAATAATTTGATTCAAACCACCAAAAGCCAAGAAAATGTTACAGTGATATCTCTTCAGTATTAGTAAAATCGGGCAATTTTACTCCTTCTTGCAAACCGCTTTATGCCTCTTCCAGTCCGACTTTTGACAGAGCGCAGAACAATAGCTGATCACCCTACATCGGGCGCAACGCTTCAGACCCTCCGTTTTGCTACAATCTTGGGCCGCACACCTGATTTGGCTCCGACCCATGGACTCTAGGAAAGAAAGAGCAAAGAATGGGGAAATTGCGGCCGCCGTAACGTAGTTGCAAAGCCTTTTGTCGAGTCCGGCGTCCTTGAAATAAGAACCAGCACCATGGCCAAGCCCGCACGAACATAGCGGTGTTTCTGAGATCTCTAAAGATGCAGGAATTCCGCGAGTAAGGTATTCGCAGTTGTTAGTGTGACTCCACGTTCTACAACATTCAGTGATTGCTGGGAGCATCTGCTTCCAGGCCCTGATCTCTGCGCTGTGCGTTTTGATTATCAGCATTGATTTCCTATTCAACACTTCCCAAGCCCAGTCTACGCCTTTTGTAAATGGGAGGACAAAACAATCAACCACCACGGTATGAGAAGCGAGATCAAGACGAAGGTGCCGGAGAAAGATCACGATTTCAGGCAGGTTCGTGTCTTCGTCCATGAGACATACGATATGTTCCCGGGGTATGTCAATCCCAGCGGAGGCAAATATCAGGGTGAAAAATGTATCTTTGATTGCCAAGAGACTGTCATCTCTCTGTGCAGCCGGTAGATCTCGCAAACGGCATTCACGCTCGGAGAAGATCAATGATATGTGTTGTCGGATCCACTCGAGGTTGCCATTGACGTTGATCACAGGAAGGGGTGATAAGGAGAGATAATGCATGGACCAAAGCCATGGTACCTGGAGCATAGGTACAGGGACATAATTGAACGAGAGGCTATCAAGGACTTTTGGGTCCGATATAGGAGCACAGACCTGCGAGTAGTAGATGAACATGAGCTTGCGCGAAAGAACGCGTTGATAGCAGATGGCTTCACCTCTATATAATGAGATTTTCGAGCGATGCGCAGCTTGATTTTAGCACCATTGATGGGATAAGGAAACGCGACCGAATGACAGAACCTATCAAATTGAAAGTCCACCTGGCATGAGGTTTTTTGCGTTGCAGTTATGCCATGACCTTTTAACAAGGCCTCACGGGCATTAGTGTCTGCCACGTCGGTCCGTATAGACAGCGTAGTGACGTTGTCGGGATTAAGAGATGCCTTAACAAAAAAGGGCCGGTCATCGGAGGTCGCGCTAGGAACTTCTGCCTGTTTCAAGCTTAGGGTGCTCGAAGTCGGGCAAGTATCAGAGAATGAAGGATTTCTTCGGCTGAGAAACACATGTTGGTCATCCAACAGCTTCGTTTTAAAGATTATCAACAAGAGACCCAAGCTCCGTGTGAGTTTGGTGATGAATTTGTTCGAAGGTGTAGACCGAAACGAAAACATGACCTCGGTAGTCTTTGGACTCACGCATAAAATCCAGGCAGGAACCCAGAGCGTTAGGATTAGATCCGACACTCCAGACCACCTAAGAGGGTCTTGGATGATCGTGAATGACGGATCCTTGGGATCACCGTCAATAGAAAGCGTCCCAAATATGAGCTGAAGGAAAGAGAAGCTGTTGTGGAAATGAGCCGCGGGAGATCGCAGCTCGAGCTGGAGAACCGGGGTTCCTATATCGTCTGGAACTTTGTTCAAGCTCGCTCGGGGAATCTTCAGCGCCAAACAAACTAGGGGAGGAATGAAGTCTACCCAGTGCGTAAAAATGCCATGGGCGGATTCAATGGAAATATAGGATGACAGGGTTTCTACGCTGTAGACCCCTTGATGATGCAGCTCAGAGCAAAGGTCCTGGTAAAAGTTCAGACCCGTGAACAGCTTCTTGTCCGCTCCGATTAAGTCAAAAAGCTGCTCCATTGCTACGTTCCAGTTCGTCTCTACTTTGTCTTTCACGACCTTGAGAACTGCCACGAAGCTAGGCCGAGCATAAAAGAAGCCAGAAGCTATCCCCATGTGCTCTGGAGACGGAAGGCCGATGCCCTCCATGGACATCTCATGTACAAACATCTTCAAGTATACGCCGAAAAGATATTTGGATAGTTCCTGAGGATCCACAACAAGCCGAGGGTGTCGACGGTCTGAAGGGGAGAAAGCCAAGTCAGTTCTTTTCCAGATCAAATCCCCTTCAGCTGCAGGAGACCTATCCGGGACGATACTTTTTACGGACGTTTGTGGAGTGTAATGTGTAGCATAGCGGGTGATGTAGCTGACAGGAGCTACTCCTAGGAGAAGGGAAAGGGTAGAAACGTCGCCACAGAATCGTTCTACAAAGGATTGATGAAGACTTCGACCTGGCGATGTGGATATGAGTGTTTGGGTCCTGAGTGCAGAAAACTGATCCTCTCGCAGGAGCGGTACAGTTCCAGCGAGAATATTCATATCACCTAAATGATCCGACAAATTGGAAGTGTCGATAACATTGTAGCAAGAGGGTGCCGGACGGGACGATGAGAGAGAATACTCATCGTGGAAATGAATACGTGTCCCGATCCAGTATGACACTCCAACGGAAGTCAGTGTCGTTCCAGACCGGCGCAGCTCTTGGAGAGCGTTACAGAAAGCGAGCGCATCGCCGTTGAATAAGCGGAGAACGATAGCGCCCTCTGTAACGGCATCCCGGAAGGTCTGTGACCACTGAAAAAACTGAGATTTTGCCGCTCGAATCACTGATTCCAATGTGGGCGGACCTGTGCCGCTACTGCCCGAAGTAACAGAAGGACAACACGCAGCGAGGTGGAAAGCCCTGATGGGATTTGTAGCATAATGGACATTGAATACATCACCCATCAGTGAGTACACAAACGTCGGGTTCAGGTGTGGTAAAGAGGGAGAGTGGGTCTTGGACGTCATTATACCGGTATACCAGTATGATTTGAAGTGCTCCGTGGCGACGTCCTGGAATTTTGCCCAAAATGGGCCTGCAGACCAACAGGAACTGATGAAATCCTCACGCTGTGCTATTGCCTCAGCCTCACGGCGGAATTTTTTCTTCAGTCGTGCCCGTTCTCCTTCAGACATAGACTTCGTATTGAGATATAAAACCCATTGGTTATGCAGAGCTTGGAGTGTGTGTGCGGTGCACATCCTCATAAATGACGAGTACGGCGACTTTTGCCAAGACTCAAGGCTCTGAGACGCCTTGACAAGTGTACTGCACTGATCCCAGAGCCTCTGTATGGAGGCGTCGTCGAGATAGAAATGGTAGAAGATATTCCAGGTCTCGTCATTGTCCACCCTGGCATCAACAAGCAAGGTGAAAAGGAGAATATTTCGCGCTGATGCTTATTCAGTAAACATGCGATAAGCCCATCAAATCGCTTTCAAGCGTACCTAGAATGGCCGGTTCTATATCACAGCACGTTATATCGAGCCTACGAAGAGCTATACCAAGATCGTTCATCAGATAACGGTCCGACACTACATGACTGCTGCTCACAAGTACCGCAACGAAGATCAGAATGTAAAGTGTACAGGATATTACGAGGATCTCCACACCCAAGGAGGAGAATGTCAGCGGGAATATCGGGAGGAAGGTCTTGTGTCAATGAAATCGGAGAAGTGTTTCCGATTGGGTAGAAGAATGTTTTCTTGGGCCACAAAACTGCTTGAGCCATGACACGAGCAGATAGTAGACGTTAGGAAAAGTGCCTGTCCTATGTCACAATCAGATGTGATGCAGAGATGCCGATTAAGAATTCTTGTGCATTCGAAGCATGCACTAGCGCATGACTGGGAATGATCAGAGCTGATGTAATGCCTGGGAAAGGTTAACAAACTGATTATTCCGGGAGATAATATATTTACTAGCCCAGTTTACAAGATGATATGAGCTCAACTCTTTTGAATTACGTTCGCAATCGTCGCCAGATGAGGTCATGAAATAAGTGAAACTGTACTGTAACATTTAGTTCACGCTGCTCTGCACTCCCGCTTGTGCCGCTTCCAATCCGACCTCTGGCAAGCCCGAGAGCAATAGCGCCGCTGTTTGCAGACGCTGCAGACTTGGAGATGCTCCGGCTGTGCACCACAAAAAGCGCATCTCAAGGAAGTACCGTCGTCAACTGGGCCACTATTTTGAGCTGTATCCATGGGGGCGACCCCGACGGCTTCCAGATAAGGAACAGCGAACAAAGGGCCCAATGCTGCGCGGGTCACGAAGCAGGAAACCTCATCCAACTCCATTTCCTTGAAGAAGGAACTGGCGTTATCATTTCCTCGCCCACACGAGCAGAATGCTGAAGGAATAGTGGAACCGAGCGACCATGAGTCGTACTCACAGTTTGGTGTATGCTCCCACTTGCGGCATCGTTCGGTAATTGTTGAGAAAAGCTGCATCCAAGCCTTCTGCTCGGAGGGAACCGTGTTTATGTCCACCACCGCTGTGTTCTTGAGAATACGCTTCACTGTAACTGGCGCCGAAGGACATTCAGTGCCCGACGGTATTGGGAGGAGAAAACAATCAGCCACTACCGTTTGCGAATTAAGGTCGAGGCGAAGCTCTCTAACGAAGAGGATGGTGTGTATATCCCCCTCAGAGGATCGAAGGGTAAATATCTTTGCTTTTGGCTTATAGACGCCAGCAAAAGTGAGGAAGATTTGCATCAGTGATTTTTTGACACAATATAGCGCATCGGTGCGAGGAATCGCTCGTCTCTCTCGGTCGGCAAGCATAAATGCAAGATGTGAATCGAGCCAATTGAGAGAAGCAGAGTTTGCGACACTAATAATGGGCATAGAATCAAGATTGATATAGGATATGTTCCAGAGCCACGGCGTCGAACGGAGCAAAACCATTGGGAAACGATCGAAGGAAAAGCTGTCCAAAACACTCGGATCCGATATCGGAACTTGTATCTACCCCGTTTGTCAATCAAGGTGCTCGCCATCTGAAATGACCAGAAAACAAACCTCGACCATTGAAAATGTCTGGCGCAAGCTCGCGCGGGTGACGTCGACTGGAAATGGGAACGATATCCTACGCCGCTCACTGTTTGCGGTGATTATCTCCACCCCGCACGATGATCTTTGTGTCATTGTCACGGCTGATGCACGTACATGAGATCCGCCGACGTTGATATTAACCTTCGCTGTCAGGTAAGGGACGCCGCCTCGTATGCTGAAGACGGTGTTCATGGCTGGGATAGAATGACATTCATTCGATCCTGGATTCGTAACTGGGCTTAAGCTCACACCCGCAAGTCGAGGCCAATCACGAACGACGAAGACATGTTTCTCGTCCAGTAACGGCGCTTTGTATAACGCCATGTCCATTCCGAGGGATGGAATCCAGTGGTGCAGCATTGCCGTTCCCAAGGTTGAACGAATGCAGAATTTGATGATCGTGGCTGCTGGATCGACACAAAGTAACCACGCAGGGATCCACGTGTACATCACCAAAGGTGAGGTCCCAAATTGACCCAGCGGATCCTCGCGAATGGTAACGCCTTCGGGAGTGCTGTCTACGTTGCCAAAGGTAAATTGCGGAGTGCACAATGCGTTATGCATATTCCCAGTGGCAATATCGCATTGGAATAAAGGTGTACCAGCGCTCTCACCGCGATCTTTCAACGGTTTCAGCGCATCCATGGGAATTTCGACTACCAAGCAAACTACGGCAGGAATGGTCTGCCACCGGCGAAACACCCCTTTATAAGAGGTGTAGCGATCGGAGTATCGAAGACACTCTACGGTAAATATTTTTTGCTTGTGCATCTCGCAGCAGAGGTCTTGGAAGTAGTTCATTCCCATGGTCAACTGTTTGTCGTCCTCGATCCTATCCATCAGTATCTCCATTGCCCGGGGCCAGTCTGTATCGACTCTGTCTTGGATGAGAGCCAGAAGCCAAACATAGTTACGTCGAACGTAGTGGACTGCGCTGGCCCGCCTCATATTTGTCCGCGTCATGTTTCTCATGAGGTCGCGTGATGCTTCTACAGCAAAGAGCTTCAAGTAGAATTTGAAGAGCAAGTCGGAGAGGGTGTGAGCTTCTATTGAAAGCCGCTGCTTTTGACCATCACTGCCGTCGAAGTCTGTTCTTCTCCAGGACAGGTTTTGGCGTGAAACAGATGAAGATGCCATAAGAGAAGAGCTGGCTACACCGTGCGTTGTGAACCGGGTGCTGAACCTGGACAGGTAGCTCACGGGGACGACACCTGTAAGTAAAGCAAATGTAGAAGGTGGCATGCACAGGCTTTCTTTAAAGTCATTCTGAGGGTCTTCCTCCAATGGAGTAAGAGACTCGGTTTGAAGCATCGAGAGTTGATCGTGTCGCATGAGCGGTACGGTTGCGGAAAGGACATTTAAAAGCCCCACATGGTCGGTCAAGTTGGATGTGTCAATGACATTGAAGGCAATCGGAGCAGCAGTAAGAGCGGCGATGTAGTAGTCTGCTTCATCGAACGTTATCTTCTCCCCTCTCCAAGCAGATATATGTATCCCGGTAGCACAATGTCCTGTACGAGAAAGACGGCGAAGTGCGTGGCAGAAATGAACAGCGTCCCCGGTGAAAAAGCGCACAGTGATGGAAGATTGCGCAATTGATCGCCTGAAGGCATTCGACCACTGTTCAAACTGTGACTTCGCCCCAGTGACCACCGTCTCTGCAGTCAGTGTGCGATTATGATCATTGGAAACTGCAGGTGTCGTTGCAGCGAGATGAAACGATACTATTGGATCGGTGCCATAGTGCACATTGAAGATATGTCCTTTCGATGAATGGACGAATGTGGGATTCACATGCGACGATGGTGGAGCACTGGCAACCGACGGGGTAGTACACGTAACTCCGGATTTCCAGTACGACTTGAAATGGTTCGGAACAATCTTCCCAATCTCCTGCCACAACGGCACCGCTGACCGACACGCGTTGTACACCACGCTGTCCTCAGACGCTTTAGCGGCTGCTTTATTCATGCCACTCTGGAATTGAGTCCGGAGACGCCGTTTGCCTTGTCTAGACACATCTGTGCGAAGATAGCGCTTCCAGTAACCTCGTAGTTCCAAGAGTGTAGCATGGGTACAGAACCTCAAGAAAGCGCCATACTTGGACTGGTTCCATACCTCCAATGACTCGGCCAGGTCGACGAGTTTTTGACACTGATCCGATAAGAGGTCGAGAGAAACTTTGTCTAGGTAAAAGTGATAGAAAATTTCCCATATGTTATTGGTAAAATTTCTTGCTTCATCGTCGGAGAGCAACGTTAAGAGTAAGACGTTTCGAGCTAAACACCAAAAATCAGTGTCAAGCTGGGTTAAATAGTCACACTTCATGCTTACCAAGTACGGCCGGCTCGATATCGCAACAAGTTGCATCAAATTTGCGACGAGCTATATTAAACAAGTCAATCATTCATTACTTTGGTCGAAATCGCTAAACGCTTACGGGCTCCAAGGTCAGCAAAGCATGTATACAAGATACTGCGAGGATCTCCACACCCCAGAAGGAGAACATCCGCAGGAATGTTGGGGGGGAGGTCCTGGGTAAGACAAATAGGAGGAGTGTTGCCTATCGGATAGAAGAATGCGTTAGGCCACGTCGCGGGATGAGACATGACGGGAGGAACAAGGAAGAGGCTAGCCTAGAGGTGCTTCATGTTACTATTTAAGCTCGTTCCCGAGGCACACCTCATGCTGGAGGACAAACTCACGACACATGCCTGTGAATCGCTGTTAGTGACGATTATCAATTGGAGTGAAGAGAAGAAAGAGTCACCTGAACTTGCATCGCGATGAAGGCAAGGACATCGGCACCCAAAGTATCGAAAACGTCGCGTACGAATCATGTAAGCATATGACACGGTTATGGATATCAAACTCGCCAGTCAATGATCCGACCATCTGGATCCTCAAGGTAAGGTTTTTTTGCCCTTGACATACGTCGTTCGGGTGCGATATTTTCGTGACTCCCCTCACTCACGGGAGGACGTACTGCGGCGGTGTTCTTCCGGAGGCTGTTGTGAGCCACGACTCAGTTTACTATCACCAGACTACAGTAAGAGTGGTACTCACGTTCATCTTTTGCCACCACCACCACATGCCAATCGACTTCAAAGCGTCACATTCTCCTTGCTCTGAACGGTGAAGATCATCTCTTGATGATATGCCGGTTCAGATATGCCGTTGATGGACACACTTCTGAAATACTTGCTGTCATTTAAGTCCTGGGGTTCGAAATAATCGGCCGGGCACAGTTTTGGTCCATACTACTGTAAATCGTTCGATACATTCCTCTCTACTCTTGCGATCGACATGAGAGCCTTGACCTCAGTTATATGCACGCAAATAGAACCTACCGGTGCAATTAGAAGGCAGTTGTAGACAGATAATGAACGAAGGGGAAAGGGTGACATGACAGTGACAAATGCCGGATTAGGCTTCTTCCCTTCCTCGACGTCCAGAAAACTTATTGGCGCGTCAATTGTCATTTCTAGTCATTTTCTTTGTAAAATCAAAGATGTACGGACCTGTTCTTCAACCACCACCGTGTCCTTCATAATGTCCAGCATTCCGCGGTCATTTCTCCATTCTCTCCCGGCGGCTCCTCATATCGACGTCTCGACAATCAAGGGCAATATCTCGGACGAGGAAAAGCAACTCGGCGCCAATATCTTCTCCTATTTTGTAAACAGTCGGGAGGAATCTTATGGCGCTGAGGTTGGTAGACGTTTGCGCTTGGTCGAAATGAATATTTGGGGCCGGGATGCTTGCGGGACTGCTGCCCAAGGACAGACGATCTTTGAGATCGATGTCGAAAAAGGCGCGTCATCCCTGTGACTCTGGGGGTCAACGGACCGGTTGTTCTAATACTAATTTATATTTCTTTTCTTTTAGACATGTGCAATGTCTTTGGGACCTTGCACGGGGCATGCGCCGCATATATCGTCGACCCGTACGTCCACTCGTACCCTTATGTCTGGGCTGGTACATCCATATCGTACACAAAGAAGACCTTAACGGGTATGCCTTTCCTGCTCTTTTTAAGGCGTGATCCGAAAAATGTCACGAAAAAACGCGTTGCTCGTAACATGAGGACCCTTTTTTCACGATCATTTTTCAGTGCGACTTAAAGACGACGGGAGAGGCAGGACTTGCTAGCGTCTTCTTTTGCACGTCTGCACATGTGCCAATACTGCAGGAGCTCGGGCATTTCACCGCAAGAAAGTGCGACATTGCCTGGTCTTGTTTTTATCGAATTATCGTGGTCGGTATGAGAACAGATCAGATATAATTGGATAAAAACGAGCCCTGTTCAGGTCAAGCTTTTGCCGTGTAAATGCGCCGGCCCCTGCAGTGTTACAGCCTGCATCAAAGTTGTATCTTCTCATCGACCTTTCCTAGGTGCTCTGTGTCCAGCCTAGTAGTTCTGGGCGCTGCTATCGGAGCTGATGGAACAGGTGTCTCGCAATCTCTCAACGTCATTTGGCACCAGCCGGCTAAAATGTGCGTATCATTTTCTCCGAGCTAGGACCGGTTTCTTTGCAAAAAAAAAAGAGAACCTCGAGGTCTATCCATCTCTCTCAACGGCGCTTTTCCGGTCCGCGATTAAATGTCTCCCTTGGGCCGGGGAAGCTGTTAAAACCCACCTAACCTTTTGAGGCCTCGTCTTTGGAGCTCGGAAACTCGTCATCTCCCGTCCCTCGTGATTTTCGACACTGATCCTTTCATCTAGGGGAACAAAGCTCAGGGTGGTCTCAACATCCGTATTCATTCATGGTCGCATCCGGACCGCTCGCTGCGAGGTTTGCTTGTGACAGTGATCTAGTGCTATCCAGTGCTAACTTTGTTCGCAGCTTTGGGACAAGGAGCGGGACAAATTGTATGTTTCTGCCATCCATACGACTGTCAACAACACGCGTCCCTCGCTGGCTAAATTATAATCCTCCTTCGGCAAGTCGAAACTAATGATTATTGTACAATCCGGTTTGTTATGCTATCAGTTATCGATGTCTGTTATAATTCCGTAATTCACAATGCGTTCATCGACTCGATCATCTCATGCGCCTAGAAAAGTAGGTGTAGTTTGAAGCAAGGTCGAATAGACCTGGACAATCTATCAGTGTCAATCCGACCTCAATGTAACTGATCGCCGACTTAATTAGTGCCGGATTTTGACCCGGAGCGACTCGTCCACGAGACGCTCCTCGAACGATCCAACAAATGGTGTTTCCCATTAAGACTTCCCTGTAGCATTCACCGTTTTTGATGGTCCGTCTCTGACCCTTGCGACCACTTCTCATGACTCTCAGACTTTCACCCACGACGTTCAGTAATTCAATTCAGGCATCCCTGCGAATAAATGCAGACGAAGGGTAAGATCATAACAGCAACCGCGATGCATTCAAGCAGCTGTCAACGGGAGCGTTCCTGGAATGCCCTGGCATGCATCGGGACAGTATACCATGATGCATTCATCCAGATTATATCCCTCCCGCAGCAAGATATAGTAAAGTCGCGCTCAGCCGGGTGATAACGTCACGGCTATCCAATCCACCACTTTTCCGGCCGTTTCTTGTTGAGTCTTAGACCGATCCGTTCTGAACGGGCGTCTACTCGATAAGGGATTCTGGATGACGCCTGGTGCTATGGAATGGTCCACCATGTATTCAGACAGCTGTCAGCGTCGGGCGATATCACTGAAAATGTTCCAACCGCGCCCAGACGCGCTTCACAGTATCATTACGCGTCTATACATCCATTTTCGTACCAGTTCATCTTTCCTTTCGTGCATCCTGTTCAACACTCTGACCATTTGTAAAGATCACCGAGCCGGAACAGGCGTTGATGGTCGAGTAGAGGCTGTGGAGAAGATGGACAGGTTCCCGGAATGCGATCACTGAGGATTAGGTAAGGTGTTGATTCCCTGACTAGACTGTTCTTCCTCGTGTTCACTACTTTCTTGATCAGTGTTGGCTCTCCGTCTGTACAATACGTACCGCTAAACTTGGACCTATTATACCGTCATCATTCCGCACCCGGCCTGTCACTTTACAATGACGTTCACAACACTCGCCCCACCTGCCGTACCATTGTATCGCAGAACTATACTCTCTTTCCATAGCCCGAGTTTTTGAATACAAACATGCGACGGACCGGGTCGTTTATATCGTGATTTTCAACGCCTTCCTTTTTCCACTTCATTGGACGTCTGCCTGTGTCACGGTCCTTCAGAGTAAGTTATGTCTGCAAAGGACTTCATTTTTATCATTCCTCTGACCCATGCGTATAGGTACACGAACAGCCCCAACGTATGCTTACTACGGCAATGTCCGACCAGAGGGAAAACATATGCCTCTGTCTACTACTAGTCTCCATCCGGATAGCGAGCTACAACCAATCTTATAATCTCAGTGCGTGCTTGTGGCGCTGGTGGAGATCATCCGGCGGAACATTCGCCTAATAACCCCATTCCGTTCTTTGCGCGCTATGTGGTGTTGGTGTGGATTCATTAAGGCTTGACGACACCTAATTGATCGGATACTGGTGATATCACTTATTCAATCGTTTATACAGGGGTTTATCAGCACAGGGACCTTGGCGCGAGTTAGCCGGTCAGACCCTAGGCTATCCAGACTATAAAGGACCCAAGGAGACGTAAACACTGCACTTATTCCACCCAACTTTTTACACAATAATCCCCCCTCAGCTCTCCCCGTCTCAATGCTGTTCACTTCCTCGAGCGCCCTCCTCCCTTCCGATGACTATTCCTCCATCGAAGGCAATGTCCCCCTCGCACAGAAACAGCGTTGCGCCGAGATTTTTGCGCACTTTATAGGCCAGCCTGCGACATCCTTCGGCGCGGCTATTGGCCGTAACCTCAGACTAGCAGTAGTCAATGTGTACGGACTCACAGACTCCACCGGGCGAAAAGAAGCTGAAACGGTATGCGAAATTGAAGTTACGAGAGGTATGTGCTTGTTTACTGCCTGCCGGAGGGCATCTATCTGATGGTTTCCAAGACATGTGCAATGTCTATGGAACATTACATGGTGGATGTGCCGCGTACTTGATTGACCCGTGAGTCGTAGCACTGCTGCTGGGGTGATTTGTATGACCTGATGTCCAAATATCAGATGCTCGGTCTCTGCCCTTGTCGCCCTGGGAGTTGCCACTGGTACAGATGGAACTGGCGTATCACAATCAATGAACTTGATCTGGCATCGTCCAGCAGTGCAGTGCGTACCTTCCTGATTAACTGCAATCTGGACATTCTGATTCGATACATCATTCAGAGGAAGACAACTGCGTATTGTGTCAAATACTATATCGATGGATGGCCGCCTGCGCTCGTCTCGTTCCGAAGTAAGATCTTCTGCTCATTTTACGACCATACATCAATTCAATGTCGCACAGATCCAGGACAGTCATAGCGGTGTCGTGTACGTTTCGGCGGTCCACACCACCATGCCGTTGAATACAAAGCCACCAAATGCTAGTAAAGGAAAGCTATAAGCAGTGTTCCTATTACTTACTCTGGACCGAGAATACTCTATTGCCAACGCCCATCATCTGTACTTATAGATTTATGCATATTTAGTTTTCCTGTAATCATGACGCACGTAATTTATTGGCTGCCGTAAAATCAATGGCATCGCTAGTCCTCATCGACCTTAAATCGTCCGGCTCCCTCCGCCCAAGCAACTGCATCTCGTCTCCCCTTCGTAACGTCCACCCCAAACCATATTACCAAGGAAGCACAGAAGCACAAAGCGAACAAGAATGGGAACCCCATCCAGTTGTTTCCAGTATCATCGATAATCGCTTGAATGACGTTGGGTCCGATCATAGAAGACGCCCGATTGGATAGACCGAACAGGCCAAAGAACTGCGTGGACAATCATAAGCATAGTATGCGATCATCACCGGGACCGGGAAAAGACACGCACCATGTTATCGAATCCGGGTGGAGTTAGCTCGGCCATCATCGTTTGCGAGAAAGCATAGTACGGTGCTTGGAATAGACCGAAGACGATGTTATAGAACCTGAATGACTAGATCAGCATGCGATGGATTGGCTGTGCAGAGCAACAGTCGCACCAGAATTCCCAAGCATTGTGGAATCTTATGACTCGCAATTGGCTCATCAGTAACTCAAAAACTTGACTAGGAATTCACCCTATAGTCTCAGTCCAAACGCCTATCATGCCCCACAACGGTATGAGGACGGTAACCACATTCGTAACGACGAACTGACATCCGACATTATCACTAAATGTATCGCACAAAGAAGAAGTCCGACGTACCATTTTCTTAGTGCTGATCTTCCAGTATCTCTGAATATACCAGAAGCCCAAAGTGCTGGCTGTTGAGGTAATCGCCTGCGACAGTCCAAGGTATGTATTCTGTAAGAAGCTAAAGGAGAATTTCTCATTTTGACAGATCGAAACCAAGGTCCCAGTTGTATTAAGACCCTAGACGATGCGGGGAAATGTCAGATAAATATAGCGATAGCACAAGGTTTGAAGGTGGTACATACATCAGCCAATAGGAAGAAAGCGAAGAGGTATGTGAACGTGTAGGGAAGCTGTCTATATTGCTTCAAGGCTTGCCATATCTACAGAGAATCAATAGTAAATCATGATGAGCAGGATATCCAAGGTGGACAAACCTGTTTCCAGCCAATCGTAAAGCGGTGCTCTCCTTTGGGAACAGGTGGTCCTGGACGAGGTTGCTGGAATATAACTGTTTACGGTCACAAGGCTGATAGAATTCGGTACTTGTGTGATATACGCACACCACCAGACACCAATGAGGACCCAGTATCCATTTGTTCTATGATCCGAATGAGTGAGGCCACACCAACACGAGAAGAAAGGTGCACATACAGGACCAGGGCATAGTTGTCAACTTTCGGATTATTGTTGAGAGGAATCAATACAGAAAGGTTCAAACACAGTATAATGACATATCCGATGTTGCTATGAGTCTGGGAGTATTGTTTCAGTGTCAAATCAAGGCGGAACTGCTCGCTCTGACCGTGCTGATGTTACTGATGCGGTTCTTCTCCATGCTTTCCTCCCTCTCGTACTCTTCCGCAGCGATAGCACCAGCGTCTAGATTGTCGCGTAGCTCACGAGCATGGGCCGTGTTACGCGCAAGACGGGGGAACGCCGCGGCGTAGAAAACCAGGGTTGCACCATAAGAAATAAATCCGATCATGTACAGAGCCATGGCTGCTCCCCATCGCGACGGATCTATTACGGACCGCTTCAGAAGGTGCACGGGAATTTGACAGCTTGAGGAGAGCTCACCCGTGAGACTCATACTTGCGAATTGGGCAGCCCAACAAATGCAAGTAATTACAAGCAAGAGCCAGCGACCAAAGGACCCGTAATCTGCGGCTGAGCCGATTGTTGTGAATATCATGGTCATTACCTGAGCGAACATGAAACAAGATCTCACTGAAAATAAAAAACACTCACCGCGAAGCTGACACCATTCGCCACCAGAACCACGCTTGACACTGCCTTGGTTCCTCCACCCCAAGGTACGACACATTGACCCGAAGCATCAGCAGCATCACACGAAGAACCAGGTCCCTTGACTGGATCATAACCAGCAGCATTCGCCAGAGACTGAAATAGCGTCATAGAGTACCCATTGGGGCCAACACCCTACACCAGCGAATCCTCAGATTAATGAAATTCAAACAATCGAAACGTACGTTATCGCCATTATAGTACACTGCAGGAAGTCAATCAAAATGGATAAAGAGAGCAACGGGAAGGGAACACACGGTAATAACTCCATAGTTCGCGTCGTGTTACAATGGGTTCATTGTTGTTGATCGAGGACGTGAATTGGATGCCCTTGCTCGCATGTTTACCAACATCTTCCTCAATATCGGGAGCGTCTATTCCGGCAAGATCCTGGGTAGGAACCTTTGTATCATCGGAAATCTCGTTCGTCACAGGCAACTGGGGCATTTCGCTCGTGGTGCGAGGAATCTACGAGAGGAAGAAGCGAGCAGAATCACAGATAGCATGCTGGAAACGCCTTTAAAGAAGCACCGGTTCCTCGTGACGCCGCTCCGGGAGTTATCATGGTGGCAATTGAGCGCTAGATAAGGCAGATAATCATGAACGCTGCCGAATTCCACTCCAGGTGAGTGTAAAGAACGCGATTGCAAGTGAATTTAAAGGCGCCCAAGGCTTTCACAACGGAAAGAATGTCGACTCCGAGTCTAAGAATATGTAGATGTTGCCAAGATACGCCGGTTGCATTCAAGCTCTTCCCCCGGGCCGACTAGCCGGGTTGCATGCGAAGGTGATCTCATCACGATCGTTGGGGGTAGGATGAAGGGTAACCCGTTGCTTCTCATGTCCGTCTGTTTGATAGCACTCATCATGATTGACCTTAAACGATGCACTAATTATATATGATTCCTACAACAAGATAAGTAAAGCAATGATATAAGGCGAAAATGGTTACAAAAAGAAAGTGAGTGGATGTGCGTATGTACAAAAATGTCCGAGAGAATATATAGGACACGAATGAAAGCGCGAGACAGAAACCAAAAAGATTGTACTATTTCCGCGTGGGATCCAAACCTCGATCATATTGCCGTCCATGGAGAAGTGGCCATAAAGCCCGTAGCCGAAACAGACCCGCTAGATACAGACCCTCTGATGCTTTGTGCCAGAGCCTTACGCTTATCCTCCCATGCCTTCAAGGCCCTCAACAGTTGAACGATCTTCTCCGGCTTGCCCTGTCGAACATCATTTATGCTGACGCTCCCCATCTTCACGTCATGATCCAACAGGAAATCAAAAAGACGGAAAAGCCCGTCGAGCTTCTCGTCATTCGAGTCCACAGGGAAGGCTGAATCTGGCACAGGAGGCGACACCGGGCGACCCTTTATAGACTCTGCAATACGGAATAGGTGAAGACCACCGTAAACGGACTGTGCCGTATCTTTGAGCTGTAACGTCGAGGGAAGGTGAGAGTTGGCCCATTCGATGAGGTCGCTGTCCATAGGTGTCATCTAAAGTTCTCATCAGAATATCTTCGCATAATACTGTGAACGAGTCATACCACAGATAGCGTGGAGTTCTGCCGCCGTGAAGGCCTTGGAGGTGCAGTTTTAGTTGCTGTGTCTATCGTATCGACACTGAGGTCCACAGACTGGTCGCTGAAGAACGATTCCAGCCGTGTCCGCTCTTCCTTCGCAGTGTCGCTATACGGCAGACCCATCAAGACACGAGCATCACGACCCGAAAGCTGATTGGGGTTATCTCGCCGAAGAGCTTTCTGAGTAGCATCCCGAGCAGTAGGCGAAGGCGGCCGTGGAGCCGGATTCATAGCTTGGGCAACCATCAAAGGGATTGTAGGGATATTACACGAAGAAATGACAGGTTCTGAGACAATTGTGTCAGTAATGGACTGGTACAGAGTTTGGAAACTTTCTTACGAGTATAGTCTCGTGCAATGGTAGCCTTCATGATGGCCTTCATCCAATCCCTGATGATGACCTTTTCATCGGAGCTGAAGAAGTGCATCTTGTCGTGCTCATGCTCGATGCGGAACCCATACTTGCCAGGATTCACATTCTCATCAACAGTGACTCGGTAGCCAATGATATTGATGTATCCTTTGATCTTAGTTTCCTTTGAGGCGTATCGTGAGCATAACCCATGCGAACAAAGTGAAAACTCACCGAAAGACTGTCGCTTCTCAAGCAATAGAGATGAGGGCCTTTGAGGACAAAGTAACGAAGCTTCCAGCTGTTATAACGATCTCCCCTCTTGCGCATCCACCCAATATGATCAGGCTCGCCGATTTGTTCCAAGATGCTCTGCCCGGGTTTGAGCTGACCAACAGTACCTTCACTTTTTGGTAGTTCAGGAGATGAAGGGTGTGATCCAGGGTACGACGCCGTTCGTTTGCGAAGAGTCGCGTGTTCTGTACGTCCCTCCTTGGCCTCCTTCGAATCTTTGCGCTCCTTATCGGCTGTCCCGTCTCTGAAACTCTCTTTATCATCTTTTGAACCGCGCTTGGGAGCTCCAGGAGTCGACGGTCGTCCAGAAGAGGAAGTTTTCCGACCACTTGTACTGTAGAGTCTTGGAAGATGAAAGGAGGATCCTTTCTCGGAGACATCGTCACCGCTGTTAGGAAACGGGCTCAACTGTCGCAATAGGGAGAGAGAGAGAGAGACGCACGAATACTTCGGAGGAGGTTTTCGGCTCTTGCCAAGAGTACCACCAAATGAACCGGCAAACAAACTAAGCCTTTCACCAGACTTGCCAACATCAACACTCCGCTGCTTTCGTCCGTGACGCCCAATATCTTTGTCCTTGTATTTATCTTTAGTTTTGTCTTTAGCTCTATCCTTGTCCTTATCCGCAAGGAGAGGCAGAACGGAAGAGGACGGTGAGATTCCATCCTTCGACGCCCGGGAACCAGAATCTTTGCCTGAATTTTCTGAGTCCTGAGAACGACCGAACAATCTCCTTCTCACAGAACGAGAAGGAAGAGCCTCACCCTAAATCATTACACAGTGAGCATGAATGATGGAAGTACTGTGAGAAGTATGACCCACCTCACTTAGCGCAGCGCGCTCTTCCCGCTCTTCTTCCACCTCCTCAGGGATATCCCCAACAGCTTTGATAGAAGCATTCAATGCACCATCGCTGGGTGACAATGATAGTTGAGACGGCCTTGATTTCTATGAAACAGATACGTGCTTAGCAAACTGGTAAAAGAAGTATCCAATTGACTCACGGGGGCTTTTCCATTGGTAGCGGACATAGCGAGCCCTGCAGACTCTGGCTCGGGATCAAGGGTGGATCGAGGTGAAACCGGTGTATCTGCCGTTTGTGGCGCACTCTCTGGGCTGATGAGGGCCGCGAACCCATTTACCGAACTCTGCACACTGTGTGAGTACCTGGTGGAGCCGGGGTAAGAATGGTGAGACTGGGACTGGGACTGGTTCCGCGAATGAGAGTGACTCGGTCCTTCGGCATATGTCGCAGGGGAGCTTGTGAAGAGGTGAGGTGAAACGATCATCGGGGAGGGAGGCGAAGGCTGATCCGGATGGTCGGAATATATAATGGATGGTGGTCGACGAAGATCAGTGATAGCATTCGCAATTCTCATGCGTTTGCCGAACGCCATGATACCAATCTCTGTTTTGAGGAGATTGACGTCTAGCTCGAGTAGAACATCGCCAGTGATTTCTTGTTCTGTAGACTGTGTGAGTTGGCCTTAGAGAGGATGCATCAGAATAGACATACCGGTGAATTTTTCACAGACATCCTGGTCAAAGCCTTTGTTCTTCAACCAGTCGACAACTTCATCTAGAGACCATTCGGATGGATGAGTCTTCTCCTTTTTGTCTACTGGAGTTGGTATTGTCGATACTGTCGCCGATAGCGAAGAATCATTTCCTGGTGCGCTGTGAGATGGAGAAGCAGGCGAAGACGTTACACTGCTATGCTTGGACTGAGTCGTTGGCGGGATCGCAGCTGCAACCTGCGATGGGAGTGCAGCCACGACGTCAAACACTGGCGTATTGTGACCATTTGTTTCAGGAGGAGACTGAGGCATGGGAATGGCTGCTGCCTGGACTAGAGTCACAGACTCGGGGGAAGTGGGCTGGTTTTCACTGAGAGGAGTTGTGACTCGCTCTGGCTGCGCCGCAAAGTTGATACGTGTAGCCGTAGCTGGTTCCGTGTCTACTTCATCACGTTCCGAGGAAGAGAAGTGGGTCGAGCTGCGGGGAGAATGAGACGCTCGGTCGCCTAGGGTTTTGTCGTCGCTAGGCAGGAGAGTGTGGCCCGGAACGGACTCTATATCTTCATCTTCTTCCGTTATGTGAGAATGCCTCCTTTGACTCTGGAAACCAGAATCCTGCGTATAATGTTGATCACCCTCCTCGTCTTCACTCTCGTCGCTAAGCTCGACCGGGATGGGAGGGGCATAAGTCCGGTTACTGCTCGAGCGGCTCATACCAATCATTTCTAACCGCTCAGCATCCTCCACCGCTTGCCTTGCTTTTTCCGCCAACTTCCGTCTAGCACCTTTGTGCCAGCCCTCTCCCTCATCGCCAGCAGCGTCAGCGTCGCTCATATCGAAATCTGTATCTTCCTCGGTGTCTCGACCTCCACGAGAGCTAGCGAAACTGAAGCTCCGAGCACCGTCTGCGTCGTCTGCTACTCCGTTTCCCCTGCCAAGTTGCTCAATGGCCTTCTGCACGTCTGTCATGGTTGCCTTCATGACTTCGCCGTCGCCATTAGAACCGTCAGTTTCAAGGCCATTGAGAAATATGGCGGGAGGTGGCTGGGGTGATTCTATCTCTGGCTCTTCATGTAGAGGTTGCAGGGGCGTTTTCAAGGTGGTATCTGGGTCCGGTGGAAGTGCAGAGGATGAAGCGATACCGACGGCGGCGGCGACAGGCTCCGTAGGCGAGGTATAGCTCTGAGGGAACAGGCCCTTCTTGCCGGATAGATTTAGTCCCTTTGTGACAAGAAGTGAGTATGTGGTCTGAGCCATGGAAAGACAGAGTGAGAATGCGTAACGCCGGTCTGATATACATGCTCTGCGCAGGGCAAGTGTCTCAGACCTCTGGAAAAGTCTCTCCGGCGTATGAAATATAACATAACGATCACTCACCGTCCACCATCCATCGCCGTATGCATCATCCTTTTCTATGACCTCAATCCGTTCTCCCGCCCGGAAGGGTACCTCGTCCTCGTTCTCCGGAATGAAGTCGTGTAGAGCATAGACGTATTCGGGCATGAAGCTTATTTGAACCCCAAGGGTGCGTGGTACGTGTATGTAAGAGCTTCCGCTCTAGGATGGGGTAGCGCAGATGAGTAAGAAGCTTAGGGAAGTTTCCACGACCTGGGTCCCGGCAGATGCGCAATCAGTAGCTCGAGTAAATGACGGCAGCAATGAAACAGGTCTATAGGGCAAGGTATGACTGGAAAAGTGCAGCGGCGACTCCGAGGACGATGAGAGTAAGAAGGAAAGGCGAATGGGCCCGCGGCAGCAGGGGCACGTCAATGGGTGTGGGCTCATTACGTAAATTTCTTCTCCATGGAACATCGTGCCACCGACATATGTAGTCAACCACTCCTAGCTCCCACTAACACCCCCGCGTTAAATACGGATTCACGTTTTAGGAACTTTACATCCATGGATTCAATGCTGCTTTTGAAGAACTAGATTTTTTCCAAACCCGAACCTCGCAGACAAAATTGAAATGATTTATGTATTCGGTAAATCTTCGAATCCAAGGAATGCGATGTACCTGATCACGCCAACACTGTCAATGCCTTATGATGCCCTTCTTCCGGTCTACGGTGAGGTTCACATCGCATACGCTTCAGCAACCCTCCGTGAATCGATGAGTAGCATCAACAGATAGAAGCGGACGTAAAGAAGGACACGGGGATCCTTCAACAGCTCTTCAACTGATCCTCAATGCGAGTACGTCGGAGGGAAGAGTGGAGGTGGGCAACATTCAGCAAATGGGAAGGCCTGTAGAACGCATGACGATCAAAAAGGAATCGATTAAAAGACTTGATTCTATAAACACTGCAAATAACTGTGACTGCGTGAGAGCACCGACATGAGATACATTGCGACGACGACCAATTAAGCATACAACTGTGTCCCGACTCCCGAATTACCGCCCACCACGGAGGGCAAGAACCAGATGCAGCACTGATCCCGGTGCAATATTGAATTCCCTTGCGGTCTTGTCATCAGCCCTACAGAACTCGTATCAACGATGAGATCTAATGAGAGTAATCCAATTTCATACATTTGACGGCCACTGAAAATCAATCGCTGCTGTGGCGGAGGGACACCGGATTGCTCCTCGACTTTCTCCTTGATTCGAGTGATCTTGAAGCGAGACTCTTGTAAGCCCTTCTGCACAAATGAATGACTAGATAACCAACATACTTTATCATCAAGATCAATATCTAGCTCGATCTGAATGTCCAAGAATAAGAACATTGGTCAGAAGTGGCGCGAAATTTACTGGTACCTCCTTTCCTGTCAAGGTCTACGATGAGAAATCAGTAAGGGAAGGTGGACTTCTGACGCGATATACTGACCTTGACTTTGATTAACATCGTGTAGAATCGAGCTGGAAAGGTATAGTCGCGTCTAGGTAGATGGTTAGGAAGCAAATAATGCCGAGCGGCACCGGCAGACTCATTTAAATTCAGTCACGGAAGACCAAACAAATACGTGACCTTGTCACGTGTATGTGACGAGGATATCACGACCTATTACTTAGACTAATCTGATGGGAACTCGGCATTGTCACACATGGATTTTTGGGCAGTTTTTGTGCAAGAGTAGATGAGTGCTTGCGCTGATTCAATATGACTCCTTTCTACCAAAATTGCCTCTAAGTATTCTAAAGAGAAAGCCTTAAGGCGGAGGAAATAGTATTTCCGGCTGGCCGGCTTGGAAGCGCCATGCCAAATTTGCCGGTAAGTTTAATTTGGCACAATGCCGTCTAACGGCCATCAATCTATTGTCGGGTTTTATAATCACCTCTCAAGATTTCAGACTTAACGTCGAGAAACCCACGGCTCAGAGCGGCCCACCCTATGCACCTCTTCTTTCCTTGAGTTTTGCATTCGGGCTGCGGTCATGGAAGATGTCCGTTCTCCGACCTGACAGTCACGGTGACTTCCTTATTCCGAGTCGTTCACTGGCAGTTCTACTGCAGGTACCGTCATGACCCATGTCGGAATGAGTCATGCAAGGACCCACAAACGCAAGACTTCGAGCCGCTCTACTAGACTTCAGGCTCCATCCTACTTTTGCGGGACAGTTCCGAACGTAAGGGGCCGGAAGATAATAATATATTCTTTGACAGCTTTAGCTGCACTTCTTTCTTTCTGTGCTTAACTATGATCCGGGTTCTGCTGATGTTTCTTTGATACTCGCGCCCACCCTTACCACCCTTAGATCATGGGTCACTTATCTTCGCTGTCAATCTCAGCCTTCTCCGGATATTTTCCGACTCGACTTCACCTTTGAGGATCCTCTCGCACGGAAATTGAAGTGAAACTGCGAATGCAAGCCTTGTTCAATCCTTTGCGGCACGGATCGATTACCCCACCGGAAGAGATTCCCCACGCAGGCACCAGTGTTCGCTCAAGAGAATATTGATGTGGTTCAGAATCGGAGAATCTTACCTACAGCCGGGCGCCCTTGCTCTTGCTAAGCGCGCATTGCGGCGAATCCCTGGAGAAATATGTCAGTCGTGGGCCACACCCATGTTTAAAGCGTACCCTGTTCAACGCATTAGTATACCCTTATACCGAGGTTCCATCTCCCCCCATCTTCACAGGCATCGATGGCTCCGCAGGACGACAGTAACGATGTCTCAGACTTGGTATCTCGCCTAGCAGCACAGGACAAGACGCCATGGTATCGGAAGCCAAACTTACGCCTTCTCTACTTGCTCCTGTTTCCGACCTGTATCGGGGTGGAAATGACTAGTGGGTAAGAGGACTAGCCCTTTATTTCTCCACCACTTTCAATATCGACTTGCAGATTCGATTCTTCAATGATGAATGGCCTACAAGCCGTGGACTCCTGGGATGCCTGTGAGTATCCACCTTTCTTCCCCTCTCCTGGGGGTGAAAGCGTTGGCTTACATCAATCATAGTCTACCACTCTCCTCGATCGACACTTCTCGGGCTAATGTCAGCAGTTTATTCTCTCGGTGCCATCGCCGTACTCCCGTTCGTGCCGTATGTCACTGATCACTTGGGACGGCGGTGGGCGATTGTCTTTGGAAGTATCCTCATGATAATCGGCGCGGCCCTCCAGACAGCATCTCAGAACTGTACGTCTGATGACTTCTTCCAAAGTTTTTTCGAATTAACTTGGTTCCGGCCAATAAGTTGCAATGTTCGTATGTTCGCGTCTTGTCTTGGGCTTTGGCATTCCATTTGCGATCGTAGCCGCCTCATCCCTCATTGGAGGTACGCATAACCTGTCCACGTCTGAGCACACGATTCGCATAACACCGCTTCAGAGCTGTCACACCCTAAGGAGCGCGCTGTTTTAGGCTCCCTCTTCAATTCTTGTTGGTTTATAGGTCCGTCAATCATTGTCGTTGCCGCCCTGACTTATTCCATCTTAAGGATCGATCGTTGCTGCTGGCATTACACTTGGCACATTCAACATGGACAGCAACTGGGGCTGGCGTATTCCGTCGCTCGTTCAAGTCGTTCCCAGCCTATTGCAGATTACCTTCATCTTCTTCATTCCAGACTCCCCGAGGTGGCTCATTTCCAAAGGTAGAGGTGAAGAAGCATATGCGATCCTCGTCAAATACCACGCCGAAGGCGACATTGATTCCGAGTTTGTAAAAGCCGAATACGCCCAGATTGAGAAGACTTTGGAATTAGAAAGGGAGACGGCCAAAACGAGCTGGATGGAGCTGGTTTCTACTTCTGGCATGAGGAAACGTCTTGTCATAGGCTCTTTATTGGGGCTCTTTACTCAGTGGAGTGGCAATGGCCTGACATCGTACGTGACACCAATTAACATCGCCGTACCTAGCATTGAAACCTTTCACAGATATTACTTGGCTCGAATCCTGGACAACGTTGGCGTGACAGACAACCGGACCAAGAATCTCATTAACTTGGCGAACACATGCTGGGGCTTTTTCAACGGCACCCTCTTCGCACTGACTATGTCTCGATTCAAACGGAGGACGATATACTTGGTACGTATTCCCTCTACAAAAAATCTCATCATATCTAACTGTCACCGCCCCAGACGGGGACTATCTCTATCCTTCTTATATTCACAGGATGGACTGTGGCTAGTGCAAATTACACCCGAACCGAGAGCCACGGATCCTCGGTTGCCGTCATCGTGTATGCACCCTCTTTCCAGCAAAACAGCCCCGCTAACGACCTGGATAGGTTTATATTTCTCTATAGTCCGGCCTACAACATGGCCTTCAACGCATTGACATACAGCGAGTCGGTTCAATGCTTACAGTGTACACGATCGTACTAACACTACGACCAGCGTTCCTGGTCGAGTTGTTCCCTTTCCACGCCCGAGCCAAAGGGATCACTGTGTTCCAATGGTTCAGTCGTATGGCCGGCTTCTTCAACCAATTCGTTAACCCGATTGGGATAGCTAACGCTGGTACGTATTCCGAACCTTGAATTTCATGGCGTCGCATAAATACACACGCACAGGTTGGAAATACTATCTCAGGTCAGTCAGGCTCTATGTACGAATGACCAGTGCTGACGTAGATATGCAGCTACGTCATCTGGATTCTCATTGAGGTGCTCACCATCTACTTCCTCTTCCCGGAGACGGCCCACAAGACACTCGAGGAATTGTCTTTTCGTGAGTTTTTGGCTTTTCTTGCGTTGATATCACTAAGTCTGGCCTTAGTTTACGAAAGCGACATTAAACAAGAGCAAAACAAGCGCGTCGAAGAGGACCTGCAAGGAGAAAAGAAGCAGAGTGAACGAGAAGATAAAATGGAGGTGGAGCATGTACATTGAAGTAAGGATGATCTATTCATTTTATTCTTGATGAAGGGGAATTTGACTCTTTCATTGTACTTCTGCATATGCATGATAGATAGCATATCTAAAGCTCTACCTTTATACGATGGTGCCATTCTCTGGTAAAGAAGGATAAGCAAGCGAAGACTGTTGATCAAGAAACATGCGCACGCATTCTTCCTCAACTCTTCAAGGCTAGGGACTTGAAGTTGTCCGTCGGCATCAAAGACGTCTACAAACGAATATTCGAAAGGATTTGGGACTTCAGGGATACAGGTGTATTCCTGCTTAACACCGTAGTCGTCGTACCCGAATGACTCTCCTCGCTTCTCGGGAATTTTCAGTAAAATAGCGTTGCTCGACTCCATGGAAGGGTCCGAGTCAAAGTAATTCCACGGTGTCAAGAGGAAGCTACGCACAATTAGACGAGGGAGACGTCAAATATAAATGAATGACATACCTGGACGTTGCAATGTTTGTCTTCGTGTTAGGCGAATCTTCGCTAACCGGAAGATGATGCATGCCAACGTTCACCCACGCAACCAGATCCGTCTGCGTAATGTTTTCTCCGTCGAAGAAGTTATGGAAATCTACCGCAGGCTTTCCTGGAAGGTTCATATTCCAGATAGCGCTCGAAGACGGCTCAGTTTCTTTACGATGAGACACCGCCAGGTTATATCTAGCCCAATTAGCATTGTTAAGGAGCCGCTTCGATCCCACGACCGTCTGTATATCTGTGTAAGGCAGCCGACAAGTGAACGCGACGGATATTACTGACATTATGAATGGGAGAATATCCCGGGTGTATCGCATATCCACGAGGAAGACCCCAGGCGTTTTTGTTATCTTGGTTGATGATGGAATAACCGCCTTGGAAATTCTGAGGATATTTGAGCAGAGCATCGTTCTCGTTCTCGATGATTTTCTTCGTGATTTTCTGCTGAATAACCTCCTGTCCCCAGTCGTCGTCGAACCAAGGTTGAGTAACAACCTCTTGGTTCGTTGTCGTCTCCAAAAGAGAGTTCTCGATGCCACCTATGTCGAAGTCGACCCTATCAGGGAATCAGTGAGGCGTACCTGCTTGTAGAATACATGCTAACTCACTTAAAATTGATGACATGGTCATGGAGGTTACCCACTACGAGCTTGTGTTAGACGTTATACCGTTGGACAGGGTCATCAATACTGACTCGTTGTCTCACGAATTCTTCCTCCATATCCATTTTGTTGGGGATCCCAATAGCCACCTTGAAGATATCCGGAGGCAGAAACGCGCACCTCGATGGACCCATCCAATTGGAACATATAATCGAACTGACAAAGAGAAGGTTATCGCAAGTCTACGCGGAAAAGGCCAGAAAACTTACCACTATCAAAAAATGAGTCACCGAAGATCTTGCTGAAAGTCGGGAAGGTAGGAAGCAACCAGCTACTTACAATAATCATAACTGAAGACAAAGTCAATACCCACAAGGAGTAGGTCTCGAAAACAAAAATGCTTACTTTCCAACCGTGCTGATACTCCGTACCGTAAGTATGTAGCCTTTAACAGCGCCGAATTCGCCTTGCATGTATCCGGCATGACGAGTGATTGGTCTACCTGTGTCCTGCTCAAATATGCATACGGCCCTCTTCCTAACGACACTACCCGTGCTGGCGTAGGTCGTCATCGGAAGGTACACGGC
This sequence comes from Armillaria ostoyae, assembly GCA_902506015.1. Taxonomy (NCBI): domain Eukaryota; kingdom Fungi; phylum Basidiomycota; class Agaricomycetes; order Agaricales; family Physalacriaceae; genus Armillaria; species Armillaria ostoyae. The sequence goes on from LR732083.1 coordinate 4,985,083, forward strand.
TTCATGGGGGCAGTCATATCCGGGAAGCATATCTCGAACGGAGCCACCCATGCCAAAATAGCGATCGAGCCATGCCGTAGTTGTTTGCATGGGATCATTTCCGCCTACGTGATTGTCAGCATTGCATGAACCATATCACAAGTGCTCATGACGCGCCATATTGGGCCATTGCTTCTTGAGGTGCAAGCTAAAGGGTACGGCCACGTGTGACGTTAGTGGTATCCACATCGAGCACGCGACGAGATACTACATGCCTGATAAATGATCCTCTCTCCCTTAAAACCGATATTCCAGAGGCTCAAACCCATATCTCGGTCAAACCCAAGGTACATGCTCCATCCCATCCAGGTGATGTACTGGCGCGCTTTGTCGACACGGAATCGTAACCCAGCAAAGGAAACCGACCGAGGTCCGGGAAGGTGATCAAGATCGCGTTGTTTGCCTACGCGTTTCCTCGTGGTCCATGATAGATCCTTGTTTTCAGGTCGCTCAGGAAGACGAACAAGAGTGCCATTCCAGAATGCTTCCATGAAGGACTCCGTCGAATTGAATACTTGATGGTTATAGACTACCTGACAGCATTTAAGCATGAGTACTAGCGTGGAACGGCAGGATGGAATGTTAATCTACCTTTAAAACTTTCCAAAGAGAGGGATCTGTCCCGCTAATGTCGACGTATTGAAAGAGGTTCACGGGGTGTAGCCATGGTCCTGGGGTGTTGAGCTTCCAATTGAGCCATACACCTTGAATAGTAGCACCGTTAGTCGAACGTCAAGCTGCGTGCAGGTAAGAAGCCACGTACGGCGAAAGCTTCCGTCAAAACTGAACGGTGCTGATGCACCCACAATCAAAGTATCGTTTTCGTAACCACGAGCTACGCCTCCAAAAAGTTCCTAGGAGCACGGCTGTTAAGTAAATGATAGACCGCATGAGACCCATACGTACGAATAGTGCATCTCCAAAATCAGGCGCAATTTTCGAAACGACAAGAGAGAGTTCGGAACCAGTGGCATAGCCGCCAGCATGGAACGGTATATCCTCTCGATGATAGATATCCGTGAGCGGTTTCATGGTCGTTTCGGGCCCCATGGGAAGAGGCCCAACGAGATAGTCTTTAATAACCGGCTCCACGCCATGGTGAATGGTAACTCTCGCAAATCTGCCGGGGGGAGAAATCACGTCTGGAGAAGCCAAATACTCGAGAGCGGCAGACTTTGGAGGGTAATACAACTCAATCATGAAGATGACATTGTCGGAAAAGGTCGAAACGCTGGCTCTTGTTAGATTGAGTCCTCTCTCTGTTTGCTCCAGCCATCGTTGAATTTCTGTAGTCTCCGCTACTGTTAGGGACGCCCATACATTAACTGGAGCAGGAGGGTCAACTGGAGGTGGAAGCGAAGATGTACATTGCTCGAGAGTCGTTGGTTCCGATGTCCCGATGTAGGATGATGATGGTAATTCCGGCTCGTCGAAAAACCGCCAAAGGTTTGGGTTGTGCAGAGATATAAGGGAAAGAATGGCGATAACGACAACAGACACAAGACCGAGGCCCCAGCGCCGTTTACTGGGTTTGACAAGGTCTGACTCGGGAGCCTTGAGTCTTTCGTAGTGTTGATCAAGCATGATGACTCGAATGATGGGCAGATCTGATTCTTGACTCGCAAGCGAGGTATTTATATGGAGATGACATACAGATAAGCCTCCGTCCTTGTTATCGCTTATCAGTGCAATTGCCGGCGGGATATCAGCTTTTGCGCGTACGCGACGGCCGAGAGCAAGCAGTGTGTGTGAGTGTAGCCATTGGCTAAGATACTTATGCTAGTAGTAGCAGTCGTTTGCTGAGAAAATAAGATGTCAATTTCTGACCAGAAGATACGTGCCTTTATGATTGAGTTAACATCTATTTATATTCTCGATATAGCGCTTATCTTTCGCTTTTTTGCTCACGCTGACACGATGACAACTTGAGCTTGATGCATGTGCTGGGCGTGAGAAATTTATTGCTACGGGAGTATGGGCGTAATAATGTACAAAAATTCTTTTTTCCATGGGGGCAACACCACTACTTCTGTAGCGTCCCAGCACTACTTATTTCAAGTAAACGGCTGACCCCCTAGTTGCCGTTAAGGTTAGGTTCGCACAGCCACTGTCCCAGATGCCATTAGATCGACACATGTCCCTGAATTTCACCAGTGACCACCACTTCAAATTCGCAAGTACTTTTCAGGAGATCCCGATGCTACTACCAATGACTGATCCCTCCAGCATTATGCGTGGCCGCGGCCTTACCTATGTTTGCGCCTATTTTTATGTGGCCAATATGTGGTGAAATTTTCTTGTTTGTTCCCAATCCCATCCCTTTCTTCCTCCCCAAACGACTCCGCTGAATTGCCTCTTAGAATGCTGCCATATATCACTATCGACCTTCTTCGCTATTGTCACAATGAACACACAATGCGGCTCTTACTGTGGGCTCGGGTTTGTTGCCACGGAGACCATCGACTCGGATGGAAACGCTGTTCCAGTTTTGAGCGTTTGTGCGGTCTACAAAATTCAAATGCCCCACCGCCGCGCCGCGTCTCATATCATAAATGTATCGGTGAGGCTAGCCCTTCTTCGATGAATATGATCCTTCTCAAAGGCCTCAGTGTTGTGTAAATAGTCTGTCTTTCATCACCACGGCGTCTGCGCTCGATTATTGGTTAGGTTTTGATCTATACCTCTCGGTTTGACATTTCTAACATGTCTCCTAGCGCGCTGATTAATACAACGGAGTCTACGATATGCGAGGTACACACATTGATCAAGACACAAACTAGGCAGACTTGGAGTGTCAGAGAATGCGTGCGTAGACTCGGTTTCGTTACGATTGCGCTAGCTCATGCGCCGTTCATTTAGTACTGGCTAACGAGACAACGGGAATGTACGACAGTCATTGCTGCTGCCCCACGGAATTGACGAGTAATTTGGCCTTTGGGGATGCTGGTGCAGCCATGGAAGAACACATGGAGCTGTTTTTTGAGTATGTCATGGCCCATGAAGCTTGTCTACCGGCGCCGAGGTCAATAACTGGGTAAATCAGAAATCAACGGTAAGCGAACCTTCCATTAGACGAAACTAGATAATCTTTTTTTCTCAAGCCGACTACGTGTTCGATCCCTCTCTCAAAGCAACGCCGTCGTTGACTCAGAGACTGGGTGAGGTGGATGGTACGGATTTGCATTCGTTTCGACGTGCGTACCACTAACAGGTGTTCTATAGTTGAGAAATGAATTCGGTAACGTTAAACGAATAGCAGGTGGAGGAAGTTATGGTTTGAGCACATAGGGAGACGAACGAGACTGTACATATGACAGGTTTTGCGCGCGACGACCGTTGTACATGTATATGAAAGCAGTGTACTTATTCTGACTCAGTGAGCCAGGATCATCTGAAGGCACCGGCCGCACCGCCAAGGCTCTCTCACTCTGGCACAGCATCCGGCCTGAACATCAATGTATTTGAATGAACCTGCTCTTATACTTCGAAGTAATGATATAGAAATACCATAGACAGACTATCATTGATTTACTCTTTTTCTATTTTTCTAATATATTCCGGCAGAGATGTTTGTTTTTAGACCATTTCAGCTGTATGGTTGCTCAAATGTGTTGGCGGCCTTCGTTCGGCATTTTGGCGGTATGTCTACGTGGGATGCCGGCGTTCCCCATTGAAGCTTGTCGTGTAAGAATATAGCACCGGGCTGTACCCATATGCTATGGTCAAAAGTACCTGCGTAACATATCACAGGTACACAGAGGAGCACCAGCAAATATCAGTGGGTCTCTATACACGACAGAAAGTACCTGGAGATCGTGAAACAACTAGGTGCGTACAAAAAGTACCTGTCATGACCAGAGCTCTGGCACTACCTGTATCTCAATAATTTTTGTACAGTATAACCACGATACGGGAGTCCTAAAAATTAATGCCCACCTCTAAGTACGGTACTACTAGTATCCATACCGCATCCGCTTCGTTTCCACTGGCGTTGAGAGGCTTGAATAAAACAGCTCGTGTTTTGACGTGTGAGCGCACAGATGGACTAGAAAGGAAAGTCAAAAAGTTATAATTGTTATTTGATTTTTGATTTTTCTATTTCCATTTTGTGCATTTTTGTTTCCTTTTTCACATGATTTTTTTTAAAAAAAGGATTTTTTGTTTTGTTTCATTTTTCCATTTTCATTTTCATTTCATTTCATTTTCATTTTTTTTTCATTCTTTTTTTCATTTCATTTCATCTTTATTTATTTATTTTTCTTGGTCACTTTTCATATTTAGCCGACCCGGCAGGCTGAGGTCATTTCAGTCTCCGTCTGATTATATAATATCATTTGATCGTCTGGCCCCGAACCTAGCACAGTTCCTTATCTGGCGATGAGAAATAACTAGACTCAACCTTCTTCACCATGAACGAGACGACACCTGCGGGTCAACCTATCGTATCCAGAGAAAAGGTGGGGCAATACCGTCTGACTACTCTCAGCTGCTAATTATCGCTACAGACAGCACCTTTCCTCATACGAACATTTATCAAAATCGGCAGCTTCCACCGGATAGGTCAGTTCGAGGATGGCCCGCTCCCTACCACTGATGAACAGCAGATATTCACTTGGTGAGTAACTATAACTTATATTTCTTCTACAGCGAATTAATGATTGTAGGAAGGACGCCACTCTGCGAGAGGTTCTGACTGCCATCCGTAACAGCACGCCCATGATTCAAGAGTATCGACACCCACTCGCGCGTTTCTCCTTCCGTACCGTATACGCCGACCCAGGCAACAAAGGCCGCTTCGCTTCAAAAGACCTGGGCCAGGTCTACTCCCGTGACATCCTCGGTGAACCAGGATCATTAACCAGCACTGCACCACGTCTCCTCGAAGACATCGACGGAGAGAACCGCGAGCCCACCGAGCGCGAACGGGAGGAACGGACGCTCGACGAGCTGCGTTTTGTTCCGGGTGACTACCTCTTGGTTGCTGTGTTTCTCCCAAAAAGCGTCGCGCCGCCCGAAACGAATACACGGGCGCCGCCTTTCAATGGCTGGAAAGCTGGAGGGCCAGGGACTGGTGGAAGTCCAGTGACGGTTCGTGGAGGTGGGGGGCATTGGAGGGGTGACTCAAACGGTCTTCGAGGGCGCGGCGGCGGACGTGGTGGCGGCCCTGGGGACAGAGACATAGAAGACAGTCGTGTGCCGCCTCCGAGGCGTGGTGACAGGGGGATTTCGCCTCCCCCTCGTGAAACGGGCTGGGGTCGACGAGGCGGTCGCGGGGGACGGGGCGGAGGCAGGCGGTCGCGTTCCCGATCGCGGTCACGTACTCCGCCTCCGAAGAAAAGTTCAAGATACGACTGATTCGCTGTTTATTTTGTCATAATCTAGTCCCGTATCTTTTCATGTGTACTGTGTTTACTGCTTCGATACTTTTCTTTGGCTATGCTACGAGATACACAATTCACATATTTGCTCGAGACGAAGAAGGGAGCATCTTGAGATGAACACCTGAGGCCACAAGGCACTGACGCGTTGTATTCCATATCTATGTATTGATTGGTCAGATGAATTTTCTGTTAATCTATTTGACGCATCTTACCTCTGTGCGTATTGACATGGTTCGCGCTCCGATACTCATGCTAGTGCTGATAATCTTCAGCTTATCTCCCCTGTTGAAGGTGCATGAATGATTTATCGTATAGTTTATCAATCATCTATCATCTAAACTCACAATAAAGCTGGCGAGTGATACACCACGTCCAAGGTCTGCGAAATCGTGTAGATCTTGTCCCAATTGCAGCTGGTGGTTTTGCACAACACGTATGCTATCAGACCAAGTGAGGAGCATCTTCAGCGCCATCAGCATAGAGGAAATAACGACATGAGAGTGAACACTCGCGTATCAATCATAAACGCACTGCAGCCTCCATGTAAGGATCCCGGTATTGCGTCCAGCATGTCTACAAAACAGCGCCTTGTCAAAGCCGTAATCAGCTATGGTTCTGAATCGTTGACGCACCCTCAGTCACTGCTAACGAGCATATAACCTTGGACTGGTCCCTTGTACGCTGCTCAGGTGAGGCATCAAGGGAAACATGGGAGATGGACAGTCTTGAAAGAATCTGATGCCCGAATCCTTTTGTTTGTCCGACAGCAAGGAAGACGCTCAGGCATTGTTTAACATCTTCCGGGGCATTTCCTGTCACTTCCGGATTTTCTTTTATCATCGGTGATGTCGTCGATGCGAGGAGCAGCGATGCGGTTGTTAGTAGTGCGGTCTGTCAAGATGCCATGCCTCTACCCCAAGGGCTAAGGGGATCGATCCCACAAGGAAAACTCCAGTCGAAGGGATGACGAGAATCTAACTCTGAAAGTGCACTAGTAAGAGACTGGATTGATCATCCGCTCAATTGGGTTTCCAGTTATTACATAGTAGCCGCCGCTCGTCAAAGGCTGGCAGACATTGAGGACGTTACATAACACCAACACGTTTGGTGACTGGCAGGAAAGTAGTAAGTATGATTAAGCTGCAGGTTACATATAATTGAAGGTGTTACCTGGAGGGATCTATGCTTTAAGCGCTACCCACGACCTCTGCTCCTGGTAACAGCCATCTGAACGTGATGCTCATCCGCATCGTCCTTTTCACCCATCGGCCCGCATCCGCCGACGATGTATCAGGAGTCTGCACATAATCCATCGTTTTCTTCTCAATACCATGACTCCATTTATACCTCGCATCTCCTGACATGACGATGATGCTTCCCTCCGGAAGGTATACTCCATATGCCTGGTCCTCCGAGCTAGACGCGAACTGCATGACACACCCACTGCCAAAGCTGACACCGACAATGCCATCCCCAAAACGCTTCAGAAGGTCCACATGGGGCGTTATCCCTTCGCCGGGATCGTACCGATTAATGATAGCCTGCCTGGCCCGCGTAGGGACAGTCGGAAAGAGTAAAGAGTGGATATCGGGGGGCAAGGTAGGCCTGAGAATGTCGGATAGAACGTCGAGCAGTGAAATGAGAAGGGGAGGTAGACCTGAGGGCGCAGTGGACGATTCCGCACTGGGAGCGCGACAGAAGAGCATGATCTGATTGATGTTGGCAGACGTAAAGAATGTTTCCAAGCAGTAGTTCATCACAGAATCCGCGAGGTCTGCGGGAAGACGGAGCGAAGGGGTGAAGAAGAGGCCTGGGATTGGAGGGGCATCGATGAGCGCTGCCGGACCAGTATCAGGAGAAAACAGTTCTGAGAAATCGTCAAATAGCGAGTCGGGTGTGGATATGGACCCAGGAGAGTCTGATTCTTGACAAGTAGAGAAAGTTGTGTCGATGAGAAGGTCTGTCACTACTGTGAAAAAATTCGGCTGACGGTGTTGAATTATAGGCTAGCAAGTACTAGGACGTACTGAAATGTGGTTCGATCGCGTTCTCTGTTCGCGTGCCGTCCATTATTATGGATGAACAGCTGTCTTCAGCATGTCCAAACGGAGCGGTTCGTTGTTGTGTCGTGACGATCGGTTGCCGGCTTTTGACATTACCCCGGCCCGGCTCCTTTAAAGCGAACATTTGATACTTTGATATGAACCCCATCTTTTCATGGCGACCTCGACTTCTGGGAGTGAGGATGTCTCCTCTATAGCGGGAAATGTATCGGACGAAATCAAGAGAATTGTGGGGTTTCCCATGCGTATCTTTCGCATGACGACAGACGAAGGAGAACCCACAGGATTCGGTGCCACGTTTACGTCGGGTATGACCGTTTCCGAGGTGTCTATGGTACCCAAAGCGGAAGAACCAACGAAGCAGGAAGGAAGGGTAGTGTGCAAGCTTGTTGTGACCGAAGGTGCATACTAGTGGCTCTCTATGGTGATAACTATCCTTATGCGCATTTAGATATGATCAATGGCGCCATGACAATTCATGGCGGCTGCTCCGCTTACCTGGTTGACATGTGAGCGCACATAGATAACTTGATCACCGCCGTCGAGTTTGAACTACTTTGCAGATGTTCCACTCTGGCAATAATAGCTTATACCTTGGCCTCTGGGAGACCAGTCAACACTGTTTCGCAGTCAATCAACATGATGTACCACTCCCCAGCGGGTTTGTAAGTTATCGGCGACAAAGTTGCACTGTGTATACCAAGGCTGACGGCATACAGAGGTGAGGAACTCCGGATCGTCAATACGACGATGACCATTGGTTCGAAAACTCTGATTGCCCGCACAGAGGTGCGTTCATTTCGCCGATGCATATTAATCTTCTGAATTGTATCACAGATCTGGAGCGACACTACGAAGCGTCTCGTAGCTTCTGGAGTGCATAGCAAGATGGAGCCATCGCGGGCCAAACTATAGAACGACGCATGTGTCCGTCGATTGTAGAGCAGAAACCTTTGGATAATCTGTACATTAACTCTCTCACCATGTCAAACACCAAGAGCCTTTGTGTCTTGAGAAACCTGGCGTGCACGTCGTAGAAAACAGAACAGCTTCATCAGGGCGATACGAGTTTTTAGAAGCGTTACAGCTACTTTTCTCAATTCCGAGAACCAACGCTTGCCAAGTGCTCACCCAGTAAATGCAAGCGCTGAGGTCCTATTGAGGAAACGGAAGTAAGTATGCGTGGAAAACTGATGGTCATTTCCAAGTCTCAAAATGCAACTAAGAGTTTTATCTGCGGCCGGCATTAGTCTATCGGGGGAGGTTGCCGTTCAAGCGTGTCATGACAAAGCCTTACATAATTTGATGGCCTTGTATCGGCACTGCGCCAAATCGATTCGGTTTGTAGCTTACCGGCGGCAATTTTGGCAGGCCGAATTCAAGCCGACTAACGCGTTTCGACATAAAATACTGCTTGCTTCACTTTCCCTCCATAATTATTTTATTTTACATTACCATACACTTTTAACATTAGATATCCTGCTTCTTCTTAGTTCACTACGCGTCCCAAGATTCTGTAATACAAGATTTATTGATTGCCGGAATCCCATCAGATTTGTAATAACTGAGTTGAACGGTGAATGGCCTATTTAAGTAACAGACTCCATACACTCACCACAACCTCACCCCCACTGTAGTTGTGTATGTAGCGTCTGTCTACGAGAGACTAGGCCGGCATCCATGTTCAACGCCGGCAGCATGCGCCTCTGGTGTCTCGTAGACAGACGCTACATAAGATAGTCTGCTACTTAAAGCCTTCAAAGGGGTCTTCACTGTCCAGGCATCAGTCGGTTGAGCAGAGGACCCCTTAAAAAGGCTTTGCGGACAATTTATCAAGTCCTACAACCTAAAAAGCAGTCGTACAGAAAACTTGAATTTCCTTACTGGGTGTCCGTCGTCACCTCTGGCAGGGCGATTTGAAATGGAAGTAGACCTGTAAGGCCCCAATAAACAGCTATCAAACGGGCCTTTGAGACCCCCCTTCAGCACGACGTTCCTCCTTATTAGTCCGAATTCGGAATTTCATCTTTACCCATATTGGGATTGAACCTCCGTTGACCTTCCCCGTGCCTCTATATTACGCGCCTTACGCGCCTGGCGTCGCGCACCTTTGTACACATCGGAACCTGTTAGTTGAGCTGTACAATTGGCCTGGGTAATATACTGTTGCTTCTCTGTTATATGCTTTCAAGCGGCACGTATTTTTGGTAATCTTTCGACCTTCCCTGACCTTCCTCCGATGCTCTCCCGTGCCGTTTCCTGGCTGTAAATCTTTGGGATTTAACTGGGGCTTAATAACGACACTCATGGGAGGTTTCCTGCGAATGTTCCAAGCCACGGTCTGTCCATACTTATTTTTCGGAGCGTCTTTCCCAGCTTCAGCGAACTTCCAGCTTGAACTCCTGCGGCTTATACCACTTGTCCTTGTCCTTCGTTTCTCTCTTTTCCATTATCTTACAAGTATTAATTTGGCTCGCTGTATGCACACTCTGCATATCTGTGTAAGCCGTATCAAAAGGATTCGGCCGGGAACTTAGAGACCATGATGGTTCTTCTGCTAAAAGCTTTCATTTCTATGACCCGGAGAGGGAATGGTGCATATCTTTCTGAGATCTCAATTTTGGCAGAGAATAAATACAGGGTAATATTCTTGATATCTTGCCCATGATGAATGAATCTAGCATGAGCTAGAACCACTATCTCTGTCATTTCTTGCATGATCTTGAACTTCATGAAAAGTAGTGAAATGCGAAGGATTCAAGTTGTCACCATCAAGTAGTTACATTAGCCTTCAACAACATTGCGGGGTCGTTTGTGATGGGCATAACTCTCTGAATGCAACTGTACCCTCCGCTTCTAATCATGCACCCCCAAGGTGAAGATACAGGATATTTTGTACATGGGGCATAGAAACAACTGGAACCCGAACGTCACTGGACTGCTCATTCACCATCCGTGCGCATATGGGAGGCCAAATACATTTTACAGTACCATATATAGGTAGTCTAAGTTAGTTTGCGTAGGAAATAAATGAACGCTGTATGCCCCAAGTGCAAGATTAAGTACGGCAAGCTCGAAGGTTGAAGCCAGAAGTTCGGGTGATGTTCCGGAAGATAATACAGACACGCCGCAGCACCCTAAAACATGTTCAGGTGACCTTCTATCGCTGTTGTTGTGACAACCGAGCTCAATCCCAAAGATTTACAGCCAGGAAACGGCACGGGAGAGCATCGGAGGAAGGTCAGGGAAGGTCGAAAGATTACCAAAAATACGTGCCGCTTGAAAGCATATAACAGAGAAGCAACAGTATATTACCCAGGCCAATTGTACAGCTCAACTAACAGGTTCCGATGTGTACAAAGGTGCGCGACGCCAGGCGCGTAAGGCGCGTAATATAGAGGCACGGGGAAGGTCAACGGAGGTTCAATCCCAATATGGGTAAAGATGAAATTCCGAATTCGGACTAATAAGGAGGAACGTCGTGCTGAAGGGGGGTCTCAAAGGCCCGTTTGATAGCTGTTTATTGGGGCCTTACAGGTCTACTTCCATTTCAAATCGCCCTGCCAGAGGTGTCCGTCGTTGCGGTGGAAGGATTCGCGCCGGTAACTACTTACCGGGTGGCTGTGTGGTTACTAATGATATGCCATTCCCACGGTGGTCGGTCACCCCCCGTTAGGCCTTTGTTGTGATTTTTATTCTTATTTTTTAAATCAGTGGCCTTTTTAGCGGCCACATGGGACGTGAGAGAGGTCCTTAAAATAAATGACACAGGCCGAGCAAGCCTTATTTTCCGCCTTTGGATCGGCAGGCTGAATACCGCGCGCAATGCCGGCGGCCATCAAACTATGTCACTGGACGGCACCATATTTCGGTTACATCCGATCGCCACGGTCAACTTTGTTAGACTACGATGGCGGCGACGCTGACAGTGAGAAAGTCATTCTACATCCGGTGCTGATCACAAATATACAGAAAAATGTAGGTTTCCAGGTCGTGTAAAGTATGGCAGTTGCGTCTTGACTCTGAATATCTATGTAGGACATTCGAAACTTATGACTTAAAAGGTGTGTCTAATTACCCTGTAGGCTTTGTAAAGGGTCGCGGGACCTGATGCAAGGACTGAAGTTCTCTTCTTCGATTCATGCATTCTTACTGCGGTGCTCTATGCCTAATCTAGGAATACCTTGAAATAGGATTTTTGGGGCTCTGCAGGAAGGATCATTCCCTGTCAGTCCATTGTTGGGAATCTGATCACTTTAGATCCCAGAATTGTTCTCGCGCAATCTTCCTGGCGAATGTTGAATTCATACTTCATCTATCGGTTTTCAGTCTCTGCTACTTGACTGTCAGCTGTTTCCAGCCAATACCGGCCTTTTTCCTACCAAAACTGTACTACTCCTTTACGCGACGAACTTGTCGAGAGCCGCCGGGTGAAAGTGCGTGCGAGTTGCGAGGTTCTACTAGTCCGCAAAAGCAAAGAGACCGGGCCATTTTCCCGTTAGGTATTGAGTCAGGTTGACAGGGATTACTGGGGTGCTCCGACCGCCGTGGTCCTATGGCTCTATTCTAGGGGACCCTAGTATTCAAGACCAGGTATAATGATAGTACCATTCGCTGGACCCGGCCGTTAGGTTAACGCCTACTATCGGTTAGTCTCCCGTTGACGCAATCGCTGATTCCCTACTCAATCCCCTTGCTGTGTTCTCGCGCCCATTGCTGATTAAAGACTCACAGACTCACCTGCCTGCAGATGGCCGATCAGACCTTCACTGTCTATGGAGTAAACTTATCAGATCCAAATCTATCATGCCCAAGTATATACATCGATTCCCGAGATGGATACGATCGTAAAGCCCACCCATACGCTTGGGCCGGGTCATTTGTCCGCCAGGTGGAAGATTTGCTTAAGGAGTTCTTTGATGCCTCAGGAGTTTCTCCACCGCCGACACCACTGGCATATGCCTCACGGCCTCGTTATATCTGATCTTGCAGCAGGGACACGAGGTATGTTGATAGTCATCCGTGTAATTATTATTGGAAAGGTATCGATCTGCGTAGGCTACTCAGAATTCCTCCGTCTTCCCCAGCTTATGATGGTATTCCAGCGCCCATGACTTAGCAGCTAATGTCACGCTCCCTCCTCAATCGCACACTACCTGAGAGCCAGGCTCACTTCCCAGACTTCTGGTTCCCGCGTCTAATTGTGTCCTGGAGGTGTGCCTCCGCGGGTGTCTGCGAGAGTCCAGGATCTCGTGTACGAATCTTTCCGCGTCAGTTTGAGGGTGCAGAGCTGGTCACGGACAAAAACGCTGGTCCGTTCATTACGGTACCTTTAAGTTTTCTCTAAAGCTGATAAGGACCGTGGCCTTAGCTTACTGAATACTGGCGTGACCCCGGTATCGAAAGCAGCCGAAAAGGTGACCCACCTACCGCCCCACTCGATGTTCTCGTGGTTCGTTATTTCTGTGGCTGTGGTCTCGCTACTATACGATCTGTCAGAGTACCAATATTCTTCCGAGGGCACCATGCGATTGAAGTGGTTGCTACTAGTGCTAACAACCCGGTGTTCACTGAGCCACCGCGCTGGAAGGCTACGATTTCCATGGACAACTTCCGAGTCCCGACGTCGGTACTACGATTCTCCCATGTTCTTTTATGGGGTTATCCCAGTGCGTATTCACCACCTGACAAGATGATGCATAAAGTATGATGGCAAATTTATTCAGATGACGATGAACTTCGGACTTACACAAAGTGTGGTCCTTTATTGAGTCAGTTACTACATCAATCCGTTCTTCGCGCTGACATACAAGTAATCAATCTCTCGTCAAAAGTCATCCCTCAGCTTCAAGTCAAGTCGCAGTCAAGCGTCAAGGTCGTCAAATCCTTTAGGAACAATTAAGTGAAATTGAAGATCAGGAACACGGCTGTCAACAGCGAATGGTAAGCGCATCGATCATAATGGAACACTTCATTAACGGGAAATCTTTCTACTAGTGCTGTCTCGATCCTGGCTAGCGTTCCGTTAAGTTGGAGTCCGACGTAACTTGTAAGACTCCCTCGGTCAGATAGGTAATGCCTGAATTCTTCCACTAGTTGAAGCGGGACTTGGATTGGACCGCAGATTTCCTGCTCTAGCGAATAACGAGACAACGCTTCAGCAAACATTTGATACGCCACGTATTGAAGAAAATCGTATCAGAATCAAGAAATGGTAATACTGAATAGCCATGGCGCGCAGTGAAATCCTGCGCAATCGAGCAATTGAAACGTACGTGATGATATTAACTTATGCCGACAATCTGATGGTGCGGTACAGAATTTCTTCACCCCGCAATCATCGAGCGAAACGATATAACGCGTGTTGAGCTTGAACAAGACTAGCTTAGGTTGAAGCCAATGGGGTTGCACTGAAGGCATATTCCGAGAAGAATGATCAGAGGGCCCATGCCAAGATGAATGACGGTATACTGTATATCAAGTTTTGCTTCTCTTCAGAGTATTTAATAGGCTGACCCATTTATCTCGCAGTGCCATCTGCTCACGGCACGGAAAACCGACGTGAGGAGGGTGTACATGTCAAAGCCGACATTGCTCTTCAATCTGTGACAGGTAGTCATCCATCTCAGTGGCAGGCTGATACTCAAGGTGCCGCCCCCTTTGGACCACATCGACATGACGTTCGAAGAGCAGAAGAGCTCCAGGCTAAATTCAGTGCGCTAAAGATAATTGTTGACTACCGCGTCCTTGAAAACCACGACGAGTGGAAACAAGATATTCGTTGCCAAATCTCGGCTGCGACTGCCGCATCGTTGACAAAGATTGCGGTGGTGGAGATTAGGACCTTGCGGGGGACAACAGAAAAGCACTAACAGGTTTGAATGGAACATCAAAAAAAGGGAAGGAAAGGAAAGATGAGGTAGTCTCAGTTGAATGTGGCCATTGGCTCGCATTTTGGCACTTAAAGGAGAAGTGGCAACCAGCGCTTATATCTTGTCCGAAGAATTGACGAAGTTCTCTGCGGCGTGAGAACCTCCGAGAACGTAAGGTGTGAGCTCATTTTCCAATGTGTGTATTATACAAGTAATTAACGGCGCCCTAAGACGGATGTTGAGGTGAAATGCAACCGTGTATCCGTGGTCATCGACTTGGATAAACTCACCGTCGACATTCTGGTCCAGCTCCGAATTGCAATTGTAGTAGTCGGCGTAAGTCCGTTGTGTTAAAGATCCCACTTGACGAATATAATTTTATTCCGTGGATGTTCGCAACGTGCATCGTCCCCTACCTCGTGAGCACACACTGATCCCAGTTGTGGACAGGATCTATCAGATGGGGTTCTCGTCGCTATTTATGACCTTAATGCATACGGCCCACGTTTCAGGGTAAGTGCTGAATATTGAGTACTGTGGTCGATGTCACATGGAGGCGGGAGAGTGAATCGTTCTCATAAATTATGATTACGCCCGAACACCTAGCGAATATCATCAGCGCAGGAATATGATCGGTGTCAGTGAAGCGCGGAAGGAAAAGAAGTAGCGCGAGCAATGCTGCCTGAGGCTGTTATTTCGAATGCTATCCACATACTCATACTGATAACTATCTCTATCTTACGTTCGTGGGCCGCTAGCAGTTACACACGTAGTCCAAGTATTGCTCCTACGTTATCGTAATCAAATATTTGTCTCAGGTGATGTTCAATCTGCGAAATTGCCATTCGGAACCGCGTTTGTCATGCCTCGATAATCTCGCATCCAAAAATCAAATCGAATATCAGAAGGTTCTATGATGAGTTGTATATTTGTTTTGTGAGAATAGCATGGCGCTTTCTAGCAGCAGAAGTACATGTAAGGAGGGCGTCTTGGGAGTCGGTGCCTACTTGCGATATGGAGATCAACTGGCCCTTTTCATCGATTACGACCGATATCGTGGTATCGAGGAGAGGTTCTTCGAACGACGTTGGGTCCGGAAGGATTCGAGACCTAATCCGCCGTTGAGAAGGAGAGAATGGAGATAACTAATAACCACTCACGAATCGAAGACACCAAAAGACAGTGCGATCGGAAGGCGTTCAATTTGCAAAGGCGTCATCACCTTACGGGAGCATGTCGTACGCCCGGTGTCCTCGTTGTACGTCGCTTTAGGAAGTTTGGCTACAGAAGAAAAAAAAAGAGTGGGTGAGCGGATGCTGAAGGGGGAAGGGGGGAAGGAAGCGTACTGTTTTTGAGAGCTGCGACCATCGCAATGAGGGTAGCATCGAATGCGTTTCCGTCGTAGTTTATGCATGTTGCGTCCACGTAAAGAACCCAGACAGATTTGCCTGGATGGATGCAGAGAGACCCTAGAGGAATGATGCCAGAACTGAGGAGGAATGAGATGTCGACAAAGCCCCTTCAATATCGTAAAAAAACCAACCTAACAAGGACTTCATTCAACCTGTCCGAAAGCACCTGGGCCTCTTCCGTCGGGGGTCCTGGTTTGAACTTGGATGAACTTATTGCAGGCAAATCCAAATTTGGGACTGAAACAGAGCCGATTCAGAAACGTATCCAGGGCAAGACGAATTACGGACGCACCCAAAAACCCAACATTTGGCGTATCCAGCTCTGGTTCGGCAAGTTCAGCTTTAACACCACACACAACAGTTGTGTCTCCAAGGCGAACAAGTGCGGATCCATTTGCTGTCGAGACCGATCCTATTAATCGTAAGAAATCCAGCCTTTCTGGTCGACTTTACGAGTGAATGATTCACCAACGTTCACAGAAACATCACGCCACGCGTCGAAATCGCGTCCATCTGGTCTGACGTTTTCGGCGACGAATCGTTCAAGATAGACGCGCGGATGTAGCCTTTGGAACACGGCGGCCTTCAGAGGATCCTGTTGTGGTTGAGAGGTGGATGCCATTTTGGACAGGTCCGTCGGAATTTGGCGAAAAATATTTGGAGGATTATCTAAGCTATCGGGCCGATAATGATAGCCGGTCGGGTGCGCCCTTTCCTTGTTGGGCTAATGTTTTGTCAGCTTTGTCGGGTGCAAAAGCTCCGCGCCATTCCCCGTTTCAGGTCCCGCCCTAGGGGAAACGATCGGCCGCTGGCCTTTGGAATGACTCAGGCCGAGTCGCGCCAACTATCAGTCTAGACGCGGCTCCAATAGCGATCCGCTAAGTTCAACCGCCACCCACAGGCACAAGTGTGCCTGCAATTGCTCACGGACAACGGAATGCAGTATTCCCGGACCAGCAGCAAGCATTGACACTTACCCAACAATGTCACTGCCTGGAATGGCACAGAGGTGTGAGAGTTTGCAGTGTCTACGTACTATCGTCCTCCCGAGTACAGTTTTCCTACTGCTAGGCAACCATGGTTCCAACATATCTTCCACCCTGGCCCGAGATCGCGTTCCGCGTTGATAATGCTGCTCGTAGCGGCTCCAATGGAAACAATATTTTCCAGCACAAACTTGATAACCTGGCGCACCCTTGGTAATGCCGATCGAGCCGTGGCTGAGGCCGATCTGGCTCTTCATGTACGGCAATACTTCGTTGGTGCGAAAAACAACCATGAGCCTGGGCACGAATGGGTGCCAGGGCTGAATAGCGCAACGGAATTGGGTGAGGCCTCCGGCTGAGACGGATGGAGACGCGTTCGGTGCGTCCACAAGCACATGATTACAGGAGACCAATAGTGAATACGCGCAGGGGGTGCATGTGGGTCCTTTACACAGGGATAACAGAGAGAGATGGGTGGGGCCCTGTTTTAATTCAATGAAAAGCGCTGGGTTGTCAATGTCGCCGACGACATAGGCAATCCCATCTGAGCCGAGTGGTGGCATATTGATTGAGACGAAGAACATCTCGAGGGGAATCATTCATCGGGAATATCATTACACAAGGGATATTCTTAATTGTCTCGGTATCGGCCAAACGAGAAGACCTTGATAGACGGTACAAGATGTCACGAAGTCATTTTCACGCCAAGTCGCGTGTCATCACGCGTTCTACTTGGTGAAGTTGCTCGGGTACAATCTTCTCGGATCAGTGTAAAGCATTTACACCATTTACACAACAATATTACTACCTATAATGGTACAAACGCGTAAAAGTGCACTACAGCGCATGAGCAGAGCTCTAATGTAACCTGGTGGTACAATTACAGGATTATCGTTATATCCTCCTCTATATTCGTCTCCCAAGTACAAATTTCCCACTGCAACGCATCTGCAACTTCCAATATATCTTCCGCTTGTGAATCTAGCCCGAGATCACCCCTTTTAGTACGGCGAGTTCGGCATTGATGATGCTGCTCGTGGCAGCTCCAATCGAAACATTATTTGCCAGCACTACAAACTTGATATCCAGGACCTGACACTGTCGAACACGTCCAACCGATACTCCAGCACCATCTTGGTAATATCGATCGAGTCGCGGCTGAGGCCGATCTGGTTCTTCATGTACGACAATCGTTCGTCGCGGTGCAGAAGGACAACCAAGAGCCTGGGCGTCAGGGCTGAATACTGCGAGAGCCTCCCTCACCTGCTGAGGACTAGGCGGAGGTCTCCGAGCGAAACGTATGGAGACACATTCAGTGTGTCCATCGATAACAGGCACACGATTGCAGGAGGCTGATACGCGCAGAGGGTGACGAGAGTGCATGTCAAACGTTTTGAGGCCATCATCCGAGTCTGCGATGCCGCCCAAGATTTTGAGCGTCTCCCATTCCATCTTTTCCTCCTCGCCGCCGATATAAGGCACAACGTTATCCATGATGTCGAGACTGGCAACCCCGGGGTAGCCGGCTCCAGATATTGCCTGCATCGTGGTGACTAAAAGTGACTCGATTGGCCCGAAAGCCTTTTCGAGGGCAGCTAGGGGTATAACGCAACCGGTAGTGGAACAGTTGGCATTGGTAACGATAAATCCTTTCTTTAGTGGTGGTGAATGCAGCAATTGTTGCTGAGGAATGATGGAAAGATGGGAAGCATTGACTAAAGGAACGATGAGGGGGACATGAGGGTCCCTGCGAAAGTTTTTCGCATTGGAGAAGACGGCAAGTTCTGCCGCTCTGAAAGCGGCCTCTAGTAACGCGTCGTTAACAAATGAATGAGCCCACAAAGGGTTTACGACATACCAATATCTCCCGCTACATCTGCATCGAGTCCGGAGAACACGACAGCACAATTCAGAAAATACTCCGGCTTGCACTCGTGCACCATCAGATCTCGGATGCTTGCGGGTATAGGCGTGGTCTGCTTCCAGTTTGCTGCCTTTGAATAGGACTTGCCGGCAGATCTGGAAGATGCACCCAAGGCATCAATGACGAACCAGGGATGGACAGCCAGTAGCGTGATAAAACGCTGGCCTACGGTACCCGTTGCGCCCAGGACGCCGACCTTGATCTGACGACCTTCTTGCATGGTATGTCGCGGATATTTGGATAAAAAGTGGCTGGAATTAAAATCAATACTGTCAGAGGTTGCTGAGGCATTATTGAGAGTCATAACTGACGCTGAGACTGGTGACGGTGCAGTTCCGGTACGTGTGCCGCTCCACACGTGACAGTCACAGTGACCACCAGATGAGCTCGGCGGAGATTGAATCGGAGCTCTCCGTGTCCGACGCTGGACTCGACAACGACAACATGGCCACATCCGCCGAAGCCGCTGCTCAGCTCATCTACGGGCCCAATGTGCAGGCAAATGCATCGCTCGTGACCATAAAATTCCTTTCTTCCTGCTTTTCCGGCGCGGTCGCAGGTATTCTTGGCCTCGAAAACTGGGTCGGCTTCGCCCTGTTCCTCGTATCAACTCTGTTCACGTCCTTCTGCATTCACACCATCAATTGCCGAGGGAATCCAGCCAAGTACATGCCTCGAGGCGTGGCAGACCTTGTGAACCCCGGGCAGGATAACGCCTTTACCTTCGTGCTTGTGTGGACTCTATTCTACGGTGCGGGATTCTTTATCGTACTCATTTCATAACCGGGACTAACGTACAACATTCCAGGCATCGTCCATGGTACGCATTCTGTTCGCAGCGGTGTATTTATAACGACCGAACGTCTCTTCTGTAGTGTACGACTAAAGTACCGAAATCTCCAGTCTCCATCAGGAACTTTCTTTGTACGTTCCATCTCCCCTTACTCATTGCCCCTGTGACCCAATTTTCATAACGGTAGCGTTCCGCACCAATTTCGAACGGTTGCGATGTGTCCGCGCAGCGAGTCCATAGAATTATGTCGTCACATCGATACACTTTTTGCAAAATTTCGGCCTAGGTTCATTCGCCGGAAAGAGCGGATACAGTGGAACCGTAGTATGAATAGATTGCAATCTGATCCATTTTCCGGCATTTTTTGTCCTCTCATGCACGCGGGGTAGTCGTGGCGCAGGACCATTGGACGTTTGAGGCCTTCAACTGCCGATCTCGTGTCGTGATATTATTCTCTTGAAATCAAGGTTCAATCTACAAATCTGCGATTTGATCTCACCGCCCACGCGAGCCCACGCGGCATGGTCTACACGTGGCGCAGTTGCACCGGCGGTGCTTCCACGTGGAGTCAATCCGTTCCGAGATTCCTTCTTCGAGCTTTCGAGACCACAACAATAATCATGGTTAAATCACGGCTCGACAAACTTTCCACTTGCTTTATCTCTTCCCCCCTTCCCCCATGGCTTCTGTCGTCCTCCTTCAGTTTGGGTCAGACCCCTTCAGCTTTCGATTCGAGGACCTCCAGGGCCGCCCTGCCTTCACCTTGTGCGTGTTTCCTTGCTGTGTTGGGTGTCGAGCACTAGATTAACGTGTGAGGGGGATTGTCGTCAATAGGATCTTGGTACGGTTGCAAATTCTGCTCTTCGCGGCACCGAAATTTTGATCGCGCATCACAGGCCTCGCAGTACCCGACGCTGGTCATGAAACTCACGCGGGAAGCCCCCTGGTCACAGCAATATGCCTCCATCATGGGCCCGTCAAATTCTTTCTTCTACTTTGGACCTAGAACGTCGCCGGGATACATTGTCTACGGCAACAACCCCCTCAACCTCCCAATGTCCCACCTCATGCGTCAGGAGCGAGATAAAAGCTCGTGCGTGCCTTCGCTCGTGCCTTTTCACGCGCCATTAACCAATGCCCTAGGTCCCGATATTTCACCTCACAGAGCGGGAATAATTATAAATGGAGAATGTCCAACACGCGGATGGAGGTAGGTCATGTCGTTCTCCCGTGGTCATCACACCTCTGATGTGGGCGCTTGCTGCCTTTCTAGTGTATGGATGGTCGTACTCTCCTAGCGTCGTGGGATCTCAGTTCGCCGGAAGATGATTTCCATGCGCGGCTCACTATCAAACCCTCCGGCCTCCACATTGTCACAGAAATTGTCACGACTCTGATTCTAAATCGAATGGCCCAAGATCTAAGTTGGCAGTAAAAGTTGAACAATCGTTATCACATTTTCGTCATGACCTATATACCAGCCTTGTATTATTATGTCTACGTTTCGCACTCCAGACTTCTATGCCAACACATGTATTAATCCGTCTTCATAATGCGCCATGCTTTGTAGCCCGACTACAAATTCTATACTCGTACTCTATACATACAGTACACGACGTGATAATACATGACGTTATACAATGTTCTTATACATATATTGAAGTGACTCCAGAGCTTGGGCCTAGGTTTCATGTACGGAATGCGAAGGTACATCATTGCTCCTACGCAAATCAGGAGCACAAGTGAAAATAGGTGTTCGAAATGTCGTATGCGTTGTTCTAAGTTAGTCAATTTAGGTGAGGGTCAATATCTAATTCCGCGTAAGCCAGCAGAAGAAATTTGTTCTTTAGACAGACAGTACATATCAACGACTACGATGAAAGGATGGAAAGATGCTACGATTGGCTGACTATGAGGTAGGTCGTGTGATGAATATCGTTACGTTCAGCCTGTTACTGATTAGTCCGAGTTAGACTAGTAGTAGGTGTCATTGAATTCAATTCCTACTAGCGTGATTGGAGTCTAGCGACGCGTCCATTTCAAATGACATGCTATAAAATGGTGAAAAAAAAAAATCAACGACGACGGGACACAGAAAATTGAAGGAGAATAGCCACAATATGCGGGGAAGCGGTATGGCAACATTGCTGCCGGTTACTTACCTAAGCAAATTCATTTTGCGCGGTGCCGGCCACAGCCGTAAACCCCAAGCAGCAAAGAGCCCTAATTCTACCACGCCTTGTGTGACAACAAAATACGCGGTGATAATGCATAGCCGATGAAGTATCTCACCTTATCCTGTACATAAAATAAAACGATCCCCGTCGTCTGCACCCTGCATCCACAACAGAAAATTAACTTCTATCGGGCACACTGGCCTACACGAGAAAAAAAATTTACTCTTCCTCTTTACGCAACTCATCCAATAACTCGCTGAGTCTCTTCCACTCTGACTCGTCTTCAAAGTCCTTACTGCGGCCGACAAATGTCCGCACAAGGCTGCGAGCCTGCAATCTCCACTTGAACCCATCCACCCGCGGACCGAAGTTCCTCAAAATGTCTACTATTTCTTCTACCTCCGTAACGGCATCACGCCACTTGTCGATTTCTGTCTCGCCCTTCTCCATGGTTCCAGCCGTGCCGCACCGATAGCCATCGAGGTACGCCTTAAGAGCGTCTTCCCAGCGTGATTGCCAAGTCAGCAGCCTCGCATAAGCATTGAAGATTCGAGAAGACGAGACGCGTGGTAGAATGGTCCGTTCGAAGAGTATCAACACATTTCGAAGTAACCCGTGGCCTTCGTTGGAATTTAGGGTCGCGTTTGGAATGTCCCCGCCTTCCACGGCATCTTCCAAATTCGCTGGGGCTCTCGTCACTGCGTCAACTAGCCTCTCCAGGACCTGCTCGTCGACAGATTTGGCTCCAGCCTTATCGACTGTCTCTTCGACGACGCGACCAAGTGCTCTACATGCCTCCGCCATCTGTCCCACGTCCATAGCGACCACCATGTAATTCGACCACATCCTCCAATTGTCATAACTGTGCTTCAACCCTTGTTGAAGAGCCCTGAATGCAAGCATCTTATTTTCATATGGAATAGACTTTGCGGCTTCGCTTTTGTAAGTGAATGACGCGTTCTGTCGCTTAAGGATAACAAAATTAGCTCACATTCGATGTTTTCTGACATGTGACATACCTCTGCATCTTCAGGTTTTTCCCGATCGGTAATACTCTCAGAAGATAAGGTACCGATCCGGAGGTACATGGTCGCCAAGTTATTCCAGCTCTCCGCATCCTCTTCATCGATAGCGACACATCGGGTAAACGCGTTTTTAGCGCCTTCCCAGTCTTCCACTCGCATACAGGAACAACCTAGGATGAACCATGAGCGCGATAAGAGTGGGTGTATCGTTACAGCCTTTCTCAGGTAACCAATAGCTTTCTCATATTCTCCCCGTGCGAAATAGTATCCCCCTAAAGAACGCACGGCCCTCCCGGAGGTCTGCTTAGAAATCCCCCAGGCACGTTCATAATGAGCCACCGCCCTTTCAGGCTCGAGATCGCCCAGTAGGCACCACAGTTTGGCTTCCCGTGTGGCGTCGAGTGCCTTTCTCCGATCGTCAGACGCGGATTTTCCTCTGGTAGTGACGGCCTCGGACTCAAGCTTGCGCCCTTCGAGAAGATCTCGGATGATGGTAAGCCCTTTTTCTGGACGTTCCATCGTGACCCAGCACCTGACAACTTCTTCCCACATCTCTAGCCTCTCGAATATTTCCAGAGCGGACTTGACGACGCCCAGGCTGATGTAGCGCTGGGCGAGTTCCTTCTCCATGTCCCACTTGCTTGGGAGAAGGATGGAGTGGAAGAGGAGGAGTCGCTCGGAGAGCGTGGAGTCTGCGGTGGGCATTTGGTCCACTAGCGCCTGGAGTTGAAGGGCTGAACGTTCCACAGTCCTGGTACGTGTAGACTCCAAGCGGGACCTGAGGAGTAACGCCATCGTGTGGACGGTCCAATTTCTGGGGTGAGATATGACACGGGCAACATATGGGGACATCTGTTCCGTCGTTAGACCGTGTAATGGGGATGTATTTTTGACATTAAGGCAGAGGCCTAGAAGGATACACTGATCCAAAGGGTGTAGTGCCGGTTGCGAGGATGGATCGAGGTGGTGAAGCCGGGAGCCTGATTGGGAGGAAGTAGACGAGGTAAACTGCGTTTGCTCGAGGAGCGTGTCATCATTGAGAGGTAACGTCTCCGGAACCTGCGCTATATTCGACTCAGCGGTGGTATTGGTGGGAGCGTCTCCGGGAAGACGACTCTCGGCAAGAAGAACAAGTTGGCTGAGCTCTGTTTGCTGGAACTTAGTCCGTTTACCGAGTGCTCCTGTCAGCTCGTATTCGAGTCCCGTACTCTGCCCTGCACGAACGAAATACTCCACGGCTAACTTATCTTGGGATAGTAGATGATGCAGGAGGCCTTGCTCGAGGTGCAGCCTCCCTAAAAGTTCCGGGTCCGATGCATACAAAGTCTCCAGCTCTGCGAAGGGTCCAAGGGTGTCCGAGGGTATGGAAACAGGCTCATCAAGCACCTGCTGATGAACCAGTTGACTACGCAGGCGCCACCACAGTGCAGTCTTGCAGCATGCAAAGGGGAGCTCCAGTAGAATTTGTGCCAAGCGCAGGAACGGTGCTACTTCGATGAGATGGTATGCGGGTTCTCCACCGTGCGCAAGCTCGGTGATGGATTTTTGGTTTAGGCGCTCCTCCGACACGGGAAATGATGCGTCGGAAGGTGTAGCGAGGATTTCAGCGAGAGTAACATCTAGATCTGGACCCGTCCAGTTCGCCTGAATGAACGCATGAAGGCAGGCGACTGCAATCGTCAAACGTAAGATTTCCCGATCGGAGCCGGATTGATTTGATAGAGACGAGTTGGTGTCTATGACTGCGCTCAAAGAACCATTCTCGATGTCCTGCGAGACCCTGAAGAATGTTCTAGCAGGTTGGGATGTGAGAGCATCGCGAAACCGGCCTTCCACCACAGATTTGGCTAATGATACGGCGGGATCCTGAGAATCAGGTATCTGTGTATCCCATTTCCCCGTCAGAAGTGACTTTTCAAGTAAAGCAAGGTCCACACTCATCGAACTTTTTTGTGCAAGTTGTTGGTTAGCAAGCCGAAATTTGTGATCACTGATCGGTTTCGGTTTCGGAGCCGGAAAAGGCCACGTGAGTTATCGATGACGGAATAACGAACATAGTTCCAGACAACCAGGGCCGCGGGCTCCCATCTGCTAAACCAAAAAACGACAAAAAGCCTTTTGCCAAAAGGAGCGCCTACGCCTTTCCCGGAAGTTTGAGTATTTGCGAAATTGAGATTCGGATAATCCCGAAGCTTCGTTCTCTTCTCATGCCTCCTCGTCGCCGAACTACGATATACGACTTTTCAAGTCTGCGTGTTCATACAGATGGCACTCGCGTCGAGCAGACCAATCGCAATCGACGCCTCGTATCCCACAAAAATACTGCCCGGGACTCGCGTGGTAACTGGACGGCCAGGGATGCAGCTGGACAATGGCAGGTGAAGCGAAGACGGAGGAATTCTAGTCCTAGTGAACCTGAGGAAGGAAAGGGGAAACAGAAGGCATTGGAAAGCAGCGAAGAGGAACATGCCACTGTGAAAAAACTGAAGACAAAACGGGCAGAGAAACGCCGGAAATTTGTTGAAGATTTTTCGTTTCTCGATGTTGATGCGCCTGCGCCTTCGTATCAGGTTACCTCGGACGCTGTTCAAGGAAATGACCCTGTTTTTTCATATTTTTCAGTGCCTTCGTCCGTATGTTTTTTTCTTTACTACTCCGAAGTGAACCGACGTTCATATTTCTTCTATTGGAGGACCTTCTGAAATGCGTACATCATTTCGCAAGCGTGTACTACAGCGAGCGAGGCCAATTACTTAACGCCTCAAAGCCGTACCGGCTTGAAAGGAAGGCTCGACAAATGAAAAGACTTGCAAAAGCGAAAAGGGAAGAGTCAAACGATGATCGCGACCTTTCAGACGAAGACGGTCACCTGCAAGACGCCAAGCAACCAGCGGCTGATGAAGAACCCGATGACAAAGAAGTCAGGCCGAGAAGGAGGGGCCAGAAACCGAAACATCTCATCGGTGTATCCAGGCGAGATATGTACAAACTTATGGATGGGACGGCGTTAATGGCCATTGGTGAGGAGCTTCTGCCGCAGCGGATATTTGGACTCTTATCTTTCGAAGGTGTCTTGTTACAAGAACATGTTGCGCATTTGCTGGAACCAGACATACCTGATGAATGGTGTGGTGAAGCCGACGGTGATGAAGGGGAAGCGAGGTCCGCTGTCGGTGAAGAAAACATGACTAGAGAGGATTCTGAAGATGCCGATGAAAATGAGGTTGCAGATGAAATCACCCGGATATCGCCAGCGTCCCAAGCAACCGAAATTAATTCAAACATAGCGTAGGGAACATTACGGTGTTGTGTAAAACGCGGATTTGTCGACCAGCCCACCTAATAAAATCCTTGGCTTCCCTGCAACAAGCTTCGTCGGGTTCCAGTCACTGGGAAGAGTTCCATCTTCCCAACTGCGTAAGAGATTCGCTTCCAGGATGCCCATTTCGTCCGCAGGAAATATTCGTAGTCTTTCCAGCCGTCGTTCCCGTAATTTGTTTTTGGGCAACATCCCAGAGACAGCATGGCGAATGATCTATAATCTCTTGAGCAATCACCTCCGACAAATAATAGCAAGAGCAGACGCACCTCTTCAGGCTTTTTCACCATCATGTCCTTGTACGGTGTCTCCTTCAATCCTCCTGGGTACATGGAATGTTTTCGATACAGAAACTGTTCGGGCTTGCGTCCGGTCACCTTCACCTTGAGGCAATTCGTGACAATCACGTAGTCCCCGCAATCCACTGGTATTATCAGAGTTTCATCCGAGAGAAAGGCGCGCCTAACACACCACTGGGATCGTAAATGGGCTTGTGCTTTCCCATTAGAACAAGTGCAATTCGTTCGGCCAGTTTCCCGAGGATGCGGTCCGTCGCGTCAACCTGGTGCCATACTCGGGCATATGCTAGTGCAGTCTGTAAATTGACATTAACGGTGAGCCAAGAGACTGGCGAGCAGACGTACATTGCCCACAACCTGCGACATGGCCGCTCGTAACAAAAACTCAATGCCGAATTGGAAAAGAACGGCTTTGAAATCAAACAATAACAAACTTACGGGATTGGTCACTGAGACAAGTGGCCAATCATACCCGTCGGCGCCAAGTCGGGACGGACAATCGCATTTTCTTTCCTGGATTCGCTAAATTGTCTTTTGGATATCGCGTATCGGTGCCGAGACTCATAATACCCTTCTTCTCCAGCAATACACCTCTCGTACCTTTTGAGTTGAACTGGGGACTGCAAATTTTTCGGGCAATTGTTAGATAGATAGATAGATAGATAACCGGACAAGGTCCCAAAAAGGAATGCCGGGGTTCTGTGCCGCCACTAAACGTATCACAGACCACAACACCCCATGCCGCTGTGATACCCTCAGTTGCCGGCCAAGGACGTCTCACGGATTTAAAGTGTTGGATCACAAGCTCGACGCGAGGAACGAGCGGCTCGAGCTTGTGCCGGGCCAAGCTATAAGCCGAGGGTAGTGGCGCGCTCTGTTTGGATTTAGTTGTACATCGTCGCTCGCCGTGCTTCGCGGCATTGAATAGATACGCTCCATTCTCGTCCTCATCCTCATCGTGCAGCCCTCGTATTTCGCGACCCTCCCTCCTGCACCCTTGATATTGGATAGCTGTTCGGGTTCGTTTGTCTGTCGCATCACGCATCTCGCTGTTGGCCAGTCGAGAACTTCCCGAACACCTGGGTCTCCCGCTTCTTCAGTCAGTGACACTTCGTCACCCTTCCCGACTTCCCTCTCTCAGAAGTCGTCTCCTTCACAAGCGGGACACTCACCCCCAAACCCCCAAGATACTTTGTATCTTGGCTCTCTCTCAGATCTGATCACTCATCCTTGATTGACATCCCTCCATTAGATTTCAGATTCCAGCCACGTATTCACGCGGTCTTAGCTTGGTATAGGGACAAGGAAACCACACCAAAAAACACCAATAACTGGCGATGCATTCCGCAATAACATGCCATATCCATCATACGCACTATCGTCACGTTCACATGCCTCCTTCGGACGCAGCAGTCTAAAGACTGAGCGGCAGTATATATACCGGGACGCTCCGGAAGATTTCAAATACATGATGAGGTTACTAAGCCAAGCCCGTTGCATGCGAAATGCAATTACAGGAATATACGAAGGAAGTCAAACGCATGTTAGTAGGCGCCAAAGTCGGACATATTTGTAAGAGCTCCCCGCTGGTATCATTCTGTTTATCAATTCCGCCACAGACTGAACCGACATTGCGCTGCATTCTTCTTACGGAACAATATTGAAAATTTTCAGTGCTACCCCATTCCCCAAGCTTCCCAAGCTCAACTGCATATCTAAAATGATGCACTCAGACGGTGTCGTTATTAACGTGCGGCCTAATCCCGTGCGCTGGCTTTTGGCCAAGGAAGACGCCTCTCTCTGTCGAAACCCCACAAAATTATCTGTACCCCACGGTCCGTCTCCGCTTTACCTGCTGGACCTGTGAATTTCTCGCAGCATCCGAGACTCGCATTTGACCCATAAAGTCAACCTTTGCGACTTACTAAATGTGCCTCATCGGGCTCCGGGTCCCAGAACAAATGACAGGCATTCGCCGCAATTATCGTGGTTCTTTCCAGAAACAATCGGCTTTACCTATGGCTTTAGCGCGATGCTGATCCACAAGGCGAAATTCGATCTGTGACCTACGGCTGAAATGCCATTGGAATGATTAACGCTGACGCCGCATCATTGGATAACGTTCCTCAGCGAATTCGAACACTCCGTTATCATGTTTGTGGTTAGAAGTTTCAGGGCCGCAGCCGCCTTGCGTTCGACCTACACACGTCATATTCTTGCTACTGATCCCGTAATGAAAACGCGTCGTTCCCCCCTACATCGCCACCGATGTTTACATCGAAGTATGTGGTATAATCTCCGTGTCGGAATATGGGCTTACCCAGTTTCAGGGTTGAAATAATACAAGGTCTCCAGAAACTCGTGCTACACAGCCAGCCAACGCGCGTACTGTGGACACCGCCTTGATAGACGGCCATCAAGAAAACGCGCACCTTGATTTCTTATGTGGTGAACGTGAATCATCACATGCCTCTGAAGTATTAGATGGTCCATTGTCGACGCGGCGATCATGCGAAGCGGCTTGCTGACCCTAGCCTACTGTGGACGGTCGTGTATCACCGTAATGTCCGACTTCTTCTCTTATGATGCGGGGATCGGCGGCACTTCCAAGCCCTTTCTCGCCATCGACGTTGGGACCTGAAGATCAAATCTTTATTGAACAACAAGTAACGATGTCCGAATAACCTGCACCGAATCAGTTTTTCCCACCTTGAATAATCTGCGCCAAAGTTTGGGTAGTGGCGTATTGGAAGCGCTTTAACTATCCCGATGGAGTTCTGCAGAGCATCACGGGAGGTGAACGTTCGGGAATTTCCTTCTCGGCGCTCCAGAATGGGGAAGTTAAAGGTTCGTCGCCCGCTTTTTAGCGAGTAGACCGCCGCACACCTCTGTTCTAAGATAGTCCGGAGATGCTGAGACGTGTGAAGTTTTGTGCCAGTTAGCTCGAGAAGAATCCACCTACGAAACAGAAGGAAATGCCCGCAACCAAATATCACACTGAATATCTCGATTCGGTCTGGAAGAGATCTCCTGGTAGCTACCAGCGATAAGTTTAGTGGCGATCCTCCGCCACCTGTTCATATGTTGATCTCTGAACAGGAATGACAGGGCGTTCAATACAACACAAGAATACAGAAATGGATTCAAAAGGACATAGGACGGCTAGCAAGTTCCCAAAGAAGCACCTTGAAGGAGGAATCGTGAACTGATAGATCCGGAAGGAAAAAGGCTTGGATCGATAAAATGAAGTAGTAGTTGCGTGAGGTTTGTTATCGAATGGAACGGAATTCGTGCCTTCGATTATTGGATCGAACTTCACACAAGTGCTGCTCAGGTGCCAAACGTGACTATGATTCGGCCGGGGGCCCAGTAGTAAACGCCTCGGTCAAAGTTGAATGAGAATATGCGGAAGATAGAAAATGAAAGGCTGAATTCCTTTGAAGAAGTGTGTGCTAAATACCTTCACAGTACCTATCGGCAACCAGGTCAGCATGTAGTTCAACCGGCTCTCACAGTCGGACGGATGATAGCTTGTCGTACAAACACGTCTATTATGGCTGCACTCGTCATATCATTAAGTGTGTTAAGAAGAGTGATTATGTTTCAGATATATGTCAGATTTTAGTCTTCTTGTGTCGTGTATATCATGGTAGGATGTGCAATGCTGGACAGCCTCAGGCTTTCGATGCGAAGGTGCATCCGAGAGGTAAGATTGGTCGTCACAGACCATCCGAGACTGAGGGAAGCGTCAGTATCTTACTCTCACGCGCAGATGGTAACACAATACATACACCAAAATAGGGAAGAACACCCACATCTAAGAGAAAATTAGTAGACGGAGAGGCGATATGTGCTCAAGTGACACCTACCTCTGCAATAAGAGAGGTTATAAGAAGCAACACCCATAGAACTAAAGATAACAATGAAAACGGTCCCTGAGGCAAAAGTCGTCATGACCTACGAGAAACAATCTAGGACGGGGTTTAACGGATGTACTAGCATTGGAGGGGGATGGTAGCAAGCTTACAAAGTAAGTCTTTACGCCATCGCGCCGCAGCGAATCAAAAACTTCGCTTTCGCGCCGGCGCGGTTCTTCAAGAGCATTGTAGAAGGAGACCGATATAACAAAGAGATTGAATAACAGCTGTATTCAATCAGCAGACGTCTACCTTCTAGGGGATCGAGGACTCACCAATATACCCATCAGGAAAGGTGTTGTCTTCGGAATCTCAGGAACTGAGCAAGTTGCCACTTTGGGGGGTAGCACGACTGTGGTAAAGGCGTTAGCAATATGTCATCAGGAAACAAACGATGACTACTTTGTGTCCTCGAAAGGGTCAAAACCATCATGACAGAAAGAACGAACGTTACTGTCATACAGGCAACAAATACGGCGAGCAACACTCTGCGTATAGTTTGCTTGTGATCCCATAATCGATAGGCGCGCAGCATGATGAAAACTTTATTTACTGTCAGCCACAAATATTCCAATGATGAAACCGGGCAACCAACATTGTAATATGCCAGCCAAAACGGTCGCAGAGATAGTAATTAACCAGAAAACGGTTGCGCAACTACAAACGTGTTACTTGGCGGTCTCTTTAAGTCAATGTGCATAAAGCTTACTCCTAGTTCGGATATTAATGTCAGCTTATCGCGAAAGCGCCAAGCACTGACCTTGTTAGCTGTGGGTCCTTTCAATCCAGTGAAGACTAAATTCGAGACGATTTAGGGAGGGGCGGGGGCACGAAAAACCGGCCACGAACCGTAGGCTGTATACAGTATCACAGCCTCCGTGAAGTAACGGTTCATTATATAGATGACTTTTGTGAGGATCGGTCCTTTGAAAGATCCCCACATCGCTGCTACTTCTTCATCGAACGTCAGGCAATGGTCCCATAAGATGAGAGCAATCCCTGCAGCTATCTTGTCGTTAGGTCCCGATGCATGAACGTAGCAAACTGTGTTAACGTACGCGGCGTATACTTTGCAAATAATACTTGGCCAACAGAGCCTGCGGTAGACATTAGGACTAGCACGAACAAAGGGAGACTTGTGATTCCTCGTACGGTCTGTCGTCCAGTTTTAAAGATCTGTGAAACATATCAGGCCATCAAGGACAGAATCAAGTCCCCCGTTTTGCGATGAAAGAAGCTATTGGAACGAAGCCCTGGGCACATGTACCAGCATTTAGTCTGTAGTAGCCTCTCGACGAGATCAAACAGATAAGATGTCTACGTTGATGAGAAGATATTGGTATAAGCCACATGCTGCGTGTCGTATGTTTAGACCGAAGAGTTACAGGGACACGCATCGTTCGTGTACCAACAAAATTTCAAGCCAATGGGTACTTATTTCGCGAGTCTTATCAGCGGCAAAGGCGGAGGCGAGTCTAACAGTAAGCGAAGACGTAGAGTATCAGTTGCGAACACTTTTCATCCAAATAGACTGCGTTAAATAAGCACCTTGACGGGCAAGCATAAAGCTAATGAGCAAACCAGAGATGTTTGAACTGCCGCTCCAATTGAAAGAAACTTCCATTCCCTATGCGTAGGAGGAAAGTTCGTGTGCATTCAATGGTTCGTCAATGATGTTTACTCGGGACTGATGCACAGCCCCGGAGCCTTGAGAGATAGATAGATAACCGGACAAGGTCCCAAAAAGGAACGCCGGGGCTCTGTGCCGCCACAAACGTAGAAGCACTGCTGGAGGCGGTACTTAATGGTAAAAATAAGTTCACAACAACAAGATGAAAGATGAGATATTTTCCATACTCTTATGGTAAGGAAAAG
This sequence comes from Armillaria ostoyae, assembly GCA_902506015.1. NCBI lineage: Eukaryota > Fungi > Basidiomycota > Agaricomycetes > Agaricales > Physalacriaceae > Armillaria > Armillaria ostoyae. The sequence goes on from LR732083.1 coordinate 5,017,165, forward strand.
TGCGTGAAAAACGGAATGAAAAATGTGTTTCCCGCGCTCAGAACAAAGGAAACCACATTTCATTCGCGGTAAATAAGTTGTTTTTGGTATGCGAAAGGAGCACTAAACAGAACTAGTATTTTCGGTATTCCGTTTTTGCGGCATACAAAGGCAAAGAAAAGTCGCAACATTTTCAGAACACGTTTTCCGTCCTGAAAAGGAATCGTCCCCAGCGGTGAAGGCTGAGGACGTTTTTGCCGAACACGGGTTCATCAATAGTGGTTCAGACACCAATTAAAGTCAGACGTAAGTTACGTTCAGCCCTGGCACTGGACAGCCGCGAACGTGTTGTTACAAATCATTACTTGCCGATTCCGAACCGTCTACAGAAAATAATGCTTACTTACATATTCCGCTTTTCCCTTCAGAATAAATTTATGATGCTAAACGCTTTGTATTGAGGTGCTAAATGTGGTAACAATGGATATCACCGCTGCACTCGTCATTAACCATACTAACTAACTAAGAAGAGCCTCAGGTATGTTCCATGTGCGCCTCAGATTTCAGCCTTCTTGTCCTGTATAAATCACAACTGGACGTGTAGGGTTTGACAAGTTTTCTATGTACAGGTGCATCCGAGAGGTAAGATTGGCCTTCAAGGAAGATACGAGACTGGCGGAGAGTGTTATCATCTGACTCTCATGCAAAGATGGCAATACATACCTGAAAATAGGGAAGAACAGCGGAAGCTAGCAGAAATGAGCAGATGGAGAGGTGGTATGCTCAATCTAACACCTACCTCTGCAACAAGAGAGGTTATCAGAAGGACCATCCATAGGACTGGATGATATAATGAATACGAATCTTGCAACAAGGGGCATCGTTACGTACAGGAGACAAACTAGGACGGAGTTCAAAGTATGTACAGATGTCGGAGGGAAAAGTAGTAGCTTACCCAGTAGATCCTTGCACCATCGCGCCGCAGTGAATAAAAAACTTCGTTCTCATACCGGCGCGGACTTTCCAGAGCATTGTAGATGGAGACTACAATGACAAGGATATTGAAAGCCATCTATGTTCAATCAGTAAATGCACGCTTCTTGTGTAACGGGCTCACCAAAAAACCCAGCGCGGAAGGTACTGTCTTAGGTACCTCGAAATATGCGCAGGCCATGATTGTAGGTGGTAGCTCGACTGGGAAAAGGGTTAGAAATCAGTCGTCAGCCAATTGAAATGGTGATTACTTCGTGTCCTCGAAAAGGTCAAATCTGTCATGACGGCAAAAATGAATCCACCCGCTGTGCAGGTAACGAACATGACGAGCAACACCCTGCGAACAATTGGCTTGTGATCCCACAGTCGATAGGCGCGCATCATGATGAAGACTGCATTTACTGTCAGTCACAGATATTCCAATGATGAAAGCACACGACCAACATTGTAAAATGCTAGCTAGAACAACTGCAGTCATAGTCAATAACCATAACGCGTTTGCGCAACTGGAGACATTATTTCGGTCTCTTTGAGTCAATGCATGAAAAGCTCACTCCTTGTTCTGACGTTAGTGTCAAGTTTTCACGAAAACACCGAGCACTGACCTTGTTAGCCGTGGCTCCTCCCATGACTAAATTCAAGACGGGTTAGCGAGATGACGAGGGGGTGAAACACATTCACGAGCCATAAGCCGTATATAGCATCACCGCCTCCGTGAAGTAACGGTTCATTATATAGACAACTCTTGTGAGAATCTGCCCGTTGAGAGGCCTCCACATTGTTGCTACCTCTTCATCGAATGTCAGGGAATGGTCCCATAAAACAAGAACAGCTGCCGCAGCTATGTTGTCATTAGATCCAACAACGTGAAGCTAGCAGGCTATGGCAGCGTACGCGGCGTATACTTTGCGAATAATAATTGGCCAACGAGAGGGATAGACATTGGGCCCAGTGCGGACTAAGGGAGGTACATGAATTCTCATACAATCGTCTAGTTTTAAACACCTGTGGAACATATTAGATGATCAAGGCCAGGTCACAGAAGTAGATCCCCGTCAGAAGCTGTTGAAACGAAATCCTAGGTACGGGTACTAGTACATCTTCGATGGCGATGCCTCGACGAGATCAAACAGATATGACCTATGCATTGACGAGAAGGGATTGACATTTGAAGATGTCTGTCCCACCAAAGATTTACGGCGGATAGCTTGATCGATTATGAACCAACGACATTTGACGCCGTCGCATTTCTTCTTTCGTTGGCTTTATCAGCAGTAGAGATGGATGCTCAAGCGACTCTAGGTGCATCAATGATCATCGAAAGCAAAAGTCTAGAACTTATACCTTTCATCTGCCTGAATTTGACTGGACGCCATAGAGCAGAACAGCAGACCAGAGATCTTGTTTTGAGTTGCCACTGCAATTGAAAGGAAACTAGTATCTCACCTCATCTCATCATTACACATTACTAACAGGCACGGCAGATGCAAGGACACAGGCACCCGTCCTCACCGCCCATCTAATCAACGCCTTCTCAGCGGTTCGTCAAAGATATTTACCCGGAACCGATACAGAGTCTAATGCAGACCGAATCTGGTGAGAGCAGAACTGCCGTAAAAGAATAAGAATAACAGAATCAGGATGAAAGTACTGGATAAAGCGTACATGAAGGGTCCGGCTTAGATTTCGGGTATTGACGTGCAAACGACCCGAAGCAAGCATCAAGATATGTGTGCTTACCAGTCAACATTGAGATGCCTTCCTTATACAGACTCGTTTAGTGCGAACGGTCTAAGAACGCGTCCAATTTCATCGGCTGTAGTAATTGAATGTTGATAGATTACGACTGCCAATACGGTTCAAAAATCAAAACCGTATACTATGTTAAATCCACATCACCTTCGGCACCTTGGCCCACTGGAACTTGACCGCCTCCTTTGCCCTCCTATAGGCAGGGGCAACAGCTGATAAGGGACGATTTCCCCGATTTGTCGCTGAAATTGGAGGACATAGATATGGAGGGTTGGAAAGACATCGCGGGAGGGGGGGCGGCGGTAGGCGGGCTGAAGGAAAACTGTCAAGGCCGAAGAGGCACAGATGCAGTGAAGGGTTGAGAGAATGTGTCTTACTCTGTGTTGAAATTGGGCCCGAACAGAGATGGATTAGAACAGGGAAAGGGTTGATGCAGGCGCTGCTGTTGAAGCTTGCCCGAATGCAGATTGCTGACCACCGAGCGATGTGCCGAATACGGACGGCTGGGTGTTGTTGCCAAACGCGGACGGCGTAGGGGCAGGGTTCCCGAACGCACTGGTAAGAGCGGCTGGCGTGCCAAACGCGCTCGTTGAGGGAGCAGTCGCGTTATTCGCAGACATACTGGTTGGCTATGATGCGAAAGCCGTGAATTCTCCCTCACTTCTTCCCTCTGCTAAAGGAACTGGCCCCGCCTCCTGCAAACGAGGCGCCCCAGTACCTGGTTTGATCACTGACGTTTGCCTGAAAATAGATGTCGGTTGGGTCGTTTGGTAGGACAAACGCTGAAGGCTGGCTGTCCAAATGTGGATGACTGGTCAGCTGGTAACGCCGACGATTGAGTTGCTGGCTTGCCAACAGATGTAGCCGTTGGTCAAAATGTCCAAATGCAGGCTGACTGAACGCAGACTGTCGCTGGTCAAAGGCAGAGGTCGGCGATGTCGATGATGGGCCAAAGACGAAGCTTGTGGATGTTGAAGCAGAACCACTCGCAAATTTCGCAAGGTGCCACCGCCGGTCTGGCTGTTTTTCATGGCAGTCTTGAAACTATGGAGCGGATTTTTTGTAATGCTGTTAGTGAGCAAGTAAGCATATGTAGGGAAGAACCTACCGCATATATCTGGTCTACTGCAGCAATCTTCTGTGATTCACATTGCACCTGCCAAATGTTAAATACCACATGTCGAAAGTAGAAAGCAGCGAATTCATACATATTGTTTGACATTTCCGGAACTCAGTGCTTTAAATGCTTGAAATCGGAGCTCTTCCGGTGATTCATCCAGGCCAGTAACGAGGAGAGGCTCATGTTTCGCGGGTCCAAAGGATGATACCATGGGAATGTCTGGTTTCGTGGCAAGATTTTGCGTGAAATACGTGAAAGGTAGGTCAGGAGGATATAAGGGGTCTGTTTTGAAGCTATTTCATGACGAATCTATGGGGAGCGTCAATACGGGAGCGTGCCACACAGCAGAGATGACGCACTTCTGAACTTCTCAGCAACACTTTTGGGACGTTAATTCTTGCAATTCACACCGAAACGACATTTACTTCCAGGAAGATTATATAAACGGCCTAAAAGGGAGAATTTGAGTCTGTAAATGCGCTTTGAAAGAGAAAGACCTACCATGTTGGTGGAAAGAACCAGGTCTTCGCCGGAGACTCGGACTCCTCGGTTCGGCTGACTCCGGCTTCATCGGCACCGTCGTGCCGAGTCGTTGGATCGTTGGCAACACCTTGAACAGCGGCTGTCACTACGAAGGACAGTGAGACGATTGCAAAGGCAATGAACATGCGAATATAACGTCCGTCACATACTCGTCGTAGTAAGTAACAACCTGACTGACGGCGTCTCCCTTTAAATTGTTTTCCCTCAAGCCCCTCTGAGGAGGCAGATGTGTCGCTTTAGCAACTTTTCCCATGGGTAAAAGGAATCGTCGGATCTTCCTAACTCCTCGGATGACGCGACTGAGCCTGTTTCGTACTACCCAAATGATCCTATTGATTTTTTCGCTGCACCCTTCGCAGACATGAATTTCATTGACTAAAACCAATAATAGTACACGGATATCTACTAGATATTTACAGCAACTCGATGCAAGATAAGAGGATTGAGAAAGGCATACTCCGACGTAGAAACACAAGAACTGCACCGGCCTACTGAGCTCTCGGTGTCATCACTACAGGAAGATTTGATCGGGTTGTTATGAAATGGTCAAGGATACCAAGCGGCCAAGCAGCGCTATCAAATCCTTGTGCGAAACGTATATCAAACCTCTGCACTAGTAAACTTGTCAGCATCATCATCTCCTGCATAGCCAGTTTCTTCCCAACGCAGCTCGCAGGGCCAATTGAAAAAGGAATAAATGCGTCGAGATTGTGATTCTCTGAGAAGCCCGAACTCGCGATCCATCTTTCAGGAACGAACTTGTCAGGTAGGGGGGAGAAATACTGGGGATTGCGGTGGATGGCATAAGGCGGGATGTAGACTTGTGTGCCTTCAGGTAGGAAACTTGCAAACCCAAATTGAGTTTATTAGGGAACCAGCGAATCGTGAACGACTTACTGGCCAAAGATGATTTTCCCATGCGAACCTCTTGGTACTTCGCGAGGGCCATTGGTGGGTACTGGTGGGAACAATCTCAACGTCTCGTTGCTGTGAGTCAGGTAAGAATAAAGGTATCAGATCTCGACAGATAGACGTACATGCAGGCTCTCAGATAGGGCAGCTCAGAATGCTTCGACGCGTCCAAAGCGTTCGCACCGTCGGGGAACACGGTATCTATCTCATGCTGTAAACGTTTGAGGCATTCGCGATCCGACAAGAGACACCAGAACATGCAGCTCATTGCCGAAGAACTGGTGTCTGCTCCAGCTACAATCGCTAACAAGCCGTCGGCGACGACATCGTTCAGGGGCGGCTTGGATTTTTCAATATCTTCTTCATCCATCTGTAGAATACGTTAGTAAGATAACCATCGAATGAGGAGGATGGCGGCAGTTTACTAGATGATACCATAAATCCTTCGTCTTCGAGCCGCTTTGTACACGATTGGTGGCACGTTGTGCTGCATACGGCCTCATCCCCGAAAATCCCTTCGAGAGGAGCGAAGCCATGAACACAGTGGCTTGGTATGCCCACGGAACATGGCAGACCGCGGATATAACTCTAAAAATTACGTTCACGACGTTAACCAGAAATGGCCACAACATACCTCCAGTAGATATCCAGCATGGCGAAGATCCCGTCACCCTGGCCGTCAGTCGCCATCAATTCAGAACCACCTCCGAACCTAGTTGTCGCTAGCGTCAGGCACCGCAGGTCTGGCATCATTTGAGGTACAGTACTCACGCCATATCTCCCATGAAGTCCACGCTGAAATCGGTCAACACGCGCCAGGGCGTCGGAGGGGAAGAAACTCACGTAAAGTAGTTCAGCCATGGCACCAAGTCTAGAGGTTCAGCATTCATGTCTTTGATTCGTTCCGTTAGCTGCGTCGCTCTCTCTGAGATGTGGACCTCGTAGTCTTTAAGGGCCTGGATGTTCAAGCCCTTGGACCAGCGTCGTCTTCTACTAGCATGCGAAGCGCCAGTCAATAGTAGGAGACTAGTAGACCCAGGGGGAGAAACGTGTCGGCATGTATAATCTGGATAATTAGGCAAATCAGCATTAATACATTTACCCAGCTCAGGGCTTACAGGTGCCTTTCGGAAGTCCCCCCGTCCCGAACACTGCATTAATTGATTGAACGTCGATGATGGACACTTCATTGGGCCCTATCAGGAGTGGCAGTGAATATACAATCGGGAGACGGAGCAAACGGACATACCTGTTCGAACGATAGGCCCGTACTCGTCATGAAGGTCCTTCCAATCAAGTTGTTGATGTCCTTTCCAGCATATCCACGCGCCGTACAGCTTAGTGACCTTGTAGGCAATTGGACCAGGAATCCTAGAGAGAGGGTGGAAGGGAGATAGCCGGTAGGCGCAGATGGACAGACCCAGTGAGACGAAGAAGAAAGTGTAGACGATGAGCAGGGAAATGACAGACAAAGCCCTCCCGCTAAAGTAGAGCAGTAGCGAAGGCTCGAGTGCGAGGAATAGCGATGTCGCTATAGGTCTCGTCGGTTCCGCTCTGTGGAAATACAAGTGGTTCACCTGTTCATTAATTACTATGAATTGTGCAACGGCGAGCTCGACAAGGCCTACCACACCAAGAAAGCTTGCTGAAACGAGACTAATCATGTTGGGGATGAGAAAGTGGTCAGTCATTCAGGATTTAAAGCGATGCGTTTTCGCAAAGGGGCAAGTGAGACCCAGTCGGCGACGTGGCCGAGTCCGACCTTCATGCAGACTAGTACTTACATCAACATGGTAAACGGCTCCAGACGAGTATGTCGACTCGTAGGTTCCGTGTCACCATGAAGACTAAACCGGCCCAAATGCCTGATGCTATCGCTCTGATGAGCGGAAGCTAAGGACATATGACTGCTTTAGCTCCGGTATGCAGCAATAAAACAGTAGTATGATTGCACACATAGCTTTTTGATTAGCCGACGGCCTCGGCAATATTGAACTTGGAGGTTATCGGGCCACATGTGCAGGCACTAGCATATTATTAGTGGATCAATTAATTAACTGCGCTGGCCCGACGGCACACTAGCTTGACGCTCTTGACTCTGAGCCCCAGTAGATTGAGATTTGTCCGCATATCTCGATCAAAGATAGGACTGCTATTACGGAAGGTGATTCAGATCGAGGTCCGAAAGCAGAACATTTCACCTTGCCCATTTTAGGAACTTTATATATTTGGCAACGAACATCAAGACCAAACTGTAGTCTACTTTATGTTTCGACGACCGTGTTCAGCTCTTGCTAAAACTTTAACTACTCGGCCATTCCGTCATGTATACCCGGCTCCAAAACAAAAGCGTCTATTTTCACACGCGGATTTAGAAGATGCGTACGATTTTGGGACATACAATGTTATTTTCCCCGAAGAACCTTTCGTATTTGGTGTATCACATATTGCACCTAAACCGGTACCTCCTTCAATTCCCGCACCGCCCTATGTCGGTAGTGGCCATGACGTTACACCTGCTGGTGACAGCATCATCACGCTGGGCGGCGAGGAAGAGGCGCGCGTCAGGCGCGCTGGGGCATTGGCGAGCAAAGTTCGAGAGTTTGCTGGTTCTCTCGTAAAAGTACGTTAGGGATATCTACTTTCGTTTCCAGAGAAGTAATGGTTGTCCAGGTCGGAGTGACCACCAATACCATCGATGCCGCGGTTCATGAATATATCGTCGCCCGCGGGGCCTATCCATCTCCATTGCGCTATAAGGGATTCCCAAAATCTTGCTGTACTAGGTACTTGTCATACTTTATCCACCAACTAATACTGATATTTGGCAGCATAAACAACGTTATCGCGCATGGTATACCAGACGAGTCGGCTCTTCCCATTGCACAACTTGGGCTGTTTCTCATTCCTTTCTAGCCGTCCTCTCGAAGACGGAGACATCATCAACATCGACATCACAGTATATTTGGACGGATATCACGGCGACACCTCCGAAACCTTCCTGGTCGGGGATGTGGTGGGTGTGGACTTTCGTTTTGATGTGGTGGTGTAATCTATTTTCATTAGGATGCCGAGGGCCGTGTTCTCTGTGCAGTTACTTCCAATGCTCTGAAAGCAGGAATTGCCGCCTGCGGACCCGGAAAGCCCTTCAGAGCCATAGGGCAAGCGATTCACTACTGCCTAGCTGGTAGCAGGTCTCAGCTCGGCATGGATTTCTGTATATCACAACAATTCACTGGTCATGGGATCGGAACCGCTTTTCACACCAAGCCCTGGATATTGCATTCTTGTAAGCCGCGCCATAGGATCTGGCTGCTATTGCTAACAATTGCACAGACAACGAAGAACCCGGGATTATGAAACCAGGACACTGTTTTACTATCGAGGCATGTCCCTACGACTCAGTGCGGCTTCAGAGTTCTGACCTATACATAAGCCATCGATTATACAGGGTACGGTTCCAAAGGGATGGATATTCCCAGATGGATGGACGACTAGTACGGAGGTGTGTATTCTCTCACGAGTAAGATAATACCCCAATTTACTTTATGCCAGAATTGCGCGCGCAGTGCACAGGCTGAACATATGATACTTATTACAGAATCCGGGGCAGACATTCTCACTCTCTAGCTCACGTACTATAGAAGAACGAAGAATCGTAGTCCCCATATCGAAAATCGGGGATGCGTTGACACTACCTACTACCTACGTAGGGGGCAATTCGCTTGCGGGTGATGCGTTTACTTGGGCGGAGATAACAGCGACGGGGTGTCGGTGCGAAACCTCCAGGATCCTGCTGGTGTAGTGTCCGTCGTTCCCTTTGGTGGTCGAAGCTGTCATCGCCGTCGTTGGCCGTTGGGGCGTTGATCTTGTCCCCGTCTTCCCGCTTGCACTCACATCAACAGCAGTTTTTGCACCCAGCTTGCCGTCATCGAGCTCCCGGTTGGGTTTCCCAGATCGCGTCCAATTTTCGATCCTCTTGCCTATTCGCTTCGCACCTGTATTGTTGCTCTTCGTCGCGATGGAGACCGATCTGCATGCAAGTGATAGAACGGGGATGGCGGGCATACTGACCGTCAGAGGAGACAGTACTCAGTCTTGATAATAGTAGGTGATGTAGGTGAATCGCATGAGAGTCGAACATTGAAGTTTGAGGGACATGCGGCCTCGTTCAAGGGTGACGCGGGAGTCCCATTGACATCTATTAGGACCACAAAATCGGTCAAAAAGAACTAAAATACATGTGTTAGCAATAAGTGTAAATGAAACCTTAATATTGTGGGCAAAAGATGAAGACCGATAACATGACGTCAAGTATTTATGTAACAAATGGCAATAGTTCCGAGAGGGTCCGGCAAACCCCGAATATGATCATTCCCACAGTATGATACAGCACAGTGGACCCGGAATAAGTATTGTACATGGCAATCGGAACCACATATCAAACTAAGAAAAGACCACCTATATCCATCCCCTTGCAGCGCCCCTTCCACCGCCATGCCCTCGTTCCTTCTCTATCACAAACATGGCATCCCTCATAGTTATGGTCGTCCGCGTATCATCCTCTGCTACAGATTGCTGGGGCGTCGGCGGCTTTTTTGTAGGCACATATGGTCTCGACCACGAATTAGCTGCAGCAGTTCCCCCCGGAGTGTTCCCCCCAGCGGGGTTTGGAGAAGCAGCGGTAGCAGCCTTAGGCCGTGGGGCAGGGGCACTAGCATTAGCCGCCGTCATCCAAGAATACTTGCCCCCAATGCCAGCAGCTTGACTAGCAACAGCGTTCGACATCTTCTTGCGCACGTCCTCTGACATGTTGCGAGCGGTGACCCCCGGACCTTCCTTTTTCCTCTTCTTCTTCGCCCCGCCGTCGGCATCATCGTAGACCTCTGCTACCGCGCTAGGACCACCCGCTGCCTGTGCAGCAAGAGCAGCAGCATGCGCCGCAGCCATATCCGCCCGCTCCTTTCGTTCCCGGCGCACCTTCATCTCTTCTTCCCGCTCCACTTTTTCCAACGCGGCCAGTTGCTTCGCGACGTCGGTTCGGACGAGGATGCTCCACATGGGTGACCCCTCCTCGTATAATGACGCGGGTCGATCGAATTGGGTGTCCGTGCGGTGGTTGGCAGCTGCGACCATTTGCTCGACGAGGGTTTGGAGTCGCGCACGCAGAGCGAGGGCAAGGTAGTTGACTGAGTCGTCAGGTATTCGTGTGACTTTGTGTTGGGTGCCGACGGTGCGCATGGTAGCGCCAAGATATCGAGTGTCGAATGAAGGCTTGACAGGTTGTTTGCGTGTCCGGTCTTCGTATGAGCGGTAGGTGAGATGTTGCTCGTGCGACCGCTGTAGCGATTCTTCTTCTGCCTTTAGAAAGACAATGAGAATGACAGTAACTCGAGAGAATCGTGTCACACACTCTGAGATCCACACCGGCGCTGCCTAGAGCATCATTCAGGGTAGCTATATCAGCAGTATCCATCCCTCCGCTACTAGTGGACTGAGTCGTCGGCGCTGCCGCAGCAGTTACAGGACGCGGGACCGTCGTCGTCGCAGTCGCTGGTTGAGCTGCTTGTGGTGCAGCAGCAGCATAGGAAGGGTAATGAGTTGCATATTGATAATGTGAATACGGTGAGTAATGCTGGTACGGCGATTGAGCTCTAGAAAGGGTTCATTAGATGAAAAGACGAGAAAGAAGAAAGTATTTACTGTTGCGCCTGCGTCGTTTGGGCCTGCAAAGCAGGATCAATGGGGATGTCTAAGTCACGGACCAGTTAATTGGAATGGATGGGCCGTTTTCGGCAGTGCACGAACGGGGTGTGGTCCATTGAGTGTATGTTGTCGTCGTTGTCGGCGTCGGTGTCTGGACGGCTGGCGTGCTCGTCGCGTCGCCTTCAGATTTCATGCTGGCTGCTGGTGGTTGGCAGTTAAGGAAACGCGTAACATCGTCACAGAACGTGACTGTAACGTCCTTTCCCATTTGGCCTGTATCTTGTTTAGGAAATGATTCGGTGTTTCCACCAACCATGGTGCGTCTTTCTCCTTCATAGCGCGTTTTTTGAACTCAGACTCTCGCTTTTAGGCTGTTTGTACTTTCTTTTTGAAAGGAACATGCCGATTTGGAGAGAATTGCAGGAATGAACATCCCAAAAACATAACTGGCGGATTCGGAAGTGCATCATTTCTACAGCATGTCATGCTCCTGTATTGACGCCCCCCATAGATTCTTCATGGAATAACGCAAAAACAGGCGCATCAGATCCTCCCAGCCTACCTTTCACGTAAGTTCTCAACACGGAACTTGACATTTCTTTAACGGATCACAGCCAGGAATCCATAACGAAAGATCTGACCGCCAATGTTGACAAACCTTTATGGCCATTATCATCCTTTGGGCCCGCCAAACATGAACCTCTGCTCATTAAGGGCCTAGATGAATCACCGGAAGAGCTGCGAGTTCAAGCATTCAAAGCACTGAGTTCCGGAAATGTCAACCAATATGTATGAAGTCGCTGCTTTCTACTTTCGAGAAGTGGCATTTAGTGCTAGACAGGTGCAATATGAATCACAGAAGATTGCTGCAGCGGAACAGGTGTATACTGTAGGTTCTTCCCCTGCATAAATTTATCTGTTTACTAACAGCAATGCAGAATGTCCGATCCAATCCACTAGAAGCTTTCAAGACTGCCATGACAAATAGTCAAACCGACGGCGCTCTTGCAAAAATTACTAGTGGTTCTGCATCAACATCCACAAGCTCCGTCTTTGGCCCATCGTCGACACCGTCGACCTCTGCCTTTGGGCAACCATCTCAGGGCCAATCTGCGTTTGGAAGGTCTACATTTGTTCAGCCTGCATTCGGTCAGTCATCATTTGGCCAAAAGCCAGCGACTACATCTGCATTTAGCCAGCCAGCAACTCAAACGTCAGCTTTTGGACAACGCGCCGCTCAGACGTCGGCATTTGGACAAACTGCTGCCCCGACGTCAGCGTTTAGTCAACCGGCAACCCAGACGTCTGCCTTCGGACAGCCGTCTGCATTCGGGCCGCCAGCATCTCAGACGTCCGCGTTCGGACAACCAGCCGCCCAGTCATCCGCGTTTGGACAGTCCCCTGCTCAGACGTCTGCCTTTGGACAGCCAGCACCTAAGCCCCAAACTTCCGCTTTTGGACAACCATCTCAGACCTCGGCGTTTGGACAACCAGCACAAACCTCAGCTTTCGGACAAACAACCCAACCGACATCTGCTTTTGGGCAAACGTCAGTGATCAAACCAGGGACTGGGGCCTTTAGCTCGTATGCAGGAGGCGGGGCCAATTCCTTTGGCGGAGGCTCCAGTACCGGTGGAGGAGGAGGAAGTGGGGGAGGATTCTCAGCCTTCGCATCACAGCCTTCCAGTATGTCTGCAGCTGCGAGCAACGCGACTGCTCCTTCAACGAACGCATTTGGCACACCAGCCGCTCCTACCAGTGCATTCGGGAACCCTGCCCCTACGCCGTCCGCGTTTGGCAACAACACCCAGCCGTCTGCGTTTGGCACACCATTCGGCACCCAGCGATCTGCATTTGGGCCAGTATCAACAGCAGCGCCTGTATCAGCCTTCGCCAGTTCTAACCCATCTCCGTTCGGGCCCAACGCGAACACAAGCGGAGGCGCATTCTCTCAGCCGCCTCCCTCTGCGTTTGGGCCTCCTCAGCCTCAACAATCAGCTTTCAGTCCGCCTACAACCACCGCTACCACCACCACCTTTCCTCCCGCGATGTCTTCCCATCCATCCGTATCCATGTCCTCCGCCCCAGATTTCAGCGTGAAATCTTCATCGTTGTACAAACCTGGAAAATCACCCTATGATAAACTATTACCGCCGAATTACCTGGAGATGGTGTCTGAGGAGGCGAAGGAAGCGTTCAAGGCGGTCAAATTCCAGTGGGGCAAGGTTCCGGATTGGATACCGCCGGTGGAGCTACGGTGATGTGGATTTTGCATGTATGACCTTGATTTTGAACTGTATTTGTAGTCCAGTACTTGCTATGAAATAAGACATCGTGATTACCGTAATAACGGGTTCTGTAAAGCAATGTGTACTTAAGTTGATCTATCCTTGATGTTTGGCTTCAGCAGTTTACGGTTTACATCTCCTCTGCACGAGATATAATCTAGACACTTTCTGTGTACGCTCTGTTCAATATTTTCACTCTAATTTTGTTGTTCTCATTTATTTTGTAACAGTTCTGCTTTCACTTCAACTCCGGAGCTCAGAATAAAAACTCCTCCTTGGGGCTGTGCATTGGTTCCGAGCAAATATCATTGACGAACCGCGCAAGGGATGATAGATTCTTTCAGTCGAAGCGGCAGTTCAAACAAGATCTTTGGTCGAACGAAAAGTACAAGTATGTAGCTGATACTCTGCCGCTTTGCTCGGATGAATCATGATGCCCTTGGACTCACTTCCGCCTCTACAGCTGATAAAATTCCGAGGCGGGTTCAAATGTTGTCATTCCGTGAACGGCACACGCACAATGTCTTTTCATTAGCGTGGACGTCATATCTGTTTGATCAAGTCGCTGAGACACTGCCAAAGAGTTTATACTGGCACATCTACCAGATCTTCGTTCCAACAGCTCTTTTTCGTTTCAACAGCTCTTTCATCACAAAACGCGGTGTGTTTGATGGCTGATATGTTTCAAATATCTGTACTTGTAACAAGACGATTATGACATGCAACGTTCGTCTGCAATCTCTTTAACTACACTAAGCCTAATGTCTGCCATCCCAGTTGGCCAAGTATTATTCGCAAAGTACACGCCTCGTACGCTGATACGGCTTTCTACCCTCACGTGTTGGGAACTAACAACAACATAGCTGCGGCGGCTGTTCTTGTTCTATGGGACCATTGCCTGACGTTCGATGAAGAAGTAGCAGACATGTGGAGGTGTTTCGAAGGACATATCGTCACAAAAATCGTCTACATAATGAATCGTTACTTCACGGAAGTGGTGATGCTATCTATATACGGCCTACGGTTCGTGCCAATGTTTTCGTACCCCGGCCCTCTTGCCAATTCGTCCTGAATTCAGTCATGGGAGGAGCCACGGGCAACGAGGTCAGTGCTTCGCGCTTCCGTGATAAACCGACGTTGATATCAGAATTAGGAGTGAGCTTTACGCGTCTTGACTCAAGGATACTGACAAATACATTTGCAGTTGCGCAAAAATGTTCTGGTTGTTAATTATGTCTGCAATGGTTCTAGCTAGCATTTCACAATGTCGGTCGCACCCTTTGCGTATTGGAATGTCGTGACTGACAGTGAATGTAGCATTTATCATGATGAGCGCTTATCGACTGTGGGATCACAAGCCGACTGTTCGCAAGATGCCGCCTGTCGTGTTCGTTATCAGTGTAGCAGGCGCATTCGTTTTATCCGTCATGTCGGTTTTGATACTTTTGAGGACACAAAGTAAGCGACCGTTTGTTTTCTGATAATTGATTGCCAACGCTCTCCCCAGTCGACGTACCGCATAAAGTGATTGTTTGCGCGGTCACCGGGGTCCCGAAAACATTACCTTCCACGATGGGTATCTTGGTGAGCTTATTATACAAGAAGTATGCGTCGGCTGATTCAAGACCACAGCTTGTATTCAATCTACTTGTGATTCTGGTCTCCGTCTGTAATGCTCTGGAAAACCCGCGCCGTTCTGAAAGCGAAGTTTTTACTTCATTGCGGAGTCATAGTACAAGGGTCTACTTGGTGGGTTTACT